>OY977940.1:14050987-15250987 GCA_963854355.1 Epinotia brunnichana | reverse complement strand
GTGTATTTTAGACCTATGTTCGTGATTTTTTTCTATCGAGCGAAAATCAAAAACTCAGGATTCGAATAGATACAGTCCCTCGGGAAAGGTCTCAAGATTGCTAATTAAATTTAGGGCAGCCGTATTATGATCCGAACAAGCGCTACGACTTTTAAAAATCCGTTTTCTGAACCTACGTCGCCTTAGTGTAAGGCCTGAGTGGACGCTCGAGTCGGGCGTGCGGCGGAGCGGGGCGTGCGGCGTGCATGTTAAACGAATGAGGCTCATACTGGTGTCCTGAGTAGACGCTGCACAAATTGAATGCACGCTCGCCCGCCCCGCTGCACGCCCCGCCGAACGCTCCGCTCCGAGCGTCCACTCAGGCCTTAGACTTAAACTTACGGCAACGTTACAAAATTCCAGACACGCGAACTACCGTGACAGCAAGCTGACCCGCATCCTACAGAACTCGCTCGGCGGCAACGCCAAGACCAGTATTATTTGCGCCGTCACCCCCGCCGCTGTTGAAGAAACGATTTCCACCTTACAGTAAGTATTATCAAACCGCTATTAGAATGGGATTGGAAGTCACAGGTTTGCCTTATACATACGTCAAAGGGACTGCATAACCGAAAAATACCGGTATTCTATTTTAACGGTATGACGTCATATCGGTTGTCAAATAGCGGTTTCGGTAGCGGAACCTTTATATTTCGCTATTTATTTTTTCCGGTACCTTAACCGCTTTTTAAAGGTACTTACCGATATATCAACTTTGGCCTGGCGTTGTTGCCAAACCGCCGGCAAAGGCACTGCCGTTTTGTCTTTTTATCTTTGTATGTTTAGTAGCCAATGCTTCCTCTGTAAAGTGCCAGCTTGCTTACTTTTCTCAATAACCTTTATAATACCGGTATTATAAAGGTTTCGGTATCATTTAAAACTGATACCGCTAACCGTTATTTCAAAACAGTTACTGTAACGTTATGTTCGCGCGTCGCGCATAACCTTTACGACATAACGGTACCGTAATGGAATACTGGTTTCATACCGGTATAACCGTAACCGAAATCAGCCCCTGGTTTATATCAACTGATATAAACTTTGACGTATTTATATGGCTATTTAATTCCAAAACTCATCGTGGTTGAGTAATACAGCAGCAGATGGGTCATTTACAGATTTAGGTTAGCGTCTTTTCTGTGGACATTGTCTTGTTATTGTTGTTGTGTTGTGTTATAAAACTTATAAAGCTTAATCTTTGGTTGAACTCGGAATCTGCATAAACGGCGTCGCCTCTTCTATAATTCTATACGATAAAAATAATTATATATTTATTAATTCATTTGTATAAACATAAGCCCTCAACTATTGCCCACAGATAAGACGATTTTTGTTTTTTTGGTTGACAATGACCCAGATATGTCTGCACGGACGAAGCCTCAAATTATCTACACACGAAATTCTCCAACTTCGCAATTCTAAAACGAAGTGTTTTTATGGAGAAAAAATCAGCTAGTCATTCCTCGGTGTTTTTCTGTCAGTACGGTTTTACAAATCACTGCATTTTATTATTACAGATTCGCGAACAGAGCTAAAGCAATCAAGAACAAGCCGGAAGTGAATGCCGTAGCTACGGACGCTACCAAATTACAGGATTTGACTAAACAACTAGCTAAATTGCAGGCTGAACTGGTCATCAAGAATAACATTGAAGTAAGTTGCCGGAACATATCTAGTAATAGCAAATTGGGTCGCCGGCTTAGTGTAAGTGTAAGGCCTGAGTGGACGCTCGAGTCGGGCGTGCGGCGGAGCGGGGCGTGCGGCGTGCATGTTAAACAAATGAGGCTCATACTGGTGTCCTGAGTAGACGCTGCACAAATTGAATGCACGCTCGCCCGCCCCGCTGCACGCCCCGCCGAACGCTCCGCTCCGAGCGTCCACTCAGGCCTTAGACTAAGGCCTGAGTGGACGCTCGAGTCGGGCGTGCGGGGGAGCGGGGCGTGCGGCGTGCATGTTAAACAAATGAAACTCATACTGGTGTCCTGAGTAGACGCTGCACAAAGCAAATGCACGCTCGCCCGCCCCGCTGCACGCCCCGCCGAACGCTCCGCTCCGAGCGTCCACTCAGGCCTTACACATACTGGTGTCCTGAGTAGACGCTGCACAAAGCGAATGCACGCTCGCCCGCCCCGCTGCACGCCCCGCCGAACGCTCCGCTCCGAGCGTCCACTCAGGCCTTACACATACTGGTGTCCTGAGTAGACGCTGCACAAAGCAAATGCACGCTCGCCCGCCCCGCTGCACGCCCCGCCGAACGCTCCGCTCCGAGCGTCCACTCAGGCCTTACACATACTGGTGTCCTGAGTAGACGCTGCACAAAGCAAATGCACGCTCGCCCGCCCCGCTGCACGCCCCGCCGAACGCTCCGCTCCGAGCGTCCACTCAGGCCTTACACATACTGGTGTCCTGAGTAGACGCTGCACAAAGCAAATGCACGCTCGCCCGCCCCGCTGCACGCCCCGCCGAACGCTCCGCTCCGAGCGTCCACTCAGGCCTTACACATACTGGTGTCCTGAGTAGACGCTGCACAAAGCAAATGCACGCTCGCCCGCCCCGCTGCACGCCCCGCCGAACGCTCCGCTCCGAGCGTCCACTCAGGCCTTACACATACTGGTGTCCTGAGTAGACGCTGCACAAAGCAAATGCACACTCGCCCGCCCCGCTGCACGCCCCGCCGAACGCTCCGCTCCGAGCGTCCACTCAGGCCTTACACATACTGGTGTCCTGAGTAGACGCTGCACAAAGCAAATGCACGCTCGCCCGCCCCGCTGCACGCCCCGCCGAACGCTCCGCTCCGAGCGTCCACTCAGGCCTTACACATACTGGTGTCCTGAGTAGACGCTGCACAAAGCAAATGCACGCTCGCCCGCCCCGCTGCACGCCCCGCCGAACGCTCCGCTCCGAGCGTCCACTCAGGCCTTACACATACTGGTGTCCTGAGTAGACGCTGCACAAAGCAAATGCACGCTCGCCCGCCCCGCTGCACGCCCCGCCGAACGCTCCGCTCCGAGCGTCCACTCAGGCCTTACACATACTGGTGTCCTGAGTAGACGCTGCACAAAGCAAATGCACGCTCGCCCGCCCCGCTGCACGCCCCGCTGAACGCTCCGCTCCGAGCGTCCACTCAGGCCTTACACATACTGGTGTCCTGAGTAGACGCTGCACAAAGTGAGTGCACGCTCGCCCGCCCCGCTGCACGCCCCGCCGAACGCTCCGCTCCGAGCGTCCACTCAGGCCTTACACATACTGGTGTCCTGAGTAGACGCTGCACAAAGTGAGTGCACGCTCGCCCGCCCCGCTGCACGCCCCGCCGAACGCTCCGCTCCGAGCGTCCACTCAGGCCTTACACATACTGGTGTCCTGAGTAGACGCTGCACAAAGTGAGTGCACGCTCGCCCGCCCCGCTGCACGCCCCGCCGAACGCTCCGCTCCGAGCGTCCACTCAGGCCTTACACATACTGGTGTCCTGAGTAGACGCTGCACAAAGCGAATGCACGCTCGCCCGCCCCGCTGCACGCCCCGCCGAACGCTCCGCTCCGAGCGTCCACTCAGGCCTTACACATACTGGTGTCCTGAGTAGACGCTGCACAAAGCAAATGCACGCTCGCCCGCCCCGCTGCACGCCCCGCCGAACGCTCCGCTCCGAGCGTCCACTCAGGCCTTACACATACTGGTGTCCTGAGTAGACGCTGCACAAAGCGAATGCACGCTCGCCCGCCCCGCTGCACGCCCCGCCGAACGCTCCGCTCCGAGCGTCCACTCAGGCCTTAGTGTAAGGCCTGAGTGGACGCTCGAGTCGGGCATGCGGGGGAGCGGGGCGTGCGGCGTGCATGTTCAACAAATGAAGCTCATACTGGTGTCCTGAGTAGACGCTGCACAAAGCGAATGCACGCTCGCCCGCCCCGCTGCACGCTCCGCTGAACGCTCCGCTCCGAGCGTCCACTCAGGCCTTACACTTACACATACTGGTGTCCTGAGTAGACGCTGCACAAAGCGAATGCACGCTCGCCCGCCCCGCTGCACGCCCGCCCCGCTGCACGCCCCGCCGAACGCTCCGCTCCGAGCGTCCACTCAGGCCTTACACATACTGGTGTCCTGAGTAGACGCTGCACAAAGCGAATGCACGCTCGCCCGCCCCGCTGCACGCCCCGCCGAACGCTCCGCTCCGAGCGTCCACTCAGGCCTTACACATACTGGTGTCCTGAGTAGACGCTGCACAAAGCGAATGCACGCTCGCCCGCCCCGCTGCACGCCCCGCCGAACGCTTCGCTCCGAGCGTCCACTCAGGCCTTACACATACTGGTGTCCTGAGTAGACGCTGCACAAAGCGAATGCACGCTCGCCCGCCCCGCTGCACGCCCCGCCGAACGCTCCGCTCCGAGCGTCCACTCAGGCCTTACACATACTGGTGTCCTGAGTAGACGCTGCACAAAGCGAATGCACGCTCGCCCGCCCCGCTGCACGCCCCGCCGAACGCTCCGCTCCGAGCGTCCACTCAGGCCTTACACATACTGGTGTCCTGAGTAGACGCTGCACAAAGCGAATACACGCTCGCCCGCCCCGCTGCACGCCCCGCCGAACGCTCCGCTCCGAGCGTCCACTCAGGCCTTACACATACTGGTGTCCTGAGTAGACGCTGCACAAAGCGAATGCACGCTCGCCCGCCCCGCTGCACGCCCCGCCGAACGCTCCGCTCCGAGCGTCCACTCAGGCCTTACACATACTGGTGTCCTGAGTAGACGCTGCACAAAGCGAATGCACGCTCGCCCGCCCCGCTGCACGCCCCGCCGAACGCTCCGCTCTGAGCGTCCACTCAGGCCTTACACATACTGGTGTCCTGAGTAGACGCTGCACAAAGCGAATGCACGCTCGCCCGCCCCGCTGCACGCCCCGCCGAACGCTCCGCTCTGAGCGTCCACTCAGGCCTTACACATACTGGTGTCCTGAGTAGACGCTGCACAAAGCGAATGCACGCTCGCCCGCCCCGCTGCACGCCCCGCCGAACGCTCCGCTCCGAGCGTCCACTCAGGCCTTACACATACTGGTGTCCTGAGTAGACGCTGCACAAAGCGAATGCACGCTCGCCCGCCCCGCTGCACGCCCCGCCGAACGCTCCGCTCCGAGCGTACACTCAGGCCTTACACATACTGGTGTCCTGAGTAGACGCTGCACAAAGCGAATGCACGCTCGCCCGCCCCGCTGCACGCCCCGCCGAACGCTCCGCTCCGAGCGTCCACTCAGGCCTTACACATACTGGTGTCCTGAGTAGACGCTGCACAAAGCGAATGCACGCTCGCCCGCCCCGCTGCACGCCCCGCCGAACGCTCCGCTCCGAGCGTACACTCAGGCCTTACACATACTGGTGTCCTGAGTAGACGCTGCACAAAGCGAATGCACGCTCGCCCGCCCCGCTGCACGCCCCGCCGAACGCTCCGCTCCGAGCGTCCACTCAGGCCTTACACATACTGGTGTCCTGAGTAGACGCTGCACAAAGCGAATGCACGCTCGCCCGCCCCGCTGCACGCCCCGCCGAACGCTCCGCTCCGAGCGTCCACTCAGGCCTTACACATACTGGTGTCCTGAGTAGACGCTGCACAAAGCGAATGCACGCTCGCCCGCCCCGCTGCACGCCCCGCCGAACGCTCCGCTCTGAGCGTCCACTCAGGCCTTACACATACTGGTGTCCTGAGTAGACGCTGCACAAAGCGAATGCACGCTCGCCCGCCCCGCTGCACGCCCCGCCGAACGCTCCGCTCTGAGCGTCCACTCAGGCCTTACACATACTGGTGTCCTGAGTAGACGCTGCACAAAGCGAATGCACGCTCGCCCGCCCCGCTGCACGCCCCGCCGAACGCTCCGCTCCGAGCGTCCACTCAGGCCTTACACATACTGGTGTCCTGAGTAGACGCTGCACAAAGCGAATGCACGCTCGCCCGCCCCGCTGCACGCCCCGCCGAACGCTCCGCTCCGAGCGTCCACTCAGGCCTTACACATACTGGTGTCCTGAGTAGACGCTGCACAAAGCGAATGCACGCTCGCCCGCCCCGCTGCACGCCCCGCCGAACGCTCCGCTCCGAGCGTACACTCAGGCCTTACACATACTGGTGTCCTGAGTAGACGCTGCACAAAGCGAATGCACGCTCGCCCGCCCCGCTGCACGCCCCGCCGAACGCTCCGCTCCGAGCGTCCACTCAGGCCTTACACATACTGGTGTCCTGAGTAGACGCTGCACAAAGCGAATGCACGCTCGCCCGCCCCGCTGCACGCCCCGCCGAACGCTCCGCTCCGAGCGTACACTCAGGCCTTACACATACTGGTGTCCTGAGTAGACGCTGCACAAAGCGAATGCACGCTCGCCCGCCCCGCTGCACGCCCCGCCGAACGCTCCGCTCCGAGCGTCCACTCAGGCCTTACACATACTGGTGTCCTGAGTAGACGCTGCACAAAGCGAATGCACGCTCGCCCGCCCCGCTGCAGGCCCGCCGAACGCTCCGCTCCGAGCGTCCACTCAGGCCTTACACATACTGGTGTCCTGAGTAGACGCTGCACAAAGCGAATGCACGCTCGCCCGCCCCGCTGCACGCCCCGCCGAACGCTCCGCTCCGAGCGTACACTCAGGCCTTACACATACTGGTGTCCTGAGTAGACGCTGCACAAAGCGAATGCACGCTCGCCCGCCCCGCTGCACGCCCCGCCGAACGCTCCGCTCCGAGCGTCCACTCAGGCCTTACACATACTGGTGTCCTGAGTAGACGCTGCACAAAGCGAATGCACGCTCGCCCGCCCCGCTGCACGCCCCGCCGAACGCTCCGCTCCGAGCGTACACTCAGGCCTTACACATACTGGTGTCCTGAGTAGACGCTGCACAAAGCGAATGCACGCTCGCCCGCCCCGCTGCACGCCCCGCCGAACGCTCCGCTCCGAGCGTCCACTCAGGCCTTACACATACTGGTGTCCTGAGTAGACGCTGCACAAAGCGAATGCACGCTCGCCCGCCCCGCTGCACGCCCCGCCGAACGCTCCGCTCCGAGCGTACACTCAGGCCTTACACATACTGGTGTCCTGAGTAGACGCTGCACAAAGCGAATGCACGCTCGCCCGCCCCGCTGCACGCCCCGCCGAACGCTCCGCTCCGAGCGTCCACTCAGGCCTTACACTTAAAGATATGGGCTGTTATCGACGCTGCGGATCGTATCTGGTACAATCACGGATTTATATTGTTGAGCCATTTAGGTGTCAACTAATTTTGGTTTTTATAGGAAGCTTTGAAGTGTCCAGTATACAGTGAGCTCTAAATGGCACAACGCTGCCAGCATAATGGGAACTTCTGAACCAGCTGCGATTCGGGCTGCTCTTGTTTATTTAGTAAGTTAGTGCAGGGGTGTGTATGTCGCCAGTTGCTGGTTAATAGTAGTTCCCACCCGACGAAGCCTATGTTACGGATTTTAATTTAATTATTTCTAATAGTGCATAGTTCTATTAAAAGGCCTTCTGCTCTTCAACGGAATGTTGCATTTGTTTTGTTTCGTTCAATTTTAAAACAAAACAATCTAGAGTAAATCGTTAGTAGCTGGCCACCGTTCAATAACTGGCCACCTCATACTAAAAAATGAACTCTAGTAATTTACTATGGTTGATGCCCTATATCTTGAAGAATTAGAATAAATAAAATATCTTATAGTTACAAATCCATATCTTTATATCTTAGCGTATCTTTGGAGAGTGACAATTATTTTTCCTTCCTATGAAAGATCCATGGTTTTCTACATTGTAGTATGTTGTTATGGTATATTAATACAAACACAATGAAGTCCGTTTGATGCCCTTGTAAAAAATGTAAACATTTACAATCCCAAGTATAAACACTTCAGTCATACGAGCGATAACGTTGAGTCAAGCGTTTTGCTACCTGACACTCGAGTACGCGCGGTAAATGCGGGGCCACCCACATTGGAGGGGAGTGGTAAACGAGAGTAGCAAAAATCGGCCGCGTATTCGCGGGCCGGGTAAACAGAGGTATCATATTTCACGGGGGGCCGAGCAAAGGAGAGGTTAAGGGTGACCAGCTACTGGCGATTTACCCTATTTTTTTTATTGCAGTTGATTAAAATTTCATTGCCATTATTTATTGTATGTTGGCCCTACGGCTAGAAGTTAAAGCTGGCTACTCACACACATGCTGCAGGGGCAATATTGGACCCTTAATTGCCCCCTTAATGTGTATAGGCAATTTATTTGTTGAATTTCATGCTATATTATAACATTCCAGCAAGACAACCGCCTCCTAATGAAACAGATTGAGAACCTGCAGAAGATGATCTTGAACGGTTTCGGGCAAAGCCGCGTCGACATCGGCGGTGCTAGGAGGAAGACGTGGTGCGCGCCGCGCCGCATGACTATATCCACAAGCTCGCTGCGTGCCGGAGGCGAGCACGAAGACACGGCCGTGCAGAGGTTCTGTACGCCGACCTTGAAGTACAAGTGAGTCCACAATCATAATCATCATCATCATATCAGCCGAAAGACGTCCACTGCTGGACATAGGCTCCAACAATGACCGGGTCTGCGCCACCCGCATCCAGCGGACTCCCGCGACCTTTACCAGGTCATCAGTCCACCTTGGAGGCCTACCCACGCTGCGCCTTCCGGTACGTGGTCGCCACTCGGGAACCTTTCCGCCCCAACGGCCATCAGTTCTACGTGCAATATGCCATAATCATAATCAATTATTTATTTGCTCTAAACACATAACAATGCATGCGAATACATTTTAAACACATTTATAAATTATTATACAAATTAAAGAAAATAAGTCAGATATAACAACAAAATAATCATAAAAAAGAAGAGTGAGAATGGCAGCAAAAAAAAAAAATAATACAATATACGGCAATATTCCGATAAGTTAGTTTTTAAAGGGCGGGTTGCACGTACTTACGATTGCAGACTGATTAATCTAATTAACCTAAATGTAAACCACGGTAATATCCAGTCTTATGCTGATGACACTGTCATCGTCTTTGAGGGTGATTCCTGGGAGTCGGTGTTCGTGAATGCAAATGTGGGTCTTGGTAGGGTATCCTCGTGGCTAAAATCCAACCTCCTCACTTTAAACGTTAAAAAAACGAACTACATTTGTTTTACCAAGTACAATAGCACTCAACCACAGACTAACCTAAACCTCAAAATACACACCTGTTCACTTACTGATCGCCTTCTATGTAACTGTAAGGACATTGAGAGGGCTAGTTCCACTAAATACCTTGGTGTCATCTTAGACCAGCGCCTATCTTGGCATCAGCATATTGAATTTGTAAATGGTAGAATTCGAAAATTGGTATGGATCTTTAAAATTCTTCGACATATTGCAAACAAGACACTACTTAACCAACTATATGTATCGTTAGCGGAATCCATCATGACCTACTGTATCACCGTCTGGGGTGGAGCAACTAAATCCAAATTCTTGGAGGTTGAAAGAGGGCAACGGTGTCTGTTAAAGGTAATGTACTTGAGGCCATACAGATTTCCCACAAATGAACTGTATAAAATTAGTGACCAATTATCAATGCGAAAACTGTATATCCTCCATACAACATTAAAGTTACATAAAACACTAAAATTTAATCCAACGCTTCTAACTAGAAGACGTAAAAACACCGTTGCCCCACTTACAACATATAGATCTTTGTTTGCTAAAAGGCAGCATACCTTTATAATAAAATAAATGTTAAAATTAATATCTATCAACAAAAGAAATATAATTGTAAGAGGTCTCTAACGGAATGGTTAAAGATGCTAAGTTATGAAGATACTGAACTGTTACTTAATCTTGTATTAATCTAAATTTAATTCTATAGTTAGTAAAACATAACAAAATGGAAAATGTTATATATAATATATACCTACTTTATCAAACAACACACACGCACGCACACACTAACACACACGCACGCACACACTAACACACACACTCACAAGCGCACACACAGGCGCGCACACACACACACACACACACACACACACACACACACACGCACACACACACACACACACACACACACACACACACACACACACACTCAACTTTAGGGTCACGACACTATGCCTGTGATACCTAATTCGTCTTTGTTTTTATTTTATGTTATAAATATTTACCTACATATAAGAAATTAACATTAACATTAACTGCTTTTTTATGGAGGAGCGGGTCTTCCTGACACAGGTATTTTTTACCTACTAGGAAGACCCAACCTTATTTTCAATGTAACCTAGCAATCTATGAAATAAAACATTTTCATTTTCATTCATTTCATTTCATTTTCATTCGTGCGTGACATAGGCCGTCGACTCAGGCAAAAGGGAGAGGACCCCCGCTCCGAATCGTTTCTGGTGCAGAGACTGTCCATAGCCATCCAGCGGGGTAATGCCGTGAGCATTATGGGCACTTTTGCACCGGAAGCGATAACGAACGGGGTTAACTAGTTGTAGTGTAGTTGACGTGTG
This sequence comes from Epinotia brunnichana, assembly GCA_963854355.1. Lineage (NCBI taxonomy): Eukaryota > Metazoa > Arthropoda > Insecta > Lepidoptera > Tortricidae > Epinotia > Epinotia brunnichana. The sequence goes on along the minus strand of OY977940.1, from coordinate 15,240,442 downwards.
TATTTATATTATACTAGTTTTTTGTATTTTTAAATTTATGTTTTTTAAATTGTACTTTGACATATCAAATTCAAAATATTTATTATTTAATATTATATCTTTATTTTTTTTTCATTAACGTTAAACATGTCATTCCATAGACATTTGTCAAACTTTCCACACATTCAGATTTCAACGAACACTGCTTTCGATTACAAACGTTTTGGTGTGACCCACCCTTTTAACATCTCAAATTTTTAACATCGGCTTGACATCTCAAATTTTGGTAAAAAATGAGTTGTTTAGGATAGATAAATTAACGAGAGCATGGAATTGCATATGTAGTAGTATTGTATGTTTACAGGCATTCTACAGGGTGTTTGGTACATCGTTTGCCAAATTAAAATGGGGGATAGAAGGGGTCATTTGCTTCCTCCTACGGCTCCTAAAAAAAATCTTAGGCCCACGGATTTTTTTATGATATTTTTTTTTTTTTTTTTTTAATCCTAGAGAGCGACTAGTTTAAACTTAAATTAAAAAAAAGTTTTATTGCCTAGACCCGATTTTTTTATTTTATTGCAAGGTGTAATGTTGTACGGTTCTATCAAAATCAAAATTACCAACAAGTCGCGTTTAGTTATTTTTTTATTGACTCAGAAACGTTTTTCAAGGCGTGAAAATTCAATGAAACTGGAACTTTGATTATCATTTCAAAAAAAACTACAAAAAACCATGCTCTTGAAATTGTTTAAAAAACATCTCTTGTCTCTTTCTAATGATGTACAATAATGCCATACAAACCCTACACAACTTCATAAACTTGTCAATTTTGTGCAATAGGGACGCATTAGGCTGATAATCGATGTGCGGGATAAAACGTTGTTTTTGGTAAACACCACGCGCACACCAGGTAAAACTGTTATCTCCCTCTTACACAGTAGAAATGCATCATCCGTCTCTCTCTTTCATCGGATAAACAATAAACCGGTTCACAAAGCTGCGGTGAGGGCCCTTCGTGGAGTCAAATTTGTTAGTCGAGATTTGACTGTCTTTGGTGACTATTTCGTTTGTTATCCCATTGGAGCGTCGCGAATCATTTAATTCTAAAACCGTTATTTGTTTTTCTACGTTTTGTTAAGTTTTGTTCGTGTTATTGTTAAGTTTTGTTAGTGTTTTTGTTCAACTCTGACGTTGCTAGTTTTGTTGAGATTTACTACTTTGATAATGGCGATATTCTCTAATGAAGAATACGCGGACATGTTGATGGCATATGGAAGGGCCAATGGTGTTGCAAGAGCAGCACAAATAATCTATCAAGAACGATTTCCTAATAGACGATTACCTACTCCTCATACGTTTCAAAACACTTACCGGCGCATACGCGAGACTGGGAATTTGAACATTAATGAACCAAGAGGGATTGTGGTGCGACACAATGTTCAAATTGATGAGCGGATTTTGGCACTGTTCGAGGAAGAACCGACTAGAAGCATTAGAAATGTAGCTTCGTTACTTGAAGTTTCTATCTGGAAGGTGTGGAAAGTTCTTCGCCAAAATGACAGACACGATTTCCATTACACTCCAGTACAAGGTATGTAATTTTTAGTCAAACCTACAATCCGTACACGTACAAGCTAACATGCGACTTGCCTGCAATGCAAAGCCAATCTCGCTTCCTCACTTTGTCGCCTTTGTTATGCAGGTAAAGGCCGTGATGTCACTCACGTTAGCGTGTACAATCATAACAATTTCAAATTAAGTCTTGAATTGACAGTAAGTAAAACATTCTTACGCGTATTTTATGGTTACAGGTCTGGAAGATAACGACTTTGCGAACCGTGTCCGGTTTTGTCGTTTTATGCTGCATACGGATTTAGATGACCGGGAGTTCTTAAAAAGCATTCTATGGACAGATGAGTCCAAATTTACGCGGGAAGGAATTCTAAATTTGCACAACTTGCACCACTGGGCGCCGAAAGATGAAAACCCACGCGTCAAAAGGCAGAGAGCTTTTCAGAGGAGATATGACATCAATGTTTGGGCTGGAATCATTGGAGACCGGGTTATTGGACCCCACTTCCTACCTAATAATCTCAACGGGGATAATTACCTCGAGTTTTTGCAAAATGACCTACTTGAGTTGCTTGCTGAGGTACCACGGTACAATGAAAATAGGCGTATCGTCTTCCAGCAAGATGGTTGTCCGGCACACTGGAGATTAATAGTTAGGGAGCACCTAGACAACGCTTTCCCGAATTCGTGGATTGGAAGAGATGGTCCCATCCCATGGCCGCCACGTTCCCCAGACCTAACCCCGTTGGACTTTTACATCTGGGGACGTGCGAAAGATCTGGTATACGCCACGGAAGTTCAATCCAGAGAAGATTTATCCCAACGCATACAGGCAGCATTCGCCGTCATTAACGAAGAAGTTCGATTACGAACCACCACGATCGAAATAAGGAATAGGGCCTACGCATGCATACGTAATGAGGGAAGGCAATTTGAGCAAGATTTGTGAAATTATGTTTTTAACAAATTGTAATTAATAAGTGTAATTATGAATAAAACTTAATTAAGATTATTGCCTAGTTAGTGTGTTATTTACACAAACTCCTAATAAGTATCAAATTAGCCTAACACGTCCCTATTGCACAAAATTGACAAATTTATGAAGTTGTGAAGGGTTTGCATGGCAATATTGTACATCATTAGAAAGAGGACAGACAAGAGATGTTTCTTAAACAATTTCAAGAGCATGGTTTTTTGTAGTTTTTTTTAAAATGATAATCAAAGTTTCAGTTTCATTGAATTTTCACGCCTTGAAAAACATATCTGGGTCAATAAAAAAATAACTAGACCCGACTTGTTGGTAATTTTGATTTGGATAGAACCGTACAACATTACACCTTGCAATAAAATAAAAAAATCGGGTCTAGGCAATAAAACTTTTTTTTAATTTAAGTTTAAACTAGTCGCTCTCTAGGATTTAAAAAAAAAAATAAAAAAAATATCATAAAAAAATCTGTGGGCCTAAGATTTTTTTTAGGAGCCGTAGGAGGAAGCAAATGACCCGTTCTATCCCCCATTTTAATTTGGCAAACGATGTACCAAACACCCTGTATATTTGAATTTTCTATTTTCTCGTACTATCAGCATAAAAAGAGGTTTGTTATATATTGAAGAAGTAAATACCAAAATAATGTCAGTGTCAAATTGTGAAGAAAAATTAAGAGGATTGTGAACCTGTAAATTTTCATACAAAAAGCGATAACGTTTTTCACCCCGTAAACCTCGTTCGATTTTTATAATTTTTGGACATTTTGTAGATATAATGAAATACTAGGTCTGTACGTTTTGATTTTTAAGAAATATTGCTTACGTTAAAAGTTATTAGCATCTAAAAATCTATATTTTTGACTTAAAAACTTTGTCTATCTTTTTATTTTTTTTTAATTAATCTAAACTGATTTACTAAAAAAGGAAAACGTACAGACATAGATTAAAGTGTACTTAATTCAATTATACCAAAATTATTTAATTTCATTAAAGTTTAGGGGGGTAAAAACGTTATCACCCGAAACCATATTTCAACAAGAAAATGTAGGCAATTACCTCCAGGACTTGCAATTCTCTCTATCGCACGATACGGGCCGGGAGGCAGAGCGGTGTGAGACAGGTAGATTTTTTTCTCCAACTTACTCGGAAATGTTTCCATTAATGGAGTAAAAACACACCTCGAAGTTTATCGTTATATGCATTGATGAGATAATAAATTAAAAAAAATGGAAATACTTCCCGGACATGCCCGGGAAGTAAATATTATTGTGCAGGTTACTTACTTTTAATTTCATGCAAGACTACAAATTCACCATACAGCCAATTGTCCAATAGTCACGTACAAAAACCGACATAGATAGAATAATAATTGTGTCCAAATCATAAGACAGTTTTTTTAGACTTAATTATTTTCTCGGACTGATAAATATTTTGTAACAAATGTATAGTTTTTTTAAATGTCTAATGCGTTTAGGGATTGTCGATTTAACTAAATGTAATAATGCCTATATTTATATTTACTAATACTATAAGTTTTCTTTTATTTATTTTCATTGCTATGTTTTATGTGGAATCAAATATACAATTCGGACCCAATACTTTAAACTTTAATATCCTTAAAAAAAAATTAGGCGGGAAACTGGAATTCATTTTGTCAAAGATTTTCTGCCGTGTTATTTTTACGAAAATAAAATGAGTTCTACAAATAGTGACGAAGATATCCCAATGGGTACACCACCAGAATTAGCAGCAGAGGCAAAGTTGGCGAGAGCTAACTTGCTTCCGCCTAAATCCGAAGAAAAATATTTAAGAACGTTCGCAAATTTCAATTCCTGGCGAAAGAAGAAAAATACCAGTTCGTTGTCGGAAAATGTTATTTTGGCGTATTTTAACGAACTTGCAAAAGATAAAAAACCTTCTACTCTGTGGGCAATGTACTCAATGCTGAAAAGTACTATACAACTAAAATATAATATAAACATTAAGAACTACGCGAACTTATTGTCATTTTTGAAACGGAAATCATCCGGTTTCAAAAGCAAGAAATCGAAGATTCTTACCAATGAGGATATCACAATATTCTTAAATGAAGCTCCAGATGAGATTTTCCTAGCAATAAAGGTAAACATAATATTGTATAACTGACTTAATAAATATAACCTTTTAAGATTTTGTTTTATTTCCTCGCATATTTGGAGAAAAGCAGTATACAGGCCTCGGCAGGAATGTCATTTCGTGGATTCGTATCTATTGAAGGACTCGGCTATGCCTCGTCCTTCAAAACCATACTCATCCACGAAATGACTTTTCCCGGCCTCTGCAGTAATATACTATTAAAATACCTACTCGCGCCGCGTATCGACACTTCACAATCCTCTTAAGAGAAAATTATTCTCCATTTGTTGCAAACGGTACAACCACTACAAATGCAATTCCATGTTCTCGATAATTCATATATAACCAGTTCATACCTTATAACGTAACAATTTTCGTGTCGGAAAATAAAAATCATAACTGCAAGATATGAGAAGTAACATAGTTTTCGTAGAAATCCATTTTAACATAAGAAAGTAGAGAAAAATAAATCTAAAGTCAACCCTATTTTTTTACTTGTAACCAGTTTACTGCTCCATTTTTTATCAGAAAGAAATGAAATTTTATAATCTTCTTCATAAAGTAATGAACAATAACTTCATTTTCTTACTTTCTTAATTTTCGTCTCGTTTTCTGAAATATTCCGAATAACATGATATCCGCGATTTCGACGACGCACTTCCATCTCGCTCACGCTTATGCTCAGTGAGAGGGAGAGAAGACAATGCACGGGCGGGGCCTTAATCTAACTTCGTTAATCATGAATATTACGCGATCGTAATCGCTTCAACGAAGCGTTGACTAGCTTCGTGAAGTCTTAAAGCATGGTAGCGTCAGGCGCGGCTCACTCGCGATTAGCGTTTATCGCTACAAGTATATGCCGGTGGCCCGGGGCCGGGTACTATTCAGTGGCTGCCACGCTGTACATGGGATCGGACGCGCACGCGACCTACTTCGCGCGCACAAGCTTACGTAAATATTATATTGGAAGTGAACGTGCCACCACATTCGTCTGTTTGTGTTGTTGAAATTAATAAAAAGAAACGCCGCCGTACTATCCCTATTTTTCTATTCGTTACGTTGCATGGTATCGTTGCGCATTCTTTGCATTATTTTATTTAATTAAACATAATTAAAATGTTAAAATAAAATAACAAGATTCTGCATTACTGTGGGTTGCAGCAAAGCCAATAAAAGGTGGCCTGGCGGTCTTGGTATATTCAATTCGTCCAAATTGTGATATTTATTATTTTAGAGATAAATAATGAAATAAATAATGTATGAAGAATATAAATGTATATATATCTATATTGAATGCAAGAAATAAATGGGCAATAAATATTATTTTATTTTTAGTCGTTGGCAGCCCTCACTATCGGCGACGCGGCAAGTGAGCCAATTCATTTTCACCGTTCGTACACAGCCTTAACGTTCCGTTTGGCTTGCGCTGAAGTCGACGACGTCAGGCCATAAATCATAGTGTTTTTGCTAAGAAAAAAGCGGCTTTTGTAAAGATCAAAGTAGTGTGCCTTCTGTACTTGTACTATTACATTTCTTTTAATAGCCTTATGTGTCCCACTGCTGGGCAAAAGTCTCCCTCTTTTCCTTCCACGTATCCCTATCCTGGGCAGTCTCCCACCAGTCTTGGTCAAAGACATCAAGCTCGTCTCGCCATCTCCGACGAGGTCTACCGCGACGCCGTGTTCGGTTGTGTGGGACCCACGCGGTGGTGATTTTAGCCCACAAGTCTACCGGCATGCGGCAGATGTGCCCGGCCCAGTCAAACTTAAGTTTGGCGGCTGCGTGAGCTACGTCAGCTACTTGTGTTTTGGAACGCAGTATTGTATTCCTAATGCGATCTGTTAATTTCACGCCCAAAATACTGCGTTCCATGGCTCTCTGACAAACCTTAAGGGCAGATTTCTAAACTTTTGTCAAATACCAAGTTTGTAGGTTAGGATTGGAAGAATGCACATGTCCATGAGTTTCCGTTTTAGGGATGTAGGAAGGTTTCCCTTCATATACTCCTTCATGGACCAATAGCTCCTCCTACTACTACTTATTTCGCAAAAATATTCTTTGGATTCCAACATGAAAGGACTTTCATCCCAAATTAAAGTTCGTGAGTTGTGTAGGTACATGAACAGGTTTATAAAAAAAAACAATAAAGTTGGTATTTTGATAAGATTATATATATTTTAGCAAATAAGGAAATTGGTGGCTCTCCTCAGAATGGTTCAGCTTGTAACACTTGGCGATCCTTTTTGTAATGTATGAATATATTTACAGCCCCTTAGCCTTACCTACGGCGAGAGAATTCCAGCCGATACAAAGGCCCAGCCAACTGCCGTCCGTATCGGAGGAGAGAGCCATGGTCACGCCGCCGCCAAAAGACAAGAAGGTTAACTTCAACGACGAAATCATAGATCTTGGTGAGTTACTGTTGCGAGGCTTAACTAGGCTGTAAACGCTCAAACATATTTGTCAAACTTTACGTTTTGTTTGTACGTTTTCATCAAGCATCAGCGCACACATACCAACAAGTTTGTCAAACAATACTTCACTTTCAAAGCAGTTTTCGCCGTGAAGTGACGCTTGACGCCATTTTTTCGTATCCAGTAAACAACCTGTCTCAGCGGCGGTCGCGCGAAAATGGGGAGGATGTTTGACAAACATGACTGTACAGTCGCCATCACATACATCGGAGCAAACAAGCACGTCACAAACATCGGAACACACCTCTATTTTCAAGGCATTAGGGTGCATGTGCCGATATTATTGAACACCTATAGTGTACCTATGTATGTGATGGCGACTGTACACCTTCAAACATGTATGACAAGCACGCCGTCAATCAAATCTTTCAAATATACAGCCAAACACGTAGTTTGCTTGACAAACACGTCAAACATGACCGCGCGAAAATAATTTGCCAAACGTAAAATTTGACAAATTATTTGAGCGTTTACTGCCTGCGTTACAAAAGAGCGCCCGCACACTAGTGGCCGCCATGCAGCGCGGGCCACTCCCGCAGCGTGCGGCTTGGACGCGGCCACTAAACGCGAGGTGTGCGCCGATGCTATACAAATGTATGAAATTACTCGTCCGCAGTTTGTGCGCTGCGCGCTGTGCTGGGGAGTGAGGGACTCCAATTATCGCTATCCTAGCTGTCAACATAATGAAGTCTCAAAATAATAAACGGTCGGCAATGCGCTGGTCACTTTTCTAAAGTCGCAGCTACGGAACATAAAAATAAGTAGACGTTGCTTGCAAATAATTTTGACTTTGGGTCAATCAACAATTTCTTGTTGCTCGTTGCCATGGTTACGTCTCCTGGGTCACTCTTTGAAACTATTATTTCATGGGGTTTAATCCACTAAAAACGTGTTTTTGTTATATTGGTAAACCCATTCCATGGTGGCGCATCTCCTTAGCATGATAGGAGTCCAGTTTATAGTATTTTTTCTAATAAACTTTGTCACTGTTGTCTCTTGGGTTACCGGGACAGAATAACAACAAGAAAAAGTTGATTGACCCCTTTGATAGAGACGTACAACATTAAACATTACAATTTTTTTTAAGTAGGCCACTTCCTTTACTTTATATTCAAGTTGAAACGCGTAGGCACTTAGAATTTTACAAAATTTATAAAAAAAAATGACTCGTGGGCACAAAATTCTTTTCAATGCCGGATATGATAGCAAATGATCCAAACTACCTGCCATTTTAATTTGGCAAGCGACTGACCAAACACCCTGTATATCTTAAATACAGGTTATCAATCATTTAAGCGCTACAGCAAAACACTAAAAGTAATATAAAGCATTGGTGGTTATGGTTATATACCTTTCAAATTAAGAATACAGCATTAAAGGAGTTCCTTATTTATTAAGTAGTCATGGACATTATGGGGCTTCTAAACGGGCCATATTTTCACTGCAATATATGGCCGGCAACTATTGGTGACCCTCTCTTACTCACATGTTAGAAAAAGGCACCTATAGTTGCCGGCCATATATTGCAGTAAAAATATGGCCCGTTTAGAAGCCCCATTACAGCCAGCGTCTTTGGCGACAATTTTTTTTACGTCATACCTGGCCATAAAGTAGGAAATACCGCACGCTATGCGTGCGGAAAACCCCACTTCCTGGCCAGATAGAGACGTAAAATGTTGTACTCACCACGGGCGGTAATAAAGAAAGCCTCAGAGCGCATATTTATCGCCCTTGCCTTCGGCTCCGGCGTCAAATACCTGCGACATTCTTTGTTTAACCGCCCTAGGTAAGTAATGTACTATTACCATTAGGTCCTTATGGTATCGATCACTTTACTTATGGAATGGCTTACATATAATTAAAACTCACGTCACATTTGAAACTCCGTGTCTAGTTTGACAAAGTCTATAATTGATATTAGTTTGATTACTACTTATGTCTTATGTAACTTCAATTGTATCATTTTTGATTTTGATAAGGTTTAAGTTCCAAAGAGCCTCATACTCCTCATTAACTCACTGATGACCTGACGGATGACGCCGATATTGAGAGGGAGCGTAGGGCGCTCGCAGTTAGGGCAAATATGCTGGCTCGCAGATTCGCGCGATGCACGAGGGAAGTTAAAGTGACTTTGTTTCGAGCTTATTGTACCTCGTTGTACTCGTGCAGTCTGTGGGCCCGGCATACGTGCAGATCGCTCAAGTGCCCTACGCGTCCAATACAATGACGCGTTCAGGGTGATGCTGGGACTGTCGCGCCGCTGCAGTGCATCGGGCATGTTCGCTATGGCGCGCACCGCATGCTTCTTCACCACTCCACTCTGCGAAAGCGGTGCGCGTCCTTGCGAAGCAGAGTGCGTGCTAGTCCCAACATCATCCTGAATATCATTTCTGCAAGGTTCGATTGTCCGTATATGACTCACGGCATGCAGATTCATATACACAGGAATATAAAATAGCCTGCACCTTTTTGTTTAGTTCTTCTTCGTCGACGTTGTATATCTAATTTATTTATTTTAATTCTCATTTTTGACATTTTATATAATTTTAAATTGATTTTACTGTGAATATTGTACTTATTTTAATGTGTATGTGTAGACCGATGTTGTCTGAAATAAATAAATAATAATAATAATTAATATCCTGTATACTGAATTCTAGGCCTTACTTTAAACTGCTTTTTTCGCTCAGCTGAAAATTTTGATCAGTAATTTTGATATGTTCATTACAGACAGTGACGAAGACAACGCGTCTAACACTTCACACTGTTCGCCCTACCACAAATGTTACAGTGAGTATTCATTATCAATACTGTGTACTCGTTATGTTTATTAAATTATTAGGTTCTTATAATTAAAGCGTTTTTTATTAAATAGATGCATCGAAAACTCCGCCTTGTGTGCTAAGAAAGAAAGCAAAGTCAGCTGAAAAAGATCTTAAGGATATCGTAGAGTTGACGAAACGAGAAAAGATGTACAATCCAGAAGTAGTGAGTATATTAATTATTATTTATTAGCCAGTTTTAGTAGTTATCTATTTTTTCTGTTCCACTTCATTAGGAGTGAACTGTCTTGTCTTGTGCATTGTAACTTGCTCTGCTGCATGTGCAGTCAAGGGTGAACGAATATGTACATAAATAAGGACATAAATATCTGTACACGCCTTGACATTGACAATAGAGTCCTGTACATATATTTATGTCCTTATTTATGTACGTATTCGTTTACCCTTGGCTGTACGTACGATAAAATATAAGTATGTATGTAAGTAGTTGTCATCAAAATTTGCAATAGTACATTGTGATACAAGTGAGCTATGTTGATCATTACATCAGAGGCGGAATTGTCACGCGAACCGCAGGTGAGCGTGATAAGAGAGCCGAGGATGTAATTATCAAAGCTCACGCGTGTCATACGACGTTTTTCAACACATTTGCTAGGAAAAAATCCTTTTCGTAAAATTAAAATGTTACAGGCTCCTAAGTTGTTTACTTTAGTTATTGATGACAACAGGTTTTTACTCACATACATTTGTACATCTCCAAGAATTTAATTACTTATAATGGCGTGCAACTATTTTTTTTTCGTGAAGCTCGCGCAGTGCGCCCGCACCGAGGCTTAGATGAAATCTCTAAACAGCCAATACAAAATGAAATAAATATTTTCTTATTCAATATAAATTCATGTCAAATGTTATCAAAAGTAAATAGTTTTACTAAATTAAACTTTTCTATACCATATCCAAGAAGAAATAATCAATTAATTCACAAGAAGGATTTAATTTGTTTAGTCGAGTAAGAATCCATTTGCCGAGAATTAAAAACAAACCTGTATAACCCGGTCAATTTAAGAATGCACCGAGTCCACACATACACCTTGCTGCAAGGTGCCAAGGTGTCTTAATCGGGATATAAACATAACTACACGAGTGTCGTAATGTTATTAAACACGCGTGTTTAATACCCAGGATTATGAGCCCAAAAGCAGCACAATAAGATGCACGTTACGAGCAAATGTGTTGAAAAGAATTTTTCAGCCACTTATCGGAATCCGATTCAGCTGAATTTTGGCATACTTACGTAAATTTGGTGACAATGCAATATTATGGCACAACCCAGCTGATTTGATTGTAGTGACAGAAGATCGCAACTCCTAAAACTACACAAGATAAACCAGTTGTGTTTGTCGGCAAAAAAAGCTTGTACCAAAAATGAACAGTTCGACAGAAACTATTTAGCATCGGCTTTAAGTAGAATCGACTGTCTATTGTGATTATTAAAGATGTTTTTTTATAGGTGGAATATATAGAAAAATTGGAGGAAAGCACCAATAGGATAGCGAAATTGGAAGACGAAATTAACTCACTTAGTGCCATGAACATGGAGAAGGAATCAGAGCTGGCACTATTGAAGGATAAGATAGAACAGACTATACAAGAAGTTCAAACATTTTCATCTGATAAGGTACATACTATAATTGATTTATTATTAGATCATGATTCATTATCATTAGTTAAACATATTCAATCAAGCGTTGTCATGTTGCAGGTTGAGCTTGAAGCTCAATGTAAAGAGTACAATACTAAGTTGACTGATTTGGAAGTCATTTACGAAACACTCAAAACTAAAACCAAATTGAGAGAAGACGAGCTGCTCACCCTAATAAATGAACGAACTAATAAAAATAAAGTAACAGAAAGCAGTAAGTATTCATTTAAAATAAACATATCAAGTATCTTTTTGGTAAATTAAAGTAATGCTCCCATTTATTTTAAGTTTCAGGTAAATCATTGTCTAGAACTATTGAGAAAGACTTCGGTAATTTCATGGACATGTCTAAAGACATATCTTTGGTGAGTGACAACGATAGCAGTATAGATTCATCTAACAACGAGCCGGCGGGCCACTTACAGCGGCTGGTTGAAGAGATGCGAACGGATGTCACAGCAAAGAACGAAGCTATTGTTAAGTTAGAAAGCGATCTTTTACAACAAAAAATCACGATGGAATCTCTAGAAAGTGCGTGCACGGAACTACGTGAACAAATCAAGGAAACAAATAGCGTATTAAAATATACTGAAGATGAAAATTGTCTACTTAAATCATCTATAGAAACATTGAATTCTACTATTAACTCCCAAAAACAAAACTTAGAATCTGCTAATAATTATATTCAATCGTATGACGTCACTATCAAAGATCTACAAGCTAAACTCGTTCATAAAAAATATGATGATGTTCATATCAGTATTAACGATATTTCTATTGAACAAATGATTGATAATGAAGAGAAATTCATAGCCAACAACGAAAATATGAGAAATATCATTCATTCTTTAAAAAATGCTATAGATTCGCGTAACAAAGAGTTAGAGCAATTTAAATCAAAACAGGCATCTAAACCGGAATTATTGACAAAAAACCTTGAAGAAAAAGAACAGCAGATTATCAGACTCGTTGAAGAGGTAGAAAAATCTAAGGAAACAATACAGGAAAACATGGATGTGATAAATAAGTTAATGGAAGATAATAAGAATTTGATCAAGAGTACTGATGACCTCTCTGCTAAATTATTGAATGCAGAAAAACAAAGATGTGAATTAGAAACACGTGTTCTAGAAGTAGAAACCAAAAATAAAGAATACGCCAATCAATTACATGAATTTAACGAAAATCATGATAAAGTATTGAAAATTGTGAACGACTTGAAGGAGAACTTAAGCGTAATACAGAAAGAAAAAGAGGCGTTACTTGACTTAAAACATGACGTTATTAGCAAAGACAATCTTATAAGTGAATTAAAAAGTGAGATATCAACCAAAGATAGTCTTATAAGTACTCTTAACAAAGAGCAATTAGAGTCACAAGATTACCTATGCAAATGGAAATCAACTGTAACAAAGGTACAGCAGATCCTATCTTCATACATTACTGATGTGATTGAACAAGAAGAGTTAGTCAATGGTGCGTCAAATCTCGATAAGCTTTGCGACCAATTAAACTTTGTAGAAAATACAGCGATGGTTATCGTATCTCAGAAAGACGAAGCTGTACTCAATAATAATAAACTTCAAGACGAAATTGAGAAACTTGAATATCGAGTGGAATCCTTAATTCAAGATAAGAACAAAACTGAGAGCGAAAAGGCAAACCAAAATCAACAAGTTATACAACTAAACGGAGACCTTCAAGAGATCCAAAAGGAAATATCCAAATTGGTTGAACAAAATTCTGATCTAGATGCAAAATTACAACAAGCTATTGATAATCACGATATTTTAAACCATAAAATAATTGAAAAAGAAGAAATGATAACTTCTATTAAAAACGAAGAAAATAACTTGCGTTTACAATTAGAGAAAGTATTACAACAAGAGGCGGCGTTAAGAAATGAAATTGAAACTCTTCAGTCAACACTTAAAAGCAGCCAAGCCGAATTACATGAAATATTACAGACTAAAAGCGACGAATATGAGGATCTAAAACATGAGTTTCACAAGAAAGACGTCCTTTTAGATGAAAATTATGTAGAGATACAAAGACTTTCTAAAACACTAGAAGAGACTATTTGTAATCAAGATAAGCATTTTGAAAACATACATATAGCTGCTGTTGATTTATTGAGAAAAATAGATATTCAAAGTTATGAATATCAATTACAAAATAGTATTCATTGCAATGTTTACAGCAATATACTTAGTACCTTAGACAAAGCCACAAACGGTATCCTTTTATTAAAGTCATCCAACGAAATCAATAACAGTGAAGAAATAAAAGAAACCATCGAACTCCTTGACGTATTGAAAGAACAAAATCATCAACTGATAAGTAAATTATCTTACACAGAAAATGAGAATAGTAGTTTAACAGGTGAATTAGAACAAATGAAAATAGATAATAAGATAATTTGCTATGATCTGCTCAAGAGTAATGAGACTCTAAAGCAACTTCAAGACGAGTTACATGAAAAACTGTTTATAATAGAAAATTTAGAATCCAAAATCAACGAATGGAAAAATAATTTCTCTGCATTAGAGGAATCCATGAAGCAACAATTATTGGAATTACAGATCAGTAATAGTGAACTTGAATCACTATCACAAAACTCTATAAAGAGGTCGCTATCTATCAAAATAAACGAATCATACACTGTAGGGACAGAATTTACTGATACAGATAATGAACAGAGACATACAATTCGTAAATCGTTAAGTAATATATTAGTAGAGCCCGGAAATTACTCGCCGCAAAGTCTGTTGACTTTATGCTGTAACAGAATCATAGACGCTATCCAGCCAAGCGAAACTGAACTAGAATCTTCCAGTTCTAACACCAATTTTGCTACTACAACTGCTGAAACTCAAACATGTGTTGTTACTTGTGATTGTGATAGACTACTAACGGAGAAAGACATTGCCTTAGATGAAATTTTGGAATTAAAGGCTAAAATAGATCATCTTCAGTCCGTTAATATTAATCTATTAAAAGAGCAAGAAGAAATTCGTAAAGAACTTAAGTTACTAATGGATCCTGCACACGAATTACAAAAGAAAATATCTAGTCACAAAACGTATATCTCAACATTAACTGCTACAACATATGCTGAAAACAAGTTACTCAAGTCCCAGGTGAAAGTTCTACAGCATCATAACAACAGGATATATAATGTGTGTCAGAGAGACATACCAGGTTTTAAGACATCATTGGAAGAGCTTAGCTCGATATTGAAAAATACTGCTTTGGTGAATAGGCTGGAAGCCAATATCAAAAGATTCTCCCTGCCGGAGGTTTTGGATAGAAACAGTTCGGCGTTCAAAGATGAGTCTACCTTAGATGGTGATCTTTTGATGCTTGATACCAATGTCACCATCGCGTCTGCTGATAACACTTTATTGGCCCAAGACCAAACTTGTTTAGATGGTACTCAAATTTACTTAGAAACCGACCTTAATACTGATGTTATTGAAACAATAGATCCCAATATTATACATACACAATTACAAATGCTGTCAGTTGAAAATCAAAGACTGACCGAAAAGTTGACAATATTAAAAGCAGAAAATATGACACTTCATGAAAAAATCGGGAAACTTTCGGAGAGTATGAAACCTGATATTCGTAAAATAGATGCTCAAAACAGCCCTATGAAATTCAATAGCAGCATGAATGAAATCTTACAACAAACACCTGTAAACAATCTCTCAGCAACTGAAAAATCGTGCGAGTATTGTATGAATTGCAATATTCCGCCGAGCCGTGAAAAAATGACTGAAGAAATCAACAAATTGAATCAAGAATTGTTAAAAGTTCAACTCCAAAATTCTGACTTAGAGAAGAGATGTAATATCGATAAGGATGACATTTTGTCCAATGATCGGTTAGCATTAAAGATCAGTATATTAGAAAAGGATAATAATAAACAACTTATCTTAATTAACCAGTTAACAAAAAAGCTGTCCGCTAAAAATGAAGAATTCTCTAAGCTACAAGAGGAAAATGATCAACTGTCGACACAAATAATGGAGAGTATAGATGAAACTGACGATCTTAGAAAAGAAGTCGATACTTTGAAAGATAACAATAAAGCACTAAGTGTTAAATGTGGTGATTTAGAAGAGTTGATAAAAGGCAATACAGTGGCATGTATTCGATGCGCACGCAACACCAGCGCCTCCGGCAGTCCGGCTAAGTCGGTGCTAAACAGAAGTCGTAGTGATTCCGAAAGTTCTTCCCGCTGCAACAAGTTGTCAACTCTTCAGAGCGAACTGTTGGCAGGCAGAGAAGACTGCAAAACTATTTCAGAAGACGTGGCTACTATTAAAAACCACTTTGAACGTGGTGAATTATCTATGTCCCATGGCATGGATCTAGATGACAGCATGGGTGAATCAAATGTTTTTGCATTCTCCAAAGAATTACATGAAGCTAGTCCGAAGCATAATCAAATTAAATTAGTGACTGAACTACCAGAAGAAAGTACGATTGATATATATGCTCTTGATAAAACAGACTGCTTCAATTATTATACTGAGAAAACTGGCGCTGAAAATAACTTTAGTGAAGAAATTAGAATAATCGAGGTCATGAAGATGTTTTATAATAACCTTGTTGCTAAACATGGGAACGAAGTAGATAATCTAGTTAACAAATTAAAAGATTTTGAAGAATCTAGAAATCAGTTACATGAAAAAATGTATCAAGTGAACTCGGAAAATTCTAGAATAATTGAAGAAATCAAGCAAAAAGACAAACACATTAATGGTATAGCTAACACGTTACGGCAAATAAGGAACAACATAGACGACATAAATGAAGAAACCTGTGGTGCCGAAACAGACAAAAATACAGTGTTAGTTACAATGTTTAAAAACAATATATTAAGCGTTTTGGATCATGATTTCGACTTATCCAGCGTTAATATTTTTGAAAATCTTATCGACAAAGTATTAAACAAAGATAAGAATGACTTGGTTGAAATGATGGACCGGTACTCAGAGCTACAGGGGCATATAGAGCTTCTGACCTCTGAACTTAGCAGTGTTACTGACAATCTCAATCAAAAGAAATGCCAGCTAGATGAAAAAGAGAAAGAATACAACCTCCTCAAGGCACAAAAGGAAAAAGTCCATGAAATCACTAGTGCCGTTACTCGGGATATAGTTCAAAGAGAAAGGGATCTAACCAAAATAATAAGTAATGGCTGCCAGAAACTAATTGAACGTAATATTATGACAGAGAATGACATGGACACAAATTGGCCGGTAGATAAACAAATGTCGATATTGATTGAAAAACTTGTAGATCAGTCCAATCAAAGTGACTTAGCTTTGCAAGAAAAACACAATCTTGCCCTTGAAGTTACAAAATCTAAGACTATATTAGAAGAAAAAGACGAAGAATTGGAATCTTTAAAATCAGAAGCTCGTGAGTTCTGCAAAAATGCTACGAATGAGTTGTTGCTCAAAAACGAAGCGCTTGAAACATTGAAATCGTTACACGAGCAACTTGATGTAGTGTACAAAGGAAAAGTGGAAGAAAACGAGGCTAGTGCCAGTATTATAGAAAACATGACGCAAGAACTAGATATATTAAAAGCAACTGTGAATGAGAAGGATAGCTTACTACTGACATTACAGGCCCAGAATAGTGAACGAAATAGTGATGAATCAGATACTAAAGCCAAAATCGCGGAGCTCATGGAATCTATAAATAGCTTGGAACATGAAAACAAGAACCTAAAATCTGTTAATGAAATGATAACAAAGGAAAGCGAGGAGAACGCTGTACAATTGGCCAAAGCTGATGACACTATAAAGAAGAATAAAACTGAATTAGATAAATTAACAGCTGAGATACTAACATTGAACCAATCTATGAAAGATAGTATGAGTGTTATCGAAAGTGTGAAATCCGAAGCGAAGTCGCTCTTAGAACAGAATGTTGCGGTGAAAAAACAATTTGACGAAGCAAATGAACTATGCTCTCAATTGAAGTTGAATATGAAAACCCACGAAAAGACAGCTGAGATACAGTGCAAAATAATAGCCAGGTAAATATTTATATCAATAATCACAATCATAACTTCAATCTTTCACAACAGTAGTTCTCACAAAAAATATTTGAACACCATCGTTATAAACTTGATGAAAAAGTAAACTCTACTTTCGAAAAAGTTAATATTTTAATCAGAGGCTCTAGTATAGGTTTTATCCATACAATACGTTTTCGAACGCGTTTGCGTTTAGTTTCAATTTATATGGCAACGCGAACAGCGCCTCTGGTGGTAACTATTAGGAACTACGCGTTGCCATAAGAATTGAAACTAAACGCAAACGCGTTCGAAAACGTATTGTATGGATAAAACTTATACTAGAGCCTCAGATCGATCATATCCTCGATCATCAAATATAAACGAGTCAAGACTAAATCGGTCAAAATTAACAATACCTACACATATCCAGTAACAAATAAAAACATATTTCAGACTCAAGCAGGAAAAGGAGACCAGGGGCTCATCAGACAGTGTCAAAGCAAGTGAGCTAAAGGAGTGGGTACAGAAATGTGAATCGTTACAAAAGGAACTCGTGCAGCTAGCTGAGAACAAGGGCAAGTGGCAGCTAGAAGCCCAAGAGTTGAGAGAGGCGAAGGAATCTTTAGAGGTAAAATACAATTTAAGTCATCAAACCTGTGGTTGCATTGCCAAAAAAATTATAGAGTATCCTTGAATTTGCGATTGCTTTTACGCTTGGTTGTCAGATTATGTCTTATAAGATTTATGACTTATAAGAAGACTTGAGCGTAAAAGCTTTGGCGACTCTGTATTAGGATGCCCTTATAATCTTATTGATAGCTTTTAATTTACTCTTGCGGCCGTGTTCAACAAACCTATTTCAACTAAAATGGCGTTAAAGCTCATTTGTCTTTATCTGACACTTTTACATATATAATGGACATTACCTAGTCCGAAACAAATAAAGAATTGAATTGAATTGAATAATGTTCCTAAGAAGGACAAAACACATTTTATCTCATAAACTATTTTTTTTTAATAAGGGAGGTGGACGATATAAAGATGATTTTTTTAAGAAACTTTGTAGTCTCATGTATGAGTTCGATTATATTTTGTGATTCACACTTTATAACATAGCAACACAAACTGAGTACAACCTGACTTATGAAGTTACTAGCGACCCGCCCCGGCTTCGCACGGGTATATATTATATGTATAATACATATGCATGTATAATACAAGCAAAACTCACTAAGTAACAAATACCTACTTAAATCAAAGGTCGTATCTCGATATCGACTACGTACCAAGATACGAGGTTTTGAGGAGCCGTGACAGTTTTGGTAGTGACTTTTGCTTGTCACCTGACGATATAAACCTTCCTCTTGAATCACTTATCTATTCAAAAAAACCGCATCAAAATCCGTTGCGTAGTTTTCAAGATCTAAGCATACATAGGGACAGACAGACAGCGGGAAGCGACTTTGTTTTATACTATGTAGTGATGAGCAAACTATCCCCTTGACATAGCGTTTGTCCGCAGCGCCGAGTGTCAGAGCTGGAGAGCAGCTCGCTTGGCGAAGGCGACGCGTGCCGCCGCCGACAGAGCCTGCTTGACTCCAAGCGCGCCTTGGATGACAAACTCGAACCAGGTACAAACACGCAGTGTTCCAGTATCTTACACGATAATCGAGGAACGGCCTTAAGGCGTAGACTAAAATGACATTTCATCTATTGCTAGTTTTTTACGTCTTATAAATAGTGAACGGAATAAAAAAATAGACTAGCTCCCAATGACCTTCGATCTGTAACTGTCCGTTTTTCGTGTTTTTATGGATTATCGTAATAACAAGAACGAGGTTTACCGAAATAGTATCCCATATTTACTTCAAAACTCACAGTTTTCGAGATACCTATATGGCACCAAACTTTGGCAATTTTAGGCCAAAAACCAGTTTAAATAAAAATGTCTCGTGGGTTGTTAGAGACGTCAATAAGAAACCGTTATATGTAGATATAAAAGTACATAAACAACATACTTATATCGAAAGCAAAGCTTTTTTGGACCATGTTTGAATAAATCATAAAAAAAACTCGTGCAAACCTAGATAAAGAATGAAGAACCGAGCCTTTGTGCCATAAATATACCTATAGTTTTGTAACTATTTATAACTGCACAATTTTGTAACTATGGTTAGTCGACAAGAACGACGTCGTGAAACTGTATGTAATTTCTACAGTTCACATCCCCTATGGCCGAAATCGAAGGTGGTGGAACATTTTGTAGAGATGGGTGAGAGTCGAAGCACAATTTATAATATTCTCTCGTCCTTTTCCTTGCGGAAAACCACAATTAGAAATCACGGTTCTGGAAACCATAGCAGTTTGAGCAAGTTTTCTGAGCGAGCTCGACTACAGAAAATGACGGCCGGCCGAGTCGCTAAATCGTATAGAGAGCTCGGAAGGAAATTTAGATGTGACGGTAAAACGGTTAAAAAATATCTTACAGACATGGGCATTAATAAACGTTCCAGAAAAGTTAAGCCAACCGTGTCCGAAAGTCAAAAAACGACTCAGAAAAAGCGACTACGTAAATTGGTTACTGAAATATTTTACGCTGAAAATAACGTCACATGCGTTATGGACGACGAGTCCTATTTCACGTTAGATGGAAATGAGTGGCAAGGCAATTACTATTTTGAAAACACCAATGGTCCAACTGAAGAAAACGTAAAATATGTCGAGCATACTAAGTTCCCTAAAAAAGTTTTACTATGGCTTGCCATCAGTCCTCGCGGTATGTCTAAGCCCGTGTTCTTTGAATCTGGTTTAGCTGTGAACGCTGATCGTTACATAGAGCGTTGCTTGCCTATAGTGCGGGATTTTATAAAAACAAGTCATAGAGGACAAAATGTAGTATTTTGGCCGGACTTAGCCTCAAGCCATTATGCGAAAAAAACTCTAACCAAAATGGCGGAGCTAAAGATCCCGTTTGTGCCGAAGACATCAAATCCGCCTAATGTTCCACAGCTTCGCCCTATTGAAGATTTTTGGGCAAATTTAAAAAGGCGAGTGTATTGCAATAATTTTCGTCCAAAAAATGTACAAAGTTTGATTCGAAAAATAAAAACAGAGTTGAATAAAATGCCAGAATCTGTATTTTCGACAGCGATGGACAAAGTACCACAGAACTGCCGTAAAGCATCTCGCATGGGCGTGAACTTTTTTTTACATTAAACTTTGTTAAATAAATTATTTTACGTCATACCTGGCCATAAAGTAGGAATTACCGCACGCTATGCGTGCGGAAAACCCCACTTCCTGGCCAGATAGAGACGTAAAATTTTGTACTCACCACGGGCGGTAATAAAGAAAGCCTCAGAGCGCATATTTATCGCCCTTGCCTTCGGCTCGGGCGTCAAATACCTGCGATCTGAGACATTCTTTGTTTAACCGCCCTAGGTAAGTAATGTACTAATAAAAGCATTTGTAATTCTAAAAATAACTGTTTTTTATTTATTTATTACGACGTTGAACTTTGTCCAAATTTCACTCCGCATACGTTACCACCTAGTTTCGGGTATTTCAGCCTTTGAGTTGTTACTAGTTAGTCGCCTCGCCTACTGTTTAATTTACATTGAAACATAAGTTCTAAAGATTGACAGTCTCCTCCCGGCTTTATACAGATCTATTAGACCATACCATATGTCTGACAGTAATGTCAAAAACGTACTGAGTTCCTAAAATTGGTCTGTACCTCATAAACATTCGTTTCACCGTTGTGTTTCAGACCACAAGAAAATGGAAGCTTACTTCTCTACGCAGGAAAAGCCTGATGACATGTTTATGGATGTGGACGACCACTCCAACAGGAGCACTCCTGCTAGGAATAGAAGGTAATTCTAAACCAAACTTGTCAAAAAGATTTAAAAAATAGTTGTCTTCAATTGTGTCACTGCCAGAAAATCATATAATCATCTTCTTTGGCCAGATATTAATATTAAAGTATTTTTATTTTGCAGATCTGACAGCTTCCAATCTCGGCACGAAGAGGTATGTAGTCTATATTTGGTTGTTTATAAAATAACACAAGTACGGAAATGTCGCTATTCCCCATATCATACAATCCCGAAATGTATACTACTCAAAAGAAAATAAGGGCCACTTACATATTTCTGTTTTTGAGTAAATTTTTAGATGTAAACTAATTAATAAGTGACTAATTAATGATGTCCGGCCTCCTTCAGTATCCAACCTCTTTAATGCTGGTGTTTAAGTCTTACAGCTGGCCAGAAATTGAAATAAAAAAAACGAGTTTCAGGTCAAATTCCTTTCAGATGGAATCACGATTTTATTCTGTTAAAAAACTATTTCTGTCCATCTTTTGCTTCTTTTAACATCTTTTGTTAATAATGCCACGTCAACGAAGGCATATGGATACCATTACTGCCACCAGAGCCGTTACATTGATTGCTGAAGGTCATTCACAGCGGTCTGTAGCTTTTTCGTTGGGTTTCTCTCGCCGAGCCATCCAAAATGTGTGGGATCGGTTCCAAGAGACTGGCAGTGTTGCAAGAAGGCCTGGATCGGGCAGGGTGCGAGCGACTACGGCACAAGAGGATCGCTACATCCGATTGAGTGCCCGTCGAGAGCGCTCTGTGACGGCACGTAAGTTACAAAATCGCCTACGGTTGACAACGGGGACTCGTGTTAGTGACCAAACGATACGTAATCGACTGCATGAAGACCAGCAAAGGTCCAGACGCCGAGTAGTACGAATTCCTTTATCTAGGGTTCAACGTGGAAATCGTTTAAGTTTTTGCCGCGAACATTCAGATTGGAGCATGAATCAATGGGGTATGGTGCTCTTCATAGATGAGTGTAAAGTGAAGCTTTGTAGTGATGATCGGCGGATTAGAGTATGGAGACGACAGGGTGAGAGATTTTCCGGTGTCTGCATCAAGGAAATTGACCGCTTTGGAGGTCCTAGTGTGATGGTTTGGGCTGGGATTAGCTTACAAGGCAAAACTGAGCTGGTTTTCTTAAATCAAGGCACAGTAACTGCACAACGGTACATCGATGAAGTCATCAGGCCTCATGTTATTCCATTCTCACAGAGAGTGGGGCCAGGGTTCTGGTTAATGCATGACAATGCCCGCCCACACACAGCTCGGGCCACTCAGACTGTGCTGGATGACTCCCATATTCGTGTCCTACCATGGCCAGCGTATAGTCCGGATTTAAATCCAATAGAGCATATGTGGGACCAATTAAAACGAAGGGTTAGGGAGCATGAGCAAGAGGTTCACAACCAGCAACAGCTTATGGATGCTCTGAAACGTGCGTGGGAAGAGATACCTGATGAAAACATCAGAAACTTAATCGAGAGTATGCATTCAAGGCTCCAGGAGTGTGAAAACAGGAGAGGAGGACACACCCGTTACTAAACCATTAAAAAAACAGCTTGTGTCAGTTTTTGTTTTGTTTTGCAAAGAGTTTCTGTTTAGTTTTTGCTGTTGACAATGGACTAATTTCATGTTAATTGAAATAAGGTCGTTTCGCCGGTAACGCGACCACCTTCGGTTGGCGACCACTTGACGGACTAGGCTGCTTCAATTAAAGATATTAACATTTCTACAAACCCAACAGAAAACTAATTAGTTATTAACTATTCTTGAATAGTGTCAGAATAAGAATAAATACACTTTAAAACCCAAAGCTTAATCCAAAGCAAGAAAAAATAA
Source organism: Epinotia brunnichana (assembly GCA_963854355.1). Taxonomy (NCBI): domain Eukaryota; kingdom Metazoa; phylum Arthropoda; class Insecta; order Lepidoptera; family Tortricidae; genus Epinotia; species Epinotia brunnichana. Next base: position 15,217,064 of record OY977940.1, on the reverse strand, counting down.
CCTCAATTCACACATTTCACACATTGCTTCCGAAAAGTGTTGACGTGCAGTGAATCTGTAAAAAAAATAACGCGACAGTTGGCGCGAAAACTTTAGTTACGTCACTTAATTTTATTATTATGCTGAAATTAGTTAGTTGATTGCTTAAATGATTTAGCTATTGTAATAATTTCGTTGAAATTCGGCATATTATAAAAATAGATTTAAATAAAATGGGGTGGTCGCGTACCCAAAAAATTTATAATCAAAGAAGTCGGATAGCGACCACATCGTTTTTCTTTTTCTTTCCTTATGGATTCTTGCGGCACCCGCGATATTTAGCTTGGCAAGCCAATTGTGTCGGTAGGTATTTAAGCCGCGCCAATCCATGCTATGTCTATAGTAGGTATATGTAATATAATAACAATATATAATTATAAAATGAATAATTCATATAATTATATGATATGGTTATATTACAAATTCGAAAGTGTGTCTTGTCTGTTACCTCTTCACGCTTAAACCGATGGACCGATTTTGATGAAATTTGGTATGGAGATAGTTTGAGTCCCGGGAAAAGACGTAGGATAGTTTTTATCCCCGAAATAATCCCCTAAGAGGCTGAAATAGGGGTTGAAATTTTGTATGGAGCTACGATATAAACGAGACACACGGACGGAGTCGTGGGCAGAAGCTAGTGTAGGTAAGTAGAATTTAATCTAAAAGTTACATAAAAGCTTGTAAAATGGTGGCATTTAGATACCTACTATGAACGACATGTGTGACTGTAAAAGCAATATATATAATAGCACTATGGTGTGAGCGAGATGGCGCGCCGTTTTCGATTCTATTTTGCATTGACAAGAAATGTAAAGTACATTTAGAAGAGTAACAATTTGTAGTAGTATAAGGGCAGTCAGGTCAGGTAGGTCCAACTTTGAGAAAGAGGTCAATCGTCGAATCCGACTCGGCTGGGCAGCGTTCGGGAAGCTACGCTATGGCACATCTTTTCGTCTAATATTCCGCAGTGTCTGAAGACGAGAGTCTTTGACCAGTGCGTGTTGCAAGTGATCACGTGTGGCACCGAAACGTGGTCGCTTCAGAAATCATAAGAAGCATCATAAGAAGGCTCAAAGTCACCCAAAGGGCAATGGAGAGAGGGCTATGCTCGGAGTTTCTCTGCGTGATCGCATCAGAAATGAGGCTATCCGCAGCATAACCAAGGTAATCGATATAGCCCTAAGCCGCTAAAGTTAAGTGGCAGTGGGCGGGGCACATTGCACGTAGAACCGATGGCCGTTGAGGCGGAAAGGTTCTCGAGTGGCGACCACGTACCGGAAGGCGCGGCGTGGGTAGGCCCCCCACAAGTTGACTGATGGCCTGGTAACGATCGCAGGAATCCGATGGATGCGGGTGGCGCAGAACCGGGCATTATGGCACTCTTTGGGGGAGGCCTTTGTCCAGCAATGGACGTCTTTCGACTGATATGATGATGATGATGATGCATCGTTTTATTAACTACTTAAACACTATTTGCAAGAGTGGTCGCCAACTAGCTAACAGGTGGTCGCAAACCGACTAAAGCGGTCGCTATCCAGCGAATTCGCTATTTTGAAACCTTTTCCATATTTTTTCCTAATCTATGGATGAAAGTGCTATATTTTATTGTAGGTTTCAAAACTTGACTATACTCAGAACCTATACGAATACCATCTATTATGTGTGTACATTGAATAGGTATAAATTTACTAATCTAAAGTGAGCAACTCGGCTAAGTGGTCGCTAACCGGCGAAACGACCCTAAGTGAAACAATTGACTACACAATTAAATGGTTATTAGCATAAGTTAAAACAAAAGCCTTGTTACATGTTATTTTAATAAATATACATTACTGTTTACTATATTTTTCACGTAGCAATCAAAATACTTAGTGGCCCCTATTTTCTTTTGAGTAGTATATGTAGCAGATTGAATTTCTCATATGATTTTTTTTTACAAAAGAAACAAAATAATATGAAATTTTACCTTCCAATAAAATTATTATTATGTTTCTTGAGACGAACACCATCAGTTAACTTGAGAGGGCGCCACTGCGCACGTTCGAACGTAGCCGTTTGCGTCAAATTGTCACTCCACGTCATCGCTGTGACGTCACATCCGCCTTCGCCAACCTGTCAACTCTAGAACCGGCGCCCGTGCGCCCGCCGCCATATTGGTTTCCTCATTGTTGCGGAGGAAATGCCGTTGGTAGCCCCCAGGAAGCTATTATTCTGATGGTGTTCGTCTCAAGAAACATAATAATAATTTTATTGGAAGGTAAAATTTCATATTATGTGCTCTGTTCGACGAACACCATCAGTTAATTTATACTAAGCAGAAACGTCCGCTATCGAACGCTAATCTAATATCCCGCCCGTGGCAAATAATTTTTCAATTTTCCTCTTTGATCGAAACCATCAGTTAACTTGAGATCTGTCTATTATCTCCTGGTGGCGGGTCAGCGGGCGCCCACGCGCCGGTAGAAAAAAATATTTTCGTACAAAAGAAAACTATTAGATTAGCGTTCGATTTCTGACGGGCACTAATCATTATACGTTAAATAGATTCGAGATAAACGTCTAAGATTAGATTCAAGTTGCCAAATAGCTTTGAAAAAATGTCGTTAATTGGATATATTTCAAGCCAGTTTTAACGACGATACCACGGGTCGAAAAGTTACTCAGATGTTACTTGAAGGCCCGATTCTGTCCGAAGACTTAGCATGAATCAAACAGTAGATAAGATATATGTATGTATGTACTTTAAACTCCGTCTCCGATAAGCGTGGTTGAGGTTGGCTTGGGGGTACAGTCGCCATCACATACATCGGAGCAAACAAGCACGTCACAAACATCGGAACACACCTCTATTTTCAAGGCATTAGGGTGCATGTGCCGATATTTTTGAACACCTAAAGTGTACCTATGTATGTGATGGCGACTGTACTCTATTTAGTTGATTCGACTAAATTAGAGTAAATTATTGAAGTTTTACACCTTCTGAACTCGTTATAAGTACCTATCCAGAACAATGGGTATAGCTCTCTGAGAATCTTTGAGGCCTGAAAACTATTACAGTAAAAGTGCAGCTGATCTTCTGGATACGTCATACATGTTATTGAAGTAAGATTGTTGTGTTTAGGTAGTTCATTATCTAAATTTCTCGCATTCCAAACCTATTCAGTGGTTTGGGAGGCAGTGGTATTCACAAGAATATTGTTTTGAAGGTAGTCTTGAATGAGGCATCGAAGATATCCTAGTGACCAAAAAAGTAGCTCACATACTAGCGGTCATTGCGGATTTATGAACAAAAATAATAAGTCGTACTGAATGCAGTACGCGAACACATTCGACAGAAATAACTAAGTACGCATGGGACGAGGTACCTGGTTGTTGATCTTGTACCTGGCGCGCCATGGCCATGACGGCCATTTGGTCATACAGGCGTGTATGGCCAGATAATAGGTGAACGCCAGTGTGACGCTCGGAGGAGTCATTTCTGCTCCGACAAGCCTCGTGCCAAAATGTCCCAACCGGCGCTCGGATCGTGGTCGTGCACCCAGGAACGCCTGCACATTGTGAATCTTCATCGATTTCGCTACGATTTGCCTCTTCAGCTCTCGCCAACAGAAGAGACTGCTCCACTTGGGAGCCATCATGTTGCCCAACCTGGTTTCGAGGTGATGTGGAGCGCGAGGCAGGAGTCTGGAAGGTAGGCGTAGGTCATGTCGTAACACCAGACGCAGTTGAACACGTTGTGACAGTAGGCGCTCGAGACTTGCGAGTCGATCGAGACGTATCGCCATAAAGTGGGTGCTCTTGGAGGTGACCTTGAGGGCGCGGGCGATGGGCGAGACACCCCCGCGGACTGGTATTTCTTTCCCGGTGGTTTCCGGGTGCTACCGATCTTGCGGGTTAGTATGGGACAGCAGGAAAAGGCATGCATACTACCACCCACCGGTTGTCCGTTTGTAGCACAACACTCGTTACCACATAGTTAGTCTTTCTTTCTCACTTACGGTTAGATGCGGGTCTGTTATGCCGGTCAACTATGTGGTACGGTACCTTGTACTGCAGAAGGGAGACGAGGAAGAGTGCATGGCGCTCCTCATAGTCTCGCAGGTATAGTCGGAGAGTGCGACGATCCCTTCCAGTACGAGACTGTCCGACGCGAGACAGGCATACACATCGCGCCGTAAGGTGTTTACCTTTTCCCTCGGCACCAGAAACTCGACGGTTTGCGTGGGGGCCAAAAAACCAATAGGTCACTCTTCCCGTGTCAAGTAGGTAAGGGCTTACTTGCAAGTATACAAAGTTTTTTATTGCATAAAATTATATAACAGGAGGCGTTTATATGGACTAGGAGTCCTAACAAAAAGTGCGCTTTATGGCCTTTTATTAGGGCAACGGCAAAGGCATGAACTTCTATGAATGCATGCATCTGTTTCATTAGTGATCACTTCCATTGGTTTGTAACAAGGACATCATCCATATAGACAATTACCAGAAGGCGCTGGGATTCTAACCAGAAAAAATAAATTGCGATAAGTCATGAACAATTTATAAGTACCAGTTTTAGACTGGTTCAGACAAGTCATCTAAAGTACTTTAGCTTTGAAAAGCTTATTTAAACATATTTGTTTGTGTCAATATTGTATCGGGATAATATGGCAGTGTAAAAACTTGAGAATAGAATTCGATAGTTAGCACGATTTGAGCAAAAGGAAACCTGTTTCGGTAACAGTTTGCTGAGGATTCACAGAAGTAATTTTCCATAACGGCCTCTCCGATTTGAGGTAGGTACTCGTATTTATTTCCGAACCCTTCTCCTTAAGCGCGAAATCTCGGGCTCGCTTACGAGCGGCAAGTTGTTTTGTTCCAATTTTGTTTATTAGGCCTGTGCAAAAGGGTTTGTGCATAAGGGCGGAACCTGAGCGGGAGAGCGAGAGCGAGCTAAAAGTCGATGTGAAATCTATTTGGCCACCTTGTAGATGCCAGCCATTCCCCGCAGGTACGACGACAGTTTGATGGGGTTGAGAAATATATATTCAGAGGTCGGAGAGCCAAAAGATATCGATCTTCTACGACTTACTTTTGTAATGAATATAATCAGAACGAGTCCCCCGACCGCAAGGCACGTTTCGCCGAGACGAACTGCAGGACCTTGTAATTTGATTGATTATCAAGTAGGTAAAGCGCGCCGGGCGTCCTGACTTGCGGCGCACCGAACCAATGGGATATAGTTTAGAACTTAGGGCTTCGTTTTGAGCGTTAGGTTGCACCTCGACACTGCAGCTGGGTCACTTGCGAGCGCCAGACCGCCGGGGAAGCCGTGCAGCTCGATCTCTGTGAATCCCGGAGACATAAGTAGTTCTCCTGCATCGATGTAACGTGGCCATCTTCCACTCCGAACGGTGGGCGTTACCATCGTGGCAGACAGCACCGCCGTGGCACGCAGCGCTAAAGTAGTGGACAGCGCCATGATCGCGGACAGTGCCAGGATAGCGGACAGCACCGCCGTCGCGGGAAGCGCCAGAGTAATGGACGGCGCTAGCATAACAGACAGCACCGCATTGGCGGGCAGCGCCAGAGTAGCGGGCAGCGCCTGAGTAGCGGACAGCACCTGCGTGGCGGGCAGCCCCGACGTGGCAGGCAGCACCGTTGAGGCGGACAGCGCCGGCGCGGTGTACTGCACCGTTGTGGCCGGCAGCGCTAGCGTGGCCGACAGCATTAAGGTGGTAGACAGCGCCGGCATAGTTGGCAGCACTGCCGTGGCGGGTAGCGCTAGCGTGGTGGGCAGCACCAGTGTGGCGGACAGCGCCAGCGTGGCGTACTGCACCGTTGTGGCCGGCAGCGCTAGCGTAGCCGACAGCACCGAGGTGGCAGACAGCGCCGGCGTAGTGGGCAGCACCGCCGTGGCGGGTAGCGCCAGCGTGATGCACAGCATCGCCGTGGGGGCCAGCGCCAGCATGGCGGACAGCGCCAGCGTGGCGTACAGCACCGTTGTGGCGGGCGGCGCTAGCGTGGCCGACCCCACCGAGGTGGCGGACTGCGCCGGCGTGGTGGACAGCATTACCGTGGGGGGTAGCACCAGCGTGGCAGACAGCGCCAGCGTGGCGTACAGCACTGAGGTGGCGGATAGCGCCGGCGTAGCGGGCACAGTGCCAGCGTGGCGTACTACACCGTTGTAGCGAGCGCCCGTCGTAGTGGACAGCATCGCCGTGGCGGCCTGCGCCAGCATGGCAGACAGCACCGCCGTGGTAGATAGCGCCAGCAAGGCAGGCAACGCCTCCGTGGCGGACAGCACCCCCGTGGCGACCGAGCCAGCGGCGGGCAGCGCCCTCGCGATCGGCGTCGCCATCGTGGCGGACGACCCATGTTAGGAGGTGGCGCCATAGTGGCGGACGGCACCAGATGCATATATCATGTCATTTCAAGATTGTGTTATTGTCTAATCTTACATATTCGTCACTCACGTGTGTGTGTATGTGCGTGTGAGCCCTCTATACTTTCTAAGGGTAAACGATAAACTGAAATGTTGCATGGATCCAGAGCGAGGAGTCGTCGCGGCCCGGCAGCGCGCAGGCGCGGCGCCAGCGCCGGCAGAGCCTGCACGACCAGCACCGTCCCACGAGGAGGAACACCAAAGGTGAGGGACAAGCACTTACAATGCATAGCTAAGTGTTCTAATTAGAAAGTGACGGATAGTCTATCTCGCCGCGAGATAGCTTCGCGCCGCCTTGTGTTAACCGTGCAGATGCAGGAGACGTAATATCAGGATACACTTGTTCCGACTTAATAATCGACCGCCAGTTCAATGCAATAGTATTCATGCGAAAACAAACGATAAAGGAAAAAAAATACTCATTGCTCAAGTAATGGTCACCCTATCACATTTGACACATTGTATATGGGGAATGACTTAGCGTCGTGCTATATGTACGGTGACCAAATTGAGTGAAATTGTAATACAAATATTTTCCGTCTTGTGTAGCGATGTGTGTCTGTGTGAATGCGTCACATCGCACATTTGTACGGATTTGTTATACTGCTTTAAGATATACAGGGGTGGAAATAGATTTTGGGTCAGTGAGGGCAGCTACCAGATCCCGTGTTGCTAGGCGAAAATGGTCTTAGGAGACCTTCCTTCGATTAAAAATGAATGAAGTTTGGCGTGTACAGATTTTGGAAAAAACATACAGGATGCGAGAAAATTGTAATTTTTGACAAACTTTTTTTTTGATGCCAATCGATCCCATTCCTGTCCAGGATCAAAAGCTTGTATAGGATCAAAAAGAAAATTCCGGCTAGAAAAGCCATAAATCGAGAAAGACTTTCCCCATACAATTTGTATGAAAATAAAAAGTTTTTTTAAATGTATTTTTTTATGTCAATTGATTCCATTTCTATCCAGTACCAATAATTTCCTTGGGGTCAACTTTCGGTAATGTACAAAAAAGCCAGAGATTAAATAACTTTTTCTCCATAGTAAATTTGCCAGTGTCAGTTTACCACGGATTTTTAAGATATTTTTTTGTAATATGAGACACATTAAGCAAAGTGTCTTATTTGCCGTCCTAAACCCAAAACGTAAGTGAGGAAACTGTTTATATTTTTCAAAAATAATTGACGCAGCTGAAAAGTCTGCACCTTTTTTCTGGTGCTAAGGAAGGTTCATCACCAAAAAAATTATCAGGCACTTATACAATTTTCAACCATTCCCAATTACTGACCGTTAAACGTTCAATATGGTGCCAGCAGCTGTCATCTCATACACAACTATCAAACTTCCCATACAAACCGATTTTAACAGACTTAACTCACGATTGCCGACCGCTTGAAACAACTAAACCCGACGATATACATATAAACTTATGCAGTTAGAATTTAAATTAAAAGTTTAAATTTGAGTATTCTCTATGAGCCAGCGCCATATTTAACATTTACTAGCCAGTAAAGTTAAATATGGCGCTGGCTTTATTAAAGGTTTTAAAATCTTCCAAAAAAAAGTATCTTCTAAAACATAATAAGTCTGCACGTTTCATAAATATTTCTTACGTGTTTAATGAAAAGTAATGAAAATCTGCACGTTATTTTATCGTACCCAATGATGTAATATAAAATATACGTAGATATGTTATAAGCGGTCCAAAAGTGGGACACTAAAACTTGGTCAAGTCGCACAGCTAGCCATAGTTTTGCGTCGTCAATGGAAACGAATGCTGTCATAATTTGGTGGCCATTTTTAAACACGGAATTTCGTATAGAAAACATATTTACCTATTTTATGTATTACATCATTGATCGTACCCATGACTGTTTTCAGAACACCTGAACGCGTTAGACGAAATAACCAAAACCAACGGCGGCGTCCATGACAGGTAATTTGCATCACAACATTTAATTGAGAGCAATATAATTAATCATGACATTATTATAATAATCCATACTAATATTACAAATGCAAAAGTAACTGTCTGCCTGTCTGTCTGTCTGTCACCTTTTCACGCTTAAACCGCTGAACCGATTAAGATGAAATGTGTATGGAGATAGTTTGAATCCCGGGGAAAGGACATAGTTCGTATACTTTTTATCCCGGAAGTCATCAATATCATCATATCGTATCTAAAGGGGGGCTACGGTTTTATACAATATAAACCAGTTCCACGTGGACGAAGTCGAGGGCAAAAGCTCTATATGTATAACGTCCGTTGCTTCTTTCATTAATTGTGATTTATATTTATTTGACATACCTATTAAAGACTGTATCGAAAAGTATAAGGACAACTTTTGCTGGCCGCCATTCTTGTTTTATTTGTTTCAAAAATATGAACGTCGCTTTATTTCATAGATGCTATGATATTGAACTCAATTACTTAATTATTTTTTTCGGATTACTTTTAATTTCAAAAATGAGAGGCCTAACACCCGATCAACGAAAACGAATTGTGGACAAATACATACGAGAAAAGGGTATGTCCATGAGAAAGATCGCAGAACTCGAGAAGGTGAGTCGTTCAGCGGTTTACAATGTCATTAAAAAGTACGGCGAAGACTACTCTTTTAATGACAAGTGGTCGAAGAACTGGCTCACATAATTGCAATATCGACTCTAAAATATTGCGAACAATCCAGTCTCGCCCAGTGCTTCGATAAGAGATGTGGCTAAAAAGTGCAGAATTTCTGTAGGAATGGTTCAGAGCGCGTAATAATAAGCGTAACGACTTGGTAACTTATCGAAAGCAAAGGAAGCCTAAACGAACTCCAAAACAGGCTGCAAATGTTAAACGTCTTCGAAAGTTAAACGACACGGTTTTAACCAAAAATGTACATTGCATAATTCAAGACGACGAAACCTACGTCGAACTGGATTATTCTGTTCTACCCGGTCCCCAGTACTATACTGTTCGCAAAGGAGAACACCTGAATGAGAACCAAACGTCAATTTATGCCGAAAATTTTGGGTCTAAAGCAATGGTGTGGCAGGCCATATGCGAATGCGGCAAGAAATCGACGGCGTTCACCAATACTTCCATAAAAATGGTTTTGCCGCTGATTCGACGCCACAGGGGCTCTACTTTATTTTGGCCAGATTTGGCTAGGTTCCACTATGCTGCCCGCACCAGAGAGTGGATGGAAGCCCACGGCGTGCAATATGTTGATAAGAATATGAATCCGCTAAATTACTCAGAGGTACGTCTCATCGAGGAATATTGGGCAATAATGAGTACACTTCGGCAATGCTTCTCGGCAGCGGATTCCGTAGACAGATTTAAGGGTCTCTAATTCGACTTGAAACTACATACGCGACATAAAAAATCCGCTGGCGGCGCAACCTTATCGTAATTCTCCCCAGTAACGCACACCACTACATTTCACGCACACTATCTCACTTTACTGTGACAGGTCACTGACCTAAGATTTAATTCATTTTTAGTGACAAAGAATTTGAACCAGTCACCAACCACCTCCTCAGAGAAACTAGAATTGTCAAAACTGTCAAAACATTTTGCTGGAAAATGACAGTGACTTATTTATATTTTCGTATTTTATTCTAAGTATGCTTCTTATAGACCGTAAACCCACTCCAAATACGCCTATGTCTCATGACAACACCATCAAATGCATCGCAACAGGTCAAGAAAGTTGTGCTAAGCCAGAATCAGAAGATTATCGCAGCTAAAATTGGCCGAAAGTTTGAAATATCCTTCACTTTCGGTCAAAATTATAAGGGCAGGTATATTTAAGTCATGTGACAACAGTACGAGACAAGTGGCATCATTTAGCACTTTAATCGTAGAGAGAGTAAAACTTAGTCTGTCAGTCCTGAAATGGCTGGAAGTACCTACTTGGCAGATGGTGTCAAAGGTGCCTGGCATTTTATCGTGTTGTCATGAGACGTAGCCGTATTGGGAGTGGGCTGACGGTCTATTAGATATATTTCGGTGGGTGACATACAATTGAAAAGTCAATGCTACCTAGTACCCACGTTAGATTGACAACTCTATGCGGCTTTCACTAAGGTGCAAAATCGCATGAAAATAATCAGAAGAACATAAATTACAATTTGCTATGATTTTACCAACTTCTACAAAAAATATCGATCTTCCAGTATACGTTTTAAGAGAATCCATGAATAATGAAAGTTATGAAAGTGATTTCAAAAAATTACGTAGCGAGGAGATTCGCATGCCGCGAACAAAAGTTCCACTTATGAAGTTATGACTTTAAAATAAACAATAGGACATAGTATTCTAAGGACATAGTTTAGAATGAACCTTGAAGAAGTGTGTGTCGTTTACAACCCGACTATCCGCGGTCTTATAAAATAATTGCTACATCACATCATCATCATCATCACCGCGTGTGGGCATAAATAAAACTGACCCATGGTATTTTATGAATCTAGTCACATGCTATTTACATTGACTGTAGAACAAAATTAGGGCTTTAAAAAGCCCAATATCACGCAAACGGCTGATTGGAAAGTGGTTTTCAGAAACCCATAATATATTTGAACAAGCTATCCAAAGATGCCCCACATGAGTTTAGAGAGAAAAAAAATACATCCCCACTTTCCGTATAAGGTACCTTAAATATATACTTTTCAAGATTTTATGCTACCGTTTTGGTGGCGTGATTGATATTTATACCCATTCCAAATTACAGCTTTCTAGTAGTAAGGGTCACTGAGCTAAGACAGACGGTCAGATGGACAAACGGACATGGCGAAACTATAAGCGTTCCTTGTTGACTACGAAACCCTAAAAATCTAATACAAGTCTGCAATCCCCTGAAGCTATGAAAATTCAAACAGTGATACGAAATTATAAGATAGATACAGTATACATATGTATTAGATATAGTCCACCCAAAGTACTTACCTATAATATAGTATAAACAACATATGTTATCTACACTTATAATAAATCTCTAAATTAAAAAAAGAATCAGCCAGTAACATTTCAAACTTTTTTTGTTACTAATGATCTCAGCTTCCCATGAACGGAAGAACATGAAACATTTTTATAGGTAGATTATTATCCAGACTGCGACTTAGGATAGTTTTTATCCGACTGCAACAATTAATACATTTTTCGAAACATTTGACCTCATTGAATATTTAATTTATTTTTCTTGAAGGAAATCGCCGCCACATCTGTCAGCTTTATGAACGTCAAAATGGCGGAATTGCTTTTCCTTAATTTCACCTATTAATAATTTAAATCCCGTCTACGATAGACCTTCACGTGACATATCAAGAATCAAAGCATAAGAAATTAATCGATTCCGATATGGGAACTTATATGCGCAAATGTCGTATAAAGGCGTAATATTAATAAATGTTCCAACAAATTCGAACAATATACGTAACACAAATTTGTTTATTTTTTAATGGCACGCGCGCGCTCTTTGCGCATTCAGCCAAACCATGGAAACCGAAACTCGAAGTTCGTATATCTGCATTCCTCTCATTCGAGTAATGTTAGTGCGATAGAGATAGAGATACCCGAATATTTTCGAATTCTGAAGTTCGTGGTTTAAAAGAAAATACGGTACCTAGTCAGATAGATCGAAAATAGGGGTGTAGTTTATAGGTATAGGTAATCAATAAGTTATAAGACGTGTCCAAAGTTTTAAGAGGGGATATGTTCTATCCCTTTTCCGCAAAACGCACCTTCATATGAAACGATTGTTTTTTATGGTCGCACCACACTTGGGGGTGTATGCCCAAATATTAGTGTTGCATCTTTTTCGTTCCTACGGCAAATGAAAGAGAGGCAACGACGCAACGCGAACACGAACCCCCAAGTGTAGTGCGACCATTACTATGACGCTCGAGGATCATGACGTCACGGTCCCCGATCGTTTTCTCACTCTAAAGCCCCTGCTAGACGGTTGCCAACACGCCCCTCCGACCGAGCGACCTTGGTCCGCACCAACCGTGTAGACAGTTGTTTGGAGCTAAATTTCATATTACAGCGGTCGGTGCCAACCAAGGTCGCTCGGTTGGAGGCGCGTGTTGGCAACCGTCTAGCAGGGGCTTAACAAGCGATATTAAAACGGTTGTAGCTTCCTTATTTTTGAGATATTTTAATGGGTTTTTCGTTTATTCTTTCTACTGAAGTAATAATTAATTTTGAGGCTACTCCCCTATTTGGAAGACAAGCGGAAAGAGGAATCTACATATTAAAGATGAGTCATGTGAAGAAACAGATACCTACAGGAAAAAGAACTGTACGGATTGACAGCAAAAAGTATACGAAACAAAAATATAAATGCCTATGTCCTGACTCACTCATCAACGCACAGCCGAAACTACTGGGGCTAGAGAGTTGAAATTTACACCAAAACTACCTTTAACAACGTAGGCAACGGATAAGAAGGTGTTTTTGGAAATTCCACCCCTAAAGGGGTTAAATTGGGGTGCAGAGTTTGTATGGGGGAAAGTTTATTTTATGAGCTAGAGACATACAACTTTGTATAAAGATTACTTATTAGAATACAAATAAAGTTATTTCAACGTTTAAGAAAATTCTGCCCCTAAGGGAGTTAAAAAGGGGTGCAAATTTTGTATGGGGGAAACTTAATTTTTTTTAGCAAGAGACTTAAAACTTTGTGGAAAGATTACTTATTAGAATACAAATAAAGGACTTTCAGCATTTTGAAAAATTCCACCCACTAAGGGTGTTAAAAAGGGTTGCAAAATTTGTATGAGGGAAACTCCTTTTTGAGATAGAAGCTTAAAAGTTTTTAGAAATATTACTTATAACGATACAAATAAAGAATTGTTAGAGTTTTGGAAGATTTCACCCCTAAGGGGATGAAAAAGGGGTACAATGTTGGTAAAGGGGATTTTTTTGAGCTAGAATCTCAAAACTTTTTAGGAAGATTACATAATAAAATAAACATAAAATACTTTAAGCGTTTTAGAAAATTCTACCCCTTAGGGGTGTATAAGGGGGTTGTATTAAGGAAATTTTATTTTTAGCGAGCGACTTTGAACTTTTTTGAAAGATTACCTATTACAATACAAATAGAGTATTTTCAGCGTTTTGGAAAATTCCACCCCTAAGGGTGATAAAAAGGGGTGAAAATTTGTATGGAGGGAACTTTTTTTTTTGGGCTAGAGACTTGAAATTGTTTAGAAAGATTATTTATTAGAAAATATAGGTAAATAACTTTCAGGGGTTTGGAAAGTTGCACCGGCTAAGAGGGGGATAAAGAGGTGCAATGTAATGTAATTGTATGGGGCAAACTTTTTTTTAGGTAGAAACTTAAAACTGTAGAAAGATACTTATTAAATTACAAAAAAAGTCCTGCCAGCGTTTTGGAAAATTCCACTCCTTAAGGGGTTAAAAAGGGGTGCAAGGTTCGTAAGGGAAACACTTTTTTTTAGCTAGATACTTGATAGTTTACACAAAAAATACTTACCTATTACAATAACAAAAAACTTAGTGTTTTATTTTTTATTTTTCCCTGAAAAGCGTTAATAGGGGGTTCAAAGTTTGTATGGAGAGCAAGAAAATTTTAAAGATGAGATTTGTAACTTCGATCTTAGGCTATTTAGACTACCAAAATTATTTCAGCGTTTTTTTTTAATTCATCCCCTAACGGGGATTATAAGGGCGTTTAAAATTTGTATGAAGAGCAAGACATTTTTAAAGTAAGGGATTTGTAACTTCGGTTTTAGACAAAACAAACATGCTAAACAACTACAAAACTTATTTCAGCGTTTTTTTTAATTCATCGCCTAAGAAGGTTAAAATGAGTAAGAAATTTTTAACTTCGGTTTCAGACTGTTTACTATGAGGGTTCAAAGGTGGTTCTAAGTTTGAATATAGAGCAAGACATTTTTAAAGTTAGAGATTTAGAGAGACTAATTTCAATGTTTTTTAGGGTTCCGTACTCAAAGAGCAAAACGGGACCCTATTACTAAGACTCCGCTGTCCGTCCGTCCGTCCGTCCGTCTGTCCGTCCGTCTGTCTGTCACCATGCTGTTACATCTCACTGATACCGTGATAGTTCCAGCTGAAATTTTCACAGATGATGTATTTCTGTTGCCGCTATAACAAGAAATACTAAAAACACGGAATAGAATAGTTTTTTTATAGATAATGGTACGGAACCCTTCGTGTGCGAGTCCGACTCGCACTTGGCCGGTTTTTTAAAATTCATTCCTAGAACAAACATTTAGACGATAACATGTTACACGCGGACGAAGTCGCGGGCAACAGCTAGTATAATTATAATGTCCTTGAGAATTCCATAACCTCAGAGTAAAGAAAATGAAACCATTACATGCCTTGTTTTATTATAAATATACGAAAATAATACGAAGTTATTACGTTGTTTTATTTTCATTTAATACATCGAATCACCTTTATGTAAGTAGATTAAATCATATAATGACCAATCTAATTCGCAAATAAAATAGCTTTATTTTTAAGTTACTTAATGACTTATGACAGGTATGATAGGTAACAAATTATACACATGTTTATGCCATACTGTGTAGGTGGTTCTTCTTCATTTGACTTTCAGTTTCAAAAACATGAAGAAGTTGAATTGTGCTGGTAGCTAGCTTAGTATCTTGAAGCATCATGACGGCTGCAATATTAATGTCTTTATGTCATCGATAGTTTCTACAGCAGCAAAAGTATTACCGGGAGATCAGCCCAACGTTCAATTGTAGACGATCCCTGCTTGATCCTATAAATATTGTAACTAATTATGTCTTTCTATTAATGATTAGGATTCCATCTGTTGGCACTGCAGCACTGCGTTTTAATGGATGGCGTAAACATTATGGTAGGACCACGAATACAACATCATAAATGGTACACTCTTCATATTTCGTAGGTAGTACATGATACGGTGCTCCTTGTACTTTATATTATTTATTTAGAATATTAGCTTTGCAAAATCAATAGAAACAGTGTAAATGTCAAATGTCAGACCTACCTAATAAGTATGTCAGATTGATGTCAGATGTTACTATAAATCTATCATAAATATACACACATACACCTATACGCCATATAAGACAATGTGGCCTGTGTAATATATACATTTTCCACGTTCTAAAGAAACGAATTCGAACTTTTTACATGTATAAAGGGATCGAAGAAGAAAAATATGAAAAATCGTGTTCGAATGGTGTGTTTTTTGAACTTTTATATTAGTGCGTATTGTAAAAATACCATAAAATCTAGTTTCAGTGCTTATCCAACCACATCACATTCTTTATTTTTTCCCTAACAACATATTATTATCTGGCTGCTGGTATTAAACTTGCGAATTATACAGTTGTCAAAATGACAAAAATCGCTACAGACGTCCGTCCAGCTCGAGGCCACATGGCCATCTGCCTACGAAAATGAGACGCGCAGGTCAGTTTCCCAGATTAATTGTGTATAAATAAATATAATGCCATTTTTAAAGAAAGTGTTCGTAAAAAGATCTATTTTACATCATTGCCTATATTTTGTAATTGTTCACTTGAGTCAATTTTGCGCCTACTTTATGTACAACTCGAAATAATATCAGCATTTCCCATTTTTCTTGGCATGATATGATCGAGCAAAGTTTAAAATATTGTGTTTTTGTTCGTAAAAGTATCAAGGGCGGTTATTAAACTATAACATATCTCAATATCCCATCAAAAAATTTAGTATTTCATTGTTTATTATTGAATGTAAAATAGGTCGGTTTCGGGTAACGTGGTCTTACAAAAGACTGCCTAAAAGCATCGAAACGGTCACCATAATCGTTGTCCGGAATCTGATGAGAATGTCCGAAGTCAAGTGCGAAAAGTCGCCCGAAAGCAAACATAATAGGTACATTAGTTAACAGTAAAACGTTTTAAAATGTATTTCAAACATAAGCCAAGAACATACGTATGTAAAATAATTAATATTTAAAAAGTCATTACATATTTCACTAGTCCTTATACTTTTCGATACAGTCTTTACTTAAATCTGTTTGGTATTTAACGATTATAATAATCACTTCATGTAAATTAACATACTAATGAAATTTAAAGTGTAATAAGATATGAAATAAGTGAATCTGAATCTAACATTAGGTCTGTTCGCGTATTACAGAAAGCTATAGAGAGGTCTCTGAATCATTAATTTCGTATGGCATTTAGGCCGGATTACACAAAACGGGAAAAAAACTTATTTTAAGGCTTTGTAAAACGTCAAAATATGGTATTTTCATCTATCAAAATTAAAATATCAAAGTATTTTGATAATATGGTTTTTACCATAAGAAATACGAATAAACACTATTTTGTTATACTAACATAAGATTTATTTTTAATTGCAAAATTTTATTATCTGTATGTCACGTAACCGAAAATGACGAACGCCATTTTGTCTTCTGTGACGTCAGAATAGCAAATGCAAAAATCAGAAGGCGTAGATAATAAGGACACGCACATTTCACGATTCTATGTTTATTTCTAGTTATGACGTCACGATAATGGCACCTACCTTTTTGACGCGAATATATAACGTTCAAATTTCAACCATTATGTATTTGCATAAAGCATTATATTTTGAGTAAATAAAAATACCAATTGACTATCAAATCTACACAAACATTTTAAAGTGTATATAAAAAAATCGTAGAATAGCCTATTGTACAATTTAGGCTAATCTCGAAATTAAGTATTCCATTTTAGGCGAACCTGACACCTCATAACCTGTGATATATTCTAAAATCTACTTGCTGAGCTTGTTTGCTTGCTTGTTGCCGTGACAACATGCTGAGCATGCTGATTCTATCTAACCTTTTTGATTGTATTTTCTTTTTTCCGTGTCTTGGGGCCTAAATAAATAATAGTACATTGTTGTTGAGGCTAGAAAGTAAGCAATAGATGGACGAGTTAGTTCCGTTACGCGTCGGCCCTCGAAAGTACGAGTCCAGCTGTTGCATTTTCGGCAGTGCTTTTCACGTCTACTGCGAGGAAATTGCAAATAATTATAATTTTGACTCAAATTTTAGGTACCTAATTAAAGATCAACCTAACTAAACAAAAAACAAAAGAGCGCGGCCTGTGATTTTTCGAATCGCTGTTCAAACTGTCCAACAATAACATTAACATAATAAGTTTCTGTCAAAAATTTCATTTTTGGTACAAGCTTTTACTGCTGACTGTACTTTTCTGCATACCATCATCAAGTACTCATTGAGACGATTCTAACGAGCCCAGACGCGATGGGGTTGTGTCGTTTTATTGCGGAGTTTCTATGGCCACCTTCCAGCTCCTGCATCAGATCAGCTCCAAGTCATCATAATATTGCATTGTCATGCGATATACATATGCTTGCAAAATTTCAGCTCAATTGGATAACGGGAAGTGACTGAAAAATGAATTGCAAATTTTGACGGACAACTTACATACTAACATATTTACGTACATACGAACAGTGCAAGTAATATAAAGCTTGTAAAAAGGACAGTTTGAATTTCGTGCGAAGCTTGAATTCTGACCATCTTTTGCCACATGGAAGTGGCGTGAACATTCTTATTGTTACATTCACAGTGAACTAGCGTCGCTGAAGGACCGCTTTAGGCTCTGCCAAGAAGAGTTAGAAGAGCTCAAAGAGAGGTATCGCGAAGTAGACGAGGAGTGCGAAATATGCGCCCAGTATCTGCGGGAGAGGGACCAACAGTGCATGCAGCTTAAGGTCGAGAACAAAGACTTACAGGTGAGGATGACTAGGGAACTTGATCTCTATCGCATCATTTCCCAAATTATGGGCCGCATTTGCAGTTTAGTATTGGACCTAAAAAAAACAGTTACGTAATATTTACACCCTTTTTGTTCATAACGGCGCTAGAAGTGAACCCCCCAAGTGTAAAAAAAACCTATTATGTGGGTCGTAGTCGTACAGGAAGGAATTTTGGGAACCACTGCTTTCTTCATAATCTTTGAAGCGTGTTAATGCAAAGTGTGTTCCATACATAGAGTTCAATTTGGTTTGCTTTAACATTTAATGCGACAAAGCTCTTATTTCATTTCTGTGATAAATAGGAAATATTCGTGTTTTACTAACATATTTATATGTATATCTATGGACGGGATATACATATAAACCACAATAAATAAATATCATCGTCTACTATATAAATATCAAAAATTGTCGTGGCGACATTTTGATTTTGTATGGAGCAAAAAACTTAACGTATTTTAAGTTATTAAAATATTATGTAAAAAAAATAATAACGAGTTTAATTGACAACCATTTATTTAAGTGGTTTCTACTATAGTAAAATCAATTTAATGTGGTTTAAAAACAATTAAAGAAAGGTATATTTTTTGCGGTAATCAAAAGTCCGCGTTTATTTTTCAGAAAGTACCTTTTTTATTTAAACCGTTTTATACACAAAATTATCTACACAAATAATGCCAATTTTTTGCAGCAACAAATTGCAATGCTGAACGACAAGCTACAAAATGCCAGTGTCATCAAAGGCCAACAGGATGCTCAACGCAGTTTCGCAAACGCTTCTGTCAACACGGATGAAGGTAGACTTTGCGTGGTTTTGGGTTTGGAACTTTGGACATTCTATTTTACGAGCTTTTATTCAACCTTTTGAAAGTAGTATTGCCATTAGTACGCAATACTCTGACATGCTTACTTTTTTCCATAAGTGCACGGCCTGAGAGTATGCGCCGGTACGAGCGGGGCGTGAAGCGTGCACATAAATTGCATTTATCTATACTTCGTTTTTTTAGCATTAGAGAGACCTTTGCAGAACGAGATATACGGTTTTTTATCGGGCACACTCTGCGGATCGAACAGTGAATACGAGTTAACCCTTTAGTGGGTAACGGCAAGATACTTGCCGTCATACGACTCAGATATTTTATTTATTTCTCAATGAAACGTGTTGTTAGTTAATATAACTTTTGGTTCGCATAAGAGAACATACTCGTACCAATTTACGAAAAAAAGAATAGCAGATAAACGTTATTCCAACCCATGTTAAATGATGATTCTTAGGCCTGAACTTAGATTTTTAACTATTCCTTACAATTGAACAAAAATGTTTGTAAATAAAATTTTGTTTGCTGGATTTATCCGATAGTCACAATTCTCTACTTTCAGAGACAAGATTGGCGATATAAAGTTTAAAGAAAAAAAATCTGTTATTTGATAATTTTAAAAAATGAAGACGGCAATATATTTGCCACTATCCGTTAAGTGTCTGGTGTTTATTAAAGGAAAGGGTGGGTTAGGCTACAATTGTTATTGATTTATATATGGAGCAATAGCTTAATTCAATACTTCAAATTTGTCTTTTACCTTTATTGCTGAATTAGCCGTGTTAGTTAGAAATGACAACGGAAGTAAAAAAATCTCGCAAAAAAAGTGTTGATTGTTCGTGCGTGCAATCTTATAATATAATATATTGTTGTTGCTTAACTCGCAGGTTAGGTAATTATTTCTTATCATCTATTGGTTTTTAATTTATTTATTTTAGATACGTCGTGCCACCCGTAGTTCACCCGGCAAACTGACATGACGGTCTTGTCACTTAATGCCCTTGGCTGATAGCGGCAAACATATTGCTGTCTCATAATTCGGAAACCCTGCAATAATATATACATTTCTCTTTCTCAAAAATCATAAAAAAAATCATTCATGCTGTGCGTATCGTTAAAGTTCTCGATTCATTGCTTTAAAAAAATAATGGTCAAAGGGTTAATAAATATCACGTATTTATTATCATGTTTTAGTAATACATACATTACTCAGTGTTGTGAACAGATAAGAAACATAATATTAGTTAATTTATATTCTAAGATGAAAGATAAGAATTTTAATAAATTGCGTTTGCAATTTTTCATGGAAAGGTTGTACATTAAAAAACCTAAAGAGGCAGAGTTCTCACACAATTTTTAAACGTCACTGTCACTATCTGAAATTCACTCA
The DNA here is from genome assembly GCA_963854355.1 of Epinotia brunnichana. Taxonomy (NCBI): domain Eukaryota; kingdom Metazoa; phylum Arthropoda; class Insecta; order Lepidoptera; family Tortricidae; genus Epinotia; species Epinotia brunnichana. Next base: position 15,196,593 of record OY977940.1, on the reverse strand, counting down.
TGTGCAAACATCGGGGTTTTCGGAGCGGGAACGTTTGACATTAGCCAAAGAGTAGGTATTTACTTAAAAACAGATCGTACCCTAGTAGGTTTCTACCGAATGAATAATTGATTGAAAAATAAATAAAGATTAATCATATATATAGGTACATATTTTATATTGGTCATTCATTATCAACCTCTTCAGTTAAGTCTATTCATTTATAAGAAAATGCTTCATAGATATCGAGCGTCAAGATTGACATTGTATTAGACACCTATTGTCAACCGTTACCCTTGCTTGTCTAGTAGATAAACTTATATGCAATTGTATTTTAAAAAACTGTAAATAATCAGTCAACACAAATATGCCTCCGAGAAAAAAAACTCGTTACGAGTTTATGCGTTCGTAGATAGAAAATAATCCAGAGATAGATGTTCGAGATTCTTTATTATTTTGCACCAAGTGCAATGTGAGCTTCGCTCAAACGAAATCTAGTGTAACGCGACATGTCGCATCTAATAAACATACAGGTATGAAATATGATTTCAATAGTGAGCTCTTGAAATTTGTTGTGGGCTGTAATATACCATGGACGCAGGTAAACAATCCGATATTTAAAGATTTTATCGAAAATTGTGTTACCGGTAAATTTGGAAAAACTGCAAAAGTTCCTTCGGAATGTCAACTGCGACGGGAATATTTAAATAAAGCTTACGATGAAAAAATGAATAAAATACGGAGCGAGCTAAAAAATGAATATATATATGTGAGTGTTGACGAAACCACGGATGATTATGGTCGTCAAATAGCTAACGTAATAGTGGGAGCATTACGTGATGATCACATTGGCACTCAACACTTGATATCCAGTAAACGGTTAGACAGCACGAACAATGTATCAATATCCAATACGGTCACAAGTGCTCTTGATGAATTATGGGGTGCTAACCATAATAATCACAATAAAGTACTTTTACTTTTAACTGACGGTGTGGGCTACATGCTAAAGGCTGGAAGAAATTTAAAATGTATTTTTCCCAATCTTTTGCACGTCACATGTTTGGCTCATGGTTTAAATAGAGTGGCTGAACTAGTAAGAAAACTTTATCCAGATGTGAATGATTTAATCGCAAATGTTAAGAAGACATTTTTGAAATCTCCTAAAAGAATACAAAAGTTTAAAGAAATGCTCCCCGGAGTGCCTTTACCACCTCGACCAACAATTATTCAGTGGGGAACCTGGATAGAAGCTGCAACGTATTACAGCAAACATTACGATGAAGTGAAACGTGTTCTAAATACATTCAGTCCCACCGAAGCCCAGAGTATTAGAAAGGCAAAAAGAGCGTTTGGAAATGCAAATATAAAAAGCGACTTAAATTTCATAGCAAATCATTTGATGACTATCCCAAATGCTATTAAAAAACTACAGGATGCGAAGCTGTCCATCAGCGATAGTTTAAAAATAGTTCATGAAACCTATAGAGATGTTTCCAAATTAAACATGAGCGTAAAAGGAAAACAGATTTATGATAAACTGAAGTTGGTGTTAAAGAAGAATTCTGGCTATAGCACACTAAAAATTATAAATGAGTTGGTACAAGGCAAAGAAATAGAACTTCAATCTCAAACTTCTCGTGCATCAATTGATTCCTACAAAAAATTTAAATATGCACCTATTACAACTGTCGACGTGGAAAGATCATTTAGCTCCTTGAAATGGATATTTACAGCAAGACGCCGTAGATTAACTGTCCCAAATATAGAAAAAATATTAATAGTTTATTCTGAAAATCGTGTCAACTATTCAATTTACAGCAGGTAATTAATTAAAGTTATTTTTATTGTTACCTTATAAGTTATAAGACTTTTACGGAAATTAAAATAAAACTTTGTCACAGATTGTATACAACTCACAGAGAGGTAGTTATTCATTAGGCATAATAAGATATTTTCTTAGACTAACATATCTGTTTATCTCTACTCTTTCTCAAATCATTCCCGCTCCGAAAACCCCGACGTCTGCTCATGTGGGTTTTTCATTCGAGTTCATATTGTTGTTGGTTGAGTCGGTTGTGATTTCTATTGCTGTAAGCTTACTTAAAGATTGTTGTTATCGTTTTTGTTGAATTTTGTTATTAGTTTTTGATCTATTTAGATATTTTGTTTGTTGGTGCACATTTACAATGTATGAAGCCGAGGCTGGCCCGAGTGGGCTACAGTTCAGTACAACCGGTTCCGGCTAATGTTTTTTCATCTCCAAAGAAGAAAAGGCAAAAGCAGAATCCTCTGACTGCCAGTGAAAAGCGGAAACGGGTGGTGAATATTTACAAATGAGTGTCAGAAATGTGCCATAGAAAGGAGTATCCCACTAAATCAGACCGTGTGAAAAAGACTGCCGAGACTGCTGGCATATCGTTGGCTACGGTATACAACATTTTAAAATAAAATATATGCGTTCAGCTATCGATAAATATCAAATGATATGTACTCGTATGTATGTGTACATAAGTTCCGAGAAATTCAGTGGTATCGATCGAAATCGAAAAAGGAAGGTTTACGACCACTGCTTCTTTGTTTAACCGTTTGACAGATAATTCTAATCTTAAAAAAAACGAAGTATACGCACATATCATTAGTGGTCTAAAATGCGTTCAGAAACCGTAGGAAATGACCAGCATTATTACAACCAATTTTACTATGACAACTTTCTTGTCTGTGGTAGTAGGTACAATCTGTACTGTAATGTTAATGAAAAAAATGAAAATGAAAATAAAATGAAAAAAGTTTATTGGACAAAAAAAGATACACAATATGCTAATCACGACCCTGCGTCCTGAGCTAGGAAACCCTGTGTTACAGGACTCAGTTTAATGTTATTACAGTATCGATTTTGTATCGTAATGAGTTTAAATTTGGAACAACTGTCAAAACTCAAGTGGGTGGTCTCTATTCTAGTATCTATAGATATTAAAACAGTTATCGATACGAATCGTCAATTAATTATGTTTTTTTAATTAACCGCACGACATTAGATCTCGGTTGACATAACAATAGGGACTTCATTCGTTTGTCTATGATTAAAAAAAACCATTCGTCTTGACGGATGAAGGATCGAATTGCCGCCTTTACAGATTTGTTTGTACGTTTTTTGCTGTTACGAAAGTAGAAAAGATTTACATTTTAGTTGAAGATATGAGTTTTAGTGACTCCGAGAACGATATTAACACTCCGCCGGATATCGTATTTAAATGTAGCCACGATTGCAACATAGTAGATAACAAGCGCATAAAACGAGCCATTTAACCCGAGACGTTTATATCCACCCGAGCCACCGGCGAGGGTGGATAGTTAAGTCGAGGGGTTAAATGGCTAATTTATGCCCGAGTTATACACACTGCTTTTCACTTCGATTTCGAGAAAATAACAAATAATTGCAAAATTAAATAATAGCTCATTCCCGTCGTCTTTTTAAAGTTTTTGTTTAATTATTGACACGTGATATTAGACTTAGGTACTTCATACTGCCAAATCATTTCAAAAGTCAAAATATTCTTTATTCAGGTAGGCCTACTTTTGAATCGTCAATTTTTTGAAACATAATCTTAAACATTTTTTTTTAGAGCTTTTGATTGTACTGCGTCAAATATTTTCAATTGATATGCACAGTGTAGGTGCCAAAATAATCTATATTATTATTACGCGAGCCCGATTTTTGTACATGCCATCAGATCTACAGTTATGGTCCGATTTTGATAAATGATTTGTCACTGGATTCGTCTCATGCTGCAGATTTGCAATAAGGTCTTCGTTTTTTCATTTTTTATCGGTAAGTTACTAAAATATAAATTTAAAGAAACTACTGTGCGTTGACCACGTGACTTTGGCTGCGTGACGTCACGTGGCGTAACTTCTGTTTTGACTCGAGATGACAATGTAAAATTATAAACAAGAATTAAACTCAAACCTGTACTAAGTTCTTCAGCATGAAAAATTATAAATGTTGAGTCGGCCACATATGGATACAACACTAAGAAAAGTAAGAAAAATAGAAAGTAAACGGCCTTTTGTAAATATTGTTTATTTACATAAACTGACAGACGTATTGTGTCAAATGTGGTTTTTTTTATTGACAGAGACGTCAGTATTACTTGCCATGTTCTTTTTTACTTCATAAAAGTTTATATACAAACCATATTCTAGATGTTGGGAGTAGAATGAGGTTTAATTAAATCCATTCATTGTCGTGGACCTCATAGACGGCTTTGTTAACCTTACTAGTACAATGCCGTATAGTCACCGTATAGGTTCCGCCTAATTTCCAGTATAAAGATGTAGAAAACGAAACTCGATTACAAAATTTTCTTTTCGGATGGCCGGGACTCCCATTGGTGACTTTGTTGACCTGAATTGAATACCATCTAAATTATTTCAGGTTCAGATAATTATATTTTGATTACAGGTAGGAGGTTGGTTATATAAATTTTGTAATTAAACGAGCAATACTTGTACATATATTTATATATATTTGCAATCACGTTCTCGAAAAGGGCTCTAATGATTTCGATTTAATTTGGAATACAGGGGTTTACGGGGGCGAGATATCGATCTAGATAGATCTCATGTTCGGAAAAATTCGTTTTCCCCGTATTTTCTCCATTTTCACCCGAGCAGAGTTCGGTCGCCCAGGGACTAAATTGTAATTCGTCAAAACGATATGACTTAATACTGGAAAACAAAAATTAGTAGATATTAAACTATTTAGCGGTACCGTGAAATGGGGTTAATTTGATCAATTTCAGAATTATAACGCCTGTAGGTACCTCCCTAAACGTTAATCAAAAAAATAAGGAAAAAAATGCAAATATCGGTTTTTGGTCCTCTATCGATTGCACCGACAAAAAAAAAGATTATTAATGTATCTCTTAGAAAAAAAATATTAAGTCTGTGATCAACTTTATACTCACATCGGGGTTACTTTAAAACCCCCCTTATTTTTAACGGATTATGATAGTGACAGCAATAAGGAAAAAAAACCGGCCAAGTGCGAGTTGGACTCGCGCACGAAGGGTTCCGTTCCATTATCTTTAAAAAAAATACTGTACTCTGTGTTTTAGTATTGTTTGTTATAGCGGCAACAGAAATACATCATCTGTGAAAATTTCAGCTGGAACTATCACGGTATCAGTGAGATTCAGCCCCTGGTGACAGACAGACGGACGGACGGACGGACAGCGGAGTCTTAGTAATAGGGTCCCATTTTACTCTTTGAGTACGGAACCCTAAAAACACTAGAACATAAAAAAAATCCGTTCAGATGCTTAGGATTTATAAAGGTTTATGTGCCTTTGGGGTTACTTTGACAAAGAAAAAAAAGGATATTTATTTTATATTAAATAAGGCTATCATTCACATAAGGATAACATTGCACATTGCACGTAGAACCGATGGCCGTTGGGGCGAAAAGGTTCTCGAGTGGCGACCACCTACCGGAAGGCGCAGCATGGGTAGGCCCCCCACAAGGTGGACTGATGACCTGGTAAAGGTCGTGGGAGTCCGCTGGATGCGGGTGGCGCAGGACTGCTCATTGTGGCACTCTCTGGGGAAGGCCTATGTCCAGCAATACACGTCTTTCGGCTGATATGATGATCATGATGATCAAAAATGATGATGGGTATCAGTGATCAAAGTAAACCCTCAGAAGTGATCAACGACACCCCATGCTACAATTATCTACTAAAGCAAATGGCCGTCAAGGTTGTGATTTGCAACAGTATTTGATGTTATAGCCAGATACATGCCTGATTTAGTGAACTCGATAAAATTAATGTATTTACTATACTGAAAGTTTTACCTTAGAAGTTATACAAGCTATTCAAAGTCCGTAAAATGAGTACGCACGTATTTTAATTTTTTTTTCATCGATCGGCGTGCCCGATCCCACGCCTGGTAAAGACACACTGAAAGTGACGTTCAAAGCTTCCAATCGAAAAAAAAAACCAAAAAAAAACCGTTCGGAAATCGTATAAATTAGAGTTTAAACATGAAGAGAAGTTTTGATCAATGTAAACCCAGGAATTAAAGTAACCCCAATTCACGGTACCTATAAATAGCATGTGCCGATACTAATAATAAACAGGTGTAATGTCTGTAAAATGTAAGTTTGTATGTTGGGGGTAATCTCAGAAACTATACCCATCCTATTCTAAAAACCCTGTTCTACTAGGTAGGTTATATATTATGTATGTATGTATGTAAGCACTTTATTGTACACAAAACAGGTTAAAACATAAACATGATATATGACATGTAAGATTAAAGTAGGTACAAAGGCGAACTTATCCCTATAAGGGATCTCGGGGGGAATATAAGGGATATGTAGAATGGCCCTACAGGATTAAGTATGTGCTATATTTTATATCTTCTCTCCGCCTAGATTCTTTGTATACGCGGCGTAGCCGCGCGGGTAGCTAGTTAATAATAATTTCACAATAAGATCGTCACAATGTAAAAAAGAAATTATATAAAATACTAGTCTAGAATGTTTCTAGGAATAAAAGGGAATGTCAAAACGAAATACAACCAAATTAATACTTAAATTAAAAACTCAAATGTCATAATCAATTCCAAATAAAGAATAAAAATCTGTTACAATTAATCCCACGCTGTTTTATCATTCATGTAGCCTTGTGTGCCATAATAAGCTTTCGAAATAAGTTTACGCTTCACATGGTTCTTGAATTTATTAATAGACATTTCAGTAACGTTTCCTGGAAGTTAGTTATAGAACCTTACACAATTACCCATGAATGATTTCTTAATTTTTTGGAGCCTAGTGGTGGGCTACACAAGCTTATGCTTATTTCTAGTACTAATATTATGTACATCACAGTTTTTCCTAAAATTTACAATGTTTTTATGTACATACACAATATTGTCATACATGTATTGACAATGTAATGTCATTATATTAATTTCTTTAAACTTATCTCTAAGTGAGTATATATGGTTCAAATTATATATCGCCCGAATAGCCCTCTTCTGCAGAACAAAAATCGTATGAATCTCCGAAGCACCTGCCCCACAATAAAATACCATATGACATAATGCTATGGAAGTAGCTAAAATATACTAATCGAGCTGTATTCACGTCTGTTAAGTGACGGATCTTGCTCACTGCAAATGCTGCAGAACTCAGTCTATTCGAGAGATTAGCAATATGGGAACCCCATTTAAAGCTTTGAATCTAACATTATACCAAGAAAAACAGTACTATCAACTAGTTCCAATTCCTTACCTTTCACAATGACACTTGCTTGCTCGTGCTTCACGTGATTCGTAACAAACTTAATACATTTAGTCTTTTTCTCATTTAAACATTAAACCAATTTACGACTTAAGAAATGGCATTGTTTACATCATTACAAGCTTGTTGCTGTCGTATGAGTTTGAAAATAAGTGAGGTGTCATCTGCAAACAATACTATATCATATCATTGTGGGTCTTTACGAGGTATGGCAAGTCATTTATGTAGATAAGGAACAGGAAAGGTCCCAATATTGATGGTGGGGCAAGGTGATTGCTGTCCGTTCACTTCTACCCTTTGTATTCTACCATGTAAATAAGACTTAGGTAAATTCAGTGCTGATCCTCTGACTCCATAGTATTCAAGTTTCCTGATCAATGTTTCATGACAAAGGCAGTCGAAGGCCTTGGATAAATCACAGAAGATACCTAAAGCATCCCGTGATTCCTCCCAGGCATCGAAAATGTGTTTAACTAGCTCGACACCAGCGTCTGTTGTCGAGCGACCCCGGGTAAAACCAAATTGCATATTATGCATTAAGTTGTTTATATTAAAATGTTTTATTAATTGCGACAAAACTATTTTTTCAAAAATTTTGCTAAATGTTGGGAGCACAGATATTGGTCTGAAGTTAGTGGGGTCAGAAACCTGATTTGAATAACGGAGTTATTTTACTATGTTTCATTAAATCAGGAAACTCACCGCAATCGACACTGTTGTTAAATATAACTGCCAACTCAGGCGCTATAATTTCTACTAGGGATTTGAGCACATGGACAGAAACTCCCTCAGTCATTAGTTGCTCGCTCTCGCTGACGCACGTTTCATAAAACCACACTCGTGTTTTAAGGCCTCTCATTATGTATTAGTTGCATAAACTACTATTGTTTTATATGGACGCTGCACGGCCCGCTCACAGCGGCGCGGGCAGTCAGGCCGCCCCTTTAGGGTGTGATTATGAACGATTGAATTAGACATACGCATAAATAAATAAATGAACCCAAGTTAAAAGCATGAAAGTGACTGACGGTGTACGCCATTAAAAAAAAAAAAATACCTATAGGCGCGCTCGGCGCCATAGCCAAGACAACATGCAACACCTAAACATTTTTTTTTTAATTTTCATATGTACAACATACAGATTGGACGAACCTGCACTCAGTGGTGGTGGACCGCATGTCGTTCGACCGCGAGGTGGAGCGCAACAAGACGCTGCAGCGGACCGTGGACGAGCTGCGGTACAGGAACGGCGAACTCAAGGCCACGCTCGCCAAGGCGCGCAAGGCGAGCGAGCGCGCGCACGCCAACAAGGCCAACCTACAGTCAGTATACTCACTTAGGACCGCATGTCGTTCGACCGCGAGGTGGAGCGCAACAAGACGCTGCAGCGGACCGTGGACGAGCTGCGGTACAGGAACGGCGAACTCAAGGCCACGCTCGCCAAGGCGCGCAAGGCGAGCGAGCGCGCGCACGCCAACAAGGCCAACCTACAGTCAGTATACTCACTTAGGACCGCATGTCGTTCGACCGCGAGGTGGAGCGCAACAAGACGCTGCAGCGGACCGTGGACGAGCTGCGGTACAGGAACGGCGAACTCAAGGCCACGCTCGCCAAGGCGCGCAAGGCGAGCGAGCGCGCGCACGCCAACAAGGCCAACCTACAGTCAGTATACTCACTTAGGACCGCATGTCGTTCGACCGCGAGGTGGAGCGCAACAAGACGCTGCAGCGGACCGTGGACGAGCTGCGGTACAGGAACGGCGAACTCAAGGCCACGCTCGCCAAGGCGCGCAAGGCGAGCGAGCGCGCGCACGCCAACAAGGCCAACCTACAGTCAGTATACTCACTTAGGACCGCATGTCGTTCGACCGCGAGGTGGAGCGCAACAAGACGCTGCAGCGGACCGTGGACGAGCTGCGGTACAGGAACGGCGAACTCAAGGCCACGCTCGCCAAGGCGCGCAAGGCGAGCGAGCGCGCGCACGCCAACAAGGCCAACCTACAGTCAGTATACTCACTTAGGACCGCATGTCGTTCGACCGCGAGGTGGAGCGCAACAAGACGCTGCAGCGGACCGTGGACGAGCTGCGGTACAGGAACGGCGAACTCAAGGCCACGCTCGCCAAGGCGCGCAAGGCGAGCGAGCGCGCGCACGCCAACAAGGCCAACCTACAGTCAGTATACTCACTTAGGACCGCATGTCGTTCGACCGCGAGGTGGAGCGCAACAAGACGCTGCAGCGGACCGTGGACGAGCTGCGGTACAGGAACGGCGAACTCAAGGCCACGCTCGCCAAGGCGCGCAAGGCGAGCGAGCGCGCGCACGCCAACAAGGCCAACCTACAGTCAGTATACTCACTTAGGACCGCATGTCGTTCGACCGCGAGGTGGAGCGCAACAAGACGCTGCAGCGGACCGTGGACGAGCTGCGGTACAGGAACGGCGAACTCAAGGCCACGCTCGCCAAGGCGCGCAAGGCGAGCGAGCGCGCGCACGCCAACAAGGCCAACCTACAGTCAGTATACTCACTTAGGACCGCATGTCGTTCGACCGCGAGGTGGAGCGCAACAAGACGCTGCAGCGGACCGTGGACGAGCTGCGGTACAGGAACGGCGAACTCAAGGCCACGCTCGCCAAGGCGCGCAAGGCGAGCGAGCGCGCGCACGCCAACAAGGCCAACCTACAGTCAGTATACTCACTTAGGACCGCATGTCGTTCGACCGCGAGGTGGAGCGCAACAAGACTACATTAGTGGCTGCGTTTAGTGATGGACACTAGTGGCCGTAATGTGCGCCAGAGTGGCCGCCACTAGTGGCTGTAATGTGCGCTCTAATACAGGGGGCGATTTTTACTTGCCCTTACTGAGCCCTTAAAATTAAAGGTTTCACAAGTTAATATGATGACCTAATTCGGGAAATGAATCTATTAACTTTTAAATGAATTATTAGTACAACTTTAAATATAAGTAGCACAAGTTTAAATTTGTAGATTCGAATCCCAAACTGTGAGCATTTCCTTTCAACTGGTAAAATCGTTTTCGATAAAGTCGAGTGAAAGAGTCGAGCGCTCGACAGTCTTAAAAAGCTCTAGAACCTACTGGGTGCTTGGATGAGCTGCAGTATAATGTTGGAATTTAACTGAAAGAACGTCCAATCCTTCTTGTGCTTTTAGGTTTTTAGGAGAAAAAAAGCTGACACATCCATGTTACAATTCGTGTTCGATCGCTTGGCCTACACCCGCCAAAAGAACAGCACATTGCGGCGGGCAGGTTTTCGAAGGCGCTAGGCGAACGTTACGTTAACTAACCATTTATATTTTAAACAGGGAGCTAGAAGCCACCAAGCTAGAGCTAGAGACGTGCAAGCGAGAGCTAGAGGAGTACAAAGAACGGTGCAAGGAGTTGGACGAAGAATGCGACACTTGCGGCGAGTACCTGCGAGAGCGGGACGAACATCTGTCCCGGCTGAAGGAAGCGAAAGAAGCTCTTGAGGTACAAATACGTCTATTATTAATATCATAACGTAGTATTGCTAAATGAATAGTAAACCATCAAATTATTGTAAACAAACATACTACATATTATTATAAAAATTAAAACAAAGTCGCTTCCCGCTGTCTGTCTGTCCCTATGTACGAGGGGCGGCTGATAAGTTCTAAGCCTAAGGCATAAAATGAAAGAAACGTTGAAGTTCAAAGTATAGTACACATTCAGTAACATTCTGGGGAATTTAACGGTTACCACCACATTAATATAATACCATTATATTATTATAAACAGGCAAGAAAAGGTCACGATGTCTGCCAAATTCGGGTATTTCGGCATTTTTCAATTCCGCTCATAAAGGTACAAGGTACCTCTTGTTAGAAAAAGAATATCCCCTACAGTAAAATTTTAAGAGTTGATTCATATTCTGCAGTCTACCATCTTTTTGCACGCTATTTTAAAAGTATAAGTCCGCTTTATTTAAAAAGGACATTAGCGCCATAATGTCAATCCCGCCTCAGGGCGATCTCTGGTGGTAGTGTCAAGGAAAATGTAAAAAAAATAAAAAAATATGTTCAGTCTTATAAAAATCTAAGAATGTAGCAGGTAGCAAAAATGCTAAAAATTCGTAAGAAATGGACAAAATAAACTTTACACGGATATAGAACGTAATAAACATCCTTGAACTGTGTGCTACACTAATGGCCAGGGCGCTCAATAAAGAATCGTGACTATAAAGTTGGGACATTAACTAGAATTAGGTAATAGCAATTCTAATGAAGTTTTCTATTATATTGTCTCCGTAGATTTAATTTACGCATGCCAGTATGACCCGATTACAAGAAAATTCTACATGCTGCGATTTAAAAAAATTAAATGTCTAACGAAGAATTCCAATAATAAAAGTCGTCTTAAAGAGTTCTATAATCGTGTTTTCGTTCGATGAAGGTATTTTAGTAAATATATACCTGTCAATAGGGACGACAGGGACTTTTCATTATTGCACAAAGTTGTTGAGGCCAGTACGGAAAATCCAGTTTTCAGGAACGACATGGTAAACTCGTATCCAAAGTGATATTTTCATAGGACACCATGTCTGTGTCATGAGTAGCCAGGCAGATCATCAAATAGACTCGATGCGCTAATATTAATCGCCTACCCGACCATAGGGACCTGGTTTCGAGTTACAATATTCGGCTAACTAATTTGAAAAACGAGTTACGCTTCCACAGATAAGACGAAAAAAAAGCTGACATAGTAGTTTTGTAGGGCTATTTTAAGGGCAAAACTATTTTTTTTTTTTTGGGGATTTGAAGTAGCTTGATGTGTTAAGTGTATTTTACTCGAGGATAGATATATATTTCAAACAAAATTTTTGGTTTAGGCCTTTCTTTCAATTTATGTCTTAGGCTTAGAACTTATCAGACGCCCCTCGTATGCTTAGATCTTTAAAACTACGCAACGGATTTTAATGCATTTTTTTTATAATAGATAAGAGTGAATAAAGATGAAGGTTTATATGTATAATACAATACAATTATTATGTATTATACATATAAATCCGTGCAAAGCCGGGGCGGGTCGCTAGTAAAGTATAAATTACAAAATATAATTAAAATCATACAAAGATACCTTGAAAGTTTAGAAAAATATGCATCTTTTTTATTGACCAAGAGTAAATTTTAAGCTACCAATAAAATCCTTACGCTTTTCTAGAAACAAAATTGTATGACAACTATGGATCTAAACGCAGTATTTCGCGACCGAAACAGCAATTTACTTGATTATCCATACAACGATTAGTACAAATTGCAAACTGTGACGTCATACTTTTAAGCCAATTAGTATGAAACGTTTTGGTTGCCGCCAGCGATGCCCGTCTTTGTCTCAATTTTTTGGGTATTTATGTTCTTTAATTGTAGTTGCTCCAATACAAACATTTGTTCCTCTCCAAAAACTGGTTCGAAAGGCATCATAAAAAAAGTTAAGGTCACAAGCCTATTGCAGCTTTATCTCTCATAAGCTACTAATGTTTCTCCAGATCAAACTAGAAGCGATGCGAGATAAGGAAGTGGGCAGCAAGCTCCAGTCCGTGCGCAAGAAGCGGCAGAGCTTCCATGACCAGACCCGGGACTCGACCGTGCAGAGCCGGGACGCGGCCACGAATACCGCTGGAGGTCAGTCTACATTAGATAATAGTACCTATTTACCAGCATAAAAATCGCCCATAACATAGCGAGCATAACTATCTGACATGCCCTAACGACGTAGCACGTACGACGTTGACTGTACAGAAGTGTTCACCCTACCACAGCACCGCTCGCCGTCGGCAGGGAATTCATCCTCACACAATAGAACAGCCATACTCAACTTTTTTTCTAAGTGGTCCACAAATACATTTTAGCTAAGAAGCTCCGGGCCACAAGGTAGGTAAATTTATGGTTTTTATACTAGGATCGCATGGTGGATGGCGAGCTACATGCATCACTCGGCGGGCCGCAGGTTGAGTATATCTCTAAAACCTAAATGGTCGCGTACGGTACGGTTTCAGAGGTTTGCCCGAGGGAGTACAGTATGGGGTTCCTCAAGAAAAAAGTGTATATATTTGTAAGGGTCGGCATCGGCATATGACACCCCTAGAGTACGAAATAGTTCATAGACCACGGTGACCGCTTACCGTTAGACGAGTGTTTATGTACTTTAAATAATGCGATTCCATAACACTCGCGAACAACGACGTAAAAAAATTACCGATAGAAAAGATATCACTCGCGATTCGTTTTCCATAACTTTTATACTATTTAGGACTCCCTCTAGGCAAAATAAAACTATCTGATGTTAAAAATCGAGGTTTAAGATTCCTTGTTGCAAAAATAGCTACGGTACGTCCGATCTGTACGGCAGACGACGCAACAATGAGGAAGCCAAGATGGCGGCGGGCGCGCGGGCGCTGGCTCTGGGTTTGACAGGAGGGGAGGCGGATGTGACGTCACAGCGATGACGTGGAGTGACAGTTTGACGCAAACGGCTACGTTCAAACGTGCGCAGTGGCGCCCTCTCAAGTTCAATGAATACTGGACGTCGAACGGAACACATAACACATGTTTTAGTTTTGTGTGGAGTGTTTCGCTAGGCGATAGAAAGGCAAGTGTATTACTCTTTGGTTCTTCGTTCTCTTTTCCCTCTGCCTAAGGGAATGCAATCCCGCGAGGTTTCAACCCTAGGCAAGATCTCGCCAGACCACAAAACCAGTCTCGCTAGATTTCGAGATTTGCGAGATCTCGCGAAATTGGGCGATTTTCACTGAAAACGTGTGCAATACGAATTCCATTTAATGAATTCATGTTGTTCAGAGAACAGAATCACGCGCCTCCCGCCTGGCGCCTACGATTGCGATATCGACCTAGTATAAGTTAATCTTAAGATTCCGCACAATTATAATAATAATAATAAATAAATATTATGGGACAATCTTACACAAATCAACCTAGGCCCACGGTAAGCTCAATAAGGCTTGTGTTGTGGGTACTAGGCGATGATATATATAATAGATACATACATATAGATACTTATATACATATATGACATCCATAACTCAGGAACAAATATTCGTGATAAACACACAAATAAATGCCCTGACCGGGATTCGAACCCGGGACCTCCAGCTTCGTAGGCAGAGTCACTACCCACTGGGCTACGGAGGCCGTTGAATTATGCACAAACAAGTCTAAAGACCAAATAAATGTAACTCTGCACCTTTTACCTCATCTTGCACTTCACACCTATATAGTAAGTGTCATTTAAGGTTGCAATAGCGGCCATTGACCACCGCTCACCACTAAAATGTAACTATCAATAACGACAGTTGCTTAAGTTCCTCAAAGTAAGCATTTCTTGTTATCGCTGCAATACAGTGGTACCGGCAAGCTTGCGACGCAAGGCCGAGCAGGAGTCGCAAACCTTAACATTTGGATTTGGACTATAATTAATAGAGTCCGCTGGTCTCCTTTTGTGCGTACTAAATACTACCTGCACTAAAGTTGTGATACACACTCCCTAAGGCCGTGCAGGTGCGAATGAGATAGCACGATAAAAAGGTTTTATTGCCCTAGTCGCCAGATGATATTACGAAAGCATTATAGACAGTTTAAATAAAATAAACTTAAATGATTACTATTAAAAATTTAATTACAACTTTCGTCAGAGCTGGAGCTATACTGTGAGCTCTCACTGGTGTCATCTGTGACGGTTATTATAAATTTGTCCACAGTCTCGTCGATTGTGTGGTCCAGGTTGCACATATTTTTTTCCTCTTTTTTTACGTGTTCGACACAGTTGGCCCACTTCTCTCTTGTGACTTGGTCAATCCCATCTTCTAAAAGTTTTTTCATGTCGTTGAAATTGAAGTTTGTGTTATGTCTCGCTACATAACCTTTTATATCAGCCCATATTAGTTCGATCGGGTTCAGTTCGCAATGGTACGGAGAATTGATAATCATAAGCCGTTCTCCACGAGGTCATCATGTTTACGCGGAGACACCTTTCACAGTTTGAGCGGGTGGAGGTGAGGGGTATGTGCCTTCGTAGCACGGGAAGACTTCGGCCGGTGCCGCGTCGCACGGTACTACACGAAAAAAACGCGAGGGTTATAGGCCCTACGTACTATGAGCGCCTACCCGCCGAAATAAAAAATGAAACATGCGAGGAAACGTTTAAGCGTAAACTGAAGAACCTTTTATTAAATAAGTCATTATACTCAGTCAATGATTATACTGAAATTGTACAATAGACTATTTTCAATTATATCGAATTTAAATTATTTTTGTATTTGTTAACTACTCATTACTATTAAGATTTTGACATAGTTTTATATTAAATTTAGTATGTTATTTGATAGGTACTCTCTGTACCCTATTTTTATTTTGTATTTAATCTTGTAAATTATTGACATCGTTGTATTTCTCTTGACATTGTGATTATACACAGGAATAAGTCTAAGTATTTTATTTATAATATTATTAATATTACATGTCATCGATTGTTTAGATTAAATTAAATTTATATACAAAGTGTGTTAACATATAACATTCTTATTCTGGTAACTCATAAAAATCTTGAATGTCATAAAAAGAGTGCGTGAGAAGCCACGATTTTAATTTTCTTAAAAAAGTTGAGTTACTACCCGCGCATTTTACATTTACTGGTAGTTTGTTAAATACTTTTGGCCCCACGTGAGAGATAACCTGACTTGACATTTAATTTTATATTAATTTCATTTTAATTGTAGGTTAGTATTATACATACATCGTATAATTCATAATTATAAGGCTTGTTCACGAAATAAAGTAGCCATAAGAAAATGTAAATAAATCTTGTTTTTCTCACAGCACTTCAAACAAAAAACAGTCAATTATATCACTAAACATTGTAAAAAGAATGTACAATGCAATTTTTTGTAAAAACCCTAAGAGTTGGCAAACTGTCTGACTTTCTTTCGAATGCCTGCCATCAGCGTATTTATTGATTTTTTTGTGAACTGACGAGAGGCTGCGTTCCATATTTTTTTGAAATCAGCTTCATTGTCGGCCACTGCCCCCTTCTTGAGCAGGTATCGTTTGATATTTGCCCAATACCTTTCAATCGGGCGAAGTTCTGGGCAATTTGGTGGGTTAATGTTTTTCGCGACATAACTACTATTCTTGTTATCAAGCAAATCTAAGGTGGCTTGAGCGTAATGAGCAGAAGCTAAATCAGGCCAAAATATTGGAGGACGTGTATGTTTCCGATATAAGGGCAGAATTCGCTTTTTAATACACTCCTGTGGGTAGACATCTCCGTTTATTGTACCGATAGTGAAAAAGCTCGTACTTTTAAGCCCGCATGAGCAAATAGCTTGCCATACAAGGATTTTTTGGGCGAATTTTTCAAAAGCCACGCTCTTATGTTCTTCTGGAACGTCCTCGCCAGCTGCACACGAGTAAAACTGGGGCCCCGGTAACGTTTTCTTGTCTTTTTTTACATATGTTTCGTCATCCATTAAAATGCATCGGTCGTTATTTTGAATTAAAAACTTGTCCAAATCTTTAGCTCGAGATTTCGCTCTTTCAAGCTGGGCAGCAGTCCTTTTCGGCATTTTCTGTTTCTTCCTGGTCTGTAAATTATTTCTCTTTTTGGCGTTTTGTACGTTCCCGACCGATGTTTTTAACTTTTTGGCTACATCGCGAATAGAGGCCGATGGATTTCGACGGAAAGACGCTACTATGTCCGTGTCCAATTTTGGCTTCACGCAGCCTTTTCTGCGACCGCAACCTGGTAGATCACCTAGAGTATTAAATCGGCATCTTGATTTTATCTAGTCAATGACATATATTATAAAATTTATCTTCAACTTGACAATACATGTGTCAAAATATCATGCATTGGCATAGCAAAAGCTTTCTATATAATTATGAAGGCCCAACTTTTGGTGGATACTTTATTTCGTGAACAAGCCTTATTCATGTTCAATGTTTCATTATTATTGCATATCTTGACGATCGCTGTACGATAAGTAATAAAATGTAAGAAAAATGTTCTGTGAAAATTGTACAATGAAATAAATAAACTAAACTAAACTAAACCACTGCTAAGAATGGTCTTTCGCCGTTTTGCTGGTGGTGAAGTAAAAGGCATCAAGTCTGAACCTTGTTGAGGTGCGAATATATTTCGTCGACGACGACGTTTACTGGGTTCACCAGTAGATGGTCCAGCCTCTGGTTCCATACTTCACTATCCGTAACAAACGTAACGTAACACAACAAATAAGGTAAACAAAACAAATAACAACAACAAGCAACTAATTAACAAACTAAACAAACAACAAAAATCCGCAGTAATATTCCGAAACTCGACTGAACTTAAGCGAACCCGAATATGGAATGGCAGTTCTGGCAAAATAGCGGACCGAGCGTGCCGCCCCCCTGACTCGACGCCTCAGAGTCGGGTCATAAAACGTAAGGCGGTGGTATCGACGGCCGCGGGTAGCTGAGCGGCTAGCGGTGACTGCCGGCGGCATAAGTGATGATGTTTTTATTATTTGAAATGACTTCGTATCCATGTAGAAATAAACAAACAAACTGAAACGCATTTAAGATTTTATTTTTGGCTGTAAAAATGACGTTCTATTAGTAAATGACACATTCAATATGGACAACATCTAGGTGAGAATATAAATCATACTAAATCACATTAAATAAATACACTATGTATGACATAAAAATATATTAGGTATCTTTAACTACCAAGCACTTTTTAATAATGACACTTGCATGGACCTAGTGAGACCGTGGCTCCATCCTACCTTGTACCATGATACACAAGCGATCACATTTTTGCGACAGTTTTGTATAGATAATTGATTTGTCGCTAGAAAATAACGATATCGGGATAAAAGTCAAGTCGATGACCGCTTTCGAAACTTTAAATGACTTTTACTTTAGTATACTAAGAAAAATATGTAATAGTGTGATATAGGCAAACATTGTATATATAGAATAGAAAATAATGAATACAAGTTAGTTACCAATTGTCCGTTGGTGTTTTATTACATAAAACCCTACGCTCTCTCCGGGAGTGTAAGGGTCTCCCCTTACAGCATCCTCTTACAGTGGCGATGACACCTTCAAGCCCTCAATCGATCAAAGGAGCCTGTTTGATCGGCTGTGAGAAATTCACCCTCCGCCAACCCCATTTCCTCCCCGTAGTATTCCATCTGTTGCCTTAGGTCTCGTGGTAACAGATATCCCTGTCTACATCAAGGTCGTAAGTCAAGGATAGGGTAGGGACTTAGAATGATAGGCTCCCACCCTAATAACCCACCCCCTTAATTGTACGCAGTCTGTGCAGCCGCACGCTGGATAACTATAATCCCGAACCTAGGGAAATTACATTACTACTAAATCCCGATCCAAGGGAATTACATTCATAACTATAATCCCGAACCTAGGGAAATTACATTACTACTAAATCCCGATCCAAGGGAATTACATTCATAACTATAATCCCGAACCTAGGGAAATTACATTACTACTAAATCCCGATCCAAGGGACATTCATAACTATAATCCCGAACCTAGGGAAATTACATTACTACTAAATCCCGATCCAAGGGAATTACATTCATAACTATAATCCCGAACCTAGGGAAATTACATTACTACTAAATCCCGATCCAAGGGAATTACATTCATAACTATAATCCCGAACCTAGGGAAATTACATTACTACTAAATCCCGATCCAAGGGAATTACATTCATAACTATAATCCCGAACCTAGGGAAATTACATTACTACTAAATCCCGATCCAAGGGAATTACATTCATAACTATAATCCCGAACCTAGGGAAATTACATTACTACTAAATCCCGATCCAAGGGAATTACATTCATAACTATAATCCCGAACCTAGGGAAATTACATTACTACTAAATCCCGATCCAAGGGAATTACATTCATAACTATAATCCCGAACCTAGGGAAATTACATTACTACTAAATCCCGATCCAAGGGAATTACATTCATAACTATAATCCCGAACCTAGGGAAATTACATTACTACTAAATCCCGATCCAAGGGAATTACATTCATAACTATAATCCCGAACCTAGGGAAATTACATTACTACTAAATCCCGATCCAAGGGACATTCATAACTATAATCCCGAACCTAGGGAAATTACATTACTACTAAATCCCGATCCAAGGGACATTCATAACTATAATCCCGAACCTAGGGAAATTACATTACTACTAAATCCCGATCCAAGGGACATTCATAACTATAATCCCGAACCTAGGGAAATTACATTACTACTAAATCCCGATCCAAGGGACATTCATAACTATAATCCCGAACCTAGGGTAATTACATTACTACTAAATCCCGATCCAAGGGACCTTCATAACTATAATCCCGAACCTAGGGTAATTACATTACTACTAAATCCCGATCCAAGGGACATTCATAACTATAATCCCGAACCTAGGGTAATTACATTACTACTAAATCCCGATCCAAGGGACATTCATAACTATAATCCCGAACCTAGGGAAATTACATTACTACTAAATCCCGATCCAAGGGACATTCATAACTATAATCCCGAACCTAGGGAAATTACATTACTACTAAATCCCGATCCAAGGGACATTCATAACTATAATCCCGAACCTAGGGTAATTACATTAACTACTAAATCGCGAACCTAGGGAATTTACCTACTTTATACTTCCAATTACTATCCACCCCAACCCAACCTGGGGTACATTATCCAGTTTGTGACTGTACACATGTGTAATTGTTGTTATTCATATTTTTTCAACACACCTGCTCGTAAAGTAGGTCTTATTACAGCGTATTTACACTGATAATGCAGAATATTACCCATGCCGTGCCTTTTACATTACATTATCGCACTAGTGGCTTTTCATTACATATCTTTTTAAATATTAGCAAAATAATGCAGAATATTACCCATGCCGTGACTTTTACATTACATTATCGCACTAGTGCCTTTTCATTACATATCTTTTAACATTTTCATTTTTTATTTTTATTTTTTTTTTCCTCGCAAATGTGTTGAAAAACGTCGTATGAAACACGTGAGCATTGGTCATTACACTTCTCGTCTCCATTAAGCCTTCGCCTTCGGCTCAGGCTTAAAAACCGACTCGAGTGTAATGACCAACATAGCACACTTGTATCATAATGTACTATTCTGTTACAGATTTACACCTAGAAAGTGAAAACTCGAGCTCAAAGCTAATCAACGAATCATTACAGAACAGCGAAGTTGTACAACTGAAAATGGTAAGTTTACAAATGTGGAACTATGAAGCATTTCAATAAAAGGATAAGGCCTTTCAAATGATTACTTTTTCAAATTCAAATTCAAAATATTTATTTCGGACGTGTACATCCATATTTTTGGTATAGTAACAATAAAAACACGTAATAAACTAAACTAGGACACACATTACAATTATCACTAAAATAGGACTAAAAATGCGCAGCCTAGATTTTTCGCTTCCAATTCACATGGAGTTTTTATGAACCATAATCTGCTTTTATGTTTGGTGCTGTTGTGATACTTTTGTGTTAACCAATAACACAAATTTTGTGTTACACGCAGAAAAAGAGATAATTTTGACGGCCTTACCCAATGCATTGGCATGTAAAAAGTCCTCGTTTGCCCGTAATTACTGATGTAAAAATTGTGATTTTTTTTTACTCGTTTTAGTCACATACTTTTTTCCATGGAGCTCCCATCTCAACTATAATCATTGATTACACTGTTTAGACAATTAAAATATATTTGACCAATCACGTGGCGCCTTTAGTGAACTATAATGAATTTGGCCAATAGAACGTCGCCTTGGTTATACATCAACGAAACGCTCAGGCGGTGGGTTGCGCTTCGTTTCAGCAGGGCTTAGATTTTCAATAGACACCAAGCTTGTTTGCAAGTTGACTCGTAGAAAAAATATTGTATACAATAGTTACACAATTAACTTTTTTTAAATTACACAATTAACAATTACTCCCTCGCCCTCATCGTATAACGATTGTATAGAATACTATTGTAATTTCTCAAAATATTATTTAGGTGATTTCCTAAACGCAAAAGTAACTTAAATTCTTGATAAAGTTTCTTGAAATTTCAGAGAATATTTTCGTATTTATACCCCGTATTTGCTATGGCAGGCTCTGGAGGCGGTGTCGCGGCAGAAGCAGGCTCTGGAGCTGCAGCTTCGCGCGCCCGCGCTGCTGCCGCCCGTGTACGTGGCCACCGGCAGCGCCATCGTGCAGGTGTGTGCCGTCCCTTTATAGAGGCTCTGTGTGCCGTCCCTTTATACAGGCTCTGTGTGCCGTCCCTCGCGCTGCGGCCGCCCGTGTACGTGGCCACCGACAGCGCCATCGTGCAGGTGTGTGCCGTCCCTTTATAGAGGCTCTGTGTGCCGTCCCTTTATACAGGCTCTGTGTGCCGTCCCTCGCGCTGCGGCCGCCCGTGTACGTGGCCACCGGCAGCGCCATCGTGCAGGTGTGTGCCGTCCCTTTATAGAGGCTCTGTGTGCCGTCCCTTTATACAGGCTCTGTGTGCCGTCCCTCGCGCTGCGGCCGCCCGTGTACGTGGCCACCGGCAGCGCCATCGTGCAGGTGTGTGCCGTCCCTTTATAGAGGCTCTGTGTGCCGTCCCTTTATACAGGCTCTGTGTGCCGTCCCTCGCGCTGCGGCCGCCCGTGTACGTGGCCACCGGCAGCGCCATCGTGCAGGTGTGTGCCGTCCCTTTATAGAGGCTCTGTGTGCCGTCCCTTTATACAGGCTCTGTGTGCCGTCCCTCGCGCTGCGGCCGCCCGTGTACGTGGCCACCGGCAGCGCCATCGTGCAGGTGTGTGCCGTCCCTTTATAGAGGCTCTGTGTGCCGTCCCTTTATACAGGCTCTGTGTGCCGTCCCTCGCGCTGCGGCCGCCCGTGTACGTGGCCACCGGCAGCGCCATCGTGCAGGTGTGTGCCGTCCCTTTATACAGGCTCTGTGTGCCGTCCCTTTATACAGGCTCTGTGTGCCGTCCCTTTATACAGGCTCTGTGTGCCGTCCCTCGCGCTGCGGCCGCCCGTGTACGTGGCCACCGGCAGCGCCATCGTGCAGGTGTGTGCCGTCCCTTTATACAGGCTCTGTGTGCCGTCCCTTTATACAGGCTCTGTGTGCCGTCCCTTTATACAGGCTCTGTGTGCCGTCCCTCGCGCTGCGGCCGCCCGTGTACGTGGCCACCGGCAGCGCCATCGTGCAGGTGTGTGCCGTCCCTTTATAGAGGCTCTGTGTGCCGTCCCTTTATACAGGCTCTGTGTGCCGTCCCTCGCGCTGCGGCCGCCCGTGTACGTGGCCACCGGCAGCGCCATCGTGCAGGTGTGTGCCGTCCCTTTATAGAGGCTCTGTGTGCCGTCCCTTTATACAGGCTCTGTGTGCCGTCCCTCGCGCTGCGGCCGCCCGTGTACGTGGCCACCGGCAGCGCCATCGTGCAGGTGTGTGCCGTCCCTTTATAGAGGCTCTGTGTGCCGTCCCTTTATACAGGCTCTGTGTGCCGTCCCTCGCGCTGCGGCCGCCCGTGTACGTGGCCACCGGCAGCGCCATCGTGCAGGTGTGTGCCGTCCCTTTATAGAGGCTCTGTGTGCCGTCCCTTTATACAGGCTCTGTGTGCCGTCCCTCGCGCTGCGGCCGCCCGTGTACGTGGCCACCGGCAGCGCCATCGTGCAGGTGTGTGCCGTCCCTTTATAGAGGCTCTGTGTGCCGTCCCTTTATACAGGCTCTGTGTGCCGTCCCTCGCGCTGCGGCCGCCCGTGTACGTGGCCACCGGCAGCGCCATCGTGCAGGTGTGTGCCGTCCCTTTATAGAGGCTCTGTGTGCCGTCCCTTTATACAGGCTCTGTGTGCCGTCCCTCGCGCTGCGGCCGCCCGTGTACGTGGCCACCGGCAGCGCCATCGTGCAGGTGTGTGCCGTCCCTTTATAGAGGCTCTGTGTGCCGTCCCTTTATACAGGCTCTGTGTGCCGTCCCTCGCGCTGCGGCCGCCCGTGTACGTGGCCACCGGCAGCGCCATCGTGCAGGTGTGTGCCGTCCCTTTATACAGGCTCTGTGTGCCGTCCCTTTATACAGGCTCTGTGTGCCGTCCCTTTATACAGGCTCTGTGTGCCGTCCCTCGCGCTGCGGCCGCCCGTGTACGTGGCCACCGGCAGCGCCATCGTGCAGGTGTGTGCCGTCCCTTTATAGAGGCTCTGTGTGCCGTCCCTTTATACAGGCTCTGTGTGCCGTCCCTCGCGCTGCGGCCGCCCGTGTACGTGGCCACCGGCAGCGCCATCGTGCAGGTGTGTGCCGTCCCTTTATAGAGGCTCTGTGTGCCGTCCCTTTATACAGGCTCTGTGTGCCGTCCCTCGCGCTGCGGCCGCCCGTGTACGTGGCCACCGGCAGCGCCATCGTGCAGGTGTGTGCCGTCCCTTTATAGAGGCTCTGTGTGCCGTCCCTTTATACAGGCTCTGTGTGCCGTCCCTCGCGCTGCGGCCGCCCGTGTACGTGGCCACCGGCAGCGCCATCGTGCAGGTGTGTGCCGTCCCTTTATACAGGCTCTGTGTGCCGTCCCTTTATACAGGCTCTGTGTGCCGTCCCTCGCGCTGCGGCCGCCCGTGTACGTGGCCACCGGCAGCGCCATCGTGCAGGTGTGTGCCGTCCCTTTATAGAGGCTCTGTGTGCCGTCCCTTTATACAGGCTCTGTGTGCCGTCCCTCGCGCTGCGGCCGCCCGTGTACGTGGCCACCGGCAGCGCCATCGTGCAGGTGTGTGCCGTCCCTTTATAGAGGCTCTGTGTGCCGTCCCTTTATACAGGCTCTGTGTGCCGTCCCTCGCGCTGCGGCCGCCCGTGTACGTGGCCACCGGCAGCGCCATCGTGCAGGTGTGTGCCGTCCCTTTATACAGGCTCTGTGTGCCGTCCCTTTATACAGGCTCTGTGTGCCGTCCCTTTATACAGGCTCTGTGTGCCGTCCCTCGCGCTGCGGCCGCCCGTGTACGTGGCCACCGGCAGCGCCATCGTGCAGGTGTGTGCCGTCCCTTTATAGAGGCTCTGTGTGCCGTCCCTTTATACAGGCTCTGTGTGCCGTCCCTCGCGCTGCGGCCGCCCGTGTACGTGGCCACCGGCAGCGCCATCGTGCAGGTGTGTGCCGTCCCTTTATAGAGGCTCTGTGTGCCGTCCCTTTATACAGGCTCTGTGTGCCGTCCCTCGCGCTGCGGCCGCCCGTGTACGTGGCCACCGGCAGCGCCATCGTGCAGGTGTGTGCCGTCCCTTTATACAGGCTCTGTGTGCCGTCCCTTTATACAGGCTCTGTGTGCCGTCCCTTTATACAGGCTCTGTGTGCCGTCCCTTTATACAGGCTCTGTGTGCCGTCCCTCGCGCTGCGGCCGCCCGTGTACGTGGCCACCGGCAGCGCCATCGTGCAGGTGTGTGCCGTCCCTTTATACAGGCTCTGTGTGCCGTCCCTTTATACAGGCTCTGTGTGCCGTCCCTTTATACAGGCTCTGTGTGCCGTCCCTCGCGCTGCGGCCGCCCGTGTACGTGGCCACCGGCAGCGCCATCGTGCAGGTGTGTGCCGTCCCTTTATACAGGCTCTGTGTGCCGTCCCTTTATACAGGCTCTGTGTGCCGTCCCTTTATACAGGCTCTGTGTGCCATCCCTCGCGCTGCGGCCGCCCGTGTACGTGGCCACCGGCAGCGCCATCGTGCAGGTGTGTGCCGTCCCTTTATACAGGCTCTGTGTGCCGTCCCTTTATACAGGCTCTGTGTGCCGTCCCTTTATACAGGCTCTGTGTGCCGTCCCTTTATACAGGCTCTGTGTGCCGTCCCTTTATACAGGCTCTGTGTGCCGTCCCTCGCGCTGCGGCCGCCCGTGTACGTGGCCACCGGCAGCGCCATCGTGCAGGTGTGTGCCGTCCCTTTATACAGGCTCTGTGTGCCGTCCCTTTATACAGGCTCTGTGTGCCGTCCCTTTATACAGGCTCTGTGTGCCGTCCCTCGCGCTGCGGCCGCCCGTGTACGTGGCCACCGGCAGCGCCATCGTGCAGGTGTGTGCCGTCCCTTTATACAGGATCTGTGTGCCGTCCCTTTATACAGGCTCTGTGTGCCGTCCCTCGCGCTGCGGCCGCCCGTGTACGTGGCCACCGGCAGCGCCATCGTGCAGGTGTGTGCCGTCCCTTTATACAGGCTCTGTGTGCCGTCCCTTTATACAGGCTCTGTGTGCCGTCCCTCGCGCTGCGGCCGCCCGTGTACGTGGCCACCGGCAGCGCCATCGTGCAGGTGTGTGCCGTCCCTTTATACAGGCTCTGTGTGCCGTCCCTTTATACAGGCTCTGTGTGCCGTCCCTTTATACAGGCTCTGTGTGCCGTCCCTCGCGCTGCGGCCGCCCGTGTACGTGGCCACCGGCAGCGCCATCGTGCAGGTGTGTGCCGTCCCTTTATACAGGCTCTGTGTGCCGTCCCTTTATACAGGCTCTGTGTGCCGTCCCTTTATACAGGCTCTGTGTGCCGTCCCTTTATACAGGCTCTGTGTGCCGTCCCTTTATACAGGCTCTGTGTGCCGTCCCTCGCGCTGCGGCCGCCCGTGTACGTGGCCACCGGCAGCGCCATCGTGCAGGTGTGTGCCGTCCCTTTATACAGGCTCTGTGTGCCGTCCCTTTATACAGGCTCTGTGTGCCGTCCCTTTATACAGGCTCTGTGTGCCGTCCCTCGCGCTGCGGCCGCCCGTGTACGTGGCCACCGGCAGCGCCATCGTGCAGGTGTGTGCCGTCCCTTTATACAGGCTCTGTGTGCCGTCCCTCGCGCTGCGGCCGCCCGTGTACGTGGCCACCGGCAGCGCCATCGTGCAGGTGTGTGCCGTCCCTTTATACAGGCTCTGTGTGCCGTCCCTTTATACAGGCTCTGTGTGCCGCCCCTTTATACAGGCTCTGTTTGCCGTCCCTTTATACAGGCTCTGTGTGCCGTCCCTTTATACAGGCTCTGTGTGCCGTCCCTTTATACAGGCTCTGTGTGCCGCCCCTTTATACAGGCTCTGTGTGCCGTCCCTTTATACAGGCTCTGTGTGCCGTCCTTTTATACAGGCTCTGTGTGCCGTCCCTTTATACAGGCTCTGTGTGCCGTCCCTCGCGCTGCGGCCGCCCGTGTACGTGGCCACCGGCAGCGTCATCGTGCAGGTGTGTGCCGTCCCTTTATACAGGCTCTGTGTGCCGTCCATTTATACATGCTCTGTGTGCCGTCCCTTTATACAGGCTCTGTGTGCCGTCCCTTTATACAGGCTTTGTGTGCCGTCCCTCGCGCTGCGGCCGCCCGTGTACGTGGCCACCGGCAGCGTCATCGTGCAGGTGTGTGCCGTCCCTTTATACAGGCTCTGTGTGCCATCCCTTTATACAGGCTCTGTGTGCCGTCCCTTTATACAGGCTCTGTGTGCCGTCCCTTTATACAGGCTCTGTGTGCCGTCCCTTTATACAGGCTCTGTGTGCCGTCCCTCGCGCTGCGGCCGCCCGTGTACGTGGCCACCGGCAGCGCCATCGTGCAGGTGTGTGCCGTCCCTTTATACAGGTCCATAAACTCAATGGCAAGCCGTTCATAACTGTTATGACTTGGCCTATCTCTTGTTTCCGGCGTCACTTTGACTCTTGGGACACTTGGTATGCCTACTGGCTGCCACGCCGCTCCGCTCGCGTATTACTAAGAATGCAGGCCGAGCCGCTGAATGGACAAATGCTATCTTTGTCCATCCCATACTTCCACTTGTGAAATTATCCCGAAGTAACTAAGAACCAAGGTAACCGATATAGCCCTCCGAATCGCTAAACTTAAATGGCAGTGGGTGAGGCACATTGCGCCTAGAACCGATGGCCGTTGGGGCGGAAAGGTTCTCGAGTGGCGACCACGTACCGGAAGGTGCTGCGTGGGTAGGCCCCCGACAAGGTGGACTGATGACCTGGTAAAGATCGCGGGAGTCCGCTGGATGCGGGTGGTGCAGGACCGGTCCTTGCGGCACTCTGGGGGAAGCATATGTCCAGCAGTGGACGTCTTTTGGCTGATATGATATAGATGATGAATTTGTTCACCTTATTTAACGAATTTTATTATATTCCAATTATGACGTCTAACCTACTACATTTTCATTTTGACATTTCCATTTGTATTTCCAGCACCAACATTTAACGGAAGTGATGAAGGAAAATCAGAAACTGAAAAGAATGAACGCCAAGTTGATTACCATCTGTAAGAAGCGAGGGAAGCCCCTCGGGGACTCCAATCGGGAAAACGACGACCCTGCAGACCTCAGCTAGTCCGAGAGTCTGCCTCATGATAATGGTGCTTAATATGATGATTAGAACAAAATAAATGTTAGTGTTTTATAATTAGCGTCTAAGGCTTAAGGCGTAAGTTAAGTACGATGGGGCTCAAACTAAATCCCATCCAGGCAAAATTCGGGGCTATTCTCATTTCACTCCCACGCCATGCAGTCTAGCTCTGGCAGCCGGGTACACTACATCATTCCGAAGAGTTGTTTGTCTGAAAGCATTTCTTTCGAATTTCATAATGACCGAAACCATAAAAAAAAATATTTTCGGACTAGCTAGCTAGATACTAATGCGTTGAGCGAGGAAGCTGCCAGCTCTTCGGTCCCCGGTGGTGTCGGCTAATTTTTTGGCGAGCTCTTTGAATATTATATAATTATATACTTATTGATATATTTTATGACATGTACGTAAAATTTTCCTTGCTGAAAATGGTTTGCGGAATGTTAAAATTTGGCAATAGTGATGCTTTCGGACGGATGGCTCTTCGGATTTTTTACGTGTTCCTCTAGCAACCGTGGGGTTGGGGCAAATGAGAACAGCCCTAAGTTTATAGCAACTAGTAATTATCAATATCAACAATTAAAATGAGTATGCCTCTATCTGCCGAGTACCTATAGCACGCAAGATTGAGCGGTTGCGTTTGCGCGGCTGCAACCGCTTCGTTCCAACGTGAATCTATGTATAGGTAAAAAAACTTAAGCAAAGCTCCTCTTTTATGTAGGTGTGACGTGTTGGAATAGGCATTTGTTTTGTTTGTGTTAGACATTTTAAATATGTAATGTCTAATATGTTATGTGTGTTATTCGAATATGTCACCACTACATACAAGAAGAGCCCTTCCCTACTTAAGTGTTTTACCTATATTTGGCTTATGGGATATATACATTTTGAAAAGAGCCCCGTCGTATTAACGTGTTAGTCACAAACTTAATGATACTCTGTTGTGCCGTGTTGTCGCCTAGATTATCACTACTTTTCATCTAGTATATTTTAACGCTAAATTAACAAGTTTTAATTGATTTTATGTGCATGACAAATTATTTACAATATTTTGAATGTTTATAATTTATTATAGGTGTAATTCGGCTCACACGTACAGA
The DNA here is from genome assembly GCA_963854355.1 of Epinotia brunnichana. Classification (NCBI taxonomy): domain Eukaryota; kingdom Metazoa; phylum Arthropoda; class Insecta; order Lepidoptera; family Tortricidae; genus Epinotia; species Epinotia brunnichana. The sequence continues at coordinate 15,167,817 of OY977940.1, read as the reverse complement.
AGCTAATATGTCTATTAGGTATGGTTGAAATAATTGGAGTTGAGCGAGAAATTACAATGGCTGTTATTATAATTGGAACCTTAGTGCGTAAACTGTGAAGTCGACATTGCCACTGATTGTTGAGTTAGAAATGGCCATTTCAAATAATTTCATTTATAAATCACTTCATCTTTTAATTATTTCAATATATAAGTGTGTGTGTGCTCGTTTGTTTTAAAACTAATGCCGCTACGTTACGTTTCAAACGCAAAGATTAACCCTAAACAAAAGATTTTGCATGTTTGTATTTAAAGACAAATTTAAATCGTAGTTATTACAAAATGGGGAAAGTGGCTACAAATTAGACAGACAGAACTTTTACTTACTTCGAATAAAATTGTTACATACTTGAATCCTAACCAATAGTTGTTAGAACGATCTTGATCGCTGATGGACGATAGTTTGGCAATTTCAGCATACTTCTATGTTTCAGGATACACTTCCCATTTGATAGATAGCACTTTGAAATCCGTAACTAATAAGATACAACCCGTGCACAACACAGCCAGTTCTGTAGAGCTACTGGGAAGTATCCACCAACAATAACGAAAACTCAGCGCTTCAGATACAATACCAACAGACCAATGCCCTATTATGTAGTTCTCGACGAAATTGTACTAATTTTAAACTTACAACTATCTTTACTGGAACTGTAAGAAGACTGAATGCTACAAATGACATTCCAGACGCATTTTTGCAACACGCTGACTGATATACTGTGATTTGACAACAGACACTGAACTTGGCGTGTAAACTCGAACAAGAATAACCGAACAGACCAGTGTTTTACTCAATTACGAGCAAATCTACGCACCTTTTTTTTTGCTGCAATACACAAACCTTAATTTATTTTCGTGAAGAACTGTCTGATTTACGTTTCGTTTTCGTGACTTATTTTGAAGTGTTTTGTTTGTTGTATTTTTTTTGTTAGAACTTGGTATAAACAAATAATGATTTATCCAAGAAGAATGAATGTCGTCTAAATAGTTTTCAAGGCTTTGGTCTCCTGTTGGATGTACACCTCAAGTGTAGAAACCCGCCGTGCGTAGCGCCAACTGAACCGATCCCTAATACCGTCAAATGGGGTAAGTGGTAACACGCCGGGTTATTTGAGACACCGGATTTCACCAGGAACTAGTGTGTGTTTGTGTGTTGGTATTTTCTAGCTTGTATGTTGTTGTTTCACTTATATACTAACCAAACACATTCTTAAACTAACACAATTTTTACTCTTTGCATAATAAAATGCACACAACACTTAATAAGTTTACACCGCGATGCGTAGACGTAGCGAGTGCTATGCATAGCCGGCACTCGGCGCGCTCTGCGGTGTCATCGGTGTAGCTATTAACTGTTTTTGCACCCAGCTTCTAGCTGTTTTTTGTTTTTAGGCCATTCCGACATACAAACATACACTAGTTCCTGGTGAAATCCAGTGTCTCAAGTAACCGTGTTCCAAGTTACACCATTTGACGGTATTTTGTTGTGCTCTGCACCGGTAGCGCCGCGTTTATTATGTGCGACATGAACCATTCGTCCATATCGCACTTAAGCACTGTGAGTGGTTTACAGGCTACAAGCTAGTGAGGGACGGACTACTACAATGCTAGCTAGTTGTAGATTGCCAAAAGTGATGGATTCTTGTTCGACTTAGCATGTCTATGATACACTTTTCAATTTGCTTGGATACGACGACACCTACTTAGCTCTCATCGTGCCACAATTTTATTCGTTCCCAAGCAAAAGGTCCCGCATTGTCGATGTAAATAAGGGCGATTTCTAATTGCGTCATTATGGAGATACCGCCTTATTGACACCGCCATAGCCGGGACCTTCAGCTTGTTAATAAAATAAAATAAATTGTTTATTTCAGACCGAGATCCATAAAAGTGTTAGTAACAAAATGGGGCTTACAAGACTATATTAGTATTACACGATTAAGTTTAGTTTAGTTAATGCAAGTTTATATCATTAAAACGTAGATTATTTTAAAACTTGTACAATTTTGTGGTTCCGTGCAATTTTTATAATCTCTACTATAGTTCAGATCCTTGCCCTGACTGAACGGTTGTCTAGGAACGAGTGCGTGCCATTGTAGGTATTATTTAGTCTTAGTACGTTGACCTGTAATAAATGGTACAATACCTAGTATTATATTGTAGTGTACTTAATTTTTGATGTGCCTATAACGTTGACTGTGTTACAGTAACTTGATACTTGCTCTGGAAGCCAATTTCTGTAATTATTTTTTATGTAGATTATTGGTGTATTTTTATGGTATATTCCCACGAGTTATATTATTTGTTATATTAATGGAACTAGTTGGAATTTTAATTTAAGAAACATTCCAACTAGTTCAATCAATAGAACGCCTCTGGTACAGTAGTACTACCAGGTAGTTCTACTGGTAGTACAAATGATACACCCTAAGGTCACTAGTACTACCAGTAGTACTAGTGACCATAACGGCAGACTGGTAGTACAACTGTCCTGTAGTTTGTTTGTTTTTTTTACCTTTTCTTTGACATAGATTTACTTTCGCGAGGTCGCCTTGCAGCAGTTTCCACTTACGTCATAACATGATTGTTTTTTTTTGTTATTCAGACATTTTCTTCCATTTATTTCGGCATCCAGCAGTGTCGACGGAGCCCCGCTGCGCGGGGCTCCTATTTCTGGGTAGTTTGCCCTTCGGGCAACTGAAGATACCTAACTAACCTAACCTACCTAGTCTTTGTGTACGTTCCGTAGCAAGCCGATTTGATCTCAGTTCACAATTTGACGATTCGACATTGAAAGTTTATAAACTAACGAAAAATATTGCGTTAAATTGTGAACGGTTTTGGCAGTTCACAATATTCCGTCAGTTTACAATATAACGGGTAAGATTATAAACTGACGGTGTTCACAATCTAACGGTGACATATATTTTGTTTACATCTGGAATGTGTATCATATGTACTACCAGTTGAACTTTTAATACAGTGGTCTATGACAAAACCCGAGGGATATTCTTGTATTTTTAGAAGTAGTACTAGTGTCCCTAAGGTGTATCATCTGTACTACCAGTAGAACTACCTGGTAGTACTACTGTACCAGAGGGAATAATAGAACTAGTGGGAATAGACCATTTTTAAGAATTAAGTGGTGACACTGGTACTAACCCAGCGAGGGACCCAGGTAGCGAGGTTTTTGACGTGCACAAAATGTGATATATCGCTAAATGTACATTTGCAAGACCTGGTACGATTGGAATGAACGGAACTAATCTTGACTATTGAATTGACATGCATGTAGTTTAAATAATCATCTTATCGTCTAGGGAGGGATGTTGACACTTATGACTAGACAAGTCAGCATTTAATTTAATTGGTCAGAAATGTTAATATCTATGCTGGACAATTTCTTCAATAGTTTTAATTGAACGAGTATCTATCAGAGAGCTAATTTTGTTTATTTTATTTATGTACAATATTTTGTTCATAAAACGCACATAATAGGTTGTACTAGTTATTTAATCAGGTATCCTGTATCTACAATCAGCAGAGTGGTTACCTAACGTGTATGCAGGCAGGAGTTTTGTAGCTAACTTCTTTGCTGACTACTATTTCATAGTAAAACCTACTTTTGCCTGCCATTGGCTATCGACGTATATATAATGCTATCAATATTGTATTATACGAACTTAACGCATTCACTGTCGGCGCTTGGCCTACGAACAAATTTATATGCAGTGAATACTTTTAATTAATAATTATTATTCTTATGTGACGCACAATAATAACACCATTTCAATTACCTATTCATTAGATGATTATTTGTGTTAATAAAAGATTTTATTTGATTATTTTGTTTTAATTTCTACAGGTACCTATCTATTTAGATCCTATGTTTCCATACTAAGGAGATCGCGTCACGAAGAAGGTTGAAAAATACTGATTTAGTTAAGCTGCGTCCGCTGCGCCATGTTTTCGTGGTTATTTAATGTCAAAAATGTTTTGCCAATCAAAAAATACCCTATTTGTTTGCCGAAACTGACGGTATAACATGTTAGATGTTAAAAAACACCGAAAATATGGGGCAGCGGACGCGGCTTTAGGCTTGTACCTATAGACAACAGAGGAAAGTCCGGCCAAGAAGACAATCAGGGTCATAAAACGCAGAACTCGCGTCAGTATTTGAATATACAGGGTGGAATTTCATAAACTGTACATAATAAAAGGAGAAAAATTTCAGCCAATTTCATCGGTGAAACGGTGTTTTTTTTTTTCTAGTCATTAGTTTTTTTTTTACAGAATTTTGAAAATTTTTGTAAAAACTCGGGTAATACACCTAATTCAGACGGTATAACTTTTGATCCAATGGTCCTAAAATGAAAATAAAAAAATGCAGAGTATTACCAAGGGACAGGTTAATAATTCTTAATAACAATAAAAAACCAACTAGAAGAGAAAATCCGCAAAAAAAATTATTGTTTTTGAAAAATGGCTACAAAAATTACGAATTTTAAAAGAAAAACACAATTTTCTGAAAAAAACGCAGATTTAGTTACCATTTTTTTTGCTTAGTATTAAACCTCACTTAATGCCGATTCTAAAACCGTTTTTAAACTGTCTCAGACTTTGAAAAAAACCACGCAAATGGGTACGTAAATCAAACCATAATTTTATTAATTTTAATCCTCTTAAAATCCTTAATGACCGTTTGTTCACAGGTAGTTAAAGGGTGTTATTGGGTTTTAGGTGGAAATAACAAATTACGTACTTAGTATTAATCCTCACTTAATGCCGATTCTAAAACCGTTTTTAAACTGTCTCAGACTTTGAAAAATACCACGCTAAAGGGTACGTAAATCAAATCATAATTTTATTAATTTTAATCCTCTTAAAATCCTTAATGACCGCTTGTTCCCAGGTAGTTGAAGGGTGTTATCGGGTTTTAGGTGGAGATAACAAATTACGTACTTAGTATTAATCCTCACTTAATGCCGATTCTAAAACCGTTTTTAAACTGTCTCAGACTTTGAAAAATACCACGCTAATGGGTACGTAAATCAAACCATAATTTTATTAATTTTAATCCTCTTAAAATCCTTAATGACCGCTTGTTCCCAGGTAGTTGAAGGGTGTTATCGGGTTTTAGGTAGAGAAAACAATAGGAAGAAAAGTAGTCCTAAAAATTGCGTAAATAAAATCATGTATTTTAATTAAAAGTCATAAATTCGATTGATAAACCTTTATTAAAGAAAAAACTTATTCTAGTGTTGCAAAGGGCGTTCCCTGTATGGTATTAATTGTTCAAAATGACCTCTTTCTTGAAGGCACAATGTGGCCCGAGCTTGAATTTGTTGCGTAGCCCGTCGAATCATTCCCGGATTATTTTTTATTTCTTGTGCTGCATTTAAAATTCTGTCGTGCAATTCTGCTTCGGTATTGACGATTCTGTGATATACCCGTTGCTTTATATCACCCCAAAGAAAATAATCCAACGGCGTCATATCAGGCGATCTTGCAGGCCATCCAACGGGGCCGTCTCGGCCGATCCACCTATTGGGATATTGCTCATTTAAAAAATGTCGAACTCTTAATGCCCAATGAGCTGGGCATCCATCCATTTGGAGAAACAGGCGTTGTCTCACATCTAACATCACATATTCCAAAAGCTCTGGGAGCTCGTCTCTCAGTAACAGTAAAAATCTGTCGGCGTTCAAAGTATTCGGTAAGAAGACTGGTCCAAACAATTGATCGTCGAGTACCGCTGCCCAAACGTTTATGGAGAATTGGTCTTGAAAATTAGATGGTCTTACTAGGTTTGAATTATCGTGAGCCCATGTGTGTAAATTTCTGAAGTTAGTTATTCCCGTATGAGTAAATCTTGCTTCGTCCATCCATAAAATTCTTCTAGTAAATTCCGGATCCCTTCTGATATTGCCAAGTATCCAAGTCGACATAACACACCTAACGCGGGCATCGCCAATTTGCAAATTTTGTACCCGTTGATAATGAAATGGATGCAGTCCTTCCTTCTTCAAAATTTTCCAGACAGAGAATTTTGAGATTCCGTGCCTCAATGCCAAGCGTCTTAGACTCGTGGTAGGGTCCGCGTACAAGTCTCTGAGAACTGCTTCTTCTATGGCAACATCAATTATGTTTCCTGGCTCTCGGCGATCTCGGCCACCGTATCCCAGGCCAATATTGCACAACCGGCGATGAACTTCTTGAAAGTGGCGAGCAGCAGGTCTTGGAACGTCATTAGGATACTGCTCCAAATAGGCGATACACGCAGCTCTTGCAGATCCATGGCACAATCCATAATAATAGTGCATGTTGGCTATTTGTAACGGCGAAAACTCTCGTAAGCGGGGCATGATGATTCAAACTGAACAAGTACTGGAGTAATCAAAGAAGTGGCGAGCAAAGACAAGCAATTGCGATTTGCGAGCGACTGAATAGTTGACCTATTGCCCAATGCCTTTATACCCCTCATGTTATCTCCACCTTCAACCCAAAAACACCCTTCAACTACCTGGGAACAAGCGGTCATTAAGGATTTTAAGAGGATTAAAATTAATAAAATTATGGTTTGATTTACGTACCCATTAGCGTGGTATTTTTCAAAGTCTGAGACAGTTTAAAAACGGTTTTAGAATCGGCATTAAGTGAGGATTAATACTAAGTACGTAATTTGTTATTTCCACCTAAAACCCAATAACACCCTTCAACTACCTGTGAACAAACGGTCATTAAGGATTTTAAGAGGATTAAAATTAATAAAATTATGGTTTGATTTACGTACCCATTTGCGTGGTATTTTTCAAAGTCTGAGACAGTTTAAAAACGGTTTTAGAATCGGCATTAAGTGAGGTTTAATACTAAGCAAAAAAAATGGTAACTAAATCTGCGTTTTTTTCAGAAAATTGTGTTTTTCTTTTAAAATTCGTAATTTTTGTAGCCATTTTTCAACAACAATAATTTTTTTTGCGGATTTTCTCTTCTAGTTGGTTTTCTATTGTTATTAAGAATTATTAACCTGTCCCTTGGTAATACTCTGCATTTTTTATTTTCATTTTAGGACCATTGGATCAAAAGTTATACCGTCTGAATTAGGTGTATTACCCGAGTTTTTACAAAAATTTTCAAAATTCTGTAAAAAAAAAACGAATGACTAGAAAAAAAAAAAAACACCGTTTCACCGATGAAATTGGCTGAAATTTTTCTCCTTTTATTATGTACAGTTTATGAAATTCCACCCTGTATTACCTCTATATCATTCATAGTACTCTTTGATAATACCTACATCAGACATTGCAGATCGAATCTCAATACAAGCCCGTGAACGCACATTTTGCTTTTTTAAAAGCTTTAAGTATAATATTAAATTGGTTTCGTTTTTTTCAGTTTATTTCAGTAGTTGGCAGCCTGTGAGGTTTTCTAGTTGAATAAAAAGAAACACCTGGAATATTTTACCTTTATTCAGAAACAAACTTGATCATCAAATATACCCTAAAAGTTAAACATGGTGGGCATACAAGCTCATTAACGTTACCACTAGAACTAGAACAATAGGCATGTTGTTTTACAACAACAGCTTAGGGCGGGTTACTGATGTGCCGACGGAAAGTTTCATATATTGCGAGATGTTCCTGCAAGTGAGTGAAGCGAAAGTGGTTTGTCAGGATCGTAGCAAATGGAGATCTGTGATCTCTGCCTACCCCTCTGGGAAAAAGGCGTGATTGTATGTATGTATGTTCCTGCAATTTAACATAGAAAACATTCGGAAATTTTCCTCATATTTGTATGGGAATTGAAACTTTCCATTTCCAACATAGAAATTTACGTACCTACTGATAAGCATAAAACTGTAACTCTTATACATAGTGAATAAGAGTTACATTTTTATGCTTCTCAGTTCGTAAATTCCCTGTGAAAATTTCTAGAAATTTCCAAGAACTTTTCCAACTTTTTGGAAACTTTCCGCAACTTGCACATCACTAGGGCGGGTTGCCTCGACCTTATTTGACAGGCGGGTTAACTTTAAATATGGCGCCGGCAGCTGTCAAACTTCCCTCAGATGCAACTTACGGATATCGATGGTGTGAAACAACCCTGCTAGACACTTAAAATAAACTTGGCTGGAGACCAACGTTCGGAAAGATCGGCTCACTATGACCGTTCAGTACATGATTATTGTAAACTAACGAAGACCTAGACTGGTTAGTGATTAACAATACTTTCAGCGGTCCGTCTCACAAAGCTACGAGTTACAAACGGAAACAGTCAATTTTAAGACATGTTTTCGAAATAGTAGTTTATGTGACTGTACATAATGAAGGGCATTAAACACGAGCGTGGGTTTATAATAACATCACACGAGTGTTTTAATGCCTAACTATGTACAGTTACATACACTGCTTTATCTATCCACATATCATAAGCCTCCATGATGCATTTAGGAGCCGCATAGTAAGACCGGCATGGCGGCGTTGTTTTCTGGCAGCTGTCATAGTTTTTTTTTAATTCAGAGACAAACTAGAGTCAGCTCTAACTATCATAACGTTCGATATCTTACTTATGTGCGACATTTGTCAAATTTGTATGCAACTTGACAATTCATTTCGAACTAAACGTCATCTCGACTGATATTAGAATAGAGGTCAAATCAAATTTCTTTGTTTTTCAGAGATGTTCGAAATTTAAATGAAATAATATTATCGAAATCGATGTTATTATTTAGCAATAATAACATTTTCACAGATAAGAAATTTGTTCTAACAAAACAGTCTGTTTTTATGGTGGTCATAATCTGCGGTTTTTGAACGCATCATGGAGGGTTTATAATATTTGGATAGATAAACAATATTACTGACTCGACTGGTATACACTTAACACTTTAAGGTAACATCCAGCTTTGGTAAAACCCGGCTTCCAAATTATAATAAGGACTTAATCTGAGATTCAATGTGGTTCCCTATCCTTCCCTAGTCGACCAAACGGCCGACGGCCGGGGTGTAGTAGTTACGACTATAATTAAATCCAAACTTATTAATTGAAATAAACAGTTTTTATAAATTAACTCTGTTTATTAAACATGTTCTCAGTTGTTACTTACAGCTTCGTGTAACCGGCAATAAAAACACTAAATACCTTATTCATAAAACCTAACAAACATCTCAGTTAAAAATGTGCGGTAGTGATATCACGGCTCGCACAAGAGATAAACTACCCGTCTCTTTTTAAGTGTTCTAATTAGAATGAAGCGGATTGCCTATCTCGCGTGTGACCTAGCAGAGCGACGTGAGAATTATATCACATTCATGGCAAACGTACACTTTGAAAGCTACAAATATCATCACACGAAAATAGTCTTTAAATCACATCCACGTTCCATTTTCGTTGGGAAACGTGTTACACCGACCAATACTTATGAAATAACATTAAATAGACCTAAACATATTAACCATGTGTGCCGTTGACACCATTGTTGTCGCACGTGTCGTCTCTCCCGCTGTCTCTCAGAAGCAGCTCGATCCTCGTCGGTAATTGGTCGAGAGCCGTGTCGACGAGTCCGTGAGCTAGCGGCGTCCTGCCGGCGATGTTGTCGGCCAGGATGGTCTGGCCGGCCGCGCGGGCCGTCTCCGCGGCGAGGCGCATGTTGTCCGCGTCAGTACATTTGCTGAGGACTGTTGCCGCTTCCAGTAGATTGCCTAGGGCGAGGTGACTGGAAACAACAAAATATTGATGGGTAACCTGGACACTTATTTAACCTTTCATTGTGTAGTATAAATTATACCAATTAACAAGTGAAATCAAAAGATTTTTTGAAATCCCAACTGCTTTTTTGCAAATATTATAGCATATGTCACTCCCACGATTAAGAGGAATCCAATTACACCTCATATGTCGAAATCCGTCAAACGGTTTAGGCTGCAGGGCGTGTCATGGAATAAGACACACACATACATATATACATACATACGCTCGAAAAACAAAACCCTCCTCTCTTTCGGCAGTCGGGTGAAAAACTTATAAATTCAGGTGCAGCGTGCGGCCAGAGGATGGTAGTGTTCGCTTGTTAGACCCGGTTCCCACTATGTCGTCTGTCGGGACGATTTTTTATCGTGTGTCGTAGTGGCAGAACATTTTATATGAAGCTGTTCACACTTGTCGGACACCAATTTGTATGAGGCGCCGACACCCGATTAAAAATCTTCCCGTCAGACGACATAGTGGGAACGAGCTCTTAGGCCAGCCTCCTGAGAATCCTGAATAAAATACAACTAACAATTCGGATAATAGTTGAGTTTTATTTGTTCTCATAATATCGAACGAAATGAAGCAAACACAACTGTCATTTGAAAATTTGAGGAAAATTGGTTTGTTATGTATAACACTGATCATATTGGTTCTTTCTATAGCACGCTAGGACTGTAGGAGGCTAGGATAATAAGTGTGTATCCTCACCACACGGCGGCCAGGTCGAGCACGCCGGAGTAGACGCAGTTCTTGGCCCACGCCTCCAGCACCTCCTCACCTATCGTGTCCATATACCTGGAAATAATTAACACCTTAGAAAAGTTGAAAAACCCCGATATTTTCATTTCAAAGTTCGATATTTAAAAAACGACTAATTGTTAAGTTTTATTATGTTTGTTTTTTTTAGTTGTTGTTATTCTTGTTCTGTTTGTTGTAAATATACAGGATGTCCGGTAATTAATGGTCAATTTTCTAACCACGAATAGGGCACCTAAGACTGGTCCAGAAAATAAAAGTCCCCTGGTTTTCGAGATATTAATTGTACCAAAACAAGGTGTTTAAAAATGAACATTTATAGCAACATCTTTATTCGTAAAAATGTAAATGCCAAGTGTTTTACCATTTAAGAATCAATATTAGATAAACAATTTTTCAGGAAGTTGGCCACTCTGGTCTTCATAAATTTTTTTTTTCACCACAAGCAATCACACTTGAAGAACATTTTAAAGAAAAATGTGATTCTATTAAATAAGACCTAATTAAACAGAAATCGGTCTGGCCACCATACAACTCTAATACACGTTTATTAGCATCACTGTTAGAGAATATTTTTGAGAATTATTAACGTCCAGGGGGCCGATTTTTGAATCTCACCAAGTGACTAATTCTCACCGATGCGAGTGATTTCCGAAAGTTCGTATTTTTGAAACTCATCGGTGACTTACATTTGTCATACCTATGATATCGATTTACGAGTGCCCCTACCCACTCGTAATTGAAATCACCATGCGATTGTTTTTGACAGTTGACGTATGTGACATCTGCCAAAAGTGCCAAGTATGTTTTTCGGAAGAATTAGCAGAGAAGCTCGATTGTGATATTTGTGCGACTATTTATTGAATGACGGTGACGGACACGGACAGCGACGAAGACGACGATGTTCCTCACCGTCAACATAATCCAACTGCGGTAGGCGTCGCAGAAAGAATTCATCACGAGCAAGCATTCGCGATGTCTAATGCGAAATTTAAAAAATATTATCGGCTTACGGAGCCGTTGGTGCGAGCTTTAATTGAAGTTATTAGTTAATACAATTATTAAGTTAAATATACTTGTAAAACATATGTATCTAAAAAATGTACATACCTTTTCTTATAAATTATATAATCTTTTATAATTATTCTCTTTGCTCGTCGTTTTCTAGTGAATTTTTCAAAACTTTAATTTTCGTTTACATGACACTGGCAGATACGCTACGTTTTACGTTTGACCAATTGATAAATCTATTTTAAGTTATAGTATGAGAAAATAAAAACCGGTATCAAGGACAACACTATAACATCTGCGTAAAAAGGAACGTAACGGGAAGATTGTCTCTGACTGACATTGTAAAATTTCTGCATGTTGGTAAACAGCGTGTGACTTTCAAAAATACGGCTTTTGGTAAATGGTGACATAAAAGTCATCGGTGATAATTTTAGTCACTGGTGACTTTGATATCACCAGTGAGATTCAAAAATCGGCCCCCTTAGGGGGACAATGTCAGTCAGAGACAATCTTCCCGTTACGTTCCTTTTTACGTAGATGTTATAGTGTTGTCCTTGATACTGGTTTTTATATTCTCATACTATAACTTAAAAGAGATTTATCAAATTGGTCAAACGTAAAACGTAGCGTATCTGCCAGTGTCATGTAAACGAATTATATATGTAAAAATTTGTATTAACTAATAACTTGGATATTGTTTTACTTGATAATTGTAAGCTTTTTATAAATAATTGTGTACATTCTTTCTTTTATAGACGGCCTTAATGCATATCCACTGTCTCCTGATAAAATATAGAAACACAACATTATTATAAATCACATTTTTAATAAATATACGCTCATATTATAACACATTGACCTAGACATTGCCAGCTTACATATGATTTAAAATTCAAAATACAGACATTTTAATTAGTTTATTAATTTCTACCATCAAGTCACTAGCTCGGTTAGGAGCCGGAATCAACGGTCGTAACTCTTCAATTAGAGCCCGCACCAACGGTTTCGTAAGCCGATAATATTTTTTTCAACACACCTGCTCGTAAAGTAGGTCTTATTACAGCGTATTTACACTGATAATACAGAATATTATCCATGCCGTGCCTTTTACATTACATTATCGCACTAGTGCCTTTTCATTACATATCTTTTTAAATATTAGCAAAATAATGCAGAATATTACCCATGCCGTGACTTTTACATTACATTATCGCACTAGTGCCTTTTCATTACATATCTTTTAACATTTTCATTTTTTATTTTTTATTTTTTTTCCTCGCAAATGTGTTGAAAAACGTCGTATGAAACACGTGAGCATTGGTCATTACACTTCTCGTCTCCATTAAGCCTTCGCCTTCGGCTCAGGCTTAAAAACCGACTCGAATGTAATGACCAACATAGCACACTTGTATCATAATGTACTATTAAATTTCGCATTAGACATCGCAAATGCTTGCTCGTGATGAATTCTTTCTGCGACGCCTAGGTACCGCAGCTGGATTATGTTGACGGTGAGGAACGTCGTCGTCTTCGTCGCTGTCCGTGTCCGTCATCGTCATCATAGTGTAGGAGTCCAGGCTTGACATTTTTTATATTTTCAATAAATCGTCGCACAAATATCACAATCGAGCCCCGCTGCTAAGCTAATTCTTCCGAAAAACATACTTTGGCACTTTTGGCAGATGTCACATACGTCAACTGTCAAAAACAATCGCATGGTGATTTCAATTACGAGTGGGTAGGGGCACTCGTAAATCGATATCATAGGTATGACAAATGTAAGTCACCGATGAGTTTCAAAAATACGAACTTTCGGAAATCACTCACATCGATCGGTGACAATTAGTCACTTGGTGAGATTCAAAAATCGGCCCCCAGGACGTTAATATTTGATTGTACCCATATTTTTACACTTGACTGTACCTGATCCTGCACAGTAGGTACGCCTCCTTGAACAGTTTGGCGTCGACGAGTGTCCTCACGGCGCCCACCACGTCCTGCAAGCTGAGCAGCGTCAGCACCTTGCGGTACACCGGCCCGCCGTAGTTGCGCGGAACTGTTCAACGGAAAGCTCTAATCATCATGCTTTTAGCGTTATTACCGGTTGTACCCCTAAAGGAGCCGGGGTCCGCTTTGACACCTAATCCAAAAGTTTGGTATAGGCACTAGTTTTACGAAAGCGACTGCCATCTGACCTTTCAACCCAGAGGGAAAACTAGACCGGTTTCCTCGCGATGTTTTTCCTTCACCGAAAAGCTAACGGTAAATATTCGGTACATAAGTAATAATAGATAGTACAACAATGTTATGGCGGGTGTCCTGACCTTTTTGCAATAGCCCAGTTTCATAATGGGTGGATTATGAATCATCACCATAGAACCCGTTCTCTATCCATATATAACCCACAATAGCCCCAACGCCTGTTGGAACAGGTTCACGGGTATCTACCGATGTACCCGTGAATGGGTTCTAGCAGGTGTACTACATCACATTAAACTTTGTCTCCAAAGGGCCTCTACGTGTTGGATCTATATCCCCACGGAAAAAATAAATACACTACCGGTCAAAAGTTTAAGTTCACTCTTTGTTTTAGGTACAAATGAGTACTTTTGGACAATATTTTTTTGCAGTTCGGAAGCCAAAATTTGTTTCCAACTGATCCGTTATTGTTTCCAAAGATTTGTTTGATTAGTCAGACACAATTCACGTACATTTCTAAACAACGCATTCCCTAAAATCTTATAAATGACGGCAAAGGCTGGGCCATATATGGGCTTGCCACTTAAAACGTACAATGATGAGATACAATGTTGGTTTTTAGGGAATCAGTTGTTTAGAAATCTACGTAAATTGTGTCTGACTAATCAAACACATCTCTGTAAACAATAACGATTCAGTTGGAAACAATTTTCGACATCTGAACTGCAAAACATTATCGCACAAAAGTACAAATTTGTACCAAAAACAAAGGGTGAACTTAAACTTTTGACCGGTACTGTATTTGGGGACAATAACCCAAAGTCCCAAACTAAGCAAAGCTTGTACTATGGATACTAGGCGACGATTAACATACTTAGATAGATAAATAAATACTTAAGAGCAATGCCTAGCTGAGCAACTTTTGAAATCTCTAATTTTTGACGCAATGTTTCTGTCGCGCTGTTGTGGGCGGCGGGGGCTGTCTATGCGATAAGGACAACTGCAGCTCGAACTAAGATTCCCACGCGAAAAACTCAAAAATCGAGGTTTCGCTCTCGACTATTTCCTCCTCCACATCGCAACGAATCATCATAAAATTTTGGAAACTGCAAGAGGAAAAAATAATCTACGCCGCTATCTTAGATTTTTTGGATATTTGTTATTATATTTGTATACTGCGCCTTTTTTTGCAGCCATTTCAATTAGGCCGTTTTTGCGAAACATAGCGACATAGATATTGATGATATTGACCATATTTGAAAAAATCATTGCTAGGTTCACAAACCAAGGGGGAAACAGTCGAGAGCGTTTGTATGGGACAATCGCAGATAGGCATTCCTCTTAAATACATAGAAAACATCCATGACTCATATCACGCAAAATAGGCACAATGGATGTCGACTTGCGCAAAACGGCCAGTATAACTAACAAACTAACTAACTCCATGACTCATAACCAAATATTTGTGCTCACCACACAAATCAATGCCCTTACCGGGATTCGAACCCGGGACCTCCGGCTTCGTAGGCATGGTCACTACCAAACCAACTAGTACAGAGGTCGTCAAAAAGTGAACCCTTATAGCAGGGGTCGCCTAACTACGGCCCGCGGAAAGAAAGCGGGAGAGCCCACGAGTTCGAAATAAAACAAACCAATAATCATTTGTCATCACTCATCAGTCTTGGCCCGCAAGAATTTATATTAAGTGCAATGTGGACCTTGAGTCAAAAATTTTGAAGACCCGTGCCTTATAGGATCTCTTTTTGTCCGTCTGTCTGTCTGTCAAGACCACTTATCTCGGGAACACGTGGAGGTATCGAGTTGAAATTATACATACAGCGTGTACTTTTAATATTACCTGAAATTGTAACCAGAGGTAGGTGTTAGGGCTATGAACCGATATTGCAAGATTTCTTTCTTAACTACTAACTTTTTTTTTCATACAAAATAATTCAGCACGCAATGTATCACTATATTGTCTTACTGATGTGACGTCACAACCTGTCACAAGTAACCCGCTTCTTCCATGTGTCAAATGAGTGTAAGCATTACATTGCTGGTCGATACATTTTCAAAAATTAATTACGCTTTGGTAGTTAAGATTAACTTACAATTTTCTTACAATATCGGTCCATAGTACTAAAAACTACGTATGGTTAAAATTTGAGGTAGTCGTAAGGTTAAAAAAGAACAGAGTCGACGACTTCTACGCTATTATGCGTAAGAGGCACTGGTCCTTTGTCAGGAGAGTGAGCGAATCGACAAACAGTATTGTTAAGGTAGTGTGCACAACATGCTAACTAACGAGTAAGATGTCAACGACACTTTTTCTGTGATTGGAAATTAATTTAAATTTTATTTTAATTGCATCCTATTTGTTTCCTAATATTTTTAATTTTTAATGTAACCAATGTAATTTTATGGGTTAATACCTAAATAAATAACTAATTTATTTAATATTAAACATACAGGCTGTATATACTCAGGTCTACAGCAGGGCCGTAGCTAGGGGGGGGGGGGGCATTATGGGGCAATGTCCTACCTTAAAATACCATTGCCCCACATTAAGAAACAGCCTCACAAAGAATAGATTGAGTTAAATTTTGACTTGCGCCCTACCTGTAATTACGGCTGCCCTATCTTATATTCAACTCTGGCTACGGCCCTGGTCTACAGTCATTAAAATTTATATGGTACTTTCCGTTGACCTATAACTATGAAATTTATATGGTACTTTCCGTTGACCTATAACTATGAAATTTATATGGTACTTTCAGTTGACCTATAACTATGAAATTTATATGGTACTTTCCGTTGTCCTATAACTATGAAATTTATATGGTACTTTCCGTTGACCTATAACTATGAAATTTATATGGTACTTTCCGTTGACCTATAACTATGAAATTTATATGGTACTTTCCGTTGACCTATAACTATGAAATTTATATGGTACTTTCCGTTGTCCTATAACTATGAAATTTATATGGTACTTTCCGTTGACCTATAACTATGAAATTTATATAGTACTTTCCGTTGACCTATAACTATGAAAGGGTTTAGCAGGCTAAGTAAGGACGTGTGGTCCCTGTCAGGAATATTCGAATTGGTAAATGTCAATTGTTGGTGGCCTCATAACTAGTAATCACTCCAACTTTCAGCCCTCTATCTTGAACTGTCACAGAGATAATGTCAAAAATGTATTTTTATCCCATTTTTTTTCAAAGTCATGTATCTTCTAATCCATACCAGTTAGAGCATTGAAACAAAATCACAGCTATGTAAGTTTAGTGGGAGTATACCCTATAATTTTATTAATATTTTATACGTGAGAAATAAAAGAAATAAATGTCAATTTATTTTTTGACAGCTCCTATCAAGAAGATTTTTGAAAGTACAACTATAAAAAAAATCATATGTATTGCTTCTAGTATTAGCTACTAACATACGTAAAATCAGTTCATTATATTTGGTGAAACATACTCAAAAAAAATAACGAAGTAGTCAAGTCTTTTGAAAATTCGTTTTAAGATTTTGTTTGTTGCTTAGTAACTAAGGGTGTATTATCTTGAACGTATAGCTGTCATGTCGCTAAACTACTGCTGTGTTACTATTACAAACTAATTTTAGTAACTACTAAATTAACGAAACGACGGATGTGTTACATGTTTATTGTAATAATGAAAATCAATTGGTTTCATTTTATCGCCATCAATTATGTTGAAATAAATAGCTCATTTGAGCACACATTACAATATAAGTCATATAGATATTGACTGTCGTAATATTCGTCGTCCCAGGTGTAGGACAATGTTACCCTACATTCATCGCAATATCCTTTTAAAGTTATATTTTCGTCATCGAGCGATATTTCAACCTCTGGTATAGACTGTAAAAACAGTTGCTTGGTTATTGACGATGGCAAGCCGAGCCCAAACACTTTACATTTTATGACTTTCATCTGAAAGAGATACACAAAAAGATGAATACATGTAGGTACACAAAAACGCTACTAAAATACATATACCTACATTCAATTTTATTTACAATTAAAACTTACTTTTGCTATTATGGAAGAATTGGATTCCTCTTCTACATAGCTTTCTATATATACCCTCAAACGCTCCACTATTACTTTAAATGTGTTAGCGTACAAACTAAGCGTTTGTCGGTTCCGAGACTTCCGAGTAACACAAGACATCATTTAAGTATTATATCAAACAATACTAATATCTTTTAATTAGACAATACTAAGATACCTACTTCTGATACTTTACATATGTCACGATAACAAAAAAAAACAAAACACAACGAAAAAGTAAAAAAAAACAAAAAGGTTAACATGCAATGTTATCATCTTATCAAACTAAAGAGTCCCGAAGCTCCTAATGTATACCTATACAACTATTTAGCATCGTTAAAGCAACTATTTAGTCATCGTCATCGCTATTTTCATTTATGACAACCACTGTATTGTCCGTAGAAAATATTTTTGATAAGACTTCGGATGGTCGCAATATTTTAGAGAGAAATCTGGCATGACTTAAGTAATATACAATGCTGGCTACATGTGAGCAACATCCAATTGTTCTGATACCGTTCGGACAGTCACAACAATATCGTCGTACCCCCTCGATTTCGGTACTATTGGGTATGTAATCGATGTAAACTCGGTACGCTTTAGAGTTTCTATGACGAGATCTCACTTTGATTTGTATAATATTTGCCGCCTCTTTAATATAGTGAATGCACAGCTCATTTTGATTATCCAGTAATTCGGCTAAGTACGACACAGCTTGTGATAACTGGTAAGTACCAGTAAACAATATCTTTAGCTGGTACTCAGTCAATCTTGGGAAATCTAAAACTTCTGAAGACGATAACGCTTTTAAAAGCGTTTTGCGTCGACTCCACCTTTTGCTTTCCGCTTCACTACTCAACGTATTTGGCACATGCATATTTTTTTCCATTTGTTCTATAATTTCATCATCAATATCGCTACCAGAATCTATTCTTTTTCCATATTTGTTATGCAATAATCCCACTATTTTGCATAGGGTTTTCACCTTTGGTAGTATTTTGTTATCGAGATTGTGGTGTAATAACCGATATTTCTGGCTAATGGCTCCATGAACGGCTTCTACTACCCAACGTAGTTTAGTTACTCGCCTGGACTCATTTGCTTCAATTGTGGGAAGTTGAGCCCTTTTACCCTTCAAGCCAGGCATATGTACAACGTACCCCTTTTCAGTTAGGTATGAACATACATCACGGAATCCACGGTCAACTATGAAAACATCGTTTGGTCGTAGAAGAGATTGGAAATCAGACTCTTCCATTACCAGTTTCATTATGGTGGCATCATTTTGGGTACCATAATATGGTCCAGCGAAGTTAACAACGAATCCGTTTGTTGTGCAAATAGTAAAGGGTTTGCACAACGCTACTTTTTTTTGGCCGGAATAAGATTTCCGTTGATATTCATTGTTCTGACTTTTTTGATGACGAATATACGTTCCATCAAAAATCAACGCTAATTGATCATCTAAGAGGCCCAGCAACCGGCGAGCTGTGTGCGTTGTGTTAGCTAGAAGTTCTTCACGGGTAGTTGAAGTATAACCGAATTCGATGTCGTTTTCAAAGCTGCGTAAAATATCCCTCCACATATTACTTACTTGCTGTTCATGTTTTATGCCAAATATACTAGCGATCAATTTGTTTGAATTTCCAGTTCTGAGCTTGAAGAGTGATATAATTAATGCCTGTTTGATACTTCGAGCGGAGGTATTTCTCATAGAAGTAAGTAAAACTGTAAGTTCATTGATGTTATCGAACGTTAAGCCGGTAAATACAAGTAATTGAGTATCACACAATCTTGACCCTTTGATATTATCAAACAAAGATGTGTTGACTTGACTAGATAGTGACCTCAGAAATGAACTGAGTTCTTTATCAGTAACGTTACTTGCAGAAGAAACTACACGTAATTGAGATAAAACATCGTCAAACAAGTAATTGCCTATAAAATGAGATCTACAACATCGGTTTCCTTCAGGAATGTAAACGTTGGTTCTCTTGTAAACAAGGCAACGTGTTTCCAAGGAGACTCTTTGAAGGTCTGTTTTTGAGTGACAAAAAAAACAGTATCTGTGTGTAGCAATGACTCTCTGCATTTGGACTTCAAAACGTACTTTTTTTTTTTCTGCCAACGGTTGCCAAGAATCATCCAAGTCATCATCTGTACTAGAATCAGTTGATTGTTCTTCTGTTACCTTTGAAAGTCCAGGTGCCGCTGCTGTAGCGTCGGATACCCGAGATTGCATTGCACTACTTTTATATGCTTTCGCCCGACATTTTTCGCATATAACATAGCTTACTAAAATAATGTTATTTGTAGCACCGGTAAAAAATGCGGCTTCGTCAGCATCACGTATAATTTTTTTATTTCCTTGCACTTTACGATGAAATACATTACAAATCTTGCATTTGTCAGACATTATTACAATGAGGACTGACAGGCTGACATCTTGCGATCAAAGATGAACGTATATGATTTTTTTTATAGTTGTACTTTCAAAAATCTTCTTGATAGGAGCTGTCAAAAAATAAATTGACATTTATTTCTTTTATTTCTCACGTATAAAATATTAATAAAATTATAGGGTATACTCCCACTAAACTTACATAGCTGTGATTTTGTTTCAATGCTCTAGCTGGTATGGATTAGAAGATACATGACTTTGAAAAAAAATGGGATAAAAATACATTTTTGACATTATCTCTGTGACAGTTCAAGATAGAGGGCTGAAAGTTGGAGTGATTACTAGTTATGAGGCCACCAACAATTGACATTTACCAATTCGAATATTCCTGACAGGGGCCACACGTCCTTCCTTAGCCTGCTAAACCCTTTATATGGTACTTTCCGTTGACCTATAACTATGAAATTTATATGGTACTTTCCGTTGACCTATAACTACGAAATTTGTCAAATAATATCCTCTTATGCTACAAGTACAGGGAAAAATCTGAAAAATATACATTTGTAATTTTGTACGGAACCCTCGGTGGGTGAGTCCGACTCGCACTTGTCCGGTTTTTGTGACACGACTCGCTGGTGGGCGGAGTCGGGTTGACGCTGGGTGGACAGCAGGGTTGTTATTCTGAACGCGCTCATTCACCTCACCTCACCCGTCACCTCTAACGAAACTAGACCTCTGATTAGGCTCAGTTACTACGAATCGCGGCGTCAATATATATTAGAGGCACATTACACAATAGCTAAGTATGCAGGTGAGGCGAGTCGGAACTGTTGGTAAGAGTGCGTTCCTTGCGACCTTAATAATAATAAAGCTTACCAACTAATTTATCTTCTTCTCCGTTGGCAACGAGCCGATCGATTTGAGCCAAGTACAGTTTGGACACGTCCTTCCAGTATCTGTAAACAAACACATTCTTACATGGACTTGAGTAGAACAGCAAGCTTTTTTTACCAAATCCTCGTAATAGGGAACATTACGCAAAGCTCTGCGTAGGGGGCGACACAAGACAATACAATTATTAGCTACAACATGTAAGGAGTTCCAGTGCTCCACCATCGGGCATTCCAGCCATCAACAATGGTGTTCAGGAGGCTGTTGTCGCTTACGACGTATTGCCGCTTCCCATAGTTTTCGTATCATCGTTTCCTTCGGAAATGAATGATGCCCTTCATTTTTGCATCCAATTACGCAGCACTGATGCATTTTATTTATTGAAATATTTTCTTCCCTATTTGATCCAGAGCTTTGAAGGACTTGTCAAAGTTGTCAAAAAACCTGTTTACTAATTGTGACAGAGCTGCACTCTGGTGGCAGAACATTGCAGTAATGTTCCCTATTGACAACATTAAATTTTTCAAGTGGGCCGCGCAGCGCGCACAGCAACCATGTCTCACTTACTTGGAGGAGACGCCGGGCGCGAGAGTGAGCAGGTAGGGGCACAGCAGGTCTCGCTCGGCGGCGAGCCGCAGCGCCGCGTCGATGTGGCCGCGCAGCGCGCACAGCAACCATGTCTCACTTACTTGGAGGAGACGCCGGGTGCGAGAGTGAGCAGGTAGGGGCACAGCAGGTCTCGCTCGGCGGCGAGCCGCAGCGCCGCGTCGATGTGGCCGCGCAGCGCGCACAGCAACCATGTCTCACTTACTTGGAGGAGACGCCGGGCGCGAGAGTGAGCAGGTAGGGGCACAGCAGGTCTCGCTCGGCGGCGAGCCGCAGCGCCGCGTCGATGTGGCCGCGCAGCGCGCACAGCAACCATGTCTCACTTACTTGGAGGAGACGCCGGGCGCGAGAGTGAGCAGGTAGGGGCACAGCAGGTCTCGCTCGGCGGCGAGCCGCAGCGCCGCGTCGATGTGGCCGCGCAGCGCGCACAGCAACCATGTCTCACTTACTTGGAGGAGACGCCGGGCGCGAGAGTGAGCAGGTAGGGGCACAGCAGGTCTCGCTCGGCGGCGAGCCGCAGCGCCGCGTCGATGTGGCCGCGCAGCGCGCACAGCAACCATGTCTCACTTACTTGGAGGAGACGCCGGGTGCGAGAGTGAGCAGGTAGGGGCACAGCAGGTCTCGCTCGGCGGCGAGCCGCAGCGCCGCGTCGATGTGGCCGCGCAGCGCGCACAGCAACCATGTCTCACTTACTTGGAGGAGACGCCGGGCGCGAGAGTGAGCAGGTAGGGGCACAGCAGGTCTCGCTCGGCGGCGAGCCGCAGCGCCGCGTCGATGTGGCCGCGCAGCGCGCACAGCAACCATGTCTCACTTACTTGGAGGAGACGCCGGGTGCGAGAGTGAGCAGGTAGGGGCACAGCAGGTCTCGCTCGGCGGCGAGCCGCAGCGCCGCGTCGATGTGGCCGCGCAGCGCGCACAGCAACCATGTCTCACTTACTTGGAGGAGACGCCGGGTGCGAGAGTGAGCAGGTAGGGGCACAGCAGGTCTCGCTCGGCGGCGAGCCGCAGCGCCGCGTCGATGTGGCCGCGCAGCGCGCACAGCAACCATGTCTCACTTACTTGGAGGAGACGCCGGGCGCGAGAGTGAGCAGGTAGGGGCACAGCAGGTCTCGCTCGGCGGCGAGCCGCAGCGCCGCGTCGATGTGGCCGCGCAGCGCGCACAGCAACCATGTCTCACTTACTTGGAGGAGACGCCGGGCGCGAGAGTGAGCAGGTAGGGGCACAGCAGGTCTCGCTCGGCGGCGAGCCGCAGCGCCGCGTCGATGTGGCCGCGCAGCGCGCACAGCAACCATGTCTCACTTACTTGGAGGAGACGCCGGGCGCGAGAGTGAGCAGGTAGGGGCACAGCAGGTCTCGCTCGGCGGCGAGCCGCAGCGCCGCGTCGATGTGGCCGCGCAGCGCGCACAGCAACCATGTCTCACTTACTTGGAGGAGACGCCGGGTGCGAGAGTGAGCAGGTAGGGGCACAGCAGGTCTCGCTCGGCGGCGAGCCGCAGCGCCGCGTCGATGTGGCCGCGCAGCGCGCACAGCAACCATGTCTCACTTACTTGGAGGAGACGCCGGGTGCGAGAGTGAGCAGGTAGGGGCACAGCAGGTCTCGCTCGGCGGCGAGCCGCAGCGCCGCGTCGATGTGGCCGCGCAGCGCGCACAGCAACCATGTCTCACTTACTTGGAGGAGACGCCGGGCGCGAGAGTGAGCAGGTAGGGGCACAGCAGGTCTCGCTCGGCGGCGAGCCGCAGCGCCGCGTCGATGTGGCCGCGCAGCGCGCACAGCAACCATGTCTCACTTACTTGGAGGAGACGCCGGGCGCGAGAGTGAGCAGGTAGGGGCACAGCAGGTCTCGCTCGGCGGCGAGCCGCAGCGCCGCGTCGATGTGGCCGCGCAGCACGCACAGCACCAGCCATTCTTCCGTGTTGCCGACCTTTAGGTGCTGTTCCACTGAGACAATATCACAATCATTAATAACAGACAGAGATACGGACAACAAAGTGATCATAGGATAGGAAGGGTTAGGGTTCAGTTTTTTTTTCCTTTTGAGGTACGGAACCCTAAATATCTTTTAAACAACAACTTACTTTCCATATCGAAGACTTCGTTAACCTCGTTCGACGTGCCAAAAATCTTGATATAATCCAGGTCGTATTGTCGACCTCCTCTGTGTATTGTGACATTCTCTGTGTCTGTCTCCAACTGTTTTTTCACCATGAAATTGTGAAGCATTTTCCTCGCACCACTGCTCTTTGGTTTAAGCATCTGCTTTGTAATAACTGGGAGTAAAAACTTCTTGGAGATCTTTGTTTTGGAGTCTAGTGTGGCCGCGACGCTGGTGCCTTCAGACTCTGCGGTCTCTTCGTTAATTTCTTTGGTTTCAGCTTTTCGTTCTTTATCCTTCTTTTTTTTCTTGTCTTTCTTCGGCGCGTCTTCTTTAGTTTCTGTTGGAAAGGAATAAGTGTTTTTATTTTTAAATAACCACGTAAATAACGCCGTATATACCCAGCGTCGTGCCGTGCCCGCCGAAGACAGTACAGTGTAGAACGTACCGACGTAGGTGTCGGCGGGGTGGTCCCTCGCGTCCCACAGCCGCAGACAGCAGTCGGCGCCGCCCGACAGCACCGCGTGCGGCGCCGCGGGCCGCGCGCCCCACGCCGCGCCCAGCGTCGTGCCGCGGTGCCCGCCGAATATGGACACGCACGTGCCCACACATATGTCCCACACCTGTGAGACAAAACAAGATAATACTCCTGCGCACACTCGTCAAGTGACGTGGGAAATAGCGAGGAAAGGAGGCAGAGACATAGTGTCGCCATGCCGCTCATCTTGCTCCTCGTCATACCCACCGGTCGGTTTTTTGAGCGCGAGTCAAAGGAGCGGCAATACAGGCAAGTAACTTAGTGCGGTGTGTCGCAATTAATCGCGTGAGTAGAGCAGGGTGTGGCCAGAGAGGGCATCACGGCAACCCGAGGAGCATAGTGTTAGTGTGGCTGCGGTATTATACATCCTACTAACACAGTATAAAGAACTAGAAGTAGGCACGCTTCATTCATCTTACGAATTTACTCACCCACTTAGCGTTACCGCTCAAAAGTCAGGGTTGTCAAAAATATGTTTGGAGAGATATTAATTTATTTACCTACTTGATTAATTTTTAAGCATTTCATAAGTAGGTATGTAGCTATTTTATAAACATGTGATGGCGACTGTACAATTGACATTCAATCCACACGTGTTTAATTTCGGGCGTGTTCGAGCGGAAAATGGGCGTACAATGTGACACAGTCAGGCTGTAACGTAAAACGTTACATAACTTTCGTTTTGTTAATTAAACTGAGTAATAAAAAGATGTAATATAAAATAAACATTAATGATTATAAATATTAACAATTGTTATCGTTTAACATACAATAAAATATGTTAATAGTTTATTTCGTTGCGGCACGTATTTCCCTGACGAACTGTACCTCTCTACGAGCGCTTGATTATGACTCGTATAACCGGTGGGACGCGATGTGCCCTTGCACCCGCGCCCGCTCCCGCGTGGCCTAAATAGCCAGCCGCGGCCGCCGGCACAGAGAGAATTTGCAATCGTCGCGGGCGCACGTACACTCTTCTCACAGTGTCATCACACGTCGCGCCCGCGCATTCGATATATTTTTTTATATAATATCGTTCTGCGCACCAGATAGCCCCAAGTTACCTTCAGTGAGTGTTAAAACCCCTAAAATATTGGGTAAGTGCTGAACATTCCATAAGAAATAGCTTTAAGTAGGTAGATTTAAGAGTATGTCTAACGGTATTTCCGTTAGTATGCTTTCTTGCTTGTTTTCGCCTTAGTAAAGAACTTACATACATTTCACCTTCTTCCGCTGTTTAGTTACAACGCATCATTAATGTTTTGATTATAAATTATACCTAAAATTAAAAATTAATCTCATAAAATTAGTGCTCATTTTGTAAACTCCGTCTGACTGTGACATCCGCATTTCACCAAGCCAATTCACAATCACCATCACGCAGTACTTTCTTTCCTGCTTCTGCTAATGCCGGTCACAGTCAACGGGGATAAATACTGGACTATTTTATTTACACGGCGGATGAAAATTCCAGGGTGCTACCTTGCGGCTGGAGCACTGCAAAACTTACACCAGGGTTCCCTGGTGCTGCCGGCTGACGTCCCTCGGCCCGTCCCATCTCCACGGCAGTCCCGAGATCCAGGGAAGTACTGGCGTGGTGGCAGCGACACCCTTTTTGAGCCAGGGAGCAATATCAGACGGCATTCCGATCCACCCCCTTTCGATTTTTTATTCGTGTGCTCGCGGCGTTAGCGGGAATAAATGCGTTTCATTATTTAAACTTGTGGTTTAATTTAATCTCGCCCGTAAAACGTTGCACTGGCGCCCTTACCGTGGTTAATTTAAGGTCTGATTTTGCTCCCAGGTGGGTCGTTGTGGTTTGTGTGTGTGCTTGATATTTTTTTAGTTTTGTGAAACGTTTTTTCAGTTTTTATTTTGGTTGCCAGCAACTAAGGTGTACGGATTAGGCACTTGTTTTATTGAGTGTTGTGAAATTGTAAATTGAGTGGTACAGTCGGACACATAAATTGTGATTTTTCTTTGTAAATGTACTTGTTTTAACAATAATTAGTATACGATTTTGCCGTGTCCGCTAGTACAGTCTGCCAAATTAAGTAGTTATTATTAAGATAGTGTTTTTTTTTGTTTAAAAAAAATACCTTTAATTTTGTTTGGTTTTGTGTCCGTACACAATAGTTGCACTTTTATCGCTTTTTTCGTTTTTATTTTTTGAACGTAACTTTTTTTCTTTGGTTGAGCTTATTTTTTTTGTATTTAGCCATTCGCTTATTAGCAAAGGAAAAAACAACCAAAACGTTCATAATTAATTTACTGATTCTGTAACAGACGGAGTATTTTGTTGTTTTTTTTTTCTGACGGTTTGTTCAGCATTTATACAATTTAGGCACCTTGCGATTGCCTCACATATCTTATAATGGCGTGGCCTATTAAATTCATGTCGCTACAGAAAACTGAGTTGGAATATGAGGTTACAATTCGTGGCGAAACACCTGCGTCCACAGTTCAGGACCTGCGTAGGCAAATTGCTAGATGTGGACCGCTATTTCCGTCAGAAGACATACTCACGAGTCCGTTTGATGCAGACGAGGATATAGATGGCGTTGCAGAAGTGCTTGAAAAAATTAATTCTCATTTAGACACCAAACCTCTGGACAAAAGCACCTTGCTCCGAGCACAACATCTGATACACCACCTATATCATCGGCTTAACCGCATTACTTGTGAGGATAAAGATCACAAAGATGCTTACGACCAATGCGTCACCAAATTTAAACTTTGCTCCGATCGCGTTAATTTGCTCAAGGATAGCAACGTAGTAGATCCGCTCGCTTCATCCTCTAATGAGCCCCAGGTTTATTCTGCGAATTCTGGTTCTCCACTAAACATCTCTGTGACTTGTGACGCCAGCGGTGCAAACCAGCTGTCAAAATTGAAGTATGATGGCAAAACCTGTGTTAGGGCGTTCATACAGCGCGTCTCCGAATTCTGCGAGGCAAAAAATATTTCGAGTAGCAAACTCTTGCATAACGCCACTGAAATATTCACGGGTGATGCGATCCATTGGTTCAGAAGCGTCAGGGAGAACGTGCACACGTGGGATGAACTGGTCGTACTATTGAGGCAGGATTTCGGCCAGGCTGATTTTGATTACAGGCTGCTATCCGAAATCAGGTCTCGCACTCAGGGAGAAACGGAAAATATAGTGATTTACCTATCTGTTATGTCAGGTCTTTTTTCGCGCCTCTCAACCGCCTTGTCAGAGAACGACAAGCTTGAGATACTCCTTCATAACATTAGACCGTGTTACGCGAGTACTCTATCTTCCGTTTCTCAGATTAAGACCATAGACGAGTTGAAGACATTGTGTAGGAACTACGAGAGTATACAGTCGCGTCTTTCCCGGTTCAAAGAACCTCCGCGACCAAGTTCAGACACAATGGCACTTGAGTTTGCTTATACTGGTGGTCATTCTAAAATTAGGACGAATTATAATAACACCAATAGTAATGCGCAGTTCAATTTTAATAAATATAAATACAACAATAATAATTACAACAAATCTTATTCAAATAGCAACAATCAAGTTTTACATACTAAGACTAACCCTAACTACGTGGACGCTGTTGCTTCTTCGTCACCAAAGACACATTTTTGTCCGAGATGTCGAGTAGACACCCACAATCTGCGACAGTGCACGGCAAACAAAGATAATATAGTTTGTTTTGTTTGCGGACGAAAAAATTTTAAAACGCCTGACTGTCCAGATTGCAATAAGAATAAGAAGCAACAGCCAAAAAACTAATCAGTCAGAATTGTGTCAATGATAGTAATGTAGCTAAATTCGATAACGAAGATTGGCAAAAGTGGTTACGTACAGTCAACTTGTTTTTTCAATCATATAAAATTGACACAATTCTGAAAGAACACAATGAAAACGATAACAGACCTTACGTATCTGTAAAAATCAACGATGTTACTATGTCTGGGTTATTAGATTCCGGCTCGGCAGTAACTATTTTAGGTAATGGTGCTCATTTAGTACTAATTAATTGCGGACTGAAAGTAGTTAAAGGTGAATTTATTTCAGTCACGGCCGCAGGAGGACAGATGTTACAGAGTGAGGGTTATATTGACATTCCATTACATTTTGATGGCAAGTTTCACATTTTGAAAGCTTTTATAGTGCCAGGTATACAAAATAACCTCATTCTGGGTGTTGATTTCTGGCGCGCTTTTCAAATCTGCCCAAAATACCTCAGCAGTCTCGTCTTAGATACTGACAAAAGTAATGATGTTTTACCGAAACCAGACGCTTTTATTCAGGGTTACAATAATTTGGACGATTCACAAAAACAACTAGCTCATAACGTCGTTAAACAATATGAAGACATTTCTTTTCAACGCAAGGGTCTAGGTGTCACTAACTTGATCACACACCGCATTGACACCGGCGACGCTAGCCCTATTCGTCAGCGTTATTACCGCTTGTCACCAGAGAAGCAGCGCATCCTGGTTGAACAAGTTGACGAAATGCTCGCACTTGATGTGATTGAGAAAAGTGAGAGTAGTTGGTCATCGCCGGTTCTGCTCGTCAACAAAAAAGACGGACAACCACGCTTCTGTTTAGATAGCCGTAAACTGAACTCGGTGACGAAACGAGACGCGTATAACCTGCCATATATTTCAGAAATCTTGGACAACCTCAGGGATGCTCGTTACTTGTCTAGCATTGACTTGTCCAAAGCTTTCTGGCAAATTGAAATAGCTCCGGAGGACAGAAACAAAACTTCTTTTTACGTGCCAACAAAAGGAACTTTTCATTTCAAACGAACTGCTTTCGGTCTGACCAACGCTCCTGCTACTCAACAACGATTAGTGGACCTGTTGTTCTCAGAGTTCGACCTTAAAGTATTCGCCTACCTGGACGACATTACCATCGTCTCCGAGGATTTCAATAGTCACGTCACCTTGCTTTTACGCGTCTTAGACAAACTCAAACAGGCCAATCTCACAGTTAATTTGGACAAGTGTAAATTTTTCAGTAGCCAGCTCAAATATCTCGGGTACGTCGTCGATGGTTCCGGTTTACGCACCGATCCAGCAAAGGTAGAGGCTATTTTGAATTACCCTACGCCGACGTCTCGTAAAGACGTCAAGCGATTTCTTGGTACCGCGACATGGTATAGACGATTTGTCCCTAATTTTAGCACCATTGCTGCCCCGCTAAATAAACTGACTTCGTCGAAGAAAGGTTCGCCACCTTTTAAGTGGACCCCTGAGGCTAATTCTGCTTTCCAGCAACTTAAGGAGTGTTTAGTTTCTGCTCCAGTTCTCAGCTGTCCGGACTATAGCAAACCTTTCGAAGTGCATACCGATGCCAGTAATTATGGGGTAGGCGCTATGCTGACTCAGAACATCGATGGTAAGGAGCATCCGATCGCGTACATGTCAAAGAGCTTGTCACCAGCCGAGAGGAATTACAGCATAACTGAACGCGAGACGCTAGCTGTAGTAGCAGCCTTGGAGCATTGGCGTTGCTACGTTGAAAATGGACAACCCTTCACGGTCTACACTGACCATAGTGCACTCAAGTGGTTCCTATCCATTAGCAACCCAACCGGTAGATTGGCTCGGTGGGGCGTTCGCTTGTCAGGCTTTGACTTCATCCTTAAACATCGTCGGGGCGTTGATAATGTCATACCAGATGCTTTATCGCGGGCACCCGTGAGTGCTATTTGTACCTCCAACTCTCATTTGAACTCTAGGGACACCTGGTACACCAACATCTATAACGGTTGCCTGCATAGTCCTATCGATTTTCCTAATTATATAATTAAAAATGACTCTTTATACCGATTGTCCAAAAACAAGCACGAACTTACTTCCGAATTTTCATGGAAATTGGTTGTTCCCGCAGAATTACGCGAAAAGGCAATTATAGAAAATCACTCGGAGCCTACTGCCGGTCACATGGGCATTTTCAAAACGTACCGCAGACTTGCTTTGCGCTTCTATTGGCCAGGCATGCACCAGGACATTGTCGAGTTCATTGGAACGTGCGAAAAGTGTTTGTCTTATAAGGCTCAGAACCATCAAACCCTAGGGGAAATGGGGAGACCTAAACAATGCTCTCGCCCATTCCAAATGATCTCGATAGATCTGATGGGCCCGTTGCCAACTACACGGAAAAGGAACAGCTACATATTTGTCATCACTTGTTGCTTTTCCAAGTATTGCTTAATATTTCCCATTAAACAGGCTACTGCAGAGATAATAGTGAAGATTTTAGAAGAATCGGTTTTCTTGGTGCACGGTGTACCTCAAACAGTGCTTATGGACAACGGATCCCAATTTGCTGGGAAAGTAATGGACAATTTCTTAAAGTCGTATAATGTGCCAAATGTCTATTACACTCCTAAATACACTCCTATGGTAAATTTAGTTGAAAAATTTAACCGCACTATTATATGTAGTATTTCTACCTTCGTGAATGATGACCACAGGTCATGGGACGTGTTCATTCCGCGAGTCCAGTTCGCGATCAATTCTTCAGTCAATGAAGCAACAGGTTTTACGCCTTCGTTCTTAGTATACGGTAGAGAGCTGGTACCATGTGGAACGCACTATACAGATACCGACATTGGAAAGGAAGTGTTGTTTCTGCCACGCGACATCTACGCCGAGAACCTAGGTTGTCTGTCCTCGATTTTTGATGACGTCCAGAAGAGGCTTTGGCATGCCCATAGTAAAAACACCTCTCATTATAATAGTAGACGTAAGCCTGCTGAATTTAAGGTTGGTGACCTTGTCATGAAACGAACTTACTTCTTAAGTGACAAGGGCAAAAATTTTACTAAAAAGTTAGCACCAAAATTTATTAAGACGAAAATTATAGCCAAGAAATCCCCATTAGTGTATGTGCTTCAGGACTTAACAGGCAAAGATCTAGGCACCTGGCACATAAAGGACCTCAAATTGGTTGGTCTTAATAAATAATACAGTACTACAGGCTTACGTATCATAATATTATCATGTATACAGTTTTAATTTTCTAGCGTCTTAACATCTTTAAGCACATGTACCTGTCAGGTTTCGAATTCTTGTAACAAGTTACCTCATTGAATTATGATAGTAAGCGTCAGCAAATATAAAACTGAAAGTTAAATAATTGTTGACGTAAATATGCAAGCATGATGTATGAATGAAGAATTATGGTTGTGTAAGTACAGGTACTCAGGTAGTGCGGATTTTATTACTACTAGATGTAATAAAATCCTTCACGACGCGCGGGGGTACTGTAACGTAAAACGTTACATAACTTTCGTTTTGTTAATTAAACTGAGTAATAAAAAGATGTAATATAAAATAAACATTAATGATTATAAATATTAACAATTGTTATCGTTTAACATACAATAAAATATGTTAATAGTTTATTTCGTTGCGGCACGTATTTCCCTGACGAACTGTACCTCTCTACGAGCGCTTGATTATGACTCGTATAACCGGTGGGACGCGATGTGCCCTTGCACCCGCGCCCGCTCCCGCGTGGCCTAAATAGCCAGCCGCGGCCGCCGGCACAGAGAGAATTTGCAATCGTCGCGGGCGCACGTACACTCTTCTCACAGTGTCATCACACGTCGCGCCCGCGCATTCGATATATTTTTTTATATAATATCGTTCTGGGCACCAGATAGCCCCAAGTTACCTTCAGTGAGTGTTAAAACCCCTAAAATATTGGGCAAGTGCTGAACATTCCATAAGAAATAGCTTTAAGTAGGTAGATTTAAGAGTATGTCTAACGGTATTTCCGTTAGTATGCTTTCTTGCTTGTTTTCGCTTTAGTAAAGAACTTACATACATTTCACCTTCTTCCGCTGTTTAGTTACAACGCATCATTAATGTTTTGATTATAAATTATACCTAAAGTAAAAAATTAATCTCATAAAATTAGTACTCATTTTGTAAACTCCGTCTGACTGTGACATCCGCATTTCACCAAGCCAATTCACAATCACCATCACGCAGCACTTTCTTTCCTGCTTCTGCTAATGCCGGTCACAGTCAACGGGGATAAATACTGGACTATTTTATTTACACGGCGGATGAAAATTGCAGGGTGCTACCTTGCGGCTGGAGCACTGCAAAACTTACACCAGGGTTCCCTGGTGCTGCCGGCTAACGTCCCTCGGCCCGTCCCATCTCCACGGCAGTCCCGAGATCCAGGGAAGTACTGGCGTGGTGGCAGCGACACCCTTTTTGAGCCAGGGAGCAATATCAGACGGCATTCCGATCCACCCCCTTTCGATTTTTTATTCGTGTGCTCGCGGCGTTAGCGGGAATAAATGCGTTTCATTATTTAAACTTGTGGTTTAATTTATTCTCGCCCGTAAAAATGTTGCAAGGCTACAGCCATGAAGCTGTATGGATACATAATACTCTCTATCACTATCATATCACTCACTCAGATTTTTAAATAGAAATATATAAGTTTAGAAAAGGCGGCCATTTTTTTCGTTTTCATAATCGTTATCTAAGGTTCCGAGGGGCTTTTTATACGAATCCGAGCTTGGATTTTCAAAAAGTTGCCGCCATCTTGAAATTCTTTAAATACGGCCAGATTTTGTTCAAAATCGATACCTGAGGGTCCGAGGGGGCTTTTAACACGAATCCAATCTCGGATTCGTATTAAGAGACCTCGGACCGTCAGATATCGATTTTGAACGAAATCAAACCGTATTTAAAGAATTTCAAGATGGCGGCCACTTTTTTACAATCCAAGTTCGGATTCATTAAGAAGCCCCTCGGACCCTCAGATATCGATTTTGAACGAAATCTGGCCGTATTTAAAGAATTTCAAGATGGCGGCCACTTTTTTACAATCCAAGTTCGGATTCATATTAAGAAGCCCCTCGGACCTTCAGATATTGATTTTGAACGAAATCTGGCCGTATTTAAAGAATTTCAAGATGGCGGCCACTTTTTTACAATCCAAGCTCGGATTCATAATAAGAGGCCCCTCGGACCCTCAGATATCGATTTTGACCAAATTCAGAACGTATTCAAAGAATTTCAAGATGGCGGCCTTTTTTGAAAAATCCAAGTTCGGATTCGTATTAAATTAAAAATCATTTATTTCGGACTATTAATCCATAATTTAACAATATATTTACTTAAAAGCTAGTGTTAGTAACAAAATAAGTAACTTAGCTAACTAATATCGGCGTGAGAGGGCACGCACCGGAGCATTGCGCCTCGTCCCAGTACCGTATGGGGCAGTCCACCCGTTCAACAAGCGATTTCAGGATGCTGTTGGTACTACCCCGTACCCTCCGCATGAGTGATGCCACCCTACTGCGCATTATTGCGTGGAATCCCGGCACGCCCGCCGCCGCAAATGTGCCGGACGCACTGCAATACCGGGGCAGACCCAACAGCATCCTGAACGCATTATTGTACTGCACTCTTCTCTTATAGCATTGACGGGTCTTAAGAGGCCCCTCGGACCTTTAGGTATCGATTTTGAACGAAATGGGACCGTATTTAAAGAACTTCAAGATGGCGGACTTTTTTTATTTTCCCACGGATTTATATTATTTAAAGACCTCTCGAGCCGTCAGATAACAATTTGGAACACAATTTAAGTGACATTATTTAAAAAAAAAACACCTAAACCTAATTTAACCTTACCGATATTTAAAGTCGGTTTTATAAAGTCAAACTTGACACCCCTTCAGAATAGTTAGCGCAAACTCAAAATGTCCTCGTCTCCCCGCTTCCCCGCGTACCTCTCATCGTTGGCCCGCGTAGCCCCGAGCTTGCAGACTGTATGTAGTTAGACTGTGCTACTAATATTATAAATGCGAAAGTTTGTATGTTTGTTACCACGGAATAAAGAATCCATTGGAAGTGGTGAGTGGGCGTTCCCGTGTCGCCGAACATGAGCGTAAATTCGCATACTTCTTGCACAGATTATTGTCAGTCACAAAGACTACAATATGTCAGTCACCTGGCAACCGCACACGGCGTATGACATGAGTAAATATTTGTTTATTGTAGGAAAATGCAGTATTACTCTGTTAGAAGCTGCTTAAAATTGCAGCACATTAAAAAACTTGTCTCATGGAGGTATTTCCTATCATCGGTAAGTATTGTTTTAGAATTCCTACATAAAGATATTAATTTTTCAATTTCTCAGACACAATTTGCATATGTAGTCAAGGAAATATCAATTCTAGTTCTCTAACAATGAAGTTCATAATCCTGTGCATAATTTCGCTACTCGGAACGAGGAACGCACGTCAAATGTCCAGAAGGTTCGCTACTCAAATGCTGTGGCTAAGGTCTATAATAATTATCGATAAAACGATAACTCAAAATGAAAAGGATTAAATTTATTATTTATGTATATATATAATATCTGACTATTATGTCATATAAAATAAAATAATTATTATAATCTTATAGTTTTCCTAAAGAGACAAATGCAAAGGAAAAATGGACTGATGCCACGGGGAGATAGGATTGGTTCCCGCAACGATTGAACACCATTTGTTCGGAACATTTTGTTGAAACAGATTTTTGAGTTTCGCCAAAAGGAAAACGCTTCATTCATGAAGGTTCAATTCCCACGCAGAACATCGTATGTAGCGTAAGTACGAATAATTTCATAATAATTGATTATTGTTTCTCTATTTACATGTTGTATAGTAGTACATAGCTAGGCCAAGATATCGAGCGGTGGCGGCAACAGCAGCGGTGCAGTAGGCAATACGTAGAGCGAGAGCAGCGCTCCGCTTTTTCGCTCGCACACATGACGCACTGCTTCCAATTCTTTATAATTGACGACTGGTTTAGCCTACCATACTCGCACACAGTCGACAGTCTTGATTTCTGGGAAAATAATTCTAAGTAGTTAGGATGTGCTTGTATAATATTAAACTAATTATACTTTTTGTTTATTACAAATCTGTGTTTCATTGCAAATACATTTATAACAAAAATAATTACCTAACTATAAATGTAACAAATATCGAAAGTTTCGATTCGAAACCTATTCCGCTGCAGCGGGGAGTCAGGAAAGGAGATATTATTTCGCCAAAACTGTTCACCGCTGCACTGGAAGATGTTTTTAAGACTCTGGACTGGAGAAGGCTAGGTGTCAACATCAACGGCGAGTACATCACTCACCTTCGGTTTGCGGACGATATTTTAGTCTTGGCTTAGACCATGGAGGACTTAAGTATGATGCTCGATGACCTCAGTAAAGCTTCCGAGCGAGTTGATCCAAGAATGAACATGGATAAGGCGAAGATCATGCCAAATGCCCATGTAGTACCAAATCCGACTCGGCTGGGCAGCGTTACATCTTTTCGTCCAATAAGTATTCCGCAGTGTCTCAAGACGAAAGTCTTTGACCCGTGTGTGTTGCCAGTGATGACATACAAGCATGATCGCATCAGAAATGAGCTTATCCGCAGCAGAACCAAGGTAACCGATATAGCCCTCCGAATCGTTAAACTTAAGTGGCAGTGGGCGGGGCACATTGCTCGTAGAACCGATGGCCGTTGGGGCGGAAAGGTTCTTGAGTGGAAGGCACCGCGTGGGTAGGTCCCCCACGAGGTGGACTGATGACCTGGTAAAGGTCGCGGGAGTCCGCTGGATGCGGGTGGCGCAGGACCGGTCATTTTGGCACTCTTTGGGGGAGGCTTATGTCCAGCAGTGGACGTCTTTCGGCTGATATGATGATGACGATGAACTATAAATGTCACCTACTAACTAACTATATTATTAACAACATTTTATTGGAAACAATTTGTAACTAAGCCTTTAGTAACCTAAGTCTAATAACCTAAGCTTTAATATTTAATGTATAAATATCATAAAAATATCGATATGCAAAATTATACCCACATCCCTATTCCGTTATGGTAAAATAGTCGTGTCATCATACGCATTTCGCAGTACATGCGACTTTTTGGTTTCAAGCGTATAGTTTTGAAAACACTGCCATCTGGATTCGAGTAGCCGAACCACCACGTCTCTTGCAAGTCTTGCAACGCAGGTGGGAACGGACGTAAGAAATATTTACTTGACACTCTAAATTAGACCGTAATTTTATAGTAGTTAAAGTACCTTTTGCATATAAAATTTGCTACCCTTAACAACTTATTGCCACAGTACATTTTAACAAATCAAAAGCGTATTGCAATTGTGTGTTCGTGTTTTATTGAAGTGCGGTTGTGTGCGTGCGGCGACACTGGTTCTCTAGGAAAATCGGTTGAATGCCACTTCCAATGGATTCTTTATTCCGTGTTTGTTACTCAATCACACTTAAACGGCTCAACCGATTTGGCAAAAATTTCGAAGGAAGATAGTTTATAGCCTGTATTAAAATATAGGCTAGTTTTTATCCCGTGTCCACGCAGACGAGGTCGCGGGCGGAAGGTAGTATTACGCTCGCCCGCCCCGCTGCACGCCCCGCCGAACGCTCCGCTCCGAGCGTCCACTCAGGCCTTACACTTAGTCATCATCTCTATTCAAAAGGTCACCAATCCACCTTATGAACAGCTTTCCTACGCTACTGCGTCTGTTGGATTCCCAACATGGTATCTATGTATGTAGAATATCCAGCTAATGTAACATTCTGATGATCCCTTACCCTCACGGTGCCGTCATGCGAGGTGGACAGCAGCTTCTCCTCATGATGAGGGCTCCAAGCCAGCTGGAGCACCGTGCCTGTATGTCCGGCGAGGGTCTTCCACACTTGCAGCGACGCATCCTCTGTCACAAATGTCACAATATATAATACATCTTTTCTCAAAAATGGCCCGCAAAGTGAACATTACTCGCTACATATTGGAAGGTACTCGTAGAGAGTATAGTTTAAGGTCAGATCAAAATTAAAATAGTACATTACATCAGAGGCCGGGAAAACCCGGATTTCCGGCCAAGTAGGTATGATACGAGGCCGGGAATCTGTTTTCACGCCGAGGCATGTATAGTGCTTTTCTCAAACATGCAATGAAATAAATAAATAAAAATCCTCAAATCAAACAAATGTTCATGGCTGAATGCCGTGATGCTGTGCCACAAATAGTGGAATGAAAATTAAAAAATTACTTTGCAGGCCTGAAAAGTTGTATGACATCCCATTTCAGGCCGCCTCGAGATGCTGCGCCCGGAAAAGGATACTTCCGAGTCTATTATAAGGAACGTAAAGAGAATATTTCATTGCATGTTTGAGAAAAGTTTATTTATATCCCCATTTTTGAGAAAAGCACTATATTAGCCTCAGCCGGAATGGCAATTGCAGGCTTCGTATTATAATTACGCGGACTCAAAAGCTTGTCCGTTTAAACAAATACTCAGCCTGCGGCAATTGCAGTTTGCATCCTTTGCGGCCACGGCAATAATGTACTATTTCAGTTCTCGTGCTCGTGAAATGCGTCTTTCTGATGGGCTGCACAATAGGACATTACCACAAAACTAAATAACAAAAGGATAGGTTGTATTATGATCCAGTATTAGGAAACCCATCAAATACATAAATATGAAAACAGGAGTCAAGTTCAATGTACGCCGTCAAAAATACTGAGATCAAAATTAAGATAATCCTGAACATTCATTTTTAAGAACATACAGTTCAAGAAAACTAAATTCTAATGTACGGAAAATTTGGCAAAATTGATGGAGAACTTTTAAAAAGTTATATATATATCAGGATATGTAGGTTATAGAGCAAATTTTATCTGCTCTCCCCTCCCCTCCGGGGCGAGCTTCACCCCCCCGCGCCCTTGAAAGTGTCCCCGAGCGCGGTATTTTCCATTAAAAAAAAAACCGTACACGATAAATAAAAAGTGTAAAAAGGAAATTACCCTTGATAAATTTACTATAAACCTTTAATATATACAAAAGCGATATCACTAATAGTTTTAGCGCAATCTGCCACCAAATACGAACTTTTTTATATTTTTTCAGCTGTATGTTTAGTTTTCTCAAAAACTTCACACTTTATCGCAAAGATATGTATGACTGAAGTAAATAATAGAATATTCACCTATATTCTAATGCACATTACACTATATTGTAAATTGAATGACGATACCTAGTGGTTGACATATTTGTTCTTTTGATTTTGTTTTATTTTTATATTTACTCGTTATTGAGTAAATTTATTTAATATTATATCTTCATTTTTGACGATCGTGATAAATAATCTTATTTTTTTGACATGAAAGCAAATTTGTAATGTAATTTTTTATCATGAAATAAATAATCTAATCTAATCTAATCTATGCTCTTTTAAAAAAGGTATAATTTATATCTAAACTCTTTCATTTACCGTTCCTATGCTTTTTTTTTTAATTTACATCATCGGCCATTCAGCGAACTATAAATATTCGTACTGGTTAAACGGTGCTACTTTAGATACCATAGAAATATAGATATATAGGTATAGATAGGTTTTTCCTGCAATCTATAGGTAAGGAGCTATGTTCTGTATTTATGTAACATATTTGTAACAAATTTCAACTCAATCGGTCCAGTAGTTTCGGACCAAATTGGCTGTGTCAGACAGACGGACAGGACAAAATTTTCAGCTAATTTCTTGAGCTAATAGGGTAAATCGTTAGTAGCTGTCTACCTCATACTAAAAATGAACTCTATTCACCTATAATATAATTCATTTTAGTATAAGGTTTCAATTACTAGCCAATCTTCAATAACTGGCCACGTCATACTAAATTGAATTGTGTTTGTAGGGGGACAGAGTTCATTTTTAGAACGAGGTGGCCAGCTACTTAGGCCTGCAAAGTAACTTATTTTCGTTAGTTTATATACTAACAATGTCATATCGTCAAATTGTGAACTGAAGCAAATTTGTCTGATTCGGAAGGCAACCTGTGCGCTGTTTGGTTGAGCGAATTATTCCACTTGCATCAGTTTCCACTTACGTCAGAACATGATTGTTTTTTTGTTAATCAGACGTTTTATGGCCGTTGGGGCGGAAAGGTTCTCGAGTGGCGACAACGTACCGGAAGGCGCGGTGTGGGTAGGCCCCCCGCAAGGTGGACTGATGAAACACACACACACACACACACACACAAACACACACACACATGATCACAATCTAACGGTGACATGTACATATTTTCCCTCGCGGGTATGTACTACTTTAGCCCCGCTTGCCAAGCCTAAGGCTTGTTCACGAAATAAAGTAGCCACCAAAAGTTGGGCCTTCATAATTATATAGAAAGTTTTTGCTATGCCAATGCATGATATTTTGACACATGTATTGTCAAGTTGAAGATAAATTTATAATATATGTCATTGACTAGATACAATCAAGATGCCGAGGATAAATGAAAAAACTCGTAAATTAATTATAATATCCTACTGTACAGAAAAGGGTATTTCGATGCGACAACTCGCAAAACGGTATCAATTATCTAAAGATGGTGTACAAAAAGTAATAAAAAAGTTTAGGGAATTTAATATTCTAGGTGATCTACCAGGTTGCGGTCG
This sequence comes from Epinotia brunnichana, assembly GCA_963854355.1. Taxonomy (NCBI): domain Eukaryota; kingdom Metazoa; phylum Arthropoda; class Insecta; order Lepidoptera; family Tortricidae; genus Epinotia; species Epinotia brunnichana. The sequence continues at coordinate 15,127,964 of OY977940.1, read as the reverse complement.
CAGAAAAGGCTGCGTGAAGCCAAAATTGGACACGGACATAGTAGCGTCTTTCCGTCGAAATCCATCGGCCTCTATTCGCGATGTAGCCAAAAAGTTAAAAACTTCGGTCGGGAACGTGCGAAACGCCAAAAAGAGAAATAATTTACAGACCAGGAAGAAACAGAAAATCCCGAAAAGGACTGCTGCCCAGCTTGAAAGAGCGAAATCTCGAGCTAAAGATTTGAACAAGTTTTTAATTCAAAATAACGACTGATGCATTTTAATGGATGACGAAACATATGTAAAAAAAGACATGAAAACTTTACCGGGGCCCCAGTTTTACTCGTGTGCAGCTGGCGAGGACGTTCCAGAAGAACATAAGAGCGTGGCTTTTGAAAAATTCGCCCAAAAAATCCTTGTATGGCAAGCTATTTGCTCATGCGGGCTTAAAAGTACGAGCTTTTTCACTATCGGTACAATAAACGGAGTTATCTACCGACAGGAGTGTATTAAAAAGCGAATTCTGCCCTTATATCGGAAACATACACGTCCTCCAATATTTTGGCCTGATTTAGCTTCTGCTCATTACGCTCAAGCCACCTTAAATTTGCTTGATAACAAGAATATTAGTTATGTCGCGAAAAACATTAACCCACCAAATTGCCCAGAACTTCGCCCGATTGAAAGGTATTGGGCAAATATCAAACGATACCTGCTCAAGAAGGGGGCAGTGGCCGACAATGAAACTGATTTCAAAAAAATATGGAACGCAGCCTCTCGTCAGTTTACAAAAAAATCAATAAATACGCTGATGGCAGGCATTAAAAAGAAAGTCAGACAGTGGCCAACTCTTAGGGTTTTTACAAAAATTTGCATTGTACATTCTTTTTACAATGTTTAGTGATATAATTGACTGTTTTTTGTTTGAAGTGCTGTGAGAAAAACAAGATTTATTTAAATTTTTTTATGGCTACTTTATTTCGTGAACAAGCCTTAATATGACACACTTTTCGAGCACGGAGCCACGCTGTTATGTCGCCTAAATAATTAGTTTTTCATTTTATAATTGTATTGTATGTGTGTTAGTCTTTAAGGTATTCGTTACTATGGGCCTTAGATGCCTGAAATAAGTGTTTTTTTTACATAACTGAGTGGACTCGGTCCTTACCTTCCGTTTCACCAAACTCCAGTATAATGACAGTATTGCCCTTGTCCTGCGAGCACACTGCTAGTAGGTTCTTGTACTGAGACTCCTCATTGGAGGACGAGGTCTGTTGCGGGTGCCATTCGATCGTGTGGATCATTTTACTGAAAGAATGGAGTAGTTTCACATCAGTGCCCCCGACAAGTCGAGCAAAAGAGCAAATAAGTTTCTTTCAAAATTCAAAAATTTTCATTTTTGGTAGGTACAAGCTCTACTAATTGAGACGATTCCAACGAGCACAAACTCAACGGGGTAACGTCGGTTAAGTACTGAATTCACATGGCCATTGGCCACCTCCTGTCTCCATCATCAGACCAGCTCGATTGTACCATAATATTGAATTGTCATCCAAACTTTATCTTTACATAGGCTATATTTTGCCCCTCGGATTTTTTTTTTATACAACGACGGTGGCAAACAAGCTTACGGCCTGTCTGATGTTAAGCAATTACCGTAGCCTATGGACACTTGTGACTCCAGAAGAATCAGAAGCGCGTTGCCGACCCTTTATTCACTTGAGCATTCGCTGTGTTGGCAGATAGAGACATGCAGGTCCCTCACTCCCAATACAGCGCACCCTAAGGAGCTCTGGCGACCTTACTCACCACCAGGAACACAACACCACATGCTTAATAGCATGCAATAATATAGCAACACTACAAAGCAGTGGTGCTATTATGGCTGCGGTCTTCTGTAAGGTGGAGGTACTTCCTCAGTTGGGCTGCTCCACATACGAGCGAGATGACATTCCGCTGTGGCCTACCTCTCTATAAATAATCTCATTTGCTTGCGTTCTTTAATATGGTACCTGGCGGGGAAGGCGGCGGCCAGCACGCGCTGGTCCCGCAGCACGCACACGCCGCCCGCGTCGCTGCCGGCGGCCAGCTCCGGCCCGCGCGCCCGCACCGCGGTCACCGCCCACTGCGCGCCCTCCACAGCTACAGACACTGGCGTAGCCGCTGCAAACACAAATAACTTCATTGCGCACTGCGGGCATATATCATAGTACGCCCCGCGGCCGCGTACAGCCGCCGCGCCGCTCGGCCCAGCAGAGCGCGTACACGCCGCCCGCTAAACCTGCTGCCAGCGCGCGCGCCGGACGCTCGCTCGCGCCCGCCTCGATCAATAAGTATAGGAGTACTAGAGCACGACTCACGTTCGTCGCGGTCGACGGAGAAGGCCACGAGGTCGCCGCGGGCGGCCGCGTACAGCCGCCGCTCGGCCCAGCAGAGCGCGTACACGCCGCCCGCTAAACCTGCTGCCAGCGCGCGCGCCGGACGCTCGCTCGCGCCCGCCTCGATCAATAAGTATAGGAGTACTAGAGCACGACTCACGTTCGTCGCGGTCGACGGAGAAGGCCACGAGGTCGCCGCGGGCGGCCGCGTACAGCCGCCGCTCGGCCCAGCAGAGCGCGTACACGCCGCCCGCTAAACCTGCTGCCAGCGCGCGCGCCGGACGCTCGCTCGCGCCCGCCTCGATCAGTAAGTATAGGAGTACTAGAGCACGACTCACGTTCGTCGCGGTCGACGGAGAAGGCCACGAGGTCGCCGCGGGCGGCCGCGTACAGCCGCCGCTCGGCCCAGCAGAGCGCGTACACGCCGCCCGCTAAACCTGCTGCCAGCGCGCGCGCCGGACGCTCGCTCGCGCCCGCCTCGATCAGTAAGCATAGGAGTACTAGAGCACGACTCACGTTCGTCGCGGTCGACGGAGAAGGCCACGAGGTCGCCGCGGGCGGCCGCGTACAGCCGCCGCTCGGCCCAGCAGAGCGCGTACACGCCGCCCGCTAAACCTGCTGCCAGCGCGCGCGCCGGACGCTCGCTCGCGCCCGCCTCGATCAGTAAGTATAGGAGTACTAGAGCACGACTCACGTTCGTCGCGGTCGACGGAGAAGGCCACGAGGTCGCCGCGGGCGGCCGCGTACAGCCGCCGCTCGGCCCAGCAGAGCGCGTACACGCCGCCCGCTAAACCTGCTGCCAGCGCGCGCGCCGGACGCTCGCTCGCGCCCGCCTCGATCAGTAAGTATAGGAGTACTAGAGCACGACTCACGTTCGTCGCGGTCGACGGAGAAGGCCACGAGGTCGCCGCGGGCGGCCGCGTACAGCCGCCGCTCGGCCCAGCAGAGCGCGTACACGCCGCCCGCTAAACCTGCTGCCAGCGCGCGCGCCGGACGCTCGCTCGCGCCCGCCTCGATCAGTAAGTATAGGAGTACTAGAGCACGACTCACGTTCGTCGCGGTCGACGGAGAAGGCCACGAGGTCGCCGCGGGCGGCCGCGTACAGCCGCCGCTCGGCCCAGCAGAGCGCGTACACGCCGCCCGCTAAACCTGCTGCCAGCGCGCGCGCCGGACGCTCGCTCGCGCCCGCCTCGATCAGTAAGTATAGGAGTACTAGAGCACGACTCACGTTCGTCGCGGTCGACGGAGAAGGCCACGAGGTCGCCGCGGGCGGCCGCGTACAGCCGCCGCTCGGCCCAGCAGAGCGCGTACACGCCGCCCGCTAAACCTGCTGCCAGCGCGCGCGCCGGACGCTCGCTCGCGCCCGCCTCGATCAGTAAGTATAGGAGTACTAGAGCACGACTCACGTTCGTCGCGGTCGACGGAGAAGGCCACGAGGTCGCCGCGGGCGGCCGCGTACAGCCGCCGCTCGGCCCAGCAGAGCGCGTACACGCCGCCCGCTAAACCTGCTGCCAGCGCGCGCGCCGGACGCTCGCTCGCGCCCGCCTCGATCAGTAAGTATAGGAGTACTAGAGCACGACTCACGTTCGTCGCGGTCGACGGAGAAGGCCACGAGGTCGCCGCGGGCGGCCGCGTACAGCCGCCGCTCGGCCCAGCAGAGCGCGTACACGCCGCCCGCTAAACCTGCTGCCAGCGCGCGCGCCGGACGCTCGCTCGCGCCCGCCTCGATTAGACCCACCTGGTTATATAGGTACAACTTCGATTAATAGGTGCGTTCATAAATTGGTTAGGAAGTAAGGCAGGTGGGATCCCTGTTGCATTAGCGAAAACATAAACATAGGTAACTATTAAAATAAAACGACACGCGTCTCAACAAAAAGCTATTCTGAGAATTACACAATGAATGATGCGTCGAGTCGCGTTTCAATAGTGTGCTACTAGTTACAATTTAACAAGTCTGAATTAGCAACACTGAGACTGTCTCAACCAATAACGGCTGGCCATTTGACTAATGTTGCCTCATTATTCCGTCCATGTTGCCAGTTCAGACTTGTGAAATTGCAACGTGTAGTGTTCATGATTCTGGCACGATCTCAATATTCTAAGTGAGAAATACACCATAAATAAGGCTCTGATAATGCTCGTTTATCCGTTTATTCCAAATCCACCACAAGAAGAAATGCCAGCAAAACACTAACCCTTGACTCGGCAGTCCCGAACGCCAACAGATTCTCCCTAGTAGGGTGCCAGGCAACCGTGAGCACCTTGCCTTGCACGTGCTGCCAGTAGGAGACCACGCGACCGGCCTTTATCTTCCCCTCCGCCTCCTCAGACTCCTCCGAGGTCCACACGCGCACCGCGCCGTCACCTACGCTCACCGCTACCCTGAAAACATTTTCAAGAGTCATATCTTTGGGATTATCTCCAAAAGACGACCACTTTGAAAATAACTAATATACCTAAATAACTCAAGAGGGGATATCACCCGACGAATTCCTAAATCATTATCATCATCTGATCTACAATAAGCTACCAGGGAGAGACATGCCAAGTAGTAAATTTAAAACAGCGTTATTTCGATAGATGTTGTCACTTAGATTTTATTCCGTAGATGCATTCTTAGTACTAATTCATGTTCGACATTATATTAACTGTAATATTATAGTAAGTTAGCTAGTTGAGTAAATTGTAATTTGTATGCTGTGCATGGGCAGCTAAAAAAGGCGGGACCTGTGATATATTGTTTAAATGTAACAACTTTTAAAATGAACCCTTTTTAAAGCAAATAAATTATATCAGCTGAAAGACGTCCACTGCTGGACATAGGCCTCCCCCAACGAGTGTCACAATGACCGGTCCTTATCTACCTGCAACCGTGAAGGCTTTCAAAAATGCCAAAAGACCATTGCAGTTCTTATTGACCTGTCAGCTGCGTACGATACAGTGTGGAAAAAGGCCTTATGTACAAACTTATGAAGGTGGTGCCCTGTAAAACAATGGTGGGACTGATCAACAATATGCTGAGCAACCGCGAATTCACCGTACATCTGGGCGATAAACAGAGTCGTACACGAACGCTCAACAACGGACTGCCGCAGGGCTCCGTGCTGCCCCGCTTCTCTTCAATTTATATACCAATGACATCCCAGAAACCACCAGCCGAAAATTCATTTACGCAGATGATATAGCCATCACCAGTCAAAGTGTCCACTTTTGAACTTCAGAGGATGCCTTAAACCAAGATCTGATCATCCTTGAACAATACTTCAAGAAATGGCGCTTGGTACCAAATGCAAGTAAAACAGAAGTGACAACTTTCCATCTGTGCAATAAAGAGGCAAGGTACCAACCGAACATATCTTTCTCGGGAAAAACAATTAGGTACAACACAACGCCAAAGTATCTGGGCATGACCCTCGACCGCAGCCTAACTTATGCACCTCATATAGATAAGCTTAGTAAGAAACTCCAGACGCGAAATAACATCCTGCATAACCGTATTGACTGTCCATTTATGAGACACTGGCAGTCATTGCATGCACCAGTGTCTCATATCTGGGCTAAATTAAATAAATAAATAAATAAATAAGTTAATTAATGTATTGTATTTAGTAATTTATTTTGTCACTAACACTTAATTTAATTTAATTTAATTTATTGTAACTAACACATTATGGGTCCAGTAACCTGAAATAAATATATATTGAATTATTGAATTGAATAAGCTATCGGGAACTACTTGGGGAGCAAATTTCTTCGTACCACCTGCCTCAGCTTGGTTCACTCAACAGCAGAATACTGCGCGCCAGTCTGGCTTAACAGTGCACATTTCAATCAAGTGGATGTGCAACTGAGACAAGCTATGAGATGCATATCGGGAACTATCGCGAGCACTCCCACAGGGTGGCTACCTGTGCTCAGTCATATAGCTCCCCCGCACCTAAGAAAACAACACGCTCTAGTCCAAGAAGCACAGAAGATCTTGGCCAAACCCGAATTGCCTGTCTACAAGGAGTTTAAAAACCCTCCACCACACCGGCTAAAATCACGCCATCCGATCCGCCATATAAGACTGCATCAACCCTTTTAAATACTCCCTTCGATATTACCAAGAAATGGGCCCAAGAATAAAATAATGCAAATAAATATATTCGATCTAAATGGCTAATAAGATTATAAAAGGCTACTATCAAAACGTGCGAGGCCTGCGAACAAAATCCCATAGTTTCTTTTCACAAATAGCCCTAGCCGATTACGACTTCATATGTGTAACAGAAAGTTGGTTGACTTCAAGTTTCTACGACAGGGAGTATTTCGACGATAGATATGTAGTATATAGGTGTGACCGGTCGCAAGAGGATAGCGGCGCGGAGCGCGGCGGGGGAGTAGCGGTGGCGGTGCAGCGCGCGCTGCTGCCGGTGTGCCGGGACTGGCCCGTCCCCTCTCCCGCGCACTCTGAGTGCCTCTGGATATCGCTCCCCATACATAACCATAACAATCACTCGCAGCGTAAATATTTAAATATTGCATGCGTTTACATTCCACACGGAACGAACCATAGGGACACTGTCGAGTCTTTCTTTGATGCGGCTTCTCAACTTATACTCAGTTACCCTGACGATGTATTTCTTATCACCGGAGACTTTAATATTTCCCAGGCTGAATGGTTGGATCGAGGCGGGGGTGAACTGAACTTAAACCCCTCGAACAATCTTTTAGTTCAGTGTGTAGGTGATTTTATAGCGCTTAGTAATCTAAACCAGTTTAATAATATTGCTAATATAAATGATCGTATCCTTGACCTGATATTATGTAGTACTGCCTGTTCTGTCACTAGGTGTAGTTTTCCTTTAACTCCAGAAGATGTGCACCACCCTTCGTTATCATTAAACTTAAGACTTAATTATACGGCACCAATGAAACCTGCCGGTGTCCTTGTGTATAAGTTCCATTCAGCTGATTTCGACAACATTAATAGTGATTTATCGCAAATAGATTGGGATACATTTTTTGATAATTTGGATGTAGAAGGAAGCCTTACAAAACTATATAATCTATTATATAAATTAATAGATAAATACGTACCGAGCTATCAGTCCCGTAATTCGTGCACATATCCTGCATGGCACAGCAAACCTTTAAGAAAGATTTTAAAAGAAAAAAGAAAATACCATAAACTTTGGAAATGTTATGGAAACCCCCTAGACTATGAAACTTTTAAAAAATTAAGAAAACGAGCAGAAATTATTGAAAAGAAATGCTATAATAGGTATATAGAATTTTCAGAGGATAAAATAAAATCACATCCTAAGTATTTCTGGAAATTTATTAAGTCTACTAGGTCCAATGGAGGTATACCACAAACTATGTATTATAGGGGCGTCTCATCCTCGGACGGAGCAGGCATTTGCAAAATGTTTGGTGATCATTTCCAGTCCGTTTTCGAACACACTTCTTTACCACCTCTAGATGTTAACTGCTTGGATCCGCCTACAAAATCAGTTTTCAACGTCAGTTCAATTACCTTGTCGAATGAAATTGTTCTCAAATATTTGAAATCTGTCGATATAAACAATGGTGCTGGGCCAGATCGAATACACCCTGTACTGATCAGTAAATGTGCTAGTGCATTAGTTTTTCCTATCACCAAGATATATTTATTATCTATTAAGGAGGGGCATGTCCCGCTAATCTGGAAAAAAGCTTGGATTACACCTATTCCTAAGGGTTCCGTGAGTCAAGACATCGAAAAGTATCGACCTATTTCTAAATTATGTCAATTCGGTAAAATATTAGAAAAAATAGTTACTGACCAGCTTTCATATGCTGTTCGTCGTCACATCAACCCAAATCAGCATGGTTTCTACAAAGGTCGAAGCGTAGAAAGTAATCTGTTGTCTTTTAGTGAGGTCATACGTGAAGCCATGGATAATCGGCACCAAGTCGACGCAGTTTACACAGATTTCGCAAAGGCATTTGACAAAATCTCCTACGACACGCTTTTGCTGAAACTTTGGAGCCTCGGTGTGCATGGGGACCTTTTCCGGTGGATCAAATCGTATATAAAAAAAAGATCTCAAACTGTCGTACTCGGAGGTTTCTCTTCTGGCTTCAAATATATTACCTCAGGAGTCCCACAAGGGTCCCATTTGGGCCCTTTATTATTTATCCTATACATTAATGACATAACGGAGTGTCTTACTGAATCGAAAGCTCTTCTATACGCTGACGACACTAAAATATTCAGAGTTATTAAAACACAAGCAGACTGTACTCTATTACAAAATGATTTATTTAGTTTTGAAAGTTATTGTACTAGAAACAATTTATTTTTAAATAGCGATAAATGCGCAGTAATAACATTTACGCGAAAGAAAGATCCCATACTATTTAATTACTGCTTGTGTGGTGGTAATCTGGCACGCCAGAATAGTATACGTGATCTAGGTGTGATACTTGATGCTAAATTGACATTTAACTCTCATATTGATGATATTCTAAATAAGTCGTATAGACTGCTGGGTTTCATTCTTCGTGTTGCGAAACCCTTTAAAAGACCTCTTACTTACAGACTCCTTTATAATAGCTATGTCCGAAGTCGATTGGAATTTGCTTCTGTAGTGTGGAATCCCTGCTTTACTGTACACGAGGTTAGAATTGAAAGACTCCAGAAAAAGTTTGTTAAGACAATGGAATTCCGAACAGGTGGTAACTATGAAGATTACGCCTTATCATCCACAAGACTCCATATCCAACCCCTTTCACTCAGACGCACTTGTACCGATTTACTTTATCTGTTCAAAATTATGAATAATCTAGTTGATGCCCCTGAACTATTACATAATATATTTTTTCATGTTCCCCGTAGATTAGAACGAAGTTGTCGCAAGAAGGCCTTATTTAGTATTGCAAGCAGCAGAACTAAATACGCACAGCATTCATATATTAAGCGCGCATGTAAACTGTATAATGAAAAATGTATGGACGCAGATTTGTTTGGCAACTCATATAGTATATTTAAAAGATTAGTTTTTTCTTTAATCTAAGAATGTTAAAACGCAGTTACCTTAACCTTTTCATTAACTTTTTCTTTCTTTTTTTGCATTGTATAATGGTGTACCTAAGTTGTAAAATGTACTTAACTGTCATAAGTGTATTTACAACACATATATGTATATATATATTTATATATTTATGACATTTGGTCTTATATTAAACATATTTTCCAATTTTTAATATAACTTGTAACTTTGTAAACATATATGAAACTATAGGTCTATTATAGCATTACTCACATAGCCATAGCTAAGTTACTTATGTGTTTTTTAAGACTGTTTGTCTCTCAATAAAAAAAAAAAAAAAAAAAAAAAAAGAATGGAAACAGGACTCCCCAATCAGCCTAGGGACTAATATCGACCCAACAAAAAAACCCACTGGTTTTTCACTATCAAGGCGGACCGGCTGGGGTAGGAGCCGAGAGTTCATGCACAAATGTGGATGGAGGGAGTCTCCAGCATGCGAGTGTGGAGCTGCGGTGCATGACATGGACCATATTATCCGCGAGTGCCCAGTCACCAAGTACCAGGGCAACCCAGCCGACTTGTTCACTCTAGATAACAACGCGTAACCCAATAAATCCAGCAATTGGGTGTACTGGTCTAATTTGCATGCATTTTTAACTAAGAACGATTTTAAATTTTAATTTAGCCATAGGAATAAATAAATAAATCTACCTGCAACTTTTACCAGACCATCAGCCCAACCTGCACAGTGTTCTTTTGGGTATAAAAACGGACATCCTCTTTTTATTGAATAATCATATAGTATTTACTAATTTTAACCATTTACAACCATTCCAGTGTGCCAAATCGACCTACTTTCTGAGAAATTTTTTTTTGAAAATGATGAGTTTTGATAGAAATAATATTGGAAAAACTAAATATTTCCAAAACTATTCGGTTCTACTCCACGAAACTTTGATATCCCATTACCCGATGTAAGAAACATTTTTAGGATCTAAATACATATTTGTAGATTAGGTAGAACTTTGTAAATTCCTTATTTTGTGGTTTTATCGTTTTATTTTTTTAAATGAAAATATATTACTGTTAGGATTTGATTTTGTCGCAAAATAATTAGGCATTACTAGAAGTTACGTCATGTTTTTTTTAAATCCGAATTCCGTGGGATCTAAGAGTAATTGAAGTTTTGATTTTTTTCTGACAATTCTGGTTATGTTGGTACCTAGGGTTTTAGTTATCATACATATGAAAGAGCCTAATTTTGTATAGTAGTTTGGCATTCACACAATTTAAAATAATGAGTTCAAAAAAAAAATTGTACCAACATAACCAGAATTATCAGAAAAAACATAAAACTTCAATTACTCTTAGATCCCACGGAATTAAGATTTGAAAAAAAAACACGACGAACTTCTAGTTATTAGTCTAGTAATGCCTAATTATTTTGCGACAAAAACAAATCCAAATAGCAATAGATTTTCATTTAATAAAATAAAACGAATAAACCACAAAATAACGAATTTATAATCTGCGAATATATACCTATGAAATTGGCGGTTTTTTCACAGATATTATTTTGTACGTAATTTATTCATTTCTATTGCAACTTCCAAATTATTTTTTAATTTCATTATTAGACTATGTATGTAACAAAGGTTTTAAATACAAAAAATAGGTTTGAATTTTTTATTTAGTGTTTCAAATTAAAGCTTGAAAACCGCCCTTTTCATGTGCTGCCGGTTAAAGTGTTTCAATTACGTATAGTTTTATGATGCGAACTATTTTTAAGGAATGAAGATATGTGTAAAGTAGCTTAAAAGTTTTCTATATTCCTACCAAAATTTAGTTTGCTTTGAATTTGACATTGCTGAATAATCCGCAAAATTCAATGTATGAAAATCACAGTTTTCATAAAATTCTCCATACACACCGCCAATTTCATAGGTAAGGACCTAATATTTAGATCCCAAAAATGTATCTTACATCGGGCAATGGTAAATCAAAGTTTCGTGGAGTAGACCCGAATAGTTTTGGAAATATTTAGTTTTTTTAATATTATTTCTATCAAAACTCATTAATTTCAAAAAAATATTTCTCAGAAAGTAGGTCGATTTGGCACACTGGAATGGTTGTAAATGGTTTAAATTAGTAAATACTATATGATTATTCAATAAAAAGAGGATGTCCGTTTTTTATACCCAAAAGAACACTGTGCCCTGTCTACCCACGCTGCGTGCTACACTATAGGTGTTCAAAAATATCGGCACATGCAACCTAATGCCTTGAAAATAGAGGTGTGTTCCGATGTTTGTGAGCTGCTTGTTTGCTCCGATGTATGTGATGGCGACTGTACATGGTAGCCACTCGAGACTTTCCTCCCCAAAGGCCATCGGTTCTACGTGCTATGTGCCCCCCCACCCACTTTAGCAATTCGGAATTTAGTCCGGTACGTAAACAGAATGCACCTTCGATAATTCACAAGAGCGCGATTTTTTGTTAATATTTAGAATACAATGAGTACTACTAGTAGTAAAAAGAGAAAGTGAATTCTAACGTGGATTTAGGTATGACACAGCATTTTCTTAGTGACCCTTGTAAATCCAGGGAAAGATTATACAAGTGGTATTTTTCTTCAATAGTGTCGCATTTAACTGTTACAACCTTCCCTATAAATTACTAAATTTTTTTTGACCAATGGATAACGTCAGTATAATATTTCCTCTAAAAGATTATTCAAGTGAGTTTTGGTAACTGAATTGTGTTAAACACTATCAAAGATAACGACAGTTTGAATTAATTAGTAGATTGTTAACCAAGGGTTGAAAGCGACCCATTACACCCGAGATATTTCTGGCGCTCGAACGAAGTGAGAGCGCCAATAGTTCGAGGGTGAAATGGGTAATTTCACCCAAGTTAAACACTCTACTTTTCATTTCGACTGTGAGGAAAATTAATTATTCGATTTTAGATATACCTAAGTAAAATAATTAAAACTATATCCAACCTCTAACCTCTTTGCACTGGCCACTTGCCACGGCCTACTCGATTGTAATCGAGTAGGCCGCGACGCAACTTATCTAGAGGGCCATGCCGACACGTGAAAAAACAAACAAAACAAAAACAAACAGAACAAAAAACAAAAAACAAAAAAATGACAGAAAAACGAAACAAAAAACAAAAAACAAACGAAAAAAACTTAAAAAAAAAACAAAATAAAAAAAATGACAGAAAAACAAGAAACAAAAAAACGAAAAAAAAACGAAAAAAACAAACGAAACAACAAAACACGAACAAAAAAAACAAAAAAAAAAAAAAAAACGAACGACAAAAAAAAAAAAAAAAATATTTACTAAATTTTATGGTATTTTTACAATACGCAAAAATTACTTTCCACCCTAGGGGAGAAAACGCTATTTTCCACCCGGCTATATGCCCATGAAAAGTCAACTTTCAGAACAGGAGAGATGAAATAGTAGATTGTTAACCAAGGGTTGAAAGAGACCCATTTAACCCGAGATATTTCTGGCGCTCGAACGAAGTGAGAGCGCCAATTGTTCGAGGGTTAAATGGGTAATTTCACCCGAGTTAAACACTCTACTTTTCATTTCGACTGTGAGGAAAAATAATTTAATGTCAACCTATAATCGTAATAAACAACTCGTTAATGCAGGTACATATAGCTGACTGTCGATTTGTGAAAAGTTTTTATTTTAATGATTTGACGTAACTCTATTATCTTCGACTCCGTGGCTGACCGTAACAATAAAAAAAAAATACTTTCCACCCTAGGGGAGAAAAAGCTATTTTCCACCCGGCTATATGCCCATGAAAAATCAACTTTCAGAGCAGGAGAGATGAAAAATATATTCATCAATAGGTTAAATTTATATGAATTAAATTAATTTTGAAAGCCTTCCACTAGTCACTTAAATATTTTTTCTCAAACATGCTCGGAAATGTATGCGTTAATGTCACGAAATGAAGACATGAAGTTCCTTGTTTATGGCTGCCTACATTACTTCTTGGCCTAGGCCAAGAAGTAATGTATGAAAACCCTAACTAAAAACATTATTGGCCGCTACTCAAACTTTTTAAATTTGCTTACTGATATTAAACAGACAAAGGAAAAAATACATACTGCCAACCACCAATACTTTTTTTAATTGTTTTAGTTTTTTGTAAAAAAAAAATTGTGTTTTTTACATTTTTTTTGTTATTTTTCGTATATTTTTAGTGTTGTTTATCGTTTTTAATGATTTAAAAAAAAATCTTTTCTTTTCTTGATGTTTGTCTATTTTTTAATGTTAAAATTTTTGTCGTTTTTTTTAATTTTTTCAAGTTTTCCTTTTTGTTTTACTTTTTTAATGTTTTGTTTGTTTTTAATTTTTTTTTCGTTTTTTTTTGTTTTTTTTAATGTTTTTTTTTGTTTTTTGTTTTTTTAATGTTTTTGTTTTTTTTTGTTTTTCCTTTTTTTTTGTTTTTTTTAATGTTTTTTGATTGTTTTTCTTTTTTTTGTCAATTTTTTTTGTTTTTTTCCTTTTTTTTTGTTTTTTGTCATTTTTTTGGCGTTTTTTTGTTTTTTTAGTTGTTTTTTTTGTTTTTAAGTTGATTTTTTTTAATTTTTTTTTTTTTTTTTCTTTTTTGTTTTTTTTTCAATGTTTTTTGTTTGTTTTTCTTTTTTTTTAGGTTTTTTGTATTTTTTGTTTTTTTTAATGTTTTTTGTGTTTTTTTTGTTTTTTTTTTTAATTTTTTGTTTTTTTTTAATGTTTTTTGTTTGTTTTTCTTTTTTTTTGTCCATTTTTTTGTTTTTTTTCCTTTTTTTTTGTTTTTTGTCATTTTTTTGGGCGTTTTTTTTGTTTTTTTAGTTGTTTTTTTTTGTTTTTTTGTTGTTTTTTTTTTATATTTTTTTCCTTTTTGTTTTACTCTTGTAATGTTTTTTTTAATATTATTCTTTTTAATGTTTTTTTTTCTTTTTTAGATTTTTTTATCTAGAATCTTTCTCACTTTAGTGAGGTGAAAAGGATTCTATTTTTAAACCACTCACATTCGCAAGCTCGTGTTTCAATTCCACACTCGCGGTTAAATTATAACTGCACCCTTGTATAACAAATAACTATTTATTATTTCCTCACATCGTTTGAGAAAAGCACTATACAAGCCTCGGCCGGAACAGGGATTGCTGGACTCGTTGTATCCGGCCTCGTCTACGACTCGGCCGTCTAGCCCAAACTCGTCCATCAATCCCTTACTTCACGGCCTTTGCAGTAATGTACTATTTTAGGAGATTTATAATTTTTTAAATCGTATCCGGTTTTGCTGACGTAATCTATTAACAAAATTATTAGAAAACGATAGGTCAGATTTTGAGTAATCAAATGCGTTGCATTATTGGAGAAAACAATGACTTGTATAATCTTTTTGAAGTTTTACACGTGTTCCTAACAAAAATAGTAGATTGTACAACAAGTGCATAAAACGCACCATTTTACTCGAGACGTTTATCCATCCGAGCGAGCTTGCGAGCGAGGATAGATATAAAGTCGAGTGTAAAATGGGTTTTATGGACGAGTTGTACACTCTACTTTTCACTTCGATTGCGAGGAAATGAAACAGCAACACGTAAAATAATAAATGAGACGAAATACAAATTATAAGTTTATTTCATGAAGTTTTATTGTGTACTTTGGCTGTTGGTATCTTTGCCTTGGTCTTAGAATACGAACGAAACGAAATAAAATAAAGAGGTTGTTGTATGAAGTTAAAGATGTTCGTGTGGCTGTTGCAGCGATTGCCTTGGTCTTCGACGAAGATTTTACTTTATGCTCTAGAGCATAAAAAGCGACTTTATGTCGCCTACGCACGACATAAAGACGAACTTTTAGAGCATGAGAAGTGAAAAATAAATTATAAGTTAATCTACGTTAGAAAATCTTTAAAAATATTTTTCGCTGTTAGTATTTAATGTACTCTAGCTGATAACAAAAAAAACCTGACTTGTGAATTATGTTAGTTTGACGACCATTTACAGTGTTCGCGTACTGGACTAATTACTATGTTATGTTTGGCATAATATTTTTTTTTAATTTATTAATTTTGCCCAAGTTTTATTTTCCATATCTTTCACGATTGTTACCGAACTAAACTAATGGTCTCTACGATACGATGATTTTATTAAGTCCTGAAAAGTTAACCGTTTCGTTTGTGGAATGAATGAAGCTTATGCGAAACAGTTCGCCCATAGGAAGGGCCCACTGACGCCCATCCTAAATACATTTTCTTCAGCCATATCTTTGGAATAATTTCTAGAAGTTGGGGAAAACCTGAAAATAATGTGAACCTAAATAACTCAAGTCTACTACTATACTAAACTGACAACTTATTGTAATTGAAGGGTCCACGGAAAGAACATATCCAGTCACATATTTTATAATAAACTACTAAGAAAAGTTGAAAAACCCCCAACATTTTCATTTCAAAGTTCAATATCTCAAAAATGGCAGAACCGATTTTGAATTAACGTAGCTAAGAACCATCTCGATCACATCAGCTTACCGATAAAAAAAAAGCATCCAAATCGGTCCATTCGTTTAGGAGCTACGATACCACAGACAGACACACATACACGTCAAACTTATAACTAGCGTACGGACTGGCGGTGGCATTGTGGACAGAGTGAGAAATGGAGTCGTTATTATCTACAAACTTCTTATGATTGAATGAATAAATTCAAATATCAAATGTTTTTCCTTCTAGAATCCATTTCTCTTCTTACATTAATTTAACCAATATATTTTACAAACTCAACATTAGCCATATACAACCGGTATCGGTAGATGTTGAACGATCATTTTCGGCACTCAAATGGGTTTTTAATAAATTAAGGAACAGATTTACCGCCAAGAATATGGAGCAAGTTGCTATAGTACATTCATTTTATAACATGGACACCGATTTAAATGAGCACGACGAAGAAGATGTCGAATCTCTTATCCCAGCCGCCATTTGCTGTTAAACATTGCAGTGGGCACTATATTATGCACAAAAACATGTAATTGAATTTTTCGGTCTAAAAAAATTTGGCACTACTTTATATGAAGAAAAATCATTTAATCATTATTCACTCAATCATAAAATGTAGCTTTGCGACTCCATTTCTCACTCTGTCCACAATGCCACCGCCAGTCCGTACGCTACTTATAACAGCCCTCTTTTTGCGTCGGGGGTTAAAAATGAGATTTAATGTCACGTAATAGTTCATAATCATAACGAGATCGACATTTTGACACATAAATCTCTTTTTTTTTAAAGTTCTTTACGTGGACTCTTCAATTGGCTATTTGACAACAGTGAAAATAAATCGTTTTTTCATTAGCAACAGATAAACATTACAAAAATACTCGAAAAGTATCAAGCTTTCATTTATGTTTGCTATTTTAAGATTTTTAAATTCATAAAAACTAACAATAAGAACGTTGTATATTGTGACTTCACAACACTGTAATCTCTACAAATTCCATACTAACGGAGCATTTTTGACGTTTCATAAAAAGAAGCTGATTTGACTTTTGTCAAATACCCAATTCCAAAATGATATATAGTTTGTTCCAATAGAGGCTTTACTATCTAAGCTAGAAGGTTTAATTTTTGATATTTGAGGTATGTTAATAGATATATAATTTTCTTGCTGTTATTCTGCGTCAACAACATGGACTTAACATGCTTAGAATACGGCCCATAAAAAAGGGGTTAGAAATAGCAACAATTTGGTGAATGTAAAACCCATAAAAGCAATTTTTAAAAGTAATCCAAGAGTCGTGACTTGCAAATAGTTAAATAGTACTGACTTGGCCGCGTCGTAAGGGCACGTCTGCACATTGTAGATGAACCCGCCGCACGTGCTGTAGACGGCTGTTGAGCGGTCGCGGAGGCTGTAGCGGACGAGCGAGCGATCCTGAGACACGCTCCAGGCGACGGGCGCCTCTGTCTGCCGCCAAGCGTTGGTGGCTACGCAGTGCAGACCCCTTTTGTGCAGCGAGTGCACCAGCTTTGTAACTAGCTTGTTCTTACTGGGAAGAAAATAATCAATATTAATTATCAATACATAAAGTTGCATTGTGAACAATAGAGGACAGAGTAGGGTTTGTTTTGTTTAGAAATCGAACGAAACAGAGCATTTAGAACTCTGTTGCAATTAAGAACGATATAAATTCCATTGAAATAAACGCAAGAAATTTACATAGCATGACAGATTGCACCAAGGCACTGGAGAATTCAGAGTTAACAGTCTACAAGTATGCACATTCTATTTTTATAATAAACAACACAACACACGCAGTGGTGGAGCGCCCATACAACCCGATTCCCACCGGCTTGCCTAAAAATTCTTATTAGGCAAGCCTTTAGTATAACTTTTATGTTCCGGGTTGCCCATCGAAATTTTTCACGCACCGCCACTGCAACACAGATAAATTGTTATTGGCTCTATAGATTATCCAGCGGCTCACAATACTTCAAACATAATGAAGTCTCACCAGTCGGGTCTTAGCGGATTACACTCCAGCAACTGATTGTTCCCGTCAGTAATGAGCAGTAGCTCTGGCTGGCACCACGTGAGCGTGGCCCACGCGTTCCTGTGACGGCCTTGAGGCTTCCCGGCGGACAGCGCGCAGCTCGCCACCAGCTTGCCCGTCTTCGACCAGATGCGGACACCACTGCAAATACAAATTACGGTAAACATTTTAAAGTTTTTGTTACCAACTGTATTTTTCATTGCAGTCATCAACTAGTCAATACTCCATTGTTTATCATTATCATATAGCAGTGGAACTAGAAATCGAGAAGAATGTGCCAAAGCTCAATTGGGTTTTAGTTTTATTAGATTTGACTTCACTTGGGGATCGCTGTTGCTCTACGTCCGTAGGAATTACCTTAAATAACCCTACACGTGATCCCCGGGTGGTGCTAACAGAGCAACAACTTGGCAACTGCACTGTCCTCTAGGATCTCGCAGTGCTCACTGGATACACCAATTACACGAAAATGAATGCAAGAAATGTCACAGAAGACGCAGAACCGCGTCATATGACAAGAGACGTCGGGCCTTCTGTTCGTGTCTGCTCATTTAACACTGAAGGCATAAGCCTAGCTAAATCAGAATGCATGTTAAAAGTTCTTAAAGAACATGACGTAGATGTTGTCCTTCTTCAAGAAACTCACGCAAAGGACCCGTCCCAATTGAACCGAAGAGGAAATATCCCCGGATACTCGATGGTTGCAGCTACATACCACGCCCAATACGGTACCGCCATCTATGTTCGACAGTCAATCGCTCACACATGCAATGTACAAGCGAGTGAGATAAGTACAGAGAACATTGCAACTACTGTCATACAAGTAGACGAGATACAACTCTGCAACATATATAAGCCACCCCTCAGCAAATGGCCCACCCCTGCCCTCCCTAAACTTGCTCATCCCGCCTTGTACATTGGTGATTTTAACAGTCATCACACTAGCTGGGGCTATACGGAAAATGATGAGAATGGCGTGAGAATAACGGAATGGGCCGACCATGCTAACACTTTCCTCTTGTTCGATAAGAAAAGCAGGGGCACGTTCCGTTCTGCCAGATGGGGAAAGGAGTACAATCCCGATCTCGCATTCACCACGCGAGACGCTCATTTCCGACCGGTGGCAACCACAAGGACAGTCCTGAAAAGCTTCCCGCACAGCCAGCACAGACCGGTGCTTTTCGAAATCGGACTCAAAATTCCCATAGTCTCGTCATATCCCGCGCCTCGATGGAACTTCGCTAAGGCCAACTGGGAAATTTTCAGAAAGAAACTAGACGATTCTATTAGATGGATACCACCTTTTTCTAATAACTATGAACGGTTCAGGAAACTGATTATAGCCACTGCCAAAAAGTGTATCCCCAGAGGGTATCGTAAGAACTACATACCGGGCTGGAACGAAGTGACCGAAGGCAAATGGAAAGATTTCCAAAGAACGGGAGATCCCGACACCGCCCATGACTTGATTGAGTCACTTGATGATGCTAGGCGACAGAAATGGGAGGAAACTGTTCAGGGAATGAATTTCACACACTCCAGCAAGAAAGCATGGCACCTAGTCAGAAGACTCACCACGGGTACCACCACTACGAAAAACCAACCAAAAGTCCACCCAAACGCGATAGCAGATAGAGTAGTAAAGCTATCGAAGGCCCCAAGCCACAAACTACATACGCGCAGCGTAAAAAAGAAACTAACTGCTCTAAAAGCCAATGCTAGCCCAAATGTTAGATACTGTGGCCCCTTCTCTTTAGACGAAATATCCAAGGCTATCGATGACATCGCGACAGACAAGGCAAGTGGTGACGACGACATCTACCCTGAATTCCTGAAACATAGCGGCCCAAAAACCCGAGTATGGCTGACGAAGTTTTACTCAGCAATAATAGACACTGGCAGGATACCGTCGACTCTCAAGCGGTCCAAAGTGGTTGCAATGCTTAAACCAGATAAACCAGAGGATAAAGCAGATAGCTACAGGCCGATCTCTTTGCTCAGCGTTGTGTACAAACTTCTGGAACGGCTTGTCTACAACCGCATTCAGGATCCAATTAATGCTGTAATACCCCCAGAGCAAGCAGGTTTTAGACCAAATCGCAACTGCTGCGACCAGGTCCTGGCACTGACTACTCACATCGAGAACGGGTATAACAAAAACTTAAAGTCATCCACAGCATTCATCGACCTCACGGCAGCTTACGATACAGTGTGGAGGCAAGGCTTGCTCTATAAGCTACTTAAAGTCGTACCATGTATGAAGATATACAGGCTAATAGAGGACATGTTAACAAACAGAACATTCCAAGTCTTCCTCGGTGAATTCGCCAGTAATATAAGGGTGCTTAATAACGGACTCCCACAGGGCTCAGTCCTGGCTCCTATACTTTTTAATTTATATGTGCATGACATCCCCGATACTGTGTCACGGCAATTTGGCTACGCTGATGACCTCGCTATTGTCACCCAACACCGGAATATGGAAGCTACCGAGCCCATACTGGAGAAAGACCTAGCTAGTTTGGACGACTTTTTCTCCCGTTGGCGACTCTGCCCAAACCCTTCTAAGACCGAGGTATGCTGCTTCCACCTATGCAACAGGCTCGCACGTGAGACGCTGAGTGTTAGGTTCCGAGGCACAACCCTGCAACACAACAGCTTCCCCAAGTACCTTGGCGTTACACTGGACAGAAGCTTAACTTACAGCCACCACATCCATAAGCTAAAACAGAAAATTAAGACCAGAAACAACATAGTCCAAAAACTCACCGGAACTACTTGGGGAGCCTCTGCGTCTTGCCTAAGAACTACGGCCTTGGCACTGGTCTATTCGACGGCTGAATACTGCGCTCCGGTATGGATGAACAGCGCCAGTGTTTCATCTGTGGATGTGCAGCTGAACGAAACCATGCGACTTATTACTGGTTGCCTTAAACCTACCCCTAAAAGCTGGCTTCCTGCTCTAAGCGCAATAGAACCTGCACATCTGCGTCGGAAAAAGTGCCTACTTCGAGAGGCAATTAAAAACAAACGCCATCCAGAGCTGCCTATCCACCAAGATCTCGCTGCCTACGGAGAAAAGAGGCTCAAGTCCCGTAACCCACCAGCTCTCGCTGCGATGGACCTGAACAGCCAGTGGGACCTACACGAAGCATGGATGTCCGAATGGAACGGGCAACAACAACCGGATGAACGCCTGTTTTCGCTCAACCCAAAGACGCGTCCACCTGGTTTTGACCATCCACGCAGGGTGTGGTGCCAATTAAACCGCATAAGAACAGGCATTGGTAACTGCGCCCACCACTGGTATAAATGGGGCTGGTGCGACTCCTCTCGGTGTGTGTGTGGAAACCCCGATCAGACAGTCAACCACATGGTTCTGGAATGCCCATCAACAAAATTTTCAGGGCGGATGGAGGACCTCAAGAACCTTAATGAACTTGCTACAGAGTACTTGAAGAGGACTAATCTTAACCTTTGAATTAATCAATCTTATTATTATTATTTTCTTATATAGCTTTTATATGTAATCCAGTGACCAAAATGCCATACGATAAATAAATAACTTCACAACCACTGGAAAATATATAAATATATAATATAAAATTTGACAGCAGATTGAAATATAATCATTGCCAACAATGTCGTCGTGCTTAGTTCGTAGCCGATAAAATGTGCAGCAGAGCGCGTACGGGGGTTCTGGCACTCAAAAGCATTATTACCCATGTTTTCCAATCGTTGCTAGTAGATGCTTGTGAACATGCATACTTGACACTGAATTAGACTTCTCTTGAAGCTCCTCTTTACTACTACTGGGTATTTCTTGTTGTCCAACATCACTGGTCTTACTACTATCAGGTGCTGGTACCCCCTGCCCTTGTTCACCACTTATGTCAGCTTTGCCAAGTGCATCCACTAAAGACTCTATTGAGGGCTCCGGCTCATTCTTGTTCTTTAAGATAGCATCCTTAAGCTTCTGGCATTCAGCCAAATAGTCATCTTCCTTCTCTGGTGTGTTAATTTTAACAAAAATGTCCTCCGGTTCATACTTCTTATGCCCAAACTCATCTGCCTCATGATCCTTGTAAATATCAAACATATCATCTTCAGGGACAACTTCAAAGTCTTCAAAACTGTCCTCTGGGAGGTCCTTTTTGATAGCTGAAGTATTCTTTTCTTCTGGGTCACTTTGCTGTCTGATTTTTTCCATCCTAGTGGAGGCACTGGTCTTCTTTGGTTTGGATTGTGTGGGGTTGGCAACAACACCAATTCTTTTGGATTGATCTAGGCATTTTTCGACTTGGACTTCATATTGGGGACACCAGCTAACATTCATGATCTCATCATCTTGACTGCGGACTTTGTACAATAGACTGCCAGCACCTAATAACAAAGTTAATTTGATTTAAATTAATGTTTAAATGGAAAGCCAAGATGAATTAAAATTAGATTAATCCTGGATGGTGGTGAACATTTATTATCTAGTCTATTTGGAAAGAAGCATTTAATTTTAGCAACTGAAAAAAATATCTAAATGTTGATATTGTGCCAATAGTTGAGTGGTGTTGGTGTGGTGGTGTTGTATGGTGGTGAGTTGGTAACCCAATGCCATCCCATCAGTGAGCCATAATCAGAAATGTTTAATAAAAGTATAACAAGTATGCATAAGTATGGATGCAGTAAGTATGCAAGCGTGTAATATCTTTTGGCAAATGAATATCACAATAAATTAAGATTTTTATTTTACCACAAAAGGCACTCACTGTGTCCTATACATGTCCTAAACACTTACCACTCAAATCCACAACAAACAGAACCCCCTGTTTGGTGCCGATGGCCACATTTAGGGTCACATGGTGGGAGCAGGCCATGGAGGTTGGCTTGAAGGTCTTCACCAAGTTGGTGTATGTCTTCACCACATTGGAGTTCAGGTCCCATTTAACTATGTTGCCATAGGCACCCACTGTTATGGCATATACTTCATTGCTGTATGCTACACCTACTATTTCCTGTGAAAATATTTTAATATTTGCATTGGATATATTTGTAAGATTACTTTACTTGTCTAACCTGGTATTTTATAACCTTAATTTCTGACGTTTCTAAACAGGTTGCACAAGCCCTGGTCTCAGTCGCACAAATGTCCCATTAGATTAGACCAATGTAAAGTAATTTAAATGTGTACAAAATGCGACAGTTTAAAGTGTTATTTGTACAGTCGCCATCACATACATCGGAGCAAACAAGCACGTCACAAACATCGGAACACACCTCTATTTTCAAGGCATTAGGGTGCATGTGCCGATATTTTTGAACACCTATAGTGTACCTATGTATGTGATGGCGACTGTACACTGGATATGTGTGATTTACAGTGTGTAACTGTTTTCTGAAACTTGTCAAGGCAGTAACGGAAATATTCGGAAGTATTTTTCATCTAAAGTCAGCGTCTGGTTGATCTCAGGCCTCAGCCTAAGTACCCTAAACCTTAGCATTGCTTGTCTTCAATCATCAACTTGTTTACAAAAAAACATACATGAATGTGTGGTGAACATTTGGCTATATTTAGATTGAAAACCCAGAATGTAGTCAAGTCATGCAAACAGCTTCTCATTGAACCACTGAGTATTTCTTTAAAAAAATGCCAAAATCACGATCTCTTTCCATCCCAATAGGAGAAAAAATGTGTTTTTGTCATAAGTTTCCTATTTTGTTGCAGCCATATAAAGTATATGGGATATGGAAACACAAAAGGGAAAAATGTTTGGGACATTTTTTTGTCCTATTAAGATCAAAAGAGCTTGTGATTCTCAGTGGATATAACATAAAACTCCTAGAACATTTTACAATTCATAATAATCGTTTTTTTTTTTACAAACACTCAACTGGTGATTGTTGAAATAATGTTGACTGGTGACATGCTTTATGGTCTGGAGGCTTGTAGGATAAGGGTTTTAGTTTATTAGTAAATAGCTGCCTGCATGGCTTCGCCTGCATATTGAAAAGAATGCAGAAAAACCCGCAGGATAAAATAATAGCAAGAGCGGAGATTACCCAAAGCACCAATCCTAAACCAAACATTAAAAAGATACAATCTCACAGATACCCCCTCTTTCTAATATTAGGCACTTGTCCCACCGCCGGCGAGTAGAGAGTACTCTCATAGTAATTCTTACTCGCGCGAGTAAAAGCGAGTAAGAATTACTATGAGAGTACTCGCTACTCGCCGGCGGTGGGACAAGTGCCATAGTAGGTATAGAAGATTCAAGCCAAAAAACAAGCCATTTACAATATGAACAAATAATCAACTAGAATTTATTAATGTTTTTTTTTTAATGAGGGTGGATTGTTAAATTAACCTTAATTAAAGAAAATTGTGATAAAAGAAGTACCTCTTTCTCATGAGTGTGGATGTCATGACTGAGAATGGATTTGAACTTTAAACCTCGGTTTTCTTCCTCCAAGTTCCATTGCTTCACGGAGCCATTGGTACTCCCAGTCAGCACCAAGCGCTTCTCCGGCCATTCCGGCGATATATCTACACTTACAATCCTGCATGAAGGCAACAAAATAATACATATAATATCACAATATCAGTGTTGTTTGATGTTGAAACTTGCTTAAGAGTTAAGACCGTAAGCATGACAAAGCTACGACTGAAACTAGTGTTGTGGATAACGCTCATTTCGAGGCTTATAGACTCGAGCCTTAAAGACTCCCGAGGCTTAAAGACTCGATGCTGTTTAAGAACCGTGTTGGTATATTTTACGCATATGAATGCAAAATATTGACTATTCGTTACTTGAGTCTTTAAGCCTCGGGAGTCTTTAGGGTTCGAGTCTTTAAGCCTCAAAATGAGCGTTATCTACAACACTAAGTGAAACAGATAGGGATCTGAAAGGCTTTGGTTTTGCTGGGCTGCCCGGCTGGATTATGCATAGGAAGTTCTTACTTGTCAGTGTGAGCTCTGTTTAAAACGTGAGCTGTGAATCGCTCGCCTTCCACGACACCATTCGCATCGGCCGCCAAAGGCTTCAAGATACAGAGACTTTTACTAGGACCGCCGTAGGCTAACCAGCCGTCGCTGCTGACCGCTAATCCCGACACTTGAAACCAGTTCGGTGAAGGAAATAATATAGTTTCATCCATTTTTCGTAATTAATTGTAATTTCACGAATATACACAAAAGCACCGGCGCGCAGACAAAATTTAGCTCGCAGCCTCGCACGTTTTTTTGTTTTTCAATAAATGACAGATACACACAGTGTTGTCAGAGCACGATATGCTACGTTTACACTATGCTGAAGTGAGCAGGGAAGTGGGCTGGGACGTGGGCAGAGTGAGTATGTAAATACCCACTCGCGCTACCGACTTCCCTTGCCGCTGCCACTGCGCTACGCTCCTTCTTTTGGCGGTTTTTGTTGCGGAAGTCAAAAGACTGGCAGCGGCAGCGCGAGTGAGTATTTACATACTGTCGTCACACTCACTCCGTCGCCAACCGTCACCGCGTTATCAACCATGCTATGCGAACTTAGAACTTAATGCAAATCCAGTTTCTTATTGAAAACAGTGCCACCTTCTTGATAGCTGGCGAACTCTCTGAAGCTCTAGCGAGTGCTAGGCTAGGCTGTCAAGGTATTTCAAAATTCACCGTATTGTCACAAGGCATCAGTAGCCTAGGGGTACAGACGGTGGTATTTGGAGTCGATGGTCCGGGGTTCGATCCCTAGGACCGACGCACTTTTTGTATGTTTTGTACATTCAAAGAAAAGTTGTAACTACCGCAGAAGAGATGGCGCCTGTATACGCAAGCATTAAATGCCTTCTCAATTTGGTCGAGTTGCCTGTCCATCTCAGTATGTATATTGTAGTCTTTGTTATCAACGTTTGTGTCAAAGACTACAATATACATACTGCATGGACATAGGAAAACCTATGGACAGGGTGTATTTTTCAAATATCATTTGTTTAGACATTAAATTCCCAAAAATAACTCTGTCTCATTTTAACCAAGCACCATTTGGCTACCAAAAAAGAGATGGTAGTATAACAGTCAGAACCGAAAGTTGATGATCAAATGTCAAGTGTGGCCTAAAATCGCCATTTTATGCGCCACGAAATGTCAGTTCCCGTCAGATTAGTGGGTACTTCATATGTCAACGACTGATGTAAACATATCAAAATAATAAAATAACTATTAATTGAACATTATAAACTGCATAAAGCCCAAAGAGCACAATTAGTGGAATGTGGTGACCATGCCCAGGTGCAGCATAATCGGATGTGGCTTAAGAAAAGGCCCAAATCAGGAAAGTTTATCCTTGCACCGGTATGTTATATATTTTTATTGAAATATTGGATAGTTTAAGCATTATCGAGAGCTGAGCATTTGCATTATGTTGTAATGAGTACACAGATTAAGATTAGTTATGTGTTGTAATAGGATTTAGCTTTATTTTCGATATTTTTGTACTTAAAGTTACGTTTGTGTTCTTGAAAATATCGATACTGAATGGCGATGACGTCATTCGCATCATCGAATTTTCTATTTCTATAACCAGTGAGATCTCGAGACAGTATCTTGCATTTAAAAAAACCTGAAAAACCGTCTGGGTTGTCAAGATTGGTAAAATTGTATAGTAGGCAGGTACTACCTTGGAACTAAACAGGCTTCATTGATCGCTAATATAGCTATTTATAAAGGTAATCAAGAAGCGATTGTGCTAAGCAACAAAAGGTTGGAGTCAAATTGACCTTAAAATATAAGGCAAAATGTAAAAGAAATATACCTACATTTGCTCTCTACATTTTGGTCAGAAATGCTTCAATTCATGCACTTTGCAGAATGCAATTTCACACGAGATGGTGCACTGCCATCAAAATATATATTGGTATCTTGTCGTTTTTTTGAGTAGTTAACTTTGTATTTGTAGGGTATACTGACACTATACAATAACTTTACGTTTGTTTGCCTGCCTGTCAGTCTGTAGTGTAGGTATCACAGAAGCTGGAATGGAAATTATCAGAAATTTATTTAGATGAAGACACTGTTTGCTGCTTAGAAAAAAATACTGAGCCATTCTTTTTTTGCCCATGTTTTATGCCATAGAAAAAATGAAAGAAGAAAGAAAATACATTTATTTAACGTCACACACACAATGCTAGCAAATAATTATTTTTCTAGTAACTTAAATCATGGAATTCCGCTTAGTGCATGGAATGCCTGATACAACAATTATTGTAAAAATACAGTGTCATTTAGATCATCTTAAATAATGTACCTACTTAATAACTTAATAATACTTAATTACAGGAAACCAGTACGTTCTGAGATCTGTCTACTCGTATATTATCGATAAACATGTTCCCTGTTTTATCGATAGCAGAACAGCACGACATCCGCCATGTTATGCGCCAATATGACAGTATACTTGGCACGCACATTTTGTTGATACTTCACGTCCTTTAGTTTCTTTGGTCATTGACATACTGAGATAGACAGGCAACTCGACCAAATTGAGAAGGCATTTAATGCTTGCGTATACAGGCGCCATCTCTTCTGCGGTAGTTACAACTTTTCTTTTAATGTACAAAACATACAAAAAGTGCGTCGGTCGTAGGGATCGAACCACGGATCATCGACTCCAAATACCACCGTCTGTACCCCTAGGCTACTGATGCCTTGTGAAAATACGGCGAATTTTGAAATACCTTGACAGCCTAGCCTAGCAATCGCTAGAGCTTCAGAGAGTTTGCCAGCTATCAAGAAGGTGGCACTGTTTTCAATAAGAAACTGGATTTGCATTAAGTTCTAAGTTCGCATAGCATGGTTTGTGTAGCCCTAGCCGTGCTATAGTCGGAAACCTAATTCGAGACCAAAAAAACTACGATACATATGTAACTGTCATTAAGTGTCAATGTCACTTATGTCATTGTCAATAGAACATGTCAGATGTAGCCAACCTTTTTGCATTGATCATCAAATCATAGTAAATATTCGTAGATATGGCCAACATTTTCGATATCAAAAAAGTTACATTCAACAATACGCATTATTAAAAAGCAATTGTTTTTTCTACCTGATATCGTTCAAAAAGATTACAATATCCCAAAACAAAAATTACTTGTTAAACATTTTATAAATCTATTCAGATATAGCTAGTGTCTTAAAATGGCGGAGGTCAGAGAGCTCTTCCGTGAAGTATTAATGTAGTGTGTTAATGGCGTGTGTGTATGTGTGAGTTTTAGATGGCAATTATTTTTATCACCTAAATAAATATATGTACCTATAAAATTTTATAAGCTACTCGTATAAGGAGACGTTACATCTACGAATTTGGTTGGCCGGCCAAGCAAGGTCGCAGAAAATCTAGTATGAAATGAAGTGACCTTGATTTTACCGGCCGCCGTGCTTCCGACACACACGAGCCGCATCACGCGTCGGCCGGCATGCAGTTCGGCTGCAGTTGCTGCATACATTTTAGTACTAGCCACATAGCTGGCGCCTGCATCATGACATTCATGACCACAGAGGGCCTACCGCGAACGGCATTCGAAGTTTTCCCTCTCTGTCGCACTTACGTACGAACTCGTATGTATGACAGAAAGGGGAAACTTCGAATGCCTTTCGCGGTAGGCCCTCAGATATCATGACATCATAAACTAAGCTCATTTTGTATAGAGCGTTTTGATGGCACAGTGGGCTGCCATTTTTGGTGCTTTAACGCTAGGAGGTGCTATAGAGATATTTAATCTTATGAAAAAATTGATTAATGACACCATTAAAAATGTATGCATATTATATATTCAGCACGGTTATAGTACAAGACGGTGCGCTGACAAATCATTACATGTATAGACCCCTTGAGAAAATGGCGGATGATTGTGATTATAAAGTGAGCTACACACTTTTGGCCTGTTATTTTGTCGAATAGCTAAACGCATGGCATAATATTTAAATTATATCTAACGTTGTTCACGACTATTGTTTATAAATCGTACCAAATGTTATGAATACCTGAAGTATTACAAGTGCAATAACAGTTTTTTACCCAAAAATTTCTATGGTTAAATATTTAACAGGTCATCTAGTGTTTTGTAAATAAGTTGAATTAACTTGTTTATTTAAATCGTAGGTTTAATTAAACCTACCAATAAATAAATTTTCTTAGTGCGGCCTTTTAAAAGGTGAAAATATACCACCGTAAACATATTTTATTTTAGTGGCAACCCACGTTGGTCTTGAATTTTTAGGGTATAGTTAGTGTAGTGTAGTGTACAAATGTGATCATGTTGTTATCAGTGCTCTGTTGCGATGGATTTTCAGCATCCACCATCTCCTGGTACGACGACGGCGTTTTCGCCGTCGAATAGTTTTCATAACATTAAAATAGTTAGACAAACGTAGGAGGCAAAGTGCAGAAGGTATGAGTAAGGCATCCTCCATTCCACAATAATCTTAAAGCTGATGTCTGTCGTCCTCCACTGCCCGAGGCCCAACACAAAAGAAGTATGGGGCGGCAATGTAAACGCTCACTGCCGTTCACAGAAGTATTACGGCTGGAAGCAGGGCAGTGTGAACGGCAGTGGAAGTGGCATAGTGTACACGTAGCAATAGGTTGCGGGTGAAATGGGCTCTACAGATTATATGATTTCACCACAATTTGTCAGTACAACATGTCGAAGTCAGAGGGCCTACCGCGAAAGGCATTCGAAGTTTGCCCTCTCTGTCATACTTACGATTTCGTACATAAGTGCGACAGAGAGGGAAAACTTCGAATGCCGTTCGCGGGTGTGTCGTACACATGTAATGATCGCACCACACTTGGGGGTTCGTGTTCGCGTAGCGTCGTTGCCTCTCTTTCATTTGCCGTAGGAAGGAAAGAGATGCAACACGAATATTTGGGCAAACACCGCCAAGTGTGGTGCGACCATAACAATCTGAGGGCCTACCGCGAAAGGCATTCGAAGTTTTCCCTCTCTGTCATACTTGCGAATTCGTACATAAGTGCGACAGAGAGCCAAAACTTCGAATGCCATTCGCGGTAGGCCCTCTGCAAATCTCCATGAACCTAGGATACCCTAGGTTCATGGGTGTATGGTCTTTTAGCCTGTCCGAAAGGACGAATAAAAAAAAAAGTACTGTCACATTCATTAGTTCTTGCCTTGCCAGTCAGAGGGCCTACCGCGAAAGGCATTCGAAGTTTCCCCTCTCTGTTAGACTTACGAGTTCGTACCTAAGTGCGACAGAGAGGGAAAACTTCGAAAACCGTTCGCGGTAGGCCCTCAGTAGTATATATATTATATTTCTCTATGTTCAGTAGGTTAGGTTGTTGTTAGTATTGTGTTTTCTACAAACTTCGATTGATTGCGATTAAACGCTTTATTTCTACACTTCTACGTTATTTCTACGTTCAGTTATTTTATTTTCGCGAAATAGTAATCCTTGCACACCAAGTAAGGTAAGTAAGGCCACATTGTAGAAGTGATCCAAGTTTAGTAAAGAATACACTGCAGCCATGGCACACTACAAAGGAGCAGCATCAGAGGCTGGCAGGGCCATGCACCTCATGAAGAAGCGAGAGAAAGCGCAGCAGGAAATAGAGCAACGTAAGAAGAAGATAGAAGAAGATCTTAAAATACACAACATTGAAAACAAATTCGCTACACATTATGACGCTGTTGAACAACAATTGAAGAGCTCCACGATTGGTCTGGTGACTCTCGATGAAATGAAAGCGAAGCAGGAGCACATTGTGCGTGAAAGAGAGAAGAAATTAGCTCAAAAGAAAGCTGAGAAGGAAAAAGAGAGGCAGAAAGAGATTGAAGCTAAGCAGGCTCAGAAAAACAAGCAAAAGAGACAGGTTTCAATTTACTTTATTCTTCTTCTGCATTTTACTTTGTGCGGACATTGTGCCAGTTACGCAGTTAATGACCACCTGAAGGACAGGGTGTCTACGATTTTAAAGATGATGTCTCGTCAGGTTCAAGGCAGAACCGACTATTTTTTTCGCTGGGTCAAAGGCAAAACATACTATCTTGCTGATCAAAGATAGTTGGTTTTGCCTTTGACCCGGCGATCTTTTCTATAGAACCGAAATAGAGATTAGGCCGTAGACTATTATTTTAGGATATTTTTTCGTACTTTTAGTAGATCCTATCAAGTGATAGGATCTACTAAAAGAACGAAAAAATATCGTTTCAGTTCTCCAACTCATCTACATGGTTCTTCCAAATTTCATCATTCTTAAAACTATATTCCGCTGAAAGAATTTTCATTTTCACAGTAATTACTAATTCAACCTATTTCCTATCTTAATAAATAAGGTACAGTTACTTTGAGATTATGTCATTGATTTACATGATACTTGTAGACAATCAATTCTAATTGAACTAGTTTTTGTGGACAGATCCAGGCTCTCTCATTTGCCACAGCAGATGACGACGAAGAAGAAGAAGAAGAAAATGAAGATGATGATGACGATGAAGCCAGCATTGTGAAGACGGAAAGTGAGGAAAAAGGTTGGAGAGAGAAGGAGGAACCAGTAAGTATTGACACTGAAAGTATTAATTGTTAACACCTCATTAAAGGCTGAAACGCACTGACCCACTGCGGGGCGGAGGCGGTACCAGTTGTAATGTGTGGCGCGGCGCGGTATTCTATGCGGTTCCTTTCATATTAGTTCGAACATTACAACAGGTACCGCGACTGCAGCGCTCCGAGCTAGCGGTGGCAGATACTGTGAAGCGCGGCTGTCGCTAGGGACGGCCGAGCGACTTAGCCGCACTACAGCCGCTGTGATATGAAGGGATTCGCTGTGCAGTCTTCGTTATTCGCTTCAAACCCTACACGTGACCTCCGGTTGGTGCTAAAAGAACAACAAACTCGGCAGCTGCACTGTTCCTTCTGAACCTCGCAGCGCACACTGAAATTCTATCAGCGACATCAATACGAATACATATATATATTATGTTCCAGTGTGCAACCGCCATACGATAAATAAATAAATAAATATTCGCTTCAGTCGCGCGACAAAAACGCCTATATGTAAAAGCGCTAACTGTCTTACAAAGAACAAACTACCCGAATTATATGACGCACACAAGTACTTACAGCATAAGGAGGGTACACGACATTTACCCAAAATTTTTTAGATCAAAAACATAGTAAGTACCATCAGCCAAAGCCAGAGTCAACCAGATTCAAAACAGAATCGCTTGCATTGCTATACGGCTGGAACCAAAATGCGCCTTTAAGGTGGTCAACTCATGCTTTGGCCAAGAGTACATGACTTTGACCTACATGACTTTAGTAAACGAACCCGAACCTGCACTATTTTAAGTATCACTCATTTAAACGCAAATTAATTTATTTCTAATTACTGATATAATGCTATCATTAAATATGTCATAGTCTAAATAAACTATAACTATGTCAAGACTCGTGGCCGCCCTGCCCATAAAACTGTTTTTCTTATATTTAGTAGAAGCCTTAAAAATACTAATGGGACAAAAGTGCCTAAACCTCCTCGTGGGTACTGAAAGAAATTTTACTAAGTCTGCCTGTCACGACGCTTAAAAAGTGGGATCAAGTGATATTTCTTACACAGCTTGAAAGCAGCTATAGTATAAGTATATTTGAAAATCTTAGGAAGTCTTTGCATAGTGCATACGTTCGACTTTCAGTAATAGGGATGAATCATCCTCCTAGCGTTATTCCCGTTTGTGCCCCTAAAGGAGCCCGGGGTCCGCTTTGACACCTAATCCCAAGATTTGGCATAGGCACTAGTTTTACGAAAGCGCCTGCCATCTGACCTTCCAACCCAGAGGGAAAACTGGACCTTATTGGGATTAGACCGGTTTCCTCACGATGTTTTCCTTCGCCGAAAAGCTAGCGGTAAATATTCCGTACATAAGTTCCGAAAAACTCATTGGTTTCGCCGGGATTCGAACCCACGACCGCCGCTTGACAGCCGCATGCCTGAATCACTAGGCTACCGTAGCTTGCATACCTTCGACTGCTTTGTTAAAAATAATTAACTTCACAAAAACAGTTTTAGGCAGTCAAACGTGACACCTCTTCGTGCCATCTTATCCTATACGCATATCACACAATCTTTGCACGCGCCGCGGAGGCATGGAGCAGATTTGCCATAAAATTTATAAGATTGCCAACATTCCTGTACTCAAATAAGCATCCATTAACATTTCAGCATTTAAAGAAAATTCGCAAGAACCCAGACGTGGACACATCATTTCTGCCAGACAGGGAGAGAGAGGAGGCAGACCTCAAGTTACGTGAAGAACTTAGGTTAGAGTGGGTGATGACTCAAGCCAGCCTCAAGGATGAGCCCATCACTGTTACATTCAGCTACTGGGATGGCTCTGGACATAGAAAGAATGTTATTTTGAAGAAAGGTATTAAAACACAATTTTATTCCTTAACTTTAAGGTCCATAGGGCTCATCCATTAATTACGGTCACGAATTTCATGACTTTTTGACCCCTCTCCCCCTCCTTGTCACACGTGGTCACGTTCGGCTACCCCCTCCCCCCCGGTGTGACGTCACATATTTAGCAATTTTCATACTGTTTAGTACGAAGAGAACTTTCTTAAATTTATTATTTCCTTTATTTCATTTCTTTCTTAGATTAGGTTTTTACAATAACTATATAAAAAGTAAAATATAAAACTATATATTAATATAAATTTATTATTATTATTATAGTTTTAATAATAAATTCGCTATTTGAGATTAATTAGTTAAAACTCGGCTAGGAAAATGGTATAAAATTTACAGCTAACGGAAGTACCCAAACAAATACGAGTATGTAGAAAAAACAAACATTTTTGGATGCAATTGAAGTAAAAAGACATACCTAATTTATATTTTATAAATATTTTGTATGTGACGTCACGAAATTTGAGACTCCTCCCCCTTGATTCTTCATGTCACACTTTGTAGACCCCCTCCCTACCCATGTACCTGTGACGTAATTAATGGATGAGCCGATACGAATGGCATCCCCGCGCGTCGAGCTGGCTCGCCAGCCAAACAGTTGCACATAAACATGCGAGGGTGAGGCAGGGCCACAGACCACTTAACCTAGGTAACTTAGGTTAAGTGGTCTGTGGGCAGGGCGCTCGCACGGCTCACTCTTTTGCTCAAATTCGTACGCGCCTCGCGCACATACAAATTATAGAGAACATTTTTATGTAGAAAACTTCCGAGTTTCAGACATTTAAAACTAGCGACCCGCCCCGGCTTCGCACGGGTATGTATTATAATTAAATATAAACCTTCCTCTTGAATCACTCTATCTATTAAAAAAACCGCATCAAAATCCGTTGCGTAGTATTAAAGATCTAAGCATAAATACGGACAGACAGCCTTTGTTTTATACTATGTAGTGATATAGCGCGAGCGCTCATGAATAAGAACCGGGTATCGGTTTGAAGCATTTCGAGCCATGTTTGACCATAAAGACGTGACTCGTGAGTGACCCGTTTAATTATATTTGAATACATAGAACAAGTATAAATTTCGCGGGGCACGCACACTGAGGTGCTTTTGAGCGCATTCTAAATCTATAAAATCATTAAAATCCTTGTAACAAATGTACCTAGAGAGGTCGTAATTGCCTCCAAATGTATATCTTTGAAGGGATTATCCAACATTTTGAACAACAGAAAAGTTTATTAAATAATTTGCAATACTTATATAAATGTTTTTCGTAATATCCGGGTGTCAGAAACAAGATTTTCAATAATTTATTTCTCAAAATATACGCATATTAGAAACGCGGGAGTTTTAGTCTCACATGTGTCATGATCTAAACTACAGTAAGTTGTAATAAAACGGAGATGTAACTTTTTCGGCTTCTATAAAACATCTGTGAACAAACTGTGCGCGGTCAAAAGACCGACTGTGGGCAGCTCGCGCGCAGTGCGTAAGGTATCCACCATAAGTTGCTGAACACCTAAGTACCTTGCACAAAGTACTTTGTTATATACTGAAATAGAGAACAATCTCTGGGCCTAAAAACGTAACCCTGTAATTGATGCGCCATCTAGAATCGTTAGTTGAAATACTCCTCTTCAATGTTAAAACATACAAAAAGTGCGTCGGTCGCAGGGTTTGAACCCCGGCTCATCGACTCCAAATACCTCCGTCTGTACCCCTAGGCTACTGATGTCTTATGACAACACGGCGAATTTTGAAATACCTTGACAGCCTCTAGTTGACTTATTATCAGACGTCGGGGTTTTCGGAGCGGGAATGATTTGAGAAAGAGTAGAGATAAACAGATATGTTAGTCTAAGAAAATATCTTATTATGCCTAATGAATAACTACCTCTCTGTGAGTTGTATACAATCTGTGACAAAGTTTTATTTTAATTTCCGTAAAAGTCTTATAACTTATAAGGTAACAATAAAAATAACTTTAATTAATTACCTGCTGTAAATTGAATAGTTGACACGATTTTCAGAATAAACTATTAATATTTTTCTATATTTGGGACAGTTAATCTACGGCGTCTTGCTGTAAATATCCATTTCAAGGAGCTAAATGATCTGTCCACGTCGACAGTTGTAATAGGTGCATATTTAAATTTTTTGTAGGAATCAATTGATGCACGAGAAGTTTGAGATTGAATTTCTATTTCTTTGCCTTGTACCAACTCATTTATAATTTTTAGTGTGCTATAGCCAGAATTATTCTTTAACACCAACTTCAGTTTATCATAAATCTGTTTTCCTTTTACGCTCATGTTTAATTTGGAAACATCTCTATAGGTTTCATGAACTATTTTTAAACTATCGCTGATGGACAGCTTCGCATCCTGTAGTTTTTTAATAGCATTTGGGATAGTCATCAAATGATTTGCTATGAAATTTAAGTCGCTTTTTATATTTGCATTTCCAAACGCTCTTTTTGCCTTTCTAATACTCTGGGCTTCGGTGGGACTGAATGTATTTAGAACACGTTTCACTTCATCGTAATGTTTGCTGTAATACGTTGCAGCTTCTATCCAGGTTCCCCACCGAATAATTGTTGGTCGAGGTGGTAAAGGCACTCCGGGGAGCATTTCTTTAAACTTTTGTATTCTTTTAGGAGATTTAAAAAATGTCTTCTTAACATTTGCGATTAAATCATTCACATCTGGATAAAGTTTTCTTACTAGTTCAGCCACTCTATTTAAACCATGAGCCAAACATGTGACGTGCAAAAGATTGGGAAAAATACATTTTAAATTTCTTCCAACCTTTAGCATGTAGCCCACACCGTCAGTTAAAAGTAAAAGTACTTTATTGTGATTATTATGGTTAGCACCCCATAATTCATCAAGAGCACTTGTGACTGTATTGGATATTGATACATTGTTCGTGCTGTCTAACCGTTTACTGGATATCAAGTGTTGAGTGCCAATGTGATCATCACGTAATGCTCCCACTATTACGTTAGCTATTTGACGACCATAATCATCCGTGGTTTCGTCAACACTCACATATATAAATTCATTTTTTAGCTCGCTCCGTATTTTATTAATTTTTTCATCGTAAGCTTTATTTAAATATTCCCGTCGCAGTTGACATTCCGAAGGAACTTTTGCAGTTTTTCCAAATTTACCGGTAACACAATTTTCGATAAAATCTTTAAATATCGGATTGTTTACCTGCGTCCATGGTATATTACAGCCCACAACAAATTTCAAGAGCTCACTATTGAAATCATATTTCATACCTGTATGTTTATTAGATGCGACATGTCGCGTTACACTAGATTTCGTTTGAGCGAAGCTCACATTGCACTTGGTGCAAAATAATAAAGAATCTCGAACCTCTATCTCTGGATTATTTTCTATCTACGAACGCATAAACTCGTAACGAGTTTTTTTTCTCGGAGGCATATTTGTGTTGACTGATTATTTACAGTTTTTTTAAAATACAATTGCATATAAGTTTATCTACTAGACAAGCAAGGGTAACGGTTGACAATAGGTGTCTAATACAATGTCAATCTTGACGCTCGATATCTATAAAGCATTTTCTTATAAATGAATAGACTTAACTGAAGAGGTTGATAATGAATGACCAATATAAAATATGTACCTATATGTATGATTAATCTTTATTTATTTTTCAATCAATTATTCATTCGGTAGAAACCTACTAGGGTACGATCTGTTTTTAAGTAAATACCTACTCTTTGGCTAATGTCAAACGTTCCCGCTCCGAAAACCCCGATGTTTGCTTATTATGCTGTCATTACCGCGCAACTAGTACTAATATTGGCCGCCCTGGTACCTTGTCGCTTTCACTCGTTTAACAACTTCATATGGCAGTTTAACATGACGTTCAATGCTACACGGTACAAAGGTGTTAAGCCCCTCGTAAGGCTGACCGTACGTGGGTATGTCCGCGAAAAAGTGCACAGTAACATTCATGACGTAACGTACATGACAATTATAAAGCTTAGTTCATGACATAGATTTTATATGGTACTGATAAGAAATGGAGTGTATTTATATATTTATTAAACTCTTGTGACTTTTGAATACAACAAGTAACGCCATATTATTAAGCATTTTTCTCATAAACTACTTATAGGATTTCTCAAAAATGTAATGAGAAGCAGTACAGATATAAGTAATGAGAAGCAAAGATTTTGTGTGGCTCTTAGTATTTTTGGATAATAATAAAAAGTTTCTTTTTATATAATAGCCTCCATTTTTAGTTTTTTGTACGGAGAGTTGGGCCCCGCTCAATATTAGTTTAAAATAGCCTGAAGAATAGTTTCCATCATGCGGCCAAACTTTATCATGGCTTGTAACTACCGTGATCTATTTATATGGGGATTCACACCTGGGGCGATAGTGTACACTCATATTAACAATCTGCCATGATTGTTACGTAACACATTTCGTAACACATTGTAATAACATTCATGACAAAAAACTGGCGGGACATAACTTAAAAAAAACCGGCCAAGTGCGAGATGGACTCGCGCACGAAGGGTTCAGTACCATTATCTATAAAAACGGCAAAAAAACACGTTTGTTGTATGGAAGCCCCCCTTTTATATTTTTTCTACTCGTCGACTTTAATCTTTGAATTAAGATTTCGTACACGAAACTAAGATCACATACTTTTGAATCCTGGAGCTCCACGAGCTCGTCACGGAACTCGTATAGTTTCATAAGATAACCGCCAGCAGTCATCTTATGAATCCAGGAGCTGTATAAGATAACTGTGAAGACATCAACGCGCAAATATACTAAGCTGCTGCGCTTCATTTCAGCAGGGCGATTTTCAATAGATACCAAGTTTGTTTAATAAATTATTATTTCCGTTGACTCGTAGAAAAAGTATTGTATACAATTAGCTTTTTAAGTCTCGTACCTTAATTATGCCACTCAGCAAGCTTCGTGGCCTAAACGTGGTACTCGACTTAAAAAGCATCCATTATATAACGATTGCATAAACTACTATTATTTTGTTTTTAGTATTTGTTGTTATAGCGGCAACAGAAATACATAATCTGTAAAAATTTCAACTCTCTAGCTTCTCTCTCTCGGTTCTTGAGATACAACCTGGTGACTGACAGACGGACAGCGAAGTCTTAGTAATAGAGTCCCGTTTTACTCTTTGAGTACGGAACCCTAAAAAGATAGCACTCAATTGGGACAAACAATGAACTGCGAATCAATTTAATTCTATTACTGAATTGTAAATCTGCATAATCACATATTAATATATGACAAAAGAAATCCTAATGGACAATAGAATTATGAATATTTCTACTTACCGTACAGTTAACACACTAAACAAATAGTTTTTTGAGTCACAAAACTGTCGTCGATATGAAACATTTCACTCAGCAAATATAAGTGCTCTTTTTTTTCCATGTTGCCATCATGTTGAATGGTGTTGATATTCTAGACACATATTTACCGGTGGGAGGATATTCAGTTAGTTCAGGAGTTATAAGCGTAACTTACATGACGTAACACATCATGTCGAAATTTGTGATGACAGTTTTTGCTGCAAAAGTGGTAGTTGGACAAATAAATAATTTTAGTATAAATGGGAGTGAAAGTGTCACTGATAAAATAAATAAAAATATATTAAAACTTAAGAGGGCTCAAATTTCATAGAATAACATAAAAAAGAACATTGTATTCAATTTTAAATTTCAATTATTTATTTGTTTCGGACTAATGTCAATAAG
The DNA here is from genome assembly GCA_963854355.1 of Epinotia brunnichana. NCBI lineage: Eukaryota > Metazoa > Arthropoda > Insecta > Lepidoptera > Tortricidae > Epinotia > Epinotia brunnichana. The sequence continues at coordinate 15,088,781 of OY977940.1, read as the reverse complement.
TTGTTAGTATACAATCACGAATTATGACTAAGGTTAGTATTACAAATTAATTTATTCCTATAATCCTAATAGAGTTAGATGCTCCATCCCCTGGCATAGGGTCCTGCACAATGTAGGGTGTTCCAGTGCCTAGGTAATGGAGCATCCAGCCTCGCAGCCAACGTCCTCAGGATACTATTACCGCTGCCACACAACCGCCGCATTAGTGATGCCGTCCTGCTGCGTATTATTGCGTAAAAGTCATATGTACGTTCTGTTCTGCCGCAAACATTCCGGACGCACTAAAATATCGCGGCAGCCCCAACAGCATCCTGAAGACGTTGTTATATTGTATTCTATCGCATACAATATCCAACAGCTTTCATATTATCGAATAAGGATACCTCAAAATTAAAACAAAATTAGGTCAAGTAAAAAAAATATGTTCAATTTTTCGCGGACAGACCCACGTACTTAAAACAAAATTAGGTCAAGTAAAAAAAATATGTCAATTTTTCGCGGACAGACCCACGTACTTAAAACAAAATTAGGTCTAGTAAAAAAAATATGTTCAATTTTTCGCGGACAGACCCACGTACTTAAAACAAAATTAGGTCAAGTAAAAAAAATATGTTCAATTTTTCGCGGACAGACCCACGTACTTAAAACAAAATTAGGTCAAGTAAAAAAAATATGTTCAATTTTTCGCGGACAGACCCACGTACTTAAAACAAAATTAGGTCAAGTAAAAAAAATATGTTCCATTTTTCGCGGACAGACCCACGTACTTAAAACAAAATTAGGTCTAGTAAAAAAAATATGTTCAATTTTTCGCGTACAGACCCACGTACTTAAAACAAAATTAGGTCAAGTAAAAAAAATATGTTCAATTTTTCGCGGACAGACCCACGTACTTAAAACAAAATTAGGTCAAGTAAAAAAAATATGTTCCATTTTTCGCGGACAGACCCACGTACTTAAAACAAAATTAGGTCAAGTAAAAAAAATATGTTCAATTTTTCGCGGACAGACCCACGTACTTAAAACAAAATTAGGTCAAGTAAAAAAAATATGTTCCATTTTTCGCGGACAGACCCACGTACTTAAAACAAAATTAGGTCAAGTAAAAAAAATATGTTCAATTTTTCGCGTACAGACCCACGTACGTGTCTCAACCAGACGCTGCCTCAAATACGAACGCACCTTTAGGAAACACTAGGCATTTACACAATAATTTAGTTTAAAAAAAAAGTTTTAAACGACTTCAAATCAGTAGCCAAGTTGCTTGAAGTTTGCCTATAAAATTTGAAGAGTTCCCTCGATTTCTCCAGGATTCCATCATCATAACTGGATTTGGTGACAACGTGACCAATCTGAAAGTATATGCTTATATTTCAAACAAAGAAATAATTTTTCAAATAGATTCATAAATTACGGAGTTATTGCGTAACAAACACACAAAAAAAAGTCGAGTTGAGAACGTCCTCCTTTTTTGAAGTCGGTTAAAAACGGCAATTTGTCCACAATGTTTCCACATCCACAATAAGTTTTCATATTCAATAAGTTAAGGTGTTAAGCCCCTTGTCAGGCTGACCGGACATACCGTAATTTATTGAATCAGAGGGCCTACCGCGAACGGCATTCGAAGTTTTCCCTCTCTGTCGCACTTACGTACGAGCTCTTAAGTATGACAGAGAGGGGAAACTTCGAATGCCTTTCGCGGTAGGCCCTCAGGTGTTACTTTGCGGAAGTCCATGATATATTACGAGAACAATATTCCTTTGCTATTCCGCTAAAAAACGTGCTGGTCGATCAGCGGAGATCAAATGCAACTATTTGCGTATAAATATGCAAATAATTACAGCAAACCACCACCAATAATGAAAAAACCTCGACACGTGTTTCGCCTCTCTACGAGGCATCATCAGGAGATGCTGGCAGGAGATGCTTGCGCCACGTCCACTGAGCCACTGAGTTGATTGGCTCAGTGGACGTGGCGCAAGCATCTCCTGATGATGCCTCGTAGAGAGGCGAAACACGTGTCGAGGTTTTTTCATTATTGGTGGTGGTTTGCTGTAATTATTTGCATATTTATACGCAAATAGTTGCATTTGTTCTCCGCTTATCGACCAGCACGTTATAATATTGTTCTCGTAACGTACCTACCGTGTTTAAGCAAATAAATTATTCTATTCTATTATATGTTTGTTTCAGGCAACTCAATATACCAATTCCTACAACGTTGCTTAGACACGCTGAGACCGGAGTTTAGTGAGCTGAAGACAGTTTCTGCAGACCAGCTCATGTATGTGAAGGAAGACCTCATCCTGCCGCACCACTACACCTTCTACGATTTCATCGTGACTAAGGTAAAGTAACATATATTATGATTTTAGGGAAGGATCATGGCCTAAAACAAATTAAAAAAAAACATATTTAGAAAATAAAATGTCATATAACGTAAGCAGGTTTCCGCTCAGTTTTTTTAGGGTTCCGTACCAAAAAGGTAAAAAAGGAACCCTTATGGTGCGACTCTGTCCGTCTGTCCGTCCATCCGTCTGTCACAACGTTAAATATCTCAGGAACTAAAGCTATTAATTTGAAATTTGGAACTACTGTTAAAAGGGTTAAGATGGAAAATAAAAAAATTAAATATATATTTTTATTTTCTGTTTTGACGAATATGAGGGGGGTTAAAAAATCAAAGTCTAGTAAATAGATCAAGGGGGGTATCATATGAAAGGGCTTGAGTTGCACTTTCTAAAACAGTTTTTATTTATTTTCTACAGTGATTAAATTTTGATTTATTAAAGAAAATGTAGAAAAAAAAACAACCCCCCCCCCCCGCAACTTGCAACGGTAACTTCTACTATGAGCTGTCTAAGATTTTTCAAGAATGAATGGGGTCCTGACATGACGGGTATGGTGTATGAAAGTTTGTACGGAACACTCGGTGCGCGAGTCAGACTCGTACTTGACCGGTGTTATAGTATGGTTTTTTATCTTGCGTCTTGTAATAAAAAGAGATAATGGGGAATGGATGATAATTTTAGAAACGCCTGATTTTTTTTTTTTGGTGATTGGAATAACCTTCCTTCCAGAAAAAAGTAGCAGACTTTTCAGATGCGTCAATTATTTTTGAAAAATATAAACAGTTTCCTCACTTACGTTTTGTGGTTAGGACGGCGAATGAGACAATTTCCTTGATCCGTCTCATATTACATAAAAATATCATAAAAATCCGTGGTAAACTGACACTGGCAATGATATTGACAGCTGCAGCAGCTATATTAGTCATTGCCAGGGTCAGATATTTAAAATATTTTTTGTAATATGAGACGGATCAAGGAAAGTGTCTCATTCGCCGTCCTAACCACAAAACGTAAGTGAGGAAACTGTTTATATTTTTCAAAAATAATTGACGCAGCTGACAAGTCTGCAACGTTTTTCTGGTGCTAAGGAAGGTTATTCCGAAAGCGTATAATAACGTTAGAATTTTAACGGACTGATCCGTATACTTTTCTTCGTTTATCTAATCTAGGATATCAAAGGGGAAATATTGAACTACATAGTTTTACTTATTTCGATCATCAAGTGCTTTTCAAACATAACAATCTAATGTTTTTGCATTTCAAATCTTATATGGAATAAGATATAGATTGATGTATACGCTGAATAGTAACTTCATGAATACACGTTGAAAGAAATATTCCGCATTTAAGATTTTCTTTCTAAAGTAATTCTTATTTCCAGGCCAGAGGGAAGAGCGGACCTCTTTTTCAGTTTGACGCATCCGATGACGTGAGACTAGTGAATGACGCCACACAAGAAAAGCAGGACTCCCATGCCGGGAAAGTACTTCTAAGGTGAGCTTCATCGTCATCACGATATCAACCGAAAGACGTACACTGCTGGACATAGGCCGCCCCCAAAGATCTTGGCTAAAAAGTATAGACCCATCGCTTATTAAGGCGCTCTTATTAGACGATATTTAGGTATTTGCGGAGGTGAGGCAGACGGAGCGGGAGACGCGCGTCCCGCGCACCCCGCTAACGGCCTTATTCTGTTGGCATCCGTATTCGGCTCGTTTTTGCGGATCATACGATCAAATGTTTGTCTTCTTGAATAATTGTTTTATTTTTCAAATCTTGGTTGATTTGTGTAAGATTGTCCCCAAATATTTATTGTTTATTTATTTATTTAAATCTATTTTTTTAGAAAATAAGGAATAATAGGTAGTTACAGTTCTTAAGTACATCGTAGTATGATGACATCAATTATGGACACTTACTTTCCAAAGATATGTTAGTACAGATTTCTTCATCATCAATCCACCTATCGTTTTCCCAGTTCCTAGGTGGGTGCTTCCGTTTTCCAAATACGTAGAACTGATAAAATAATAGTACATCTTCACTTCCTAAGGGTGAACGTCACCAATTATGGATTGTACTAAAATATTACAGTTTTTTTTAAACCGAAATAAAATCGATTACTTCTAGGTAAAGTTATAGCGCCGGTTAACGCCCGCGTTCATCTATTTATCTCCTGACAAATTATATTATTACCATAATTATTACCTTTGTTACATAAGTATGACTGACTGATCAAAATCTGGATAATTAGACCACTGTTAGTCAGAAGAGCATTTTATTATACAGGGTGGTTATTTTAAGACCAGCAAGTTCTTCAGTACATGACTATGTCTATTAAAAAATGTAATTTGACCAAACATCATATAAAAATAACAAATTCAATTTGTCTCTAAAATACCTAAACGTGTTATGTCACTGCGCTCACGCGGCGCGTGCTGCCTACCATGCTACCTCGACCAGCGGCCACACCGCGATGGACCTTGATACTCTCAACAAGCCAACAAGATTGGACTTACACTTGTTACTTCGCTCTATACTCCAGGCAAAATACGGTTTCGAAAATCATTAATTTATAATAGCGTTGTTTTGTATATTTCATTTTTAATCGTTATTCTAAGATGCTTTACACAAGAATCCAACAAATTTTCCAACCGGAAGTAATGATATAAAATTAAATTAAGCTTTAAGGTGGTTCGATTGCCATACAAAGCGTTATTTGACATTCGCAGGCTAACGGCGTGAGATTTTAAGAAACTTATGTAACAAACTTTCATCAATTGGCTTCCCATTTGCGCCAAATTCTCCCTTTCTTAGAATAAACTTGTATAAACTAGATTAATTTGAGAAAAATCGTTTTCCCAAAATATCACGTCCCAAACCAATTTCTCAAATTAATCTAGTTTATACAAGTTTATTCTAGGAAAGGGGGAATTTGGCGCAAATGGGAAGCCAATTTATGAAAGTTTGTTACATAGGTTTCTTAAAATACCAAGCCGTTAGCCTGCGAATGTCAAATAACGTTTTGTATGGCAATCGAACCACCTTAATTGTCTTTTTTTGTTTGATTTATATTGAATTTTTTAAAGCAAATGTAAATTAAGGTAAAAGCCTCCTCGATCTCATGCCATTTTTCTTAGTCTTTAGCCAACTGCATCCAGCTAGGTCCGGCGACCTCAGTTATGTAATTGGTCCAACGTCTTCGTCGTCTCCCTTTCCTTCTTTTGCCTTTCAGCCCTGACCAGTTTGTTTCTTCCAGTGCCCATTTTTTTTCCTAATATCTGGCGATATATGGCTTTTACCCGAATGGCGTCCATATAAGAAAGAAAAAATGCCATAAATCTTTTAGATTTAGTAAATATGTACTAACACAAACAATATAGAATAAATAAAGCTTAAATAAATATATATATAAACTAGCTGTTGCCCGCGACTTCGTCCACGTATAACATGTTATCGTCTAAATGTTTGTTTAAAAAAATTAAATTTAAATAAAATAAATAAATAAATATTTGCGGACAATCTTACACAAATCAACCTAGTTCCAAACTAAGCAAAGCTTGTACTATGGGTACTAGACGACGATATACATACTTATATAGAGAAATAAATACTTAAATAGATAGAAAACATCCATGACTCAGGAACAAATATTCGTGCTCATCACACAAATAAATGCCCTTACCGGGATTCGAACCCAGGACCTCTTGCTTCGTAGGCAGAGTCACTACCAACTAGGCTAAAGCGGTCGGTAAATGTTGGTTTATAAAAAAAAAACATTGAAATTAGTTTTGTACAGTCAGCATCAGATAGTTAGTAGCAGCCTAGGTAACCAAATATATCGCAACACGTCTTTATTACTATAGGAGTAAGGACGTGTTACGATATATTTGGCTACTTTGGCTGCTACTAACTATATGACGCTGACTGTACCTAGTCTTTTAGTAAACAGTCTAAAACCGAAGAACCAAATCTCTCCTTATTTCAAAATATCTTGCTCTCTATACAAACTCAGAACCCTCTTTGAACTCTCATAGTAAATAGTCTGAAACCGAAGTTACAAATCTCTTACTTTAAAAATCTCTTGCTCTCCATACAAACTAAAAGAACTGTATATCCTAGAAGTAGGTATTTTTGTCAAGACCAATCCAAGCATATTCAGTAACGTTTCAGAAGGCTGCAGATTTCCGACACATAAACAATACAAACATAAATTGAAAACTTTGCAGGGTAGCAACAACACAGCGCTAATCAGAGGTGGAATCTTGGGAATGGCACCAAACATTTTCAATAAAATTCCAGACCGAATTAAATTAAACACTGGATATTAATAAATTTAAAAGACAATTGACTTCATATTCAGATTCAGATTCAGATTTGTGTATTATCATAATTTTACAATTGAAATCATAGTACAATGAATATACAGATAAAAATGTGTTAAAATTATGACTTGTCAGTTACAATAAAATACAATAGATGTGTACAGTTGTGTACAGAATTTTTATTATTTGTAAATAGTTTAATAATACTCATACTTATAGCATAATGTTATTTCATAAAATAGTGAAAGAAAACATAATACAAATATTAACGTCAAGCTTTTAAGATCTTGTTATTTAGTCATTTGAAAGAAATTCTTGGAAACTAAACAGTGTTTTTTCAAGCAATAATTGTTTTACCTGGAAGCGAAAAGAGTTGTCGTTCGTTATGGTTTTAAGGTTTGAAGGTAGCCGGTTAAAAAGTATTTGTCCTATTAACTTCGGAAGTTTTGTGCCTATTCTAAGTCTGGGCGAGGTTGTTTTGAAGTGAATACTTCTTTGCTCGCGTTCTTGTATAGGGGTACAGTTCAAAATGTATCACGTAACTTCCGGAATAACTTTTTGTAGAGAAGACTAATCTGATTTCAAATAATTGTTTGTCACATGTTTTGATCCTTCTTTATGTGCCATTAGTTGTTAATCACAAAATGTTATTTAGTTTATGTGACGGGCATGAAAACTATGCTGAAATGACCACAATTTTCAATGCCTCGCGAGTCAAACGAGCTACACCAGTCAATGTTGCTATATATACCGATTTATCTGTGCTTATACAGATTTTAGTGAATTAATGCAGATATATATTTTACGGGGACAGCCAACAAAGAAGTATCGACTTAAACTTAATTAACGGTTATTTTTAAGTCATTCGCATTTCTCATTGATCTCGTACTATTTTCACCTCTCCTTTGAAATTCATTTGGATAACGTTTAACATACATCAAAACTTCCAATATATAAGTTGAAACTGATGTTAAGATACTAAGTTTTCTTAAATGTTCGCGACACGTGTATCTGTACTTTGCATACGCAAGTACTCTAATTGCACGTTTCTGGATCTTTAGGATGCGCTCATAATCCGTACTGTTGCCCCAAAGCATTATCCCGTATGAAAGTTGAGAGTGTATGTACGCATAATACAGCTCTTTTAAGCAACTTTCTGACACAAGTGGTCTTAACTGTCTTAGAGCATAGACATTACATACATATTATAAGTCATTAAGATCCCTCTTGCTAACTTACTGCATAATGTATCTATGTGATCTTTCCATGACATTATTGGATCAATCATTTCAATCAATTGATCAATATTTGATTGAAAAGTGTTATTATACCATTAAAGATTACTTAAACGACCCTGCGATATAACACGGTTCCATTCCAGACATTCCTTAGTTATAGTATTTTTTGAGAGTTTTTGACATGTGTTTGAAGTATTTAACACCAATCACTGTATTGACATTTTTTTTTTAATTTTTATAAATATATTAGCTGGCTGAAATATTTTGTAAATCTACATTGTGGGTAATGCACAGAGGTCTTGTATTTTGTATACCAACAATACTTGTAAAAGTTGTAACCTATGTTTAACAAAATAAATTGAATTGAATTGAAAGTACTTAATTTGTATTCTAATAAGTAATCTTTATGCAAAAATGTAAGTCTCTAGCTCTAAAAATAAAGTTTCCCCCATACAAACTTTGCACCCCTATTTACCCCCTTTAGGGGTGGAATTTCCAAAAATCCTTCTTAGCGTTGCCTACGTTGTAAAAGGTAGTTCTGGTGAAAATTTCAACTCTCTAGTCTTAGTAGTTTCGGCTGTGCGTTGATGAGTGAGTGAGTGAGTCATATCAATAACTCCATACCGACAAAAGGTATGTTCACTTAGATAACGTGACATTTATTTGCTTTAGTGGGCTTATTTTTAAAGGGGCGTGGCGGGGGAGGCTTTCTTGGTAGTAATTTAGAGAAGCTGCGGCGGCAGAGTGAGTGCGAGATGTAAAACGGCATACTTTAGTGTTTTGTGATGGGTATCATGTGCACAAACAGCTGGCAAAGTTTTACAGCTGTATAGGGGAACACCCTGTAGTCCCTGTAGTACTCTGTACCTGACTGCCTCAGAAGGAAGTTTATGTTTTTCGAGCGTATGTATCATCATAATCATCATATCAGCCGAAAGACGTCCACTGCTGGACATAGGCATCCCCCAAAGAGTTACCACAATAGCCGGTTCTGCGCCACCCGCATCCAGCGGACTCCCGCGACCTTTACCAGGTCAATAGTTCACCTTGTGGGGGTAACCATGCCGCGCCTTCCGGTACGTGGTTGCCACTCGAGAACCTTTCCGCCCCAACGGCCATCGGTTCTACGTGCAATGTGCCCCGCCCACTGATACTTAAGGTTAGCGATTCGGAGGGCTATATCGGTTACCGTGGTTCTGCTGCGGATAGCCTCATTTCTGATGCGATCGCGCAGAGAAACTCCCAGCATAGCCCTCTCCATCGCCCTTTGAGTGATTTTGAGCCTTCTTATGAGGCCTATAGTAAGCGACCACGTTTCTGTTCCATATGTCATCACTGGCAACACACACTGGTCAAAGACTCTCGTCTTGAGACGCTGCGGAATATTGGACGAAAAGATTTGCCGTAGCGTATGTATGTATATGACGAAGATGAGGAAGGGCCGTGGCCTGCTGCTGGTGGAGTGGCAGGATCTTTTTCCGCACTCGTTTTTAATAGAATCTACTAAACAGCAAGTAAATATACTTCAGTTCACCAACTCGTTTAGGACTTTAGACTAGGTAGTCGCTATCCGGCGCAATAGCCCTAAATGCTTTTGATATATTTCTGTATGAATAAATAAATCTATTATTCGTACAGTCCATAATTGGTACCATTACCCCCCCCAACCATGTGCTCGTGTCCGAATCCGATTTACACCCGACTACTTACTACCTAACAGTTCTACGTATTCAGGATAACTGAAGATTTTTATTGACATCTTGTCAATATGCTCCAGCTACCTATTAATACGTTTTAGGTGCGGATGTAGAAACGCTTTAATGTAGTAAATATCGCATACCTTATATTTGTTATTCTATCATTTCGAATGTGTTCTCCAGCATGTATTAGCGTTTCCTATTCCTTTAAGTATTTTTATTTACCTTGATAACTCGAAATAATTGATGCAAAAAGGCGTATTTGCGTGCCAGGTAAACATTCACAGGTCCGTCGTCGGCAGTGGCCACGGGCGTACTAAATTGTACTCGCCACCGCGCATGCACGACGCGGACACCCGGTTTTTCAGACAAATGACCAAATGTATTGAATTATCAAACATATTGAAATTCTAAGAAGCCGGTAGATAGATCTAACAAAAAGCCACCTATCACAACACATTTCATTGTAATGTTCCAAATAACTTTTGAGATATTTCGAGTTTGGTGGTAAAAAAGCACTGTTTTGAAAGGCAAAATCTATCGAGGTTTTTGTAAGCAATCGTGATTTTACGAAGCACGAACATAGCCAATGAACTGAAGATATACATATCAAAAATTTGGATCTCTAGCAATAGTACAAGTATACTAATAATCGGTTTGGAAAAGGCACTTTTTCGATGCGCAGCTGCATACAGCGCCTTAATATTATCATAAATTTATTCGGCGCGAGTCTATGCGGCGACCGGGATGTGCCCAACAAAGTTGTACTTTTTAGCCAAGATGTAGAATTTTTAGAGAATGGCTGGTAGTGGTAGAGTTACACCGTCTGTTAAACAGTTCAAAATTTGTTTTTTATTTAGCTAGGGAGTCTTGGCAATAACTTTACATGTAATATACCACCAGTATGTTTTTTCTCAATAACTTCATTTTTGGTCCGAGCTCTGGTTACCGACTGCACTGTTTTGCAGTCATCAAATACTTGTTGATAGGGTTCCGGTGAGATCCCGAATCGACAGGTTCACTTGTGAAGTTAAGGAGTTGCTATAGCAAGCTTCAGTCTTCATCATCAGATCAGGTGATGCATAATTTTCATTTTCACCGAACTCGCACAATAGGTCAGTCCGTAGAGTATTTCTTTGTTGCAAAAGGTGGTGTAGAAGCTTTTTTTTTAAATATTGTTTACATCGATACAACCGAGCAAATATCAAAAAAGGTTACACGAGATATCTTGGGACAACTTTTGGCAGCCACAAATCCTCGAAATTTTGAGACTTTTTTTGCTTTCTCACTCGTAGCTTCTATACGGTGCATCCTAGCGAAAAGTTACTTACGAAAAAATTAAAGAACATGAAATTATGCGTCTAATGAGTACCAATACAGTATAACAATTCGGTTCAGCGACATACCGGCGTTACGGTAGTAAAAAAACCATGGTCGAAAACGAGGCTTTCCTCAACTTTGTAAGTTATTTCCAGTTAGTAGTTTTTAAGCTTCTAAGTATCAAATTTGAATTTAACTATAGGTTTTACGAGTAGCTCCTCAATTATAGGAATTTACAGAATCGAGAGTATATACGAGATGTGAGAGTATAACTGGTAATCGAAGAGCTGGCGGTTTTCTCGTGCACGCATCAGCATTGCAGTTCAATGAGGAAATACCGCCAGCATACTCGGTACAATGCCTAGAGGGCCTTTTTAGGGTTCCGTAGCCAAAATGGCAAAAACGGAACCCTTATAGATTCGTCATGTCTGCCCGTCTGTCCGTATGTCATAGGCATTTTACTCGAAAACTATAAAGTGTATTTGAATAAAATTTAGAGGATAGGTGTATTTTATTAGCCGCTACATAATTCTATAATGAAATGACAAAAAAAAATATTTTCCTGAGTCAAGGATATTTTCAATGTATTTAAGTATTTATTTATCTACTAGCTTCTGCCCGCGACTTCGCACGCATAAGGACCGTACCGGAAAGAAAGTAGACAACTTCAAAATGGTATTATTTTTATTCTGTGTGAAAACTGATAATGAAACAAAAAGAAACTGAAAAATAAGGTCCTTATAAAGAACTGTTTTGAATGAATTCGTCGTATTTTATATATTTTGCCTGCAACCTAACTTTCTTTTTGATGTGTCTCATTCAATTCTGGACGATCAATTTTGACACATTTGATGATGCTTTGTTCCACTTTTTTTTAAAGTTTTCAACTGAGGTGGCAGCTTTGACGTTTTTTTAGAGATGTCGTTTCATGATAGACCAATATCGCTCAATTGGGTGAACTCCTTATCCACTACTTCTACCTTATCGGCTTTATACGATTCCTTCGTTGTTTTAGAGCAGTGATTCCCAAAGTGGTCCAGGTGGACCCCCAGGGGTCCACGGGAGACTTGCTGGGGGTCTACGTAGGCGTGAACAAAAAATGGGGGTCCATAAAATGTTAATGGGGGTCCACGAAAATTTATCTGGTTTTGATAGTAAAGAGCAAAAATGTAAGCATAGTTTTTAAAAGGGCCTACTACCTACCTACATTGTTTTTAGTACCTAACTAAGCAGATTATATTTTAATAAGGCAAGCGACTGTTACTTGTTCAAACTTGCGTATTCGATATTACGTAGGTACAATTTCGTGTACAGACTTGCAAAGCGCTATCCGCCCGACAATGCTTAATGCTTGTTCAGACATGAATTTGATCACCACTATAAATACTTGATGCCAAAGGCAAACTCATTCATTTGTTTCCGGAATTACGAAAAGAAGGTGTGAGAAAATTTATATCAGTGTTTGCTAGTGCCGGAGAAAAGTAAGTACCTACCTTTTTTTTGTTTTATAGTACTTAAGTATTTTGTTTACGTGTACCAGTCGGTTGATCACAACTGTTTCATTTCAATCTTTCCTTCATACTTAAACAGGCTTAGGACTGTCTGACACAATTTTCCGATGTAAAACATTAGTGGTAGATACGTATTTAACAAAGTAAGGGATTTCAGGCGTATTTAAAAGATTGGAATCAACCATTTGTAAATAATCCAGATTATCACTATCACTTATCACCACAGCTATCACTCATCGTCACACGCGATCGGACACTTGCCAATAACAAAGCAGCACTTGTGCATAATGTGCATTAGCCGAAAACCAAAATGTGACTGAGGTCACTGAGGCGGCATTTCACAAAGGGAAGCGCGAGCGCCTTAGAATAGGGATTACGCGCGGGGTTGAAAGGTGCCGCTCGCACGTTATTGGACGGTAGTCCACGTGGACTTATTTTTATTGGATATTGATTAGCAGGCTCGATTGCTAGGTACTATCACCTATTGACTGAAACTAAACAAGTGATTCAAATTAAAATTGTTATTTATTAAATACGTTATTTTATGAAAAAAGAGTTAAAATTTAATAAATAGGTATACCTTTCAATTTCTTATAATGGATACATTAAATGGGCTTTTGGTGTAAGACGGTTAAAAAAACACCTTGTAGATAGGTAACTTCGTAACTTACAGATATTTTAATTGTCCTCTTTTGATTTGAAGACAAAGAGCACGTTTTATTCAATTGTTTTTTCACGACAGAAGCACTGCCTTTCTAAAAAGGCCGAATAAGCAATATTGCAGAGCAATTAATTTTGTAATTTTTTTTGCAAATGACTACTAATTTTATAAAACAGTAATTTCACAATCATTTTAAATTGATTTTGAAGTAACTATTTTATCAAAACTATTTCTTTTTGGAAAGAGCAGGGCTTGAGCTTCGATGCCAGTTTGTCACGTTTTAACAATGAAGCCGCAGACAAAAAATACGCAAATACACGGAGCGCGTGAACTCATTGATTTGATGAAATGTTAGTTATCGCTTTTATGGACAATTTTGGGATTTCGACTTTTATTTTTTTCTACACAAATATGATCAGTATTTGATACTGAGTACACCAATTTTTATTTGTACTATTAAAAATTTGTGGTAAATTAGGTACTTTAAAATTGATACCGTTTTGTGAAAACGTCTGTATTTGTCTTAGCGGTTTATTAGTTGGTCCCTTTACAAGCCGTAATTCTATTACCGCGTGGTGACAAAGGCTGCGGTGTGATACCTATATTCAGAAAAAAACTTGGTTACTAAAACATTTTTTTTTACAGGTAAGGTAACTGACACGAAACATGGCTACAGCAAAGAAAAAATGTCGACAATATAGTGTCGATTATTTGAAATATGGTTTTGTTCCATCAGAGGCAGACAAACAATTGCCCATGTGCCTATTATGCAACAAAGTTTTGAGCAATGACTCTATGAAACCATCAAAGCTCGAAGATCATCTAAAAAGGTGTCATACTGATAAAATAGGTAAAGATTTGAAATATTTTCAAACATTGAAGGAAAAATATGAAAAGAGACCCACCATGCACAGTATGTTCGCTTCAACATCTCAAAGTAACGATGATGGCTTGCGGGCATCTTACAATATCTCATTACTAATAGCAAAATCTGGAAAACCGCACACTATCGGAGAACAATTAATTTTACCCGCTGTTGAAGAGGTTTTAAAAACTGTTTTGCACAAATCTCCATTTGACGTACTAAAAAGAATTCCATTAAGTAACAATACTGTTCAAAGACGCATTGATGAAATGAGCTCTGATACCGAAAGTTTTTTGTGCAATCATCTGCAAAAAACTCATTTTTCTATACAACTGGACGAGTCAACGTTACCCGGTAATGAAGCATTATTATTAGCATATGTTCGATTTATTATGGAGGAAGAAATTCACGAAGAATTGCTATTTGCCAGAACTTTGGAGACTGACACTAAAGGCGAATCAATATTTAATGTCCTGAGTAATTTTTTTACGGAAAAATCGATTCCATTTACAAACATTATTTCAGCGGCAACAGACGGAGCTCCTGCAATGGTCGGTCGATATCGTGGGTTTATAAGTCATCTCAAAAGAATTATACCAGGACTTACAGCTATTCATTGCGTAATCCACCGACAACATCTTGTGGCAAAACATTTAAGTGACAGGTTGAACCAATCTCTTCATTTTGTAATAAAAGCTGTCAACAAAATCAGAAGCAATGCATTGAATACGCGTTTATTTGCTCAATTGTGCGACGAAAATGATGAAGACTTCAAACGACTGCTCTTACATACTGAAGTACGCTGGTTGTCAAAAGGTGCATGTTTAACGAGATTTTACTCTGTTTTCGATTCCGTATTAGAGTTCCTAGAAAGTAGAGATCCAGATTTAAAAGAAAACTTGATCAAATTTAAAGCAGACATTGCGTATTTGACAGATTTGTTTAAAAAATTTAATCATATTAACTTGCAGTTACAAGGGGACAGCCTGAATTTAATTAAAACAAAGGGGATAATTTCGGCTTTTCTTGGGAAATTGAAATTTATGAAGCAAAACATTAGTCGGCGTGAATTCTCTCAATTTCCAAACTTGTCGCAGGTAGAATGTATTGATGAGGATAACCATACCTACAGTCAACATTTAAGTGCCCTGCATGATGACTTTGAAACCAGGTTTGAAGATATGCTGACGATGGATATACCACCATGGATCATAAATCCATTTGATGAAACGGAAGTGGCTAATGTTGTATTACAAGAGGAGCTGCTCGAGCTAAGCACCAATGAGGAGCTGAAGGTGAAATTTAGAAAAGGCTACCAAACATTTTGGCTGCAAGCAGAAATACCCGAAAAATATCCTGGACTGTGGGAAATCGCAAGGAAATTTTTAATAGCTTTTCCCTCGTCATACCTTGTCGAAAGGAGTTTTAGTGCAGTTACAAACCTCTTAACAAAAAAAAGGAGCAAATTAAACATCACAGAACGGGGGGATTTGCGGTTATTGCTCACAAAAATAAAGCCAAACATTGATCGTTTGCTGACACTCCATCAAATACATCCTTCCCATTAATTAAAATTATGACCTGAACCTAGGTATATTAGTATATTACCTTATTATTTTTTTCTTGTAATTATATTCTTTTAATAAATAAAGTGTTATAAAATGTACCATTTTTCGTTTTTATTTTACCTATCGGAATAAAGGGACAGAACTCAGAAGCGACACAATTTTTATTTTTTGGTGACTTTAAGAATGTGGTAGAAATGTAGCAGCAGAGGGTCCACCGAAACCAGTAAAATTTTGGAAGGGGTCCACGAGAAAAATAAGTTTGGGAACTACTGTTTTAGAGTAATGACAAGAAGCCAAGTATGGCCAAAATAAAGTGCTACTCCTGTGCTTCTTTATTAGTGGTAGTAATCTTTTCTGTAAGCACTCGTCACTGTATACCTTAGCGTTCAAAGTCCCTGTAGTAAAGAAGTATTGCGATCGCATACCGCAGTGAAAAATCGCTTGCCACACTAATACTTTTTTGCCAAATTTCTCGATGTTGATGGCTTTATGTTTTCGAGTAACCTTCTATAAGCCGGCACCGTAATAAATTGAGGTCCTGGTAAGGCTTTAAAGTCCAATTTGCAATAGGTCTCGTCATCCATTATAATGCACTGATTTTTCTTGGTCAATATAGGGTCGTATAATTTCCTTGCCAGTTTTCTGACAGCTATTGTTTGATTTTCATCTCGTTTTGGTTGTTTTAATTTTTTATAGGTCTTTAGGTTGCATCTTAGTTTGATTCTTTGTATCATAGCCGAAGAAGTTTTGGCTCTTTTTGCCGCATCTCGAATTGAAAGGGCGGATTTTGTTTAAACATTCTTACGACTTTATTTTCTCATGCCAAGTCGGTTGTCCCCGGTTTTCTTCCAGATTTAGGCAAATCTTGGAGAGTACAGAAGTCACCAAATTTATTTATTATCTTGTGCACGCCCGCGGGACTCTACTCGTACTTTTTAACCAGTTTTCTAAACGTCATACCTTTTATTTTGCACCAATCGTCCAAAATACTTTTACGAACGTGTAAGCTATTTCGCCCCATGTTGACAGTTTGACAAAAGTAGTAATTGCTTTTTGTTGCAATTAAAAGAAAAGGATATAGTTCGTATTTAAAAAAAATTATGCCGATTTTATGTACGTACCAGTTTTTAGAGATGCCTGAAGTTGTCTACTTTCTTTCCGGTACGGTCCTTATAAATTATAGCTTACATGTTATTTTTATGTCTTAAGCCATAACTTCGGCCATAAGTTTGGGACTAGGGTGATTTGTGTGACATCACTCCGCGGTATGTCGCCAAATATTCGTGTTGCATCTTTTTCCTTCCTACGGCAAATTAAAGAGAGGTAACCACGCAACGCGAACACGCAACGCTAAGTGAAGTGCCAGCATAAGAGTGTCTGCAAATATTTATAATCTAAGGCTGAAATATGGTTTGCTCATTATGAAGGACAACTTATTTACCTACCTACTTACGTTCAGTGCAAGTTAATATCCTACTAATCCTTCCTACTAATATTATAAATGCGAAAGTTTGGATGGATGGATGGATGTACGTTCTATTTAATCTCAAAAACTACTGGACAATTTTTAATGAAACTTTCCAGTAATGTACCTTATACAGAGTGTTTTTTTTAATGGGACAGTATGGGGAAATCCGAATCTAAATGAGATAGAGGAAAAGTGTCCAAGGAGACATTAGGTGTTTTTTTATGTTAACAAATTTGGCTTATTAAAATTTTTGGTCAAGCGTGAGTTGTTCTTAAAAAATTATAAAGTTGGTAAATTTTTTTTTTGACGCGGTTTGGCTCTGTTTCATGTAAGGATTATTTCATTGTATGGAAAGAAAAAAATCTGAACAGCAGAAGTTGGTCAAATTTAATGAAAACTAATCTTCATACAATTGCAGTATTCGCCTTTTAATATTGTTACAAGTGCCTAGGCGTGTAAAAAATATTTAAAATTATTCCATTTTTAAATTTCGATAATCGATAAGAGCTCCAGATGATTCAAGAGAAGAACATTTTTTTTAATCTTCGTAAACATCATGGCACGCGAAAGTCTTGAAATTATAAAAAAAAGAATTCAAATTTGGAACGTAAGTTATTTCTGCAGCTGTGATTTTGTTTCCAATCAGTTCATGCTTGTCATTTTATTCATCATGGCGTTAACTAATTCACATAAAGTTGATTTGATTCAGGCGTATTTTCTTAATTATCGCAGTAGAGATAATGCACTTAAGTGGTATCAAGAACGCTATCCTGACCGTGTAGTACCGAATCGCAAGATATTTGATAGTTTAATAAAGAACCTAAGACAGGAAGGCTGTTTCAAACCTAAGCGTAAAAGGCCGACGATGTCAATAGTGAGTTTATAACTATTGCCGTATTGGGATATTTTGAAGCATATCCAAAAGCTTCGTTACGGGAAGCAGCTGAAACTATCGGTATTCATAAATCAACTGTAAGGAAGATATTGAAGGCTCATTAATACAAGTGTTACATAGAAGGTCGACTTGTACAAGCGTTACTACCTGGAGATAAAGACCGCAGGTTACATTTCTGTAATTGGTATGTGGCTCAGACTATTAGAAATAGATGTTTTCCTAATTGTATTATTTGGACTGATGAATGCAACTTTTCGAAAAATGGCATGTACAACAGGAGAAATAACCATTACTGGTCAAAAATAAATCCGCTAAGAACTACAGAAACCCACAACCAAATCCGATTTTCTTTTAATTGTTGGTGTGCGATATTACATAACAGAATTTTTGCTATCAAAATTTACCAAGGAGCGCTAAATAGTGAAAAATATCAGGAAATCTTGAACATGGCTGCAGATTTAGTGGATGAGACTATTAGCTTAAGGAACTTTGGTAAGATAATCTACCAACAAGATGGTGCACACCACAACAGTAGGGCAAGTAAACTGTGTTTGGACGAGCAGTTTCCAAACCGTTGGATGGGTACATATGGGCCGATAAAGTGGCCCCCACGATCGCCCGACTTAACGCCATTAGATTTTTTCTTATGGGGTTACCTTAAAGGTCGAATTTATGAATCCCGATACAACTCCGTACAAGAATTAAAAGATGCTGTTTACAACACTTTAAACACAATTCACCATAAGTCTCTGTTAAATGCAACTAGAAGTGTCTTGAAGCGTGCTCGTACCTGCATAAGACAAGACGGCGGCCACATCGAACATTTACTCAAGTAATAAACCAACTGTATGAAGATTAGTTTTCATTAAATTTGACCAACTTCTGCTGTTCAGATTTTTTTCTTTCCATACAATGAAATAATCCTTACATGAAACAGAGCCGACCCGCGTCAAAAAAAAAATGACCAACTTTATAATTTTAAGAACAACTCACGCTTGACCAAAAATTTTAATGAGCCAAATTTGTTTACATAAAAAAACACCTAATGTCTCCTTGGACACTTTTCCTCTATCTCCTTTAGATTCGGATTTCCCCATACTGTCCCATTAAAAAAAAAACACTCTGTATAGCAGAATAGGACATAGGCTAAATTTTTTGTCAAATTTAATCCCTGTTAGGGACGAAAAAGTGGATGAAACTTTGTATGGAGACCAAATATTTTTATATTGCGAGAGCGGCGTTATGGTTACCATGGTAACGACATTGTCAACAAATTAGAAAATTCATCATGGGCGTACGTAACGTACTTATTGTAGTTTTATTATATTTGTAACCATGTCCGTCACGTATTAAATTATTTAATAAAATTATTATTTACGTTTAAGCAGTGCTACCAGTGACGTTGTGATACAATTCTTATGTTAGATGTTGTTTTTCGAAGACAATGATTTAGTTACATGTTGTTGCAATAGATGGCGCTTTTCACATTCCTACTTCGCGCTGTTAAGATTTTTCCTGGTTTAATAGGGTCGCGTATGCTAATGCCTCTATAACAACAGATATCAATAAATAAATATCTATATACATATAATAAAGCTGAAGAGGGTCAAAAGTCTGTACATGGAAGATATTCGAAAAAAAGTTGGCTAGGGATACTTAGAATCGACAACAGAACACGTTCCAACAGTTTTTAAAAAAATTGCCTGGTTGTCTGTTTATGTGACCGCGCATCACGTGAAAACGGCTGAACGGATTTTGATGCAAACTTTACTAATCTGTCGAGAAAATCCCCGGCCAGATTTTAGGCTATAAAAATCTTAAAGATTCAAAGGGGGTAAAAAATGTTGTTGAACTTTGTATGGGAACTCCTTGAATCCATGAGCTAAAGACTTGAAAATTGGTAACCATAAACTTGACTGGACAGTAAAAACAACCCCATTCAAACTTCTAGCAATGTATAGATAAAACGTTAAAAATATGGGATGAAAATAGGTGCTGAGGCGACTAAAGATAGAGACTGTATAATGTTGCAAGAGCGGGGTTATAACAGTATCGTTACTATGGTAACACATCGTCAATATATTCCAAAATTCATCGAATTCTTACCACTGATACTTAGTCTGGTTGTTTGACCTGTAGCTTACGGAGTCAGCGTCCCCGAGTTCAAACCCAGCGACCGGCATGCACTTTTTGTAGGTTTTTTTTGTGTTACATTTTCAAAAACGCAGAAAAGATTAGTGAATAGAAGATTCGATGCCTAAGAAAATTTATTAACATAAAGAATATTCGAGAAAAAAATGAAATAGAGTATTTGTATTGTAAAGTAATAAATGGTCTAATATCATTATTATTCTCAACATTTTTACAAAAAAAATAAAGGCTTTTAAAAAGTCTGTATAGCCTTGAATAAGTGTTTCCTAATAAAGCGCGAAACTAAAAAGAAAGCCTTACATGGAGCGGAGCTCGCGGGCCTTCGTTTCGCTAAAAGAACATTCGGGGATAGTGAGTGCCCACGTAGGCTTGCCCTCGGGCTCGCATAGTGAGCGTACTCTGAAACGGCGTTTCTGCCTTCGGTCCTACGAAAAACTCGGCCTTCAGCTTCGCTTGCCTCGCCGCTCACCTTCAGGGCTTCGACTCTCAGGTTTCCCTTGCAAGACATCCGGGGATAGTGAGTGTCTGTGGGAGCTCGCATAGTGAGCGCACTCTGATGGGACGCTTTCAATCCTACGAGAAAATCGGCCACTGGCCTTGATTGCCTCGCCGCTCATCTTCTCGAATTTAGCCCTCAGGTTTCGCTTGCAAGACAACACGGGATAGTTTCGATCAAAGAGGACAATTGAAAAATTATTCGCCACGGGCGGGATTTGAACCCACGATCTCTGGAATCCGCCAACTGAGCTACCGTGGGTCCCGCCAGTGGCAACGAATCTTTCAATCCCTTCACTCTAGAAGAGTGTAACAACTTCACGGTAGATGTCGCTACGAGCCTCCTTAAGGTTGATTAGAAGAGTGAAGGGATTGAAAGATTCGTTGCCACTGGCGGGACCCACGGTAGCTCAGTTGGATAAGAGCAATGGACGGATTCCAGAGGTCGTAGGTTCAAATAATTTTTATATTTCCTCTTTGATCGAAACTTAGAATTTCGTTAGCGGACGTTTCTGCTTAGTATAATTTAACACGGGATAGTTTGCAGTCGGGATACCGTCTGTTTAGGTAGGTATTGTATGTAGGTAATAGGTACTTCAACTCTCAGCCTTAAAACTTCGTAAATAGACCTAAAGATACAAGGAAACTGTTGTCAGCGATTTCTAAACTGAGATGAGAGTCATGAATTGTCTCTACTCCATGTTAAACTTATTTCAAGGTGTTTAAAAAAACACTAAAACACGACTTCAATTCAATACTTTGTTGTATGCCACATGTGTCTGCACTTCCTGTCAACTTTACCTCAAAGACTCTTTCCAAAAGTAAATGCTTGGATTTTTACAGAAAATACACAACTGAAGTTATAGGGTCGCAATGCCACTGTTATCTACGGAATTTCAGGAAAATTTTATTTGAGTAGGTATCAGATAGTAAAATCCTACTTCCCACCAAATATTATTTGCTTTGACTTAAGGTTGACTGACAGATAATGTTTTGTGGCATTAAGTCCAGCTTTTACTATATGTAGATAGGTACTTCGTTTGCAATATAAATTAAATAACAAAAATTCGACGTGGAAAACTTTCGGCTGATATGATGAACTAAAATTAAATATTATTGACAATGACGACGTTTTTTAGGGTGTTTTGATTACAAGGGAATGAACCGATATTCGCATAAACTATGGAGTTGCAAGCGTCCATAGGCTACGGTAACGACTTATCATAAGGTGTTGGCCGCCGAGGTGGTGAAAAAAAATATATATCGTTATTTACTTACGCATTTTCCAGTAGTATGCATGGCTTCATACGTAAAAATAACATGTAAGCTATAATTTATACGCGTACGAAGTCGCGGGCAGAAGCTAGTAAGCTTATAAAGATAAATTAGAGTCCAGTCCGTCTGTAAGAATAATTTGGCAATAACACCACGCAAACCATAGTATGTACAGTCAGCGACAAAAATAATATACATCTTTTTCACCTTATTGCCAAGAAATACAAATAAGGTAAAAAATATTTATCTAATATAGTAATGGATACATTTCTTTGTACCTGATGCCTCGCTTAGTTTTATAACAAGGTGGCGTGGCACCAGATAGCCTCAAGAACTTTCATGAAAATATGCAATCCGGTGGAAATCGAGTTCTATGGCTGCCACGCCACTGCGAGGACTATTTATGTGAATTTGTACAATGTAGTCAACTGCATTTGATTAATTTCTTACCTTTTTCCAGATCCTGGTACGAAAGAAACAAGCATATATTCCCGGCATCCAGGTGGGAACCATATGACCCCACCAAAATATACTCCAAATATACAATTAAGGGAAAGTAATTAAAGTTACATTGTGATTACTTTTATAAAGCAATTGTTATTATAAGAATCTTATAATAAGACACGCATAAGTTAGTTAAAGTAACAATAAATGAGTATTAACAAACTGGTTTAAATTATTTTCAGATAACCAAGACGTACAGTCACCGGCATAAATATATGATGGAACAAAGGCCGCAAAAATATCTGATGACAACTCTTTTCCTAGAGCAGTAAGAGCGTGTCAGATATTTTTGCGGTCTTTGATTCATCATAAGTATTATAGTGATGCCGGTGACTAAGTTCGCAAAAACATATTATTTTGAAAATGAAGGCTTAAGTTTCTGTCTTCAATTCAATTAGGCTAGGACGTCAAAGATATGTTTACACTTTTGCACCTTATTCCTTTGTAATAAGGCGAAAACGTTTACATATACAGGGTGACTGGTAATTCGACATAAATTGTTGCAAATTAGCTCTAGTATAACCCCTTTCAAGGAATAGGTCGAATTACCAGTCACCCTGTATTTGACGTCGCCTGTAGGTACTGTGGAATTGGTATACCTTTACAGTCTAGTGCTAGCTTTAACTGGCATGTTAAGAGTATTTAAATTTAGAATTGATGCCGTCTCTGTCACAGACGGGTCACGACTGTACGCTGCGCCGCTGTTCATTTGAAGGCTTATAAATATTGTGCAGACGCCAATATCAACCATATCTACTATTATTTACAATGGTATATATTAACCTCAAAAATTACACATTAACCTACTGACTAATTAAATAATACACGTAAAGGCACCTCCATTTGCCATTTAATATTTTTTATATTTGAACTCCAAATTTACTCCTCTTTCATTTGGTACCCAACACACTATGATAGCAAAATATTTTTTTATTTGTATGTGACAGCCACCATGTTTTTATTTTTCATACAAAAGCTAGCCTTTGTCACCCGGAGCATCATTTCGAATCGCTTGACACCCCATTTATCAAAATCGGTTCAGTATTTTAAACGCTATAGTGGAACATACTTTTTTTTTTTTTGGAACATACATTCCTTTCGGCTCTGCCGTAGTCGGGCCAAAAAGGAGCCTGGCCTATTCTCACTGCCTTCTGGGTTTATCATAATTAAGTATTATGGCCCCTTTCTGCCTCTAGACCTTCTGCCTGCCATCAGACCAGCTTGGTAGTTGATACTACCTACCTACCTACCATAATATTACAGGAGAATACTATCTACAAATATGGCGCGCGTCAAATAGTTGATCGAGTGTTAAATAGTAGACCAACAAATGAACGCTAACAATAAAGAGAGAAAAGAAAAATAATGGACGCTGTTTGACCATGGACAAGCGTTTGGTCACTTGTTCCCTCAGAGCATAGAATACTAGAGAGAGGACAAGCCGCCGGCGGCCGTGTCGCAGCTGTATGCTCAATGGGCATACACTCATACTGTGCACGCGTGCTGATCGCAGAGAATATTACGTTTTTTCCCAAAATGCCTGATGATGCGCGTTTATTGTCAAATAAGCGTGTAGGTATACAAGTGTGTGTTTTAGATGTGTGCGTGCTTTGTCTTGTCAATTACTTGGGCGTTGTGTGGGTTAATGTACTTGCGACAGGCTCACTCTATACAAATCGGCCGCCATGTCCGATCTCCTTATATTCATACATCTGTGCTTGTTCCTATTTCACTACAAACTTCGTACTAATAAAACGTTTTAGACGTAGGTACATACCTATCATAAAATATTTATTTTAGAATTAACTTCACGAAAGCTCCAAAATCGACAAAAATTATCTGAATCACTAAAAATGGTTTCCCAACTGTATTGTTTGTCCTAAAAGCCGTTTTTCTCTGAAGCCATGACATTTTCAGGATGATTATAAAACAAACCTAACCTAACTTAATGGGTTCTAAGTAATAAGTATTAAAAAAAAATTAAAAGCATTTGGGTTTTTGAGATGACTTTTTGTCAAAATGAAAAGTCGGACAAACGATATTTACGGGAAATTAAATTTAGTGATTATTAGATTGGATGAATATATTGGTCCATGATTTCTATTAAGTAAACATAGAAGTAAGTAGATACATGGAAGATAAAAAAGCTTGTATTAAAATCAACATTTAGTCGACAACTTTTTGTGTTCTTCACCTTGACAAATCGTGCGTCTCCAAAAGGACATCGCATAATGAAACTTGAATTCATTTAAGACATTTTGTTATTAACATACAATGACTGTCGTATGCTATATATATATATTCAATATTCTAAGCGCCAACGATAAACAATTTTTTGTCCTTTAGAAACTATTAATAGATACCTAGATTAAAATGTTTACCAATGTCAAATTCAACTTCTAACGGTCTGTTCCCCGTGTAAGTTTTAATATTAACCGGAGGACTTTTTTGTGGCTCTGTAATTTTAATTATTTTTTATCGGCATATAATAAGACTTCCTGACTGATTCATCAACGCACAGCCGAAACTACTAGGACTAGATACTTGGAATTTACACCAGAAATACCTTTTGTAACGTAGGCGACGGATAAGAAGGGCATTTGGAAATTCCACCCCTAAAGGGGTTAGATAGGAGTTGAAAGTTTGTATAGGGAAACTTTGTTTTTTGAACTAGTCTTAAAACTTTGTAGAAAAATTACTTATTTATTAGAATACAAATAAAGTGCTTTAAGTGTTTTGGAAAATTCCGCCCCCAAGGGGGTTAAAAAGGGGTGCAAATTTTGTATGAGGAAAAAGTTTGTAGAAAACTTAATTAATAAAATACAAAAAAGTGCTTTCAGCGTTTTAAAATATTCCATCCCTAAGGGGGTTGGGGGTGTAACATTTGTATGGACAAAACATTTTTTTAAGCTTGAGACTTAAAACTTTGTAGAAAGCTTAATTATTAGAATACAAGTAAAGTACTTTCAGCGTTTTGGAAAATTCTACCCCTAAGGGGGTTAAAAGGGAGTGCAACATTTGTATAGAGGAAACATTATTTTTAGCTAGAGACTTAAAACTTTGTAGAAAGCTTACTTATTAGAATAAAAATAAAGTACTTTCAGCGTTTTAGAAAATACGACCCCTAAGGAGGTTAAAAAGGGTTGCAAAGTTTGTATGAGGGAAACTCTTTTTTGAGATAGAAGCTTAAAAGTTTGTAGAAAGCTTACTTATTAGAATACACATAAAGTACTTTCAACGTTTTGGAAAATTCCACCTCTAAGGGGGTTAAAAAGAGTCACAAAGTTTGTATGAGGGAAACACCTTTTTGCGATAGAAGCTTAAAAGTTGGTAGAACGATTACTCATAAAAATAAGAATAAAGTATTTTTAGCGTTTTGGAAAATTCCAACCCTAAGCGGATGAAAAAGGGGTGCAATGTTAGAATGGAGCTAGAAACTTAAAGCTATTTAGAAAGATTACTCATTCATATACAAAAATAACACTCAGCGTTTTAGCAAATTCCTCCCCTTAGGGGTTTTTAAGGGGGTGCAACGTTTGTACGGAGCGGAGGAAATATTTTTTTTAGCTAGAGACTTTAAACTTTGTTGAAAGATGACAATGACAATGGAAAATTCCATCCTTAAGGGGGATAAAAAAGGATGAAAATTTGTATGGAGGAAACCTTTTTTTGAGCTACCTAGGGAATTGAAGTTGTGTAGTAAGATTATTTATTAAAATACAAACAAATTACTTTCAGTGGCTTGGAAAATTCCACCCCTAAGGGGGGGAAAAAGGGGTGCAATAATTGTATGGGGGAAATTTTTTTTTGAGCTTAGAAACTTAGAACTTCCACCCCTTAAGGGGTTAAAACGGGGTGCAAGGTTTGTATGGGAAACACTTTTTTTGAGCTAGAGATTTGATAGTTTGTAAACTTAATATAAAAAAACTTAAAGCGGTTTTTTTTAATTATTCCCCGAAAAGCGTTAAAAGGAGGTTCAAAGTTTGTATAGAGAGCAAGAAAATTTCAAAGTATGAGATTTGTAAGTTCGATCTTAGCCTGTTTGTTAAAATATTACAAAACTCGTTTCAGTTTTTTTTTAATTCATCCCCTAAAGTGTTTACATTTTTATAGTAAGGGATTAGTAACTTTGGTCTTGAACTGTTTGCTTTAAGACTAAAAAACGCATTTCAATGTTTTTTAAATTCATTCCCTAACTTAAACAAACATTTAGACGATAACATGTTCTACGCGGACGAAGTCGCAGGCAACAGCTAGTCGAGTAATAAAATTATTAGTGCTTTTACCTAGTGTGACGGGTTTATTTGTAGCTGGTTTACACGCGCCGTTTTTTGTGTGGATCCTGATTGGAATAAATTGATTCCATTTAATTATAGGTAATAGCTTTTTTGCCAGAAATGAGTAATTAAGTATATTTCTCCATGTCTCCACATACATACTACTACTCGTACTAGTCTCCATGCTTGTGCATAGCACCCAATCAATACAACAATGCAGGAAAGCCCCGAACAGAGCGTAAAGAAACCGGTCTAAGGTTTCCCAACATCATTATCCTCAAACCTTCGTCGAACTGTAGGTACTCGGCTCGAACTCTCCTATAGGGGAGAGTAGGGTAATTGCGAACACTTAAGGGAGAACTGGAATAAAACGAAACCAGATTAAGTTAGGTACACAGGCTATTTATTATTCATTCTTTAGTTTAATTAATCAGCCTTATGTTTTCATAATCATTTTTGGTACAAGCTTTTACTGCCGACTGTACTTTTCTACATACCATCATCAAGTACTCATTGAGACGATTCTAACGAGCCTAAACTCGATGGGGTTGTGGCGTTTTATTGCGGAGTTCCTATGGCCACCTTCCAGCTCCAGAGAAATGGAGTCGTTATTATCTACAAACTTCTTATGATTGAATGAATAAATTCAAATATTAAATGGTTTTTCTTATAAAATCCATTTCTCTTCTTAGTTACATTAATTTAATTAATAATTAATAACTTTTACAAACTCAACATTAGCCATATACAACCGGTATCGGTAGATGTTGAACGATGATTTTCGGCACACAAATGGGTTTTTAATAAATTAAGGAACAGATTTACCGCCAAGAATATGGATCAAGTTGCTATAGTATATTCCTCAGAGCATAGAATACTATAGAGAGGACAAGCCGCCGGCGGCCGTGTCGCAGCTGTATGCTCAATGGGCATACTCTGCCATACTGTGCACGCGTGCTGATCGCAGAGAATATTACGTTTTTTCCCAAAATGCCTGATATGATAATAATAATAAATAATGACAATAAGCGCGTAGGTATACAAGTGTGCGTGCTTTGTCTTGTCAATTACTTGGGCGTTATGTGGATTAATGTACTTGCGACAGGCGTACTCAATACAAATCGGCCGGCATGTCCGATCTCCTTATATTCATACATCTGTGGTATACTCATTTTATAACATGGACACCGATTTAAATCAGGGACCCGTCCACCCCTTCCCAGAAAAAAGCCTTTGAACGGGTAAGTCGTTCGTTTAATAGCCCATTCATTTTACTTAGCCGTATGAAGGGGTTTCCCTTACGAGGCTACCACTAAATGATAAAATACCCTTTCGAAAGGCTTTTTTTAAGCACTTGGAAAGGGTAGCGCTTTAAAAGCCAAATGAATGGGTATTGAGGGGCATCGGCTTTGGTAAGCAAAGCCTTACGAAAAACCCCTTCAAAAACCCTCAAAGGGGGTTCTGGCACTGCTGGGTAGGTATTTGCGACTCGCCTAAAGCGGCATAGATTAATAGTTTCACTTCAATTCTATGGAAGCCAACGCCGTATTTTTTATATAGTTTTGTTTGAATAACTTCTACTCGTTATTTTGACTAGAAAATAATTAATAGCCCAGGAGTGTTAGATTAAAATTGACCAAATACATAGAATCCCTCATAATTAGCTGTATTTGATAATTAATATTATTACCTCACGACAAAATAAAAATAAAAAAAATATACTTAATGTAAATATTTTCGAAATTGCTTTCTCGGGGTTAGATATGAGGAATTGAGGATATAAGGTACCATTTGAGGTATATTTTACAATAAAAAAAGAACAATTGTATCGTATTTGGAGGAGCCCAAACTTAATATGTTTTGAAAATTATTTTAATTAAAAACAAATTACTGAAATGTTATGATGTGATATATTATTAGAATCGGCCCTTCCATTTGATACCACACACGATAGGATCCAGAACAAAAAAAATCGTTCTTTTATTTTAGGAACGCAAGCGGTGGAGGACTGGGGAGTTTACGAGTAGACTAGTTCTTAATTATCAAATTCAGCGTCAGTATACCAATTTTCAGCTAGTTATGGAGGATTTTATGTTTAAAACCTAATACTCCTGAGCTGTAAGAGTTTTTTCTTGTTCCCTGAGAGATAGATAAATGTATTTTTTACAAGCTTTTATTTAGCTCACCCCGTTTGTTTTATTTTTCTTTCTTGGGTCAAATTTAGTAATTGAAATTCAACTGTCAACCGATTGATCTGAAATTTTGAATGCGTATGTATATCGCATGACAATGCAATACTATGATGACATGGAGCTGATCTGATGCTGGACCTGGAAGGTAGCCATAGGAACTCCGCAATAAAACGACACAACCCCATCGAGTTTGGGTTCGTTAGAATCGTCTCAATGAGTAGTTGATGATGGTATGCAGAAAAGTACAGTCGGCAATAAAAGCTTGTACCAAAATAGTACATTACTGCAAAGGCCGTGAAGTAAGGGGTTGACGGACGAGTTCGGGGTAGACGGCCGAGTCGTAGACGAGGCCGGATACAACGAGTCCAGCAATCTCTGTTCCGGCCGAGGCTTGTATATAGTGCTTTTCTCAAACGATGTGAGGAAATAATAAATACCTAGTTATTTGTTATACACGGAGAAAAAAATCTAGTTTCCTTTAACAGATTATTGTAAATTCGACTTGATTTTATTGTAGTATATGTGACAACTATACTTTTTTTACACATTAATAGAAAATTCTACTTCTTTACAACATCATTTCTAGTTCCTATTACCCACTTACCTAGTATCGTAGAAAACAAATTTTGTGTAGTGTACAAAACCAATATGTAGCCATCATTATAGGACAGGGTAGAGTTTATCAGATATTTCAGTAGTGTTCAATATCATTACTGTGGACTTGAAACGCCCAATAGTCACTGTTTACTATGTGTACTATTAAGAACACCAGATTTTTTATTAGTCTTAAATATCAGTTTAGCGGACTGCAATAAGCAACAATTGCTGTTTATTATATGCAGTATTAGAGGATACCAGAATTTTCTTTGTGTTAAAAATAATTGTTGTGACATGTTATAAAGAGTATGTTCTGTTTACTATACATACTGTAGAGATTATTGGGTTTTATTTTTGTGTTAAATATCATTATTGCGTTCTGAAACGATCAATAATTTCTGTTTACTATATGCAGTATAGAGGATACCATAAATTTTTATGGTGTTAAATGTTATTATTGCGGACTAAAATAATTACTGTGGCATGAAATAAATACTATGTTCTGTTAACTATATATATTGTAGACTGGAACTATAATATACTGTCGAGATAAACAGAATAAGGTTAAACATCTTAGGTGAGTCTTCGCCGCAACGAAAGCATGTTAGAAACAGTGGAAATTAAAAATGGGGTCGCTTAAGTTGTAATACAAATCGAAGCTCAATTTTCGTTTCGTTTTAACATGCTTTTGTTGCGGCGAAGACTTACCTGACGTGTTTAACATTATTCAGTTTAACTCGGCAGTATATTGGTTTAGTCCGTCCGCACGCAATAATGATGTTTGTGGTATACAAATAATGTATAGGTGTGGTGGCCTGAAACATAGACAGAAACATCTGAATCCTAATGGATAAAAACATTTTTTTATTAAATTCATTTTATTTATAAACTGGCACCTTTAATGTTACATTACATTGTACATCTAAAATAACAATCACATTTTAGTATAGCGCGTACCTTATACAGTACCTTTACACGGTACAGTTTTTTGTAATAAAAAAAATGCAGATGGCAAAATGTTCGACTTGAGAAAATTGAAATCCATGTCCACGCATCGACCATAATCACACTGCAATTTTTCTTGAGAAACCCCATACCTACATGGAATGCGGTTTTCGCGCAAATGCTTTATTTCTGCTTGTCGTGTTTGAGGGTCTTTATGTACTGAAACAAAAAAATCTAGTTAAGTACCTACTTACCTAGTATAAAATTACCTACGTTTATATAATGATATTATAATGAACTTACTTTATTGGGGTCGATGTTTATCGTCATCGTCTTCTGTAAATAATTCTTGGGTTTCGAGTGTATCGTCTTCCGTTATGAACGACATAAGTAAATATCATCAAGTTCGTAAACGCATCCACGGAACGCAATAGGACACGCACGAGACCGTTTTCGACGACGAATTACTACACTGCCGATTTTTTTTATGTCTTTGTCCATGCTTTGTCCATCCTTCGTTTCGTCCGCCATTGTATACACTACGCAAACACACTTTTTTTTACTTATAACAGTGATCTACACAGGAATGCAACCTGATTCATTTATTGGCGACACTGGCGATGAAGTCGGTTCGGTGAAAATTAAAGACTGAGCGCTGGGCGCTGCGGGCGGCGGCAGTCGTCGTATTAATTGTGGACAGAACAGTTTTTCGTTACACGTAAATAATGTTTTATTTGGTGTGCAATAATATTGTAATGCCAACATTTTTAACTGTGGCTTTATTGTTATCATTAAAAAGAGTATGTTAGACAACAGAGAACGTATCTAGTTATGAGTAAAAATATTCCTAGTACCTACTATCAAGAAATTTCTAGTAACGGGTATTAAAAATTCGGTAAAAGGTACGAGGAAATCTAGTACCTATAAATGAATTACATTAGGTGGACCATACACAAAGATTTTGTGAACACAATTTTATTATTGATCTGCTAAACTAGATGATGGTGAACAGAATAAATAAATATTGTAAACATCGCAATTATTGAAAAGTGTTGTATGCTAAATGCATATTTTACTCTGTAACTATTAGATGGTTACCAAAACGATATCAAAGTTTTCGTGTACTAGAATATTCTAACTAGAATATTCTAGTACTAACAAAAATATGACTTGTTGTTATAATATAAAAATCTGTTAACCATAGCTGAAATCTGTTTCCCTACACAAGAATCATAACTACTATACAATCTGGTAATATTGTAAAATATTTTTTTCTCCGTGTACAAGGGTGCAGTTATAATTTAACCGCGAGTGTGGAATTGAAACACGAGCTAGCGAATGTGAGAGGTTTAAAAATAGAATCCTTTTCACCTCACTAAAGCGAGAAAAATTCTACATAAAAAAGCTAAAAATAAAAAAAACAATAAAAAAGAAAAAAAAGTTACAGTAAAAACATTTAAAACAACGAAAGGAAATAAATATTAAAAACATTAAAATAAGAGAAAAAACATTTAAAAAAAGAAAAATAAAAAAGGTGGAAAAAACATTTAAAAAGGGAAAAAGAAAAAACTCGAAAAATAACATAAAATACCATATAAAACTTTAAACAATAAAAAAATACTCCATCAAAAAAAGGTTTTTCTTTAAATCAAAAGAAATGAAAAGAAAAAAAAGAAATAAACATTTTTTTTTTCAAAAACATTGAAAAAAGAGAAAACATTAAAAAAACAAAAATGAAGAAAAAACGTTTAGAAATCATTAAAAAAACGACAAAAGCACAAAAAAAACATTTTAAAAAGGAAAAAAAATAAAAAAAAGCAGCTGAAACATTCAAAAAAAGAAAAAAGGTTAAAAAACATTAAAAAAAGAAAAAAAAATAAAAAAAACAAAAGTAAAATATACAAAAAGGGGAAAAAAGACATTTAAAAAGGAAATAAGATAGAAAAAACTTAAAAACTATCAAAAAAGACGAAACAAAAATTTAAACATTTAAAAATAGCATCAAAAAAATGGAAAAAAAACATGAAATATTATTAAAAATCGGGAAAAACAAAAAAACTGCTCGTTAAAAAACATTGAAAAAACAAAAACACATTCGAAAAAAGAAATAACATTTAAAAAAGAACAGTAAAACATACAAAAAAAGAAAAAAAAAACATTTAAAAATTATTTAAAAAACGAGAAAAACAAAAAAACACTAAATAAACAAAAAAAACGTTAAAAACATTGAAAAAACAATAAACATTCAAAAAAGAAATAACATTAAAAAAAGAAAAGTAAAACATACAAAAAGGAAAAATAAAATTAAAAATTATAAAAAAACATGACTAAAAAACAAAAAAAAAAAAACGAAAAAAGAATAAAAAACCAAAAAAACTACAAAAAAAGGAAAAAAAAAGAAAAGTAAAACATACAAAAAGGAAAAAAAGATAAAAAAATCATAAAAATAACATAAAAGACCCTAAAAAAATTTAAACATTAAAAAATAGGCATAAACATCAAGAAAATAAACTTTTTAAAATCATTAAAAGACTAAGTAAGTTGGTTCATTCTAATACGAATTAATTAAAATAATTATATATACTTAAAAATTAAAAAGAAATCAAAAAAAGGACATACATATTCTATATAAACATAGTTTAGACAAAAAGGGGAAATAGGTCAAAAAAACCCGTCGTGATTTATATCGCATGTCGAAATATCTATTATAGTTAATGATTACTATCAAACATCCCAAAATCATATGGCGATATAAACATGGCTAAATAATAGTACAATGCGTCGCACGCGCACCAACTTGTTCCGGCTCTTCGCCATACAAAAGGAAACCATATTACAATGTGATAAGTATTTTTAGTAAGTAGGCGGCATTATTAAAGGCGTCCGCTTTGGCCTTGGCCCCTGTGCCGACACCTCTGGACTCTAACGTCTAATTTGCAATATTGCTCTTATTATTAGCAAAAGGATAAAAATTGCATGAGCGTTGAAAAGAAAACCTGTTCAAGAGCGTTGATAGAAAACCCTTTCGAAAGGGTATTTTTAAGCGCTTGGAAAGGGTATCTGATATTCGTTTAGGGAACCGCTTACCCGTATTTATAGCGCTTAAAAAGCCAAATGAATGGGTATTGCGGAGCTACGGCTTTGGTAAGCAAACCCTTACGGAAAAACCCTCGAAGGGGATACCGGGCGGGTCCCTGATTTAAATGAGCACGACGAAGAAGATTTCAAATCACTTATCCCAGCCGCCATTTGCTGTTAAACATTGCAGTGGGCACTATATTATGCACAAAAACATGTAATTTAATTTTTCGGTCAAAAAAAATTTGGCACTATTTTAAATTAAGAAAAATCATTTAATTCACTCAATCATAAAATGTAGCTTTGCGACTCCATTTCTTACTCTGTCCACAATGCCACCGCCAGTCCGTACGCTAGTCATCATAATATTGCATTGTCATGCGATATACATACGCTTGCAAAATTTCAGCTCAATTGGATAACGGGAAGTGACTGAAAAATGGATTGCAAATTTTGACGGACAACTTACATATTTACATACTTGCATATTTACATACTTACATATTTACATACATACGAACAGTGCAAGTTAATATAAAGCTTGTAAAAACAAAACCTCTGGTGTCCGGAATTACCCTAC
Source organism: Epinotia brunnichana (assembly GCA_963854355.1). Lineage (NCBI taxonomy): Eukaryota > Metazoa > Arthropoda > Insecta > Lepidoptera > Tortricidae > Epinotia > Epinotia brunnichana. The sequence continues at coordinate 15,054,791 of OY977940.1, read as the reverse complement.
ACCCAAGGGGTAATTACGGATTCTAAGTGGCGTAATCACGGACCTACTCTAATTGGAGCACAAATCACAAACAAAGGCCTTTGAAGTGCTTTCTCCATTCGTACACTTCTCATGGGCCTTTAACTTACATTTATAACATATTATCCAATCTTCGGTAATTGGTTCTACATATTTTATTCGTTCGAGATTACCCTTCTCAAATCGTCCGCGATTCGTCGTCGACTCGCTCAAAAATGCAAAGGAAATATTTTATTTGAGATTAGAACCGTGCGGTGCACGATACGAGTACTTCAAAACGTTGTGTAATTAGACGTTATTTCGCAAAAAGAAACCAAAGTTCTATGTTATTCCTACAAGACGACACACTTATCCAATTTTACACAAAAATAAGAAGAAATTGTTGAAAAATCTTCAAGTTTACTTACCCTGGACAGCGAGCGCGTCCTCACTTTGACACTTTCTGTTCGGCACTAGGTTCGGCTTGACTCTCGACTACATCATTCGAAATATCTCTTATCCTTTTCTAACATAGCTAAACCCGCTCATCCGCCATTACCCGCCGTCCGTGATTCCCCAACCCTCCCCTACCACATCTATATGCAGGCTGATAAATATATGTAGCGAGTCCGTGTACATATTTATGTACCTAAATTCCGTTACACAATTTATATTTATTTCTGTAAAAACTCAAGACCTCAAGAGTCTAAGTCGCGTCATTGTTAGGTGTATTAACATAATTTTACTTGTACCTACTGTTAACTTTGTGATAATATATTTAGGTAGGTATACCTACAGCTTTAAGTTTATATCATAATCAAGCGTTTTAATACCTTACTTAGGCCACTCAGCAAACTTCGTGGCCTCAACACGGTACTCGACTAAAAAGCTCTCTATTATAACACGATTGTGAAAAATACTATTTATCACTTCATCTTCGTATTATGTATATTGATCTGTGGCGTTGTGTAGAGTAGAGTCAACTTTTTTCTTTAATGACATCCTGATTTGCGTTCGCCGCTTAATTAAGAGCACGCGAGGGACGAATCACTCCACCCGTCACGCCTAACGAAGCTAGACCTCTACCTACCCTTAGTTACCTACTACGAATCTTGGCGTAAAGATATATTTGTGGGTGAGCGTTGAGGTGAGCTTAAACAAGTTACAGAATAGCGGGGCTGGGCTGCGATTCACAAAACTATCCTCGGCTGTGCTGTACGCTGACCAGTACTAGTCTGACCTCTGATTACTCATAGTTGTTACCAACCGAAGGGTCAAAATATACCAGGGATAAGTTCACAAACCGGTAGACTGTAAAGTAGAAAAGAGTAGTTAATATCTGCCTATGATGCCTCCGGGCGTGTGGAATAAGCATCGCTTATTTTTTATTACTTATAGTAGTTATAATATTACCCTCAATGAGGACTTCTTAAGGGTCCTTTACCGAGACTTCTATAAGAACGTGTATTTTGTTTATTAACCCCCGACGCAAAAAAAGGGGTTTTATAAGTTTGACCTGTCTGTGTGTCTGTTTATCTGTCAGTCTGTGTGTCTGTCTGTGGCATCGTAGCTCCTAAACGAATATACCGATTTGAATGCGGTTTTTTATCCGAAAGTTGACTCGATCGCGATAATTCTTAGCTACGTTTCAACAAAATCGGTTTAGCCGTTTTTGAGATATTGAACCTTGAAATGAAAATATCGTGGGTTTTTCAACTTTTCTAAGTTGTTAATTATTAAGTAGGTATAGTAACTATGTTCTAAACTGTAAGAGTAAGTAAATCCCGACAAAAAACGCAAGCCAAAAAATACTTTATAGTCAAAGCACAAGTATTTTTTTGCCAGCGTTCGTTTGACAGAATTTACTCTTACAGTTTCGGAATTCGGATAGAGTAGGAATACTAGATGCCTGCGCGGTTCCGTCCGTGTACCTATGAACCTATGTCTTTACGCACGCATACCTAAAACTATACCTAACCTAACCGCTTGGTTTAACACGGCGTTTTTAATGACGTCATTACAGGGGAGACCGACTCCTCAGAGATTGTCTCCCGGCAGTTTTGGGATCCAGAAGACATGCCTAACAACATACCTACTAAAAGATGGCGCTGGTATCCAAAAGTGAAGTATTTGTTCGTCGGAATCCCCTAACTACACGCACTAAGGTCGACCCCTTAACAAGTTAAATGTAGGGACATTAACTTTATATTTACGCCTGCACTTGAAATAAAACGTTTGAATAAAATGGAGCAAAGATCATAATTTTTCATTCAAATTACCCACTGCAATGGCCATAGATTATTATAATCATTATATTCATTATACAGCAACAGTACTTAGGAAGTAAAGAGACCGATTTACCTTTATTTTTAATTTGAACCTTGCTAATTTAACAATATAGTCACTATTCGAGTAAATAATGTATTAAACATGGCCTTTTCGTTTCGAAGCTTTTGTGGCACGTGGCTAAACAATGGTATTGTTATACCGATGGGTCTTAAGATAAGATCCGTTCTAGAAAAGCGATTCGGACTATACCTGCCAAATTCGGACAAAGGAAAACAGTGCACTTAACAAAAATTACTTAACATGTTATAAGCCACACACAAACTCGTGATAATTAAGGACTCTGATGTTTAATTTCGGTTTATGAGCGTTTATTTTCCCCCGAGAGTCGAGTAGTATGAGTTACAATCGAAAACTCACGTTCGATTACTACTTTCAGGATCGAATAAACGCGCTTCGAATAGTTTTCGATCTCGCTATTACGAATCCTGCACCCTTAGCGTGGGATTGAAGTGAGTCGCGTCTACTATCGACGCTACCGCCTATCGTCAAGATTTAGTATGAAAAGCCCCTGGTGGTCACTCATAGAACTAAAAATCCAAACTGTAACGTGAGTCACTTATACATTACTTAATTTGCGATCGACTTCACGTTCGTTCACGATTTTCCAATATTCAACCTTATATCACTAGCATTTATCGTTTTAATTTAAATGTTTGTCGGTTATGACATGCTGGAAACCACACGTTAAAAATATACGAAACAAAATTTCTAAATTTGTATACGCTCTCAGAGAGATTAAAAAAACGACTGACTTAAAAACTGCACTTCAGACATATTACTCGTACGCATACAACTGGCTGAGCTACGGAGCTATTCTCTGGGCCAATAGCACAGACGCACCAAGCCTGTTCATTTTACAAAAAAAACTCATTCGAATTCTAGCTAATATTAAACAGACTGACAGTTGTAAACCTCATTTTAAACAATACAACATACTTACACTCCCATGTATCTACATTCTTGAAATTTGTAAATTTGTCCGTAAATACCCGGAATTTTATACGAAACTGGAAGATGTAATCAAAAACCGTACGATGCGATATAAAGGCAAATTATTGCTACCACCATCACGACTAAACCTACATTCGTCAGGACCCTTTGTAATGTCGATAAAAATATATAATAAATTGCCGAAAGAATTGAAAGATGAAAATAAAGAGACAGTTTTCATACGCAAATTAAAACAAATGTTACTTTCGAAAACCTACTACTCTTTAAAGGAATATTTAGATGATAAGTATGTTAATAGAATTAAGTAAAACTAAGATATATAATTAATTAATACTATTTTTTGTATGCTGAATTATATGTACCTAAGTGTCCACCTTCTTATTTGCTGCGCCCAACAGGGTACATGATGTGATACCATACTTTATTTTAAGACCACCTGTATAACCATTATGTGCAATAAATAATTGAGTATTCGATCTCGTATTAGTTACGTAACGTTAGGTTACGATTGTATCTCACGATAAGGGTACTGTTCAATTTCGTCGACCTGTCGAATTTGTAACACATACTGCCGTTGTACCTACCTACTCCGAAAACGACTGCAAAACGTTCGTCGCTAGCGTTTAATTTTCGATGTGTAATTTAACGTTCTATTCGTTCTACCAATTGGTACCATGTGACATTTTGAATCGAAGAATACCGTAGCGACTGTAGTTTACTATCTCACTTGCAAAATGGGGCGTGATAACATATTATTCCGTCAAGAGTTACCGTAGATCCGATCGACACCTATCTCAAATTAAAGAACGTATAAGGGTTTTGAATTGAAAACATACAAATACAAATAAATACAAATAGTTTATTTTGCAAGAAAAAGGGTTGTTATGGTCTTGTTACAAAATATTCAGCACCTCCTTAAACAGCCATTACATATGGCATGCAAAATATTAACAGTCTATTTAAATATTCCATTGTATAAATTATAGTCATTATTTTCTATCAAAAAATTCATTCAATTTATAAAATCTATGATCAAGGAGCCATTTGTACAGGATCTTGTTGAATTTACAATTTGGGACGTCTTTAATTGTTTGAGGTAATTTATTATAAGTGTTCACGCACATTACACTACAATTTTTCCTGAATCTTGCTGTTTTTTGTTGTTTTTCTACAACAAGATGCTCAGAATCTCTCGTATTGCGTGGATATATATCTCTTGCCGTCTTAAATAAATTACTATGCTTTCTTACAAATTTGCAGACTTCATAAATATACAAACACGGGAGCGGTAGTACACCTAATTGAAGAAATAGAGGTTTACAGGATTCATATGGTCCCACCCCACAAATGGCACGAATACATTTTTTTGGGCGATAAAAGCTCGATACATATCACTGCCATTTCCCCAGACAATGAGACCATATCTCAACACTGAGTCAACATATCCGTAGTAGGCAGCCATAGCTGTTTTCTGGTCAGTCGTTTTTCTTAATCTATATAGAACATACACAAATCTGTTAATTTTGTTGCATACATTACTTATTTGCTCATTCCAATTCAAAATACTGTCAACATATATATCTAAAAATTTTGTAGTAATTCTCATTAAATTTATGTCCATTATGATATATTTCTAGTCGTTGATTAAATTTATTAAAATTTATTAAACAAGTTTTTTTCTAAGTTTGGGTTTAGATTATTATTTTCTAACCATTTGACTACAAAGTATTCACTGTTTTCATGACCTCCAATTCATGATAGTTAATACTCTCAGAATGGTTATTGGTTACTACCACGGATATATCATCAGCAAACAGGACACATTTTTGTTTTATTTTATCTGGAAGATCATTGATATATACCAAGAAAAGAAGTGGCCCAAGAACACTTCCCTGTGGCACACCATATTTATTTTCCCTATACCTGGATCTGTAGTACTTAGTGGAAAATTTACTATCATCACATTCATCACATATATCCGCAAAACTCGGATTGTCGCGTATTTTTAACCGACTTCCAAAAAGGAGGAGGTTATATGTATGTTCCACTGTATGTATTTTTTTTATTTTTTTAGGGTTCCGTACTCAAAGAGTAAAACGGGACCCTAATACTAAGACTCCGCTGTCCGTCCGTCCGTCCGTCCGTCCGTCTGTCTGTCACCATCACCAGGCTGTATCTCACTGATACCGTGATAGTTCCAGCTGAAATTTTCACAGATGATGTATTTATGTTGCCGCTATAACAACAAATACTAAAAACACAGAATAAAATAGTTTTGTTATAGATAATGGTACGGAACCCTTCGTGCGCGAGTCCGACTCGCACTTGGCCGGTTTTTTTATGTATGTTCGCCGATTTCTCCGTCAATTGTAAACCGATTTTCAAAATTTTAGATTTTCACCCGGCCTACACGTTGAAAGAAAATAAAAACAGGGTAAAACAAGTAGTAGCTTCTATACAAGTACTAAGTGAGTATGTATTAGTATACTTACTTTTTCTTCCAACAGAATGTATTCCTAAGGACGATGGTTTCCATGAAAATAACCTTCAAAAAGACCTTGAATCTTTATTTTATTCGATAAACTCAACCAACATAATCACACCCAATTTAATTCTGAAACAACTTTCATTCATCATTAAGATAATTGCTACCTACGAAGTACGAATGCCTATAGCTTTTAAAATCGTAAACCCTTGCATTTGGTAGGTAACACTGTTTTTATAACAATCATAAGTATTAAAACTGTGCAAAACAAAGCTTATTCCATTGTTTTCCAACGGCAAATTTAATATTGTTTATGTAGCATAATACAAATCTCATTATTATAACATTAAGTATAAATAATTCATTGCTGTGGGCTTTTCCTTGAAGGCTTTCGTAGTACAGGATCTCTTGGCGGATATATTATATTCGAGTTTAATGCCGCTCTTACTACGTGAATTCACTTTTAAACGAGTTGTGTAATTGAACGAAAATACTTATAACGGAAACGTAAATCCACTCTTTAACCGACTTGAAAAAGAGGAGATCTGAATTCGGTTGTATTTTTAACCGACTTCACAAAAAAAGAGGTTATTATATGTTCCACTGTAGGTATGTATTTTTTTTTCTTTTTTTAGGGTTCCGTAGCCAAATGGCAAAAAACGGAACCCTTATAGATTCGTCATGTCAGTCCGTCTGTCTGTCTGTCTGTCCGTCCGTATGTCACAGCCACTTTTTTCCGAAACTATAAGAGCTATACTTTTGAAACTTGGTAAGTAGATGTATTATGTGAACCGCATTAAGATTTTCACACAAAAATCGAAAAAAAAACATTAAGTTTTAGGGGTCCCCATACTCAGAACTGAAACTCAAAAATTTTTTTTTCATCAAACCCATACGTGTGGGGTATTTATGGATAGGTCTTCAAAAATGATATTGAGGTTTCTAACATCATTTTTTTCTAAACTGAATAGTTTGCGCGAGAGACACTTCCAAAGTGGTAAAATGTGTGTCCCCCCCCCCCTGTAACTTCTAAAATAAGAGAATGATAAAACTAAAAAAAATATATGATGTACATTACCATGTAAACTTCCACCGAAAATTGGTTTGAACGAGATCTAATAAGTAATTTTTTTTTAATACGTCATAAATCGTAAACCGCAATTTATTTCACGGAACCCTTCATGTGCGAGTCCGACTTGCACTTAGCCGCTTTTTTTATTTATGTAGGTATTCGCCGATTTCTCCGTCAATTGTGGACCGATTTCCAAAATTATTTTTTTATTCGAAAGAGTATTTAGTTAGTTAGTTATACTGGGCGTTTTCCGCAAGTCGACATCCATTGTGCCTATTTTGCGTGAAACGGCGGTGTGGCGCTACTCTAACCACCCCAGCTCGTTTAAAAAGTTGGTGAGTGCCTTGGTGTTGCTGACTGCGTCCCGTAGTGTGTTTGGAGAACCTAGGTGCTTAATTCTGTATACTTCTACCTCCTTGCAGTCCCCAAATTGTGGGCAGCCCTCAAATTTTATAGGCACGCGTGTAGTGATTTGGGTATTTTCTAATTATAACTCGTCTATTTACCCTCGGAAATCGCAATTTTGGTGAAGTGGAACTGACCATAAAGACCACAGATGACTTATGGAACTCCTCAAAGATGTAAAGTACGTCAAAGATGCTGACATGATTACTTTGAAATAGCAACTAATGAAGTGTTAATTCTGAGATCCTTGAGGAATCGACGGAACTCCTCAAAAATTATGAGTAATTTTTTTTTTTAAGTTATTGCGGTTTTAAATATTGAAAACGGAGTATTTGATAATAAAAAATAAATTCTTAAAAAAAACCTTTGTTTCCCAGTGGTTTTTTTGTGCACAACCACGTTGCATAATGGCCCCATCTATCCCAAGTAGGTACATATATGTAAACCCTGTATATTTATTACGCGAGACCGATTTTTGTACATGTTATCAGATCTACAGTTATGCTCCGATTTTCATAAATGACATATCATTTATGAAAATCGGAGATTCGATTCGTCTCATGCTGGAGATTTGCAATAAGGTCTTAATTTTTTATCGAAAAAGTACTAAAATTTTAATTTAAAGAATCTACTGTGCGCTGACCTGACCATATTTTGGCTGCGTGATGTCACGTGACGTAACTCCAGTTTTGACTTGAAATGACAATGTAAGTAAAATAAATAAACAAGAATTTAACTCAAACCTGTAGTACTTAAGTTCTTTCAGCATAAGAAATTATAAATGTTGAGTCGGCTACATACTCGTATTGATACAACACTAAGCAAATTACGAAAATAGAAAACAAACTTGATTCCAATAAATACTTGAATAAATTATCTTTGCAATGTTTACAAAAACTGATAGACGTATGACATCAACTGCATGCTATGCGAACTTAGAACTTAATGCAAATCCAGTTTCTTATTGAAAACAGTGCCACCTTCTTGATAGGTGGCGAACTCTCTGAAGCTCTAGCGATTGCTAGGCTAGGCTGTCAAGGTATTTCAAAATTCGCCGTATTGTCACAAGGCATCAGTAGCCTAGGGGCACAGACGGTGGTATTTGGAGTCGATGATCCGGGGTTCAAACCCTACGACCGACGCACTTTTTATATGTTTTGTACATTCAAAGAAAAGTTGTAAGTATCGCAGAAGAGATGGCGCCTGTATACGCAAGCATTAAATGCCTTCTCAATTTGGTCGAGTTGCCTGTCTATCTCAGTATGTATATTGTAGTCTTTGATCAACTGTGGATCAATGACCAAAGAAACTAAGGTTTTCCTATATGTCCATGCTGTGGATTTATTTTGTTATTGACTAAGAAATGTCAATATTATTAGCCATGTTTTTTTTACTTCGTAAAAGTTATATACAAACTAGATTTCTCATATTCGAGATGTTGGGAGAAGAATGAGGTTTAAACCCATTAATCGTCGTGGACCCCATGTACGGCTTTGTTAACCACTTACACAATGCTGTACTCTGCCGTCTCTGCCGTAGGCGCCGATAGGCTTCCACTCGATTACTTAAATTTCTTCTCGGATGACGGGGACTCCCATTGGCGACTTTGTTGACCACTTGAGTACCATCGAAATTATTTCAGGTTCAGATAATTATATTTCGATTACCTACGGGTAAACCAGGTGGGTATACTGTGAAATGTAAGTTTGTATGTTGGGGGTAGGTACCTAATCTCAGAAACTCTGTATCGGTCTCTGTAACCATACTTCTGAGAAAGCTGGAGTACATGGGCATTAGGGGCACTGCGCTGAATTCGTTCACCAGCTATCTAACTGATCGAAGTCAGATGGTAAAAATAGGACAACATGTGAGTAACCACCTTCCTGTCAGCTTTGGTGTGCCGCAGGGGAGCGTACTTGGCCCAACTTTGTTTACTCTATATATTAATGATATCCTTACCACTGATATACCTAATGCAAAGCTTGTCTGCTACGCAGACGACACAGTAGTGGTCGTAAATGGGAAAACTTGGGATGAAATCTATTATCGGGCTGAGAGTGTGCTGGCTGGCGTGGCTTCATGGCTGAGCAGCAATTTGCTGACACTAAATGTTAGTAAGACTAACTTCATAGCTTTCTCAAAGACAGCAGTTTCTTTCCCGCCTGAGAATAAGACTATTAAATTTCACTCTTGTGCGCATTACACTTCGGCATCATCTGTCTGTCACGTACATGGCTGTGCCTGTCAAGGAATTGAAAGGCGCCACTATGTAAAGTACTTAGGGCTCCTCATCGATCAACACCTTTCCTTTAAACAACATTTGTCTCTGCTTGCGTCTAGGGTAAGAAAACTTATTTATGTGGTGAAGCGACTTCGGGACTGCGCTTCCCCTGTAGTACTTCGTTTGGTATATCACGCTTTATGTCAATCCATACTACAGTACGGTGTAGCCATCTGGGGTAGTGCAGCCAAATGCCACATCCTTCAGGTGGAGCGTGCTCAGAGAGCTGTATTAAAGGTGATGCTGAGGAAACCGTTTCGTTATCCCACGGATACACTTTACCGAGAATGTGGGTTTCTTAAAGTGCGCCAGCTTTATATCATGAAAGCGGTCTCGCGGACTCACAGCTGTTTACTCAATTCTGCGCTCTATGAGGAAATCTTAAGAATACGCATATATAAGGCGCCCCTGCCACCGCTCATATCAGCTTCGGCTCGTAAATCTCCAGCTTTTTCACATCCCTACGTATATAATAACATCTGCAAGTACCAGAACATTAAACAGCTTTCCACTCCTGAAGCTAGACGTATTGTAAAGAAATGGTTACTAACATTGTCATATGCTGAAACCGAGAGACTGGTTAGAATACCGCATACAAACTAAACCCTATAAAGCTGTTGTGGAATTTCCATCATCAACTCACACCCAAGCACACACACATACACACCCACACCCACCCCACACACACACACACACACACACACACACACACACACACACACACACACACACACACACACACACACACACACACACACACACACACACACACACACACACGCACACGCACACGCACACGCACACGCACACGCACACGCACACGCACACGCACACGCACACGCACACGCACACGCACACGCACACGCACACGCACACGCACACGCACACGCACACGCACACGCACACGCACACGCACACGCACACGCACACGCACACGCACACGCACACGCACACGCACACGCACACGCACACGCACACGCACACGCACACGCACACGCACACGCACACGCACACGCACACGCACACGCACACGCACACGCACACGCACACGCACACGCACACGCACACGCACACGCACACGCACACGCACACGCACACGCACACGCACACGCACACGCACACGCACACGCACACGCACACGCACACGCACACGCACACGCACACGCACACGCACACGCACACGCACACGCACACGCACACGCACACGCACACGCACACGCACACGCACACGCACACGCACACGCACACGCACACGCACACGCACACGCACACGCACACGCACACGCACACGCACACGCACACGCACACGCACACGCACACGCACACGCACACGCACACGCACACGCACACGCACACGCACACGCACACGCACACGCACACGCACACGCACACGCACACGCACACGCACACGCACACGCACACGCACACGCACACGCACACGCACACGCACACGCACACGCACACGCACACGCACACGCACACGCACACGCACACGCACACGCACACGCACACGCACACGCACACGCACACGCACACGCACACGCACACGCACACGCACACGCACACGCACACGCACACGCACACGCACACGCACACGCACACGCACACGCACACGCACACGCACACGCACACGCACACGCACACGCACACGCACACGCACACGCACACGCACACGCACACGCACACGCACACGCACACGCACACGCACACGCACACGCACACGCACACGCACACGCACACGCACACGCACACGCACACGCACACGCACACGCACACGCACACACACACACACACACACACTCCCATAATGCATGTCAATAGAACTTAGTTAACCGACTTCAAAAAAAGGAGGAGGTTCTCAATTCGGATGTATTTTTTATATACCAACTCGACTAGTATTATCTAAACTATATAACTAAGTACCTACATTTCCTTAACACTCCTGTAAATCTTGTTTTTTCGCACTCGCAGACTGCCAAGATACTGTAGGCTTAAGCCTAGTTTGGAGTCTGATGGATATACCCCATAATATCATGTAACAAGTGTTTTTGTGAAATAAATCATTATTATTATTATTTCCTTTATTTAATTTCTTTCTTAGATTAGGATTTTACAATTATTATTAAACTATACCCATCCTATTCTAACTAAGAACCGTTTCTTCAGTACCTAGGTAATATGTAGAATGGACCTACGGGATTAAGTATGTGCTATATTTTATTCCGTCGCTCCGCCTAGATTCTTTGTATACGCGGCACAGCCGCGCGGGTAGTTAATATATAGTACCTACATATTAATCACTTTGCAAGATTGCTACTTTTATTCTGTAAACTGGTTTCAAAGTTTCGTCGTAGCGCAGGTGTTTTAAATGGAACCAATGCAAAATACCTATTTAAACGCTGACCTCCTCAAACTCAATTTGTACACCACACCATCCGTTACAATAATAATACAAAATCTCGATGATTTTATATTTTAAATAATTTTAGGCAGCCTAATTACAAAAGACTTCAAATGTACAGTCAGCAGCAGAAGTAGAGCGGGCCAGGTGTTGAAAATTACCTGCACACGACTTTATTCGAAATTAAGGCCATTTTGAACACCCGGCCCGCTTAGCTACTTCTGCTGCTGACTGTATTACTCGTACACCAAACAATGTCGCACAAATAGCTATGAACTTTCAACCAGAAGAGACAACTCTTAAAATCTAGTTTGTCATGTATGAGCAAAAAGTGCCCTTTATGGCAGTGAAACGTGGGCATTGATACAAAGGGACTGAGAAAGACTGGACGCGTTCAAAATGTGTTGTTGGAGATGAATGAAAGGCATAAGTTGGATCGAGATGTTAACAAATGAAGAGATGTTAAGGAGGGTAAATAAAACAGCGATTTTGAAATTCTTGATTACCATTGATAGTAGGAGGGGAGTGAAGGTGGGGCATTTGATACGGCACGAAAGCTTCTTTAAAATCATCATGGAAGGAAAGATAGAAGGAAATGAATTTATGATCATGAAGCTGACGATGCTTGGTTCAATTCCGGAAAGGGTATTTATATTGTGTTATGAGCACGAATATTTTGTTTCTGAGTCTTAGATCTTTGTATATAGTTAAGTCTTTGTATCTTTTTTTTACGTTTCCTCCACCGACAAGAGCAAATCTCTTAAATGATGATGAAATATATCGCCGTCTAGTACCCATAAAAGCCTGTTTGATTCCTAATAGTTATTTGTATTTACTTATAAGTTTATATCCAATCATCCTCACAAAAGTAATGTACCTACCAAGGATATGCGACAATTTTTTTTTTTTAGATAAACAGCTTCGTAGTAGGGACTGTATCTAACCCGTCATAGTTATCGCGTAGCGAATGATCTACAATCCATGACGCGGTCTTTGACGCACTGGGGCAATATGTGTTTTAAAATCATGAACATGTGGTCACTGTAAAACATCTCAGCACAAATTTCTGAGAACCGAGATATGAGCAGATATGATAATAATAGTTCCTTGAGGTATTGAGAAGGACACATTTTCAAATCTGATTACGTAGGTTAGGTTAGCCTTTTTGCTGTTAGTTTCTGTCGGTTTAAAGGGGAGACGAAGTAATATTTTATTCTATTTCGACCTAAGCAAGTTTTACACCTGACCTGGTACAGATCGCGAGAGTCCGCTGGATGCGGGTGGCGCAGGACCGGTCTTTGTGGCACTCTTTGGGGGAGGCTTATGTCCAGCAGTCGACGTTTTTCGGCTGATATGATGATGATGATGATGAAGTTTTACACATCCACGCCACGCCAGATAACCCTGCTATGAGTGTACGAATATAATAATGCCGCTACGTCTATTACGTGTGTTCCTTGAAAGTTTTAAACGTCATAACATAATATAATTCTCGGTTAAAATGTTTACAGAATGTGGCTATTTTAGTCTGAACTAGCCCCATATCAAAACATAAAAAGCAGCTTCTTAAAATTAAATTTTAGGTTCAGGTTAATACGTATTTTACACTTTGAAGTTTATCGGACACTTTACGCTCGAAATTGTAGACGATTATGTATACTTACCTAGGACAGACTGTCCAGTTAGATAGGTCCAACTTTGAGAAAGAGGTCAATCGTCGAATCCGACTCGGCTGGGCAGCATTCGGGAAGCTACGGCACATCTTTTCGTCCAATATTCCGCAGTGTCTCAAGACGAGAGTCTTTGACCAGGGAGTGTTGCCAGTGATGACATATGGAACGGAAACGTGGTCGCTTACTATGGGCCTCATAAGAAGGCTATGCTGGGAGTTTCTCTGCGCGATCGCATCAGAAATGAGGCTATCCGCAGCAGAACCAAGGTAACCGATATAGCCCTCCGAATCGCTAAACTTAAGTGGCAGTGGGCGGGGCACATTGCACGTATAACCGATGGCCGTTGGGGCGAAAAGGTTCTCGAGTGGCGACCACGTACCGGAAGGCGTGGCGTGGGTAGGCCCCCCACAAGGTGGACTGATGACCTGGTAAAGGTCGCGGGAGTCCGCTGGATGCGGCAGGGATCGGAACCGGTTAATTGCAAAAACCTCGGTTTACCACAAATCTCGAACTATTTTATACTTCATATGTAGAACTCAGTTGTGTTTTGAGGTAACGAGTGCGTATTATTAGATTGCCCAATTAGAAATGAAATTATTAACAAAAGAACGAAAAAATAACGTTTTCGTTCCCATACAAACAATACCGGTTTCCGATCCCTGGGATGCGGGTGGCGCAGGACCGGCCATTGTGACACTCTTTGGGGGAGGCCTATGTCCAGTAGTGGACGTCTTTCGGCTGATATGATGATGATGACACTTTGAAGTTTATCTTAATAAAATAAAATGAATTAAGCCAAACAAACTCTCTTCCTCCTATTGAAATCGGTTACAAACTAATATGGTAGTAAAATAACTAAGGTAACGTTCCAAGGAGTCCCTTGCTATATGCTCCATTTGAAGTTCTTGTCTAATGCAGCATGGAATAGCACACCTTATACATACACCATTTCTAAACACTCGTTATACAGAAATAGACTGTTCTAACACAGCAAGGATTGTCTATAGTATCCGCAAAACTATCTGGCCGGTCAGGTCGTATAATATTAGAAGCATGCTATTATTACACACAAAAAGGTTTCATTGTTACTTTTTTCTACTCCTGTACCGTTATCTGTCATTTATATAGGCTGTAGCTCAAATACAATGACATCACTAATAAGTCGTCGCTAAACTTTATGCTCTATGGCCCAAAAACGCACTGTTTAGCGTACTTTTTTGGTTCATACATTTTTCATAAAAGCACTTTAACTTTTTTTGTAAATCGGCCGCTATATTGTAGTGGTGCCAACTTCATAAACAAATATTTTGAAATAAAAGTATTTATTTACGATGTAACATTTGTATAATTATAAATTATTTACTACAATAATAATATGCATTGTAATTAATATTCTATTTGACGATCATGATATAAATTCATATAGATTAAGCGTAATTTAATTTATATTGTTATCTTATACAGGGTGGAATTTCATAAACTGTACATAATAAAAGGAGAAAAATTTCAGCCAATTTCATCGGTGAAACGGTGTTTTTTTTTTTTTTTTCTAGTCATTAGTTTTTTTTTTTACAGAATTTTGAAAATTTTTGTAAAAACTCGGGTAATACACCTAATTCAGACGGTATAACTTTTGATCCAATGGTCCTAAAATGAAAATAAAAAATGCAGAGTATTACCAAGGGACAGGTTAATAATTCTTAATAACAATAAAAAACCAACTAGAAGAGAAAATCCGCAAAAAAAAATATTGTTTTTGAAAAATGGCTACAAAAATTACGAATTTTAAAAGAAAAACACAATTTTCTGAAAAAAACGCAGATTTAGTTACCATTTTTTTTGCTTAGTATTAAACCTCACTTAATGCCGATTCTAAAACCGTTTTTAAACTGTCTCAGACTTTGAAAAATACCACGCAAATGGGTACGTAAATCAAACCATAATTTTAATCCTCTTAAAATCCTTAATGACCGTTTGTTCACAGGTAGTTGAAGGGTGTTATTGGGTTTTAGGTGGAAATAACAAATTACGTACTTAGTATTAATCCTCACTTAATGCCGATTCTAAAACCGTTTTTAAACTGTCTCAGACTTTGAAAAATACCACGCTAATGGGTACGTAAATCAAACCATAATTTTATTAATTTTAATCCTCTTTTTTTCGTTTTTTTTTCCGGCCAAACCGCTTGACTTTTGAATAGGGGTCTCGACCAAATGTCATAAAGGTTCTTAAGGGGAGTACAACCGCATTTTTTTTTGGCCGAAAAAAAAACTTTTCTTTTTTGAAATTTCAAATTGGTCGCAGCGCGCCAAGATTTGGCATGCGGGGACTTGAGGGGCCCAAGAGTTGTAAAAAGAAAAAAAAATTGAAAAAATCCAAAATGGCGGACGGTACGGGCAAAACAAATTTGCGAGGCCGTAGGCCGAGCTGCGGGAGTATAGGACTGTGCGTCTATGCCCCCGAGTGTCTTTCGTAGTAGGCGAAGGCCGAAGGCCGAGCTCCGCATAGGGCCGAAGGCCCGAAGCGTCCTGCGAGGCCGTAGGCCGAGCTGCGGGAGTTTAAGGTTGTGCTACCACTCACTAACCCCCGAGTGTGTTAAAAGCGAACCTGAGGGCCGAAGGCCCGAAGGTGAGCTTCGTGGCAGGCGAAGGCCGAAGGAAAATACAGGCAGATTTTGAATAATAAAGTCAAACACAACACCGGTACCGCGGCGTTTTAGGATTTTAAGAGGATTAAAATTAATAAAATTATGGTTTGATTTACGTACCCATTAGCGTGGTATTTTTCAAAGTCTGAGACAGTTTAAAAACGGTTTTAGAATCGGCATTAAGTGAGGATTAATACTAAGTACGTAATTTGTTATTTCCACCTAAAACCCAATAACACCCTTCAACTACCTGTGAACAAACGGTCATTAAGGATTTTAAGAGGATTAAAATTATGGTTTGATTTACGTACCCATTTGCGTGGTATTTTTCAAAGTCTGAGACAGTTTAAAAACGGTTTTAGAATCGGCATTAAGTGAGGTTTAATACTAAGCAAAAAAAATGGTAACTAAATCTGCGTTTTTTTCAGAAAATTGTGTTTTTCTTTTAAAATTCGTAATTTTTGTAGCCATTTTTCAAAAACAATATTTTTTTTTGCGGATTTTCTCTTCTATTTGGTTTTTTATTGTTATTAAGAATTATTAACCTGTCCCTTGGTAATACTCTGCATTTTTTATTTTCATTTTAGGACCATTGGATCAAAAGTTATACCGTCTGAATTAGGTGTATTACCCGAGTTTTTACAAAAATTTTCAAAATTCTGTAAAAAAAAAACTAATGACTAGAAAAAAAAAAAAAACACCGTTTCACCGAAGAAATTGGCTGAAATTTTTCTCCTTTTATTATGTACAGTTTATGAAATTCCACCCTGTATTATGAAATAAAAAAATCTTATCTAATCTAATCTAATAAATCATCATCTTTTGTGTGTTAAATTACATGTTTTATAAATTCTTGGTATTATTTATAAAAATAAACAGTTCGAATTCGGTCCGCGTCCGGATTCGGTTTGGTTCGGATGGCAAGTGCAATGCAAACAAATAAAAAAAAAAACCATAAGCAACAGTCATAAACTATTAAGATTTTATTCGTGTTTGTGAAGACAAAAGTGTAAGTACGTTCCTTTTAAAATGGTCGAAGAAATTAATAACTGCACTTCTGAAGAAATTGTGTGAGTAGCAAAAGTACGAATAGAAAACTTGCTGCCTGAAAAGTTTAACTATTCTGTAGTCTGCTATTTATTTAAAATTTGTCGTAGAAAAAGTATTGTATGCAACGGTGTATAACTGGTCTAAAAACGCTCGTGGCGACGCCACTCGCCTTTTAAGACCCTTCTTATACAACAGTTGCATAAAATACTATTATTGCCCTACCGGCCAGATAGTTTTGCGGATACTTATAGTACCTATAAGGTAAGTCATTTACATAAATACACTCAAGAGCAAAAGTTTCGGGTCACCCTAAATTAAATAACCGCAATAGGATTTTTTTCATATTTTACACTAGTATTATTGACATAATAAACTATTATTTGTAATACCCAAATGTATTAGCAATTTCCAGGATCCTAAGTATCATAAAAATATCAACATCCAAAAATGACGATTTTTGCGATATCTCGCTCCGTTAACGTTGTTTTTTTCATGGGTTTTTACGAGTCCGATTTAAACCTGGTAACGTGTTTTTTTTTACTGTTATTTCTGCAGATTAGATGTAAAATGTAATAAAGATCATGACAGGGTTAAAAAACTATACAACCTTGCACTATTTTAGGAAATATGACGGTATTTCATCGACCTGAAACTTTTGCTCTTGAGTGTAAATTAGACAGCCAATGACAGCTCCCTGATGAACTCTAGCACTTATTTACAGCTCGCCTGGACTGGGTTCAATTTAAAACAATTTATTGCATTTTATTGTTGAGATATGAAGATGTTAAACTTAAAGGCATTCAGATGGATGCTTTGGATGGAATGATTTTATTTCAATATAAATGTAAAATTTATCGCGCAATCGAATGCCTTAAAAAATTAAATTCAGTGAGATTAGTTGAAAATATACGTAGAAATAATAAATTAATTGACTAACCTACGTAAACGGGCTGAGATGCATGAAAGTATTCCTAAACACGAGAAAAGAAAATAGCGTGAGGAAACCTGCAAACATCTTGCCTAGTCGAGATTATTTCGAATTTTGATACTTATGCTTATTAAAAAAAAGGATCACTCGTCATCGTCATTAGGTTATCGTAAAAAAATGATATAACATTATAATAATAAAATCATGAATCTGACTGTGGTAATAATATAAATCCGAATGTACATTATGATTAATATCAAATTCAGCAGACATAATAATGCATTTACTGACATTTAAACTCCGGCGCCGGTAAATGTCAACATTCCCCACAGACAGTAGCTATTCAAGATCGACCGACGAGAAAACGTGGCTAACAAGAACCGCAGCGGCTATAAATGCATTCTACATTATGTACTCAATAATAAAACTTGCTCTTATGGTGGCTGCGCGTAGGTATTGTATTTCATTGGAAAATGGAAAAAAAATCGCCGCTCGACCACTTGACAGGCGTTTCCACAAAGTAGGTCGGCTCGGTCGGGCAGCTTCGGGGGCGCTCGGGGGGCCTCGTGCGCGCTCGGCAGCAGCGCGGGCGCACACAGCGTCTCGACGGCGCATCGGTAACAGTCGCGCGCGGTTCAAATTTAGACGTACTCTCCACTTTAAAACGTCACGGGATACGTCAACACCCCAGAGAATGGACTGATATTTGTTTACAGCAAGAATATAAACTTGTGATTTTCGTTTATTTGAAGTGCTCTGAACTGTTCGACGCAAACATGTTGTGGGAGTCGGGTTTTTCTGAAGAAACGGACACGGTAAGTTGTTTTTAATGTTTTCCTATTATTAAACTTAGTTGGCTGATATAAATCGGCTGTCGTGGGTGTATAATGTTGTATTAATGTGCGTAAAATTATGAAACCTAGCCGGTTTATACACGCGTCGCGTGCGTGTGTGCGTCAACTTTCTAGTTTTCGCTCAACGCCCGACGTATTTGCATAAAACGTGAACAGTTTTTCATAATATAAAACACAGGGAAGCGAAACGCTTTGTAAATATTCATTGCGTGGCTCTCCCGTTGCGGTGCTGTTGTGAATGCCTTGATTAAATGTAAATAAATGTGGATTTTCAAGCGCGTACGTCGGAGGCTCGGAGGCTAATATGGCACTTAAATTGCACAGGCATTCGTGCGTTAGGAACATTTTAGGTGCCGCTTCACGGGGTTTCTGTTGGGTATTGAAGTCTTCTTTAGAACGTTTTTGTATGTAGGTAAATATCTTTTATTTTTAATGCGGGACAATGACCTATGGTGATATAAACCTGATTAGGTATCTGAATAACAAACAAAATGACAAATTGTTGCACAAAAACATTTTTAACTAGAGTTGCTGGGTACAAATAGAACTAATGTATTTCAGCTGACATCACTGTTAAGTGGTTGCTCACATGTTTAATAAAAACGATTTGTCCATTATTATATAGCTACCTACTTATAAAACGTGTAAAAAACACTTAGCTTAATAACTGTTCGCTAATAAAAAATATTCATACATGTTGCTAGACGATTAAGGTTGATGATGTAACCTGTTGCCATCGTAAAAACTAATTTGTTTACACTTAGTTGTACCGATATGCATATCAATATCAGTAAGAAGGAACAAAGTTCTCATCACTCATCAGCTATCAGAGCGTAGGGTACCTAATTACCTATTATACTTTTTTTATAGAATATCCACACAAAATGAATAGATAGGTTCTCTTTCTCATTGCTGATGAGCGTAATAGATTATCATTTATTACTACCGTATCGAGTAGTATTCTGTTTTACTTACGATACAATAAACAAAGAAAACGGAAAATCGGAGCTTCATAATTGCGCATTAAAAACGCGCTTAAGTACACTGACTAACGCTATCTACTAAACAAATGTAAACTTTAACACTGTTCGATAAGGTTTTTATTACTTCGGCTTGTTGCACGTGAACGTTAAAGCCGCTCCACACGATCACCCAGACGTGGTGTTATTAACTAGATTAGACGATTTCTCGCGTAATCGACGAGTTAGATTAGAACCACCCAGTGTGAAGAACCCTGATTAAAGGAGTAAGTACACTAAGAACTGTTAATGGAAATAATTTCTTAATGTTGAGTACGCAACGCACAATTTACAGTGAAATTTTTTAAACGTTTGACACTGGTCATTGTATCCTATCCGAGCTTAAATTCAATTCAGTCAGGTTATAGGCAATTTAGTTACTGTTTATTATGTTTAAATTTTAATAATTATGAATGATATTAATAGAAATTAAACAGTTAACTGTTAAACAGGTTTTTATGTCATTAGGAGGAGAAATGATCATATTATTTCTCTAATTGCCAATCCACTAATAGAAGTAATTTTACTCGATTAACTCCAACGTAAATATTCCAACAATTACATTTTCACCTCAGCAGCTCGAACAAGCATATTTTGCTGCGTGAAAACAGTGAGCAAAATGCGATTTTGCTCACTCCGGGAGTCAATGTAGCTTTTTAATTTTGATATCGAGCACTGACATTTCATAGTGTGGGGTCTAAGTATAACAAATTCAGAATATTTCAACTTTATGAGCATCATTACGAAAAAAGAATACGACACGAATAGGTCGAATCATAGTTCGATATTCGAATTTAAAAGTAGACCCCCAAAACAGCGCGAAGCAAGTTTACACGTTCGAAAACACACTTAACATATTTATGAGTTTAAATTACCAAAAATATTAGTACTAAGGAATGTTATAAATTGAAGAGAAAAAAACATGGAACATCTCAAATGAAGTCAGTTTTGCTATTCACTTACATTAGAATTAAAGTATCAAACTATCAACTAACAAAAAGGACCGCCCCGGATCGTTGGTGGCCCAAAAGTTCCCATGACACTGGCAGCGTTGCCACGCTGGATGGCCAACGAAATCTGTTGAGCCAGGAACGACCCGGAACGAGGATCGCAGCCCCTATCCCTAAGCCGGCGACTTAAATAGATCAAAACATAAATTTTCAAACGCTGAACAATCAATGATTCTATTTTGAACAATCTTAATTTTTAAGAACATAATCCACAGATGCAGTTTCCGAACGCACACCCGGCGCCCCGCCCCGCCCCTTTGAAAAAAATGGCGCGCTGTTAAATTGTTTACATTTTATTGGGTATATTATTCTTCATGCTTGCGCTATTGAGATTATATTTGGATATATAAAAACGACTAGGATTAATTAATTATCTATCTAACTAAGAAATATACTGAATTCATTGAAGAAGACAGTATTTAACAACTATACCTACGTTTAGTTTTCGGAGCGCACGCGCGACTCGCATAAGAGTAACAGATCCTTATTAGATTGAATATTTCAAAAGTACCTCGACAACATGAGTGAAATGTGGGAACATGAGTGACAGTATATTAACAATAATAGGTAGGTACCTACGGTTAGTTTTTAGCGTAGTGTTAGTGTCACGCGAGACTCATATAGATTAGTAAAATGTGCTTTAGTCTGTCATGTCGCGCCTTGTCTCGCCCGCGCTCTCGCGTGCTTCTAGTAACTAACTATTAGCCGCACTGAGGAGTTAAAACAAGCAGTAACGAACCCCGAATCAAATTTTCTTCCTGAATATCCACGAGAGGAATAGGTACGTAAAAGCCTATCGATTTATTTTTTAACGTGACGATGTTCTCACTGCTGAGGTGAAAAGTTGTATGTGTTACTCGAGAGCAAAGTATTTGCGTCTCGTGCTTTTGACTCCCTCGCTGCGCTCAAGATTCTAACTTTGAATCACTCGCTACGCTCGTGATTCTATTAAAGTATCTTTCGCTTCCTCGGGACTCAAAATCAGCACTCGCAGCCAAAACTAACTTTACTCTCTTGTTGCACAAATAACTATTGTCGACGGAGAATTTGAGGGCACCAACAATAATTTTCATTTTGTACAATATTCTCAAACCCAATTTTTCGCAATACGGATTTTCCACGACGCTTATTTTTACAATCGAATTTTCACTGGCCATATTTTTCTCTCTAGCATATTTTTTCCCCAGAAAGTTCATCAGAAGTTCATCACGGGAGATAAAAGGAGACATTTAAACTCAAATTCTAAGCAAAAACAAACTAGTGCATGTTGTTACGGGATTCTGTCGAACAAATACTTCACTTTCGGATACCAGCGGCATCTTTTAGTATGTTGTTACTGTTGTTAGCCCTGCTAGATCCTTGGGGTCCAGCCCCTCTATTCTGTAACTTGTTTTAAGCTCATTTCATTAAAACTGTTTAAAATTTGTAATAATTATATCATAAAAACTGTATTTATGAGGTGGGTGGGCCAGGACTCTTCGGTACCATGAGCAGTGACTAGTGACCATTTGTAGGTTTATAACGACGCCCAAAGGCAAAAACCACAGATGTATGAATATAAGGAGATCGGACATGCCGGCCGATTTGTATTGAGTACGCCTGTCGCAAGTACATTAACCCACACAAAGCCCAAGTAATTAACAAGACAAAGCACGCACACATCTAAAACACACACACTTGTATACCTACGCTCTTATTAGACAATACACGCGCATCATATCAGGCATTTTGGGAAAAAACGTAATATTCTCTGCGATCAGCATGCGTGCACAGTATGGCAGAGTATGCCCATTGAGCTAACAGCTGCGACACGGCCGCCGGCGGCTTGTCCTCTCTCTAGTATTCTATGCTCTGAGGTCAAAACTAATTATGTTATTAAATGAGTTCGTACATGCAACAAGGGCGGTGGCACCGCTGTGTGGTCAGCACTGTCTGGATAGGGATAGACTCGAGTGTCAATAAGATGAGGATAACGAGAAAATCTCCCAAATATTAGAGTTAATCAAATTTCAGAAGAGTCAAGGCGGAAGCCGTAACGTAGACAATAGCCTCCTAATATTTACAATTTGGCGTTCTTAATATAAATTAACGACTAAGTACGTATCCGTGATTGGGAGTCAAAATTAAACTAGTCAGTCTACAAGTAGGTACACAGTTTTGTAAATTGGAGCCATCACTATCCAAGTAATTGTAGTAATTAATTATAATCAAAGCTGTCTGTCTAACAACTGTCGGTACGTACAAGTCTAATGCGTATTATGCCATTTATGCCGGTAGAACAATAGTTACAGCTAACAAATGTCGAGATCAAATCAGTAATCATTTCCGACAATCGACGGCGTCAATCGTGCGACTACAAGGCTTTTCTGATTACAGCCTTTTGATTGATGATTGTGTGTCAGTTAATTTTTAATGTAATATATAGCGTGGCCAGCCCTTCGTGCCTGATGCTTTGTTTACAGACTAACCCTATCTCATTTTAATGCTAGTTACATTTTCCCAAAGAAAGGGATAAACTAAGTAGGTAAGTATTCTTTTTAAATTCTCAACTCAGCTAGATACTTATGAGACTGGTAGCGACAAAGCCTGTTTATAAGCTAAGTGACCTTAAGGAAAATCGTAGATACTAACTATGCTCATACGTGTAGGTATACAATGTCGTTTTGCTTTAAATGCCAGAGCTGGCCTTAAGGCTTAGGCACTGTGGTTCCTCGTATAGCGATTCAGCTGTTATATACAGTAATAATGAATATTCATATTAATTGTTATGATCTTTATCTATCCAAATATCGTAAACCCTCCATGATGCGTACAAGAACCGTTATTATGACTACCATAAAAATACACTGTTTTGTTAGAACAAATTTCTTATCTGTGAAAATGTTATTGTTGAAAAAAAATGTAAAAAGACCAGAGTGGACAACTTCCTGCAAAATTGTTTATCTAATACTGATTCTAAAATGGTATAACACATGCCATTTACATCTTTACACATAAAGATGTTGCTATTAACGCTCGTAGCGCTACGCCGTAGTCCGTAGCATCTTAAACTCCGTATGTAGAGAAAAGCGCTCGTAGCGCTGTGACGCATGTGTGTCGTCATGAGCACTGAATGGGTTAATGTTCACTTTTGAACACCTTGTTTTGGTACAATTCGCTCTTCGAAAAGTGCGAATATGTCGAAAACCAGGGGACTTTTACTAAACCTTAAAATCGATTTTCTGGACCAGTCTAATCGTGGTTAGAAGGTTGACCATTAATTACCGGACACCCTGTATATGGTTAATATACTCTTTCATAATTCATAACGTTTTTTTTTGCTCCGGGTTGCCCGTCGACAATTTTCACGCGCCACCACTGCTACTTACCTAATGTTGTTTTTATTTACTTTATACAAAATAAACTGTAACATAATAAGTAGTCATATGTGCATGTCGTAGTAAAAATCACGAATGTAAATTCGATTTGCGTAGTAAGTAATTTTAAAGATAATGATCGGGTTTATAATTTATATACAGAACTTGGGCTTAAAGCTCTCGGAAGTAATCACATGAAGGTCGTTTGAAATACGAGTTGAAATAAAATCAACTGTATTTCTTGTTCGTTACGGTTCACTTTAGTGTACTGTTCTCCTTGAAATTCGAAGTGATAAAAGTGAACCTTATTTTCACTCCTGTACGGGTTATTTTAAATGTCAGAACTGTCTCGTTTAGGCACTGATTCATACGCATGTTAAAAAACAACTTGATAATTGTATTGAAATAACCTGTTCTGCTTTAATAATAAAATTCGCTTTAGTTCTATAATTGCTACTTTATAAGCTTTTAAATAAGTTTGTATACTTAATTACAAAATTACAGATAGGTAACGTTATTCTCTATTTTCTATTATGACACAATACATGAAGAACTCGCAGTAAAATGTGTTTTTAATTAAATATCACATTGGTACTATTTGGTACTCGTTAAAAATTAACAAAGCATTTTTTTCGAAAGGCGATTATTTAATCACAGATCTTTTAGAAATGTTTTAAAAATTACATCGTAGTTTACCTAACATACAATCAAGATTGATTGCAGTGAAAAGTACTTCCTTTCATTCAGAATAAGCGTAATTAATTTACAACCAGAATAGTTATTTATGATACAAGTGCGGAAAGTAGGTAATTCCCAACGAGTGGCGATGACCAAAAACACGACCGTCAGGGAGTGTTTTTGATCGACACGAGTTGGGAATTACCTATCCGCACGAGTATCATACAACATTTTACAATGCATCATGCGAGGAAATAAAAAAAATATGCATAAAAATAGTATTTTTCACAATCGTGTTATACTAGAGAGCTTTTTAGTCGAGTACCGTGTTTAGGCCACGAAGCTTGCTGAGTGGCCTAAGTAAGGTACGAGATTAAAAAGCTTGATTATAACACTATTGTGAACAATACTTTTTGTACGAGTTCATTAAAATTAATTTTCTACGAGTCAACTGAACTAATTAAACAAACTCGATACTGTTGAAACGAAGTGCAGCTCATCGCTCGTACGCTTGTTGATATCTTAAAAGACATCAACGAGCGTACGACATCAAAGCGATTCTATTGGTCCAATTCATTACAGTTCAGTAAAGCAGCCACGTGATTGGTCGAATTTATTTTAGTTGTCTGGAGCGTATCGAAAAGTAGTTATTTCGATTGTTTCGACAGTAACATGGACTACAACTATGAAAAGAGTGACGTTGCAGTATTCTCTATGAAATCTTAATACACATATTTTAATCGTCGAGTACAAAAATTAAATTTTAAATGTCACGAACTCACGAAATCTCATTCCCGCATAGTATGCGGGAATATTGTACTGAAATCCATCCTGCGGCCGCCGTGCTGGCATCGAACACTTCCCGTGTTTATGTTGAACCATATAAAGGGGCAGTTTCAGAGCAAGTGTATTGTAAAACATATTTATTATATCTCAAGCTGGCCGCAAGACGAACCTGAGATTAGGGGTTCAATTGCAGGATGCAATACTGACGTATTAAAATCCAATCCCACGTAAGTACAGTCGGGTGCAGAGAAAAGTGACGCTTCCCCTGCATACAAACTTATATATGCAGAAGTGCATGCCTATTGAAAACGTTTGTATGATTTGTTTACTTTAACAATATTAGTAATTGATGTTTGTTAATAACATCATTACTTGTAAAAACAACTAAAATTTAGATAACTTTAGGACTATTAGCAAATTTAATTATTTCGAGTAATGCATTAAGTAAATTGAATGTTTGAAGATTCATGATTAGGACGTCATAGGTTTCTTTACATTATGGTTTTATAAAGATACCTAAGTAATCACTTGCTCAAATTAAAAAACAATAACTTCCGAGGATTGAAGTTGCATGGTAAGCTTATAACTAAAATAAATATAAATATCTGATCCAGTGCCCACACGCAGAAACGCTTGTTTTTTGCATTTTGTCCGATTAGCTACGTTATGCTCCATTGGGTTTTAGGTAAAAACTGTGTCAAATTTGTTAACACTTTTTATAATCGCCCTTTACTTTGACAATACCTTAAAAACCTGGCTATTTCCGTCTTAATATATACGTAAGTAGCACGCAGATAATGTCCCAGACACCAAAATACCGATTGTACCATTTTATTTATTTACGGACCATCGTCAGATAATACCTACAGCCGAATCTTAGGTGTATTACTCTTGGATATAAAAATCTTACGAAGATGCTTAGCCAAGCCGCACACATATGTAGGTAACATGAAAATTTCCACATTTCCTTTCCAATTTACCACATAAACTGCTTTCCGAGAGCAAATGCCTTGATTATTACAGAAAAAACCCAATTCGCTAAGTCGCTATACATGGGCTGATAATATTTGAGGAGTTCCGTCGATTCCTCAAGGATCTCAGAATTGACATTTCATTAGTTGCTACTTCAACGGAATCATGTCAGAATTTTTGACGTACTTTACAAACTTGAGGAGTTCCATAAGTCATCTGTGGCCTTCATCATCAGTTCCACTTCACCAAAATTGCGATTTCCGAAGTTACCATACAATAGAAGAAACACGAGTTATAATAGAAAATACCGAAATAGCTACATGCGTGCCTATAAAATTTGAGTGTTGCCCTCAATTTCCCTGGGATTCCATCGTCAGATCCTGACTTGGTGACAACGGGACCGGACCACCTCAGGAGTATATCTTTCGAACAAAAAAAGAATTTTAAAAATCTGTCCAATTTCAATTTCATTTATTTAAAAACCAACTGGGATCATGTGTGTTAGTAGATACTTAAAAATAGGGTTAATGATAGGTAATAACTTAAAATATATATTCTACCTGCTTATTTATGTGCACCATACAGCAGTGCCTCAAATATGCACAATCAAGGCGTTCAGCGACCATTCTCAGGATGCTGTTAGGACTGGTCCGGATCCTGCGTACCAGGGATGAACACCGTTTTCGCATCGTAGCATGGAAACAGTCTACCCTCGCCTCTGCGAACATCCCCGAAGCACTGCAGTAGCGGGGCAGTCCCATCAACATCCTGAACGCATTATTGAACTGAACTTTGAGAGCATTGTATGCTTTTTGAGTATAGTTCGCCCACAGACCGCTAGTGTAGAAGGATGTACAACAATGATAAATCGGTGAACATACATATTTTTTTTAAATATATAATACATACAGTGGAACATAACCTCATCCATTTTTGAAGTCGGTTAAAAATAGGTCATTATTGTCAGTAATCATTTATTGTCAGATTAATTATCCGTTAATTTTACGTTTCCTAAATAACGTTTACCCGTGTGTTGTCAGGATAGAATAATATAGAACCACCCCGTATCTTCCCATGGGCGTCGTAAAAGTCTACTACGGGATAGGGTTGAAGGTTAAACTTGGCTTAAGCCCCCTATCAAGCCCCCACCTAAAGCATCTGAGTCCCGTGATTTTAGTGGGGTCAAACCTTCCCAAAAGGATCAGACCCCCCGTCCCAACCAAAATCCTGAGCATTTTCTCCCCACAATTGCTTGAAGTGGCACTGTAAATTAAATGTCATGCGCTCTGCCTATCCCTTTTGGAAACACGTATGTTTATGTTTCTGAAAGAGGCAAAGATAAGAGCATAAATCCGACTTGGTCACTCGGCATCATAGGGCCCAACCTATACAACTCGCTCCCGACTGACATAAAAAACTCAAGCAGCGATAGTATATTCAAGAACAAGCTTAAATCATTGCTTATGTGGAACAGCCCCCCTATTCTGTAACTTCTTGTACGCTCACCTTAACGCTCATCCCCAATTATACCTTGACACCCCGATGCGTAGTAATTAAGCGTAGGTAGAGGTCTAGTTTCGTAACGGGTGACCGGCGGGGTGAGCCTCATTAACGCGTAGCGAATAACAGCCCAGGCATGTTACTCAATTGACGAGTTTTGCACACTCGGAAGGATCCAGCACCGTAATGTGTGACTGTGTGTGTACCTAATTTAGTTTTATTGTATTTGCAAATTATGACTTGTAAAATGTCCTTTTACCAATAAAGATCTGTCTTCTGTTTAATAAAAATACATACAGTGGAACATATAACCTCCTCCTTTTTTGAAGTCGGTTAAAATAGTCACTACTGAGTACTGTATACTAAATGTAAATGTAACTTGTTTCGCAAAATGGCCACTGCTCTAATTGGTCTGCAGCAAAACTTTCCCTAGTTATTTAAAAACCTTCAAAGTGATACTTTCCAGGCTGTCATTGAGATTCCGTGCAAATTGTAACGCGCTCAACGCAGCCCACTTTGTCCTTGATGCAGCTGCTATAAAGACGGAAGATTCCAACCAGTTAACACCGATAGTACCTTCTTCGTTTAAAGAGACGAACAGAGACCAGTGAAATGCTTGAGCAATTCCTTGAGATGATTTTTAAGTGACATGTGTCGTGGAAAACAGCGCATACGGCCTCCCACAAGGACTTATGTGAGAAGGATTTTTTTGTTGATATTTTCCTATAGCGCTTGCGGCAACTTCGCAACATTTCTTGTATTTATTACTTAAACACAAAGTTATTGCATCTAAGAGCATGCGTGAATCACTAACTGTTTCTGCAAAACTTATTTTTATTTCATAATTTCTTAGAACTCAATAATAGTGTTGTTTGCGGTCCGATTTTCACTTTTGTCTTTTTAGGTCGAGGACGAATGGCCGCTGTTACGTGATTCACTCATTAATTCGTGCCAATTCGAGCTTTATTACCAGGCCACAAGGTGTTCAGCCAAGTGGTCCAACCACTACGCGCGTTGGATATTAATGAATGACTTCGAAGACCTAAAGCGCTTTTAAGAAAGGTTTTGTTATGGAATCGAAACTTTCTAACATCTAAAAAGGAATTTAAAATGAACCTGATTCATTACTTCGTGGGTCCAGTTTGTCAATAGGTTAATATCATCAAACCCATGGCCGATTCAAGGACTGAAGGTGCCTTTCATATTTTGCCGTTAACGGGTTTTGTAGTAGATATTTTTCTCCAAACTTGTTTAGTTTTTTCGTTCTTGCAAGACATGTAAAGTTTGATAACCAAGCTACTATTTATTACATAGCAGGTACCTACAATAGTACCTACTGTTATTAGGCTTTCATCATTCCATGGCGAACCTTTTTCTCATCGCCATTCTCTGAATCACACTGTTACGATAGCCGAGGTCGCAACAGGAAAATGTTTGAGAATTCGCTTATGGGCGGACTGCCCGGTTGAGAAATGGTCTTGATGACGCAGGTTCGTAGCTCAAACACCATTTCGTAGTCCGAACCAATTGCGCAAATCCTGCAACATAAATACTGGGAGTTACAATAAATATATTACTACGAAATAATAGACAACTAAGGAAATTGTTGACTAGTTATTATTCTGAATGTTACCACAGCACAGTGTGAAAGTATTTAGCATTTTCTTGCATAAACTTTGGGTACCAATAGAATGAATACAACGCATTCACGTGGTTGATGCCTTGACATTAATCTAAATCGTATTATCTTCGTTTTAATTTAATTTAGTTACTTAATGTTAATTATCATCTTGTACAGTCAAGTGTGTGAGTACCTATTTGTCAAAAATTGTATGGATTTAATCCGCTCATTAATATGTACCGAAACCTTAATCCGCCGACATAAGAGCCATCGGACATTAATATGTACCGAAACCTTAATCCGCCGACATAAGAGCCATCGGACATTAATATGTACCGAAACCTTAATCCGCCGACATAAGAGCCATCGGACATTAATATGTACCGAAACCTTAATCCGCCGACATAAGAGCCATCGGACATTAATATGTACCGAAACCTTAATCCGCCGACATAAGCCATCGGACATATTTATGTGTAAGTTGTATGCACCCATATTTTTACACTTGACTGTACCTATATACTTTAGAAAAGAAATGCATTTTTAATCATATATCATATTATCTTCCTTCAGAATGTTACAAAATGATGATGATTGATACGACAATTACGATCGACGGTATGTACATCTAAATCACGAGGTATTTATAAGTAGGTAGGTACACATATTATGTACCTACTTAATCGCTGTAGGTACCTAGCTGTGTTTATTTGGAAATGAAGATAAAATTAACACAATTCAAATAGGATTACGATATATTCGATATAACAAGTAGATAGTTAGGAATAATCCAGGGAAACGATTAAGATACCTAGTTTCAGGCAATTAATTAATACAAACTGGACTTCGCATCTGGCCCCGTAGCATGGATGGCCTGATCACGCGACAAGTGACAGGATAGAGCATCCGTCCCTGGCTGACACCGTTCGATAGAACGAGACGACGCGCTTATCCTATCACTTATCGCGTGATAAACGCCATCCATGCTACGGGGCCTGATGTTGAATATCGGATTGACGTCAATGCGTCTTAGATTAACCTTTACACGTTGATAGATCTATTTACTAGAACCTAATCTACTTCATAATTTATAATATAGACTATACTGTAAATACGAGTACTTTATAAGTTTACAACACAATAAATTCTGGAGTTGTAAAACGAAAAATACC
This sequence comes from Epinotia brunnichana, assembly GCA_963854355.1. Lineage (NCBI taxonomy): Eukaryota > Metazoa > Arthropoda > Insecta > Lepidoptera > Tortricidae > Epinotia > Epinotia brunnichana. The sequence goes on along the minus strand of OY977940.1, from coordinate 15,023,584 downwards.
CTTTTCCTTAAAGTTAGTCATTTTAACATTAAAATGGTGCCCGGGTGTCTGTCTATTTTGTCCGAAACGCTTGTAAAAGGACTTTATTTCTTTTTCTACTTTTTCTACTCTATCGTTATCTGTCATTTATATAGGCTGTAGCTCAAATACAATGACACCACTAATAAGTCGTCGAAAAACTCTATGCTCTATGGCCCAAAAACGCACTGTTTAGCGTACTTTTTTTAGTTCATACATTTTTCATAAAAGCATTGTTTGACTTTTTTTTAATCGGCCGCTATATTGCAGTGGTGCCAACTTCATAAACAAATATTTCTAAATAAAAGTATTTATTTACGATTTAACATTTGTATATTATAAATTATTTACTACAATAATAATAAATTATCATCTATTGTGTGTTAAATTACATATTTTATAAATTCTTGGTATTATTTATAAAAATAAACAAACAGTTCGAATTCGGTCCGGGTCCGGATTCGGTTTGGTTCGGATGGCAAGTGCAACCAAATTAAAAACAAAACAAACCATAAGCAAGAGCTGTCACATTTCCGATTTCCCACCAAAATACAGTTCAAAATGAAAAGACGAAAGATGATAAACTATTAGTCCTAAACTACTTAGAATAATAACGCTGCGTTATTATTCTAAGCTAAACTATATTAGTACTCGCCTACGGCTCGTGGCAAGATATCTCGGCACTCGTGAGGTAATGACATACTTTCCGCACGTGTATCAAACGACCTTTTTTAATAAAGTTGCGAAAAAATAAGAAAAACAACAAGTAAGAACTGTATTCAAAAAAAATTTTTTTTTGAACAACTTCATTATTTTTCAACTGTATTACAATGATGTTACAGAATTAATAATATAAAAGTTTCAAATTCCTTACTTGTTGTTTTTCTTATTTTTTCGCAACTGTATTAAAAACGTCGTTCGATACACGTGGAAAAGTAAAAAGCACTAGTGCACAAAATACAACTTTGCGCACGATTTGCAGCTACAAAAAGTACCACTTTTTGAGCAACTGTGTTAAAAAGATTTTATTCGTGTTTGTGAAGACAAAAGTGTACGTTCCTTTTAAAATGGTCGAAGAAATTAATAACCGCACTTCTGAAGAAATTGCGTGAGTAGCAAAAGTACGAATAGAAAACTTAATGCCTGCAAAGTTTAACTATTCTGTAGTCTGCTATTTATTTAAAATTTGTCGTAGAAAAAGTATTGTATGCAACGGCGTGCAATAAGTGCAATAAGTGGTCTAAAAACGCTTGTGGCGTCTGTAATTGCGCAACCCACGCCACTCGCGTTTTAAGATCCTTCTTATACAACAGTTGCATAAAATACTATATGGAAGTTGGACTAGAGTTCATCTTTATCAATTTGTATGAAATTTGGTTCGTGAAAATAGTAGGTTGTAGATGTAGTACCTATTTATTGCTTGCTGACAGGAGACTACATTACTTATAGAATCAACTTATTTTTTTAGATGCAAGGAGATAAATGAATAGATGAACTTCCAGATATTGGGCGAGGTGCTAAATTCCAATCTCGAATGGCCTACAATTTAGAACAAAAAAGACAACATATGAACCTAATACATAAGTATTCATAATCGTCTTACAATTTTATTGGTTTACCATAAGATACGTAGAAATGGGAACGTTTTTGAATTGAAGTATCTTGGAATAAATAAACAGTTTTACGTTATCAGTATCACCAATATCTGGGGCATGAGAATTCAATCGTGTACGGTGCCATCTGTGATAGCGCAGTTGTTAACATGTACCTACGTCAAGGGTCGCCTTTTGGTGGCAATTAACACCAAGTAAATTCAATTCACAAGACTTCGATAAGATGCGGCTAAATATTGGAATTTTACCACATACTTAGTTACCATTTTGTTGATGTGACAGCTTTTTTGCTTTTTTGGGTTCCGTACTCAAAGAGTAAAACGGGACCCTATTACTAAGACTCTGCTGTCCGTCCGTCCGTCTATCTGTCACCAAGCTGTATCTCACTGATACCGTGATAGTTCCAGCTGAAATTTTCACAGATGATGTATTTCTGTTGCCGCTATAACAACAAATACTAAAAACACAGAATAAAATAGTTTTTTATAGATAATGGTACGGAACCCTTCGAGCGCGAGTCCGACTCGCACTTGGCCGGTTTTTTATTTTAATAAATTTGCAGGCATTTACCTGCTAGGGATGAACTTTTTTGAAACAAGTTTTTGAATAAGTAATAAAATCATTCTGTGGCGCTGCTTCATAGCCTTACTGTTATTATGATTATTGTTACTACACTCCGAATGATAATTCAAGACCACAAAATCGCCGGTAGATCTATTGCTATCACTGTCAACATTAGACAAAATTTTATTTATTTTACTAGTATAATTCAGGCACTTGATTAAATTTTTTTATTTAAAATATTTGTAAGTAGTATGTGAACATCTTTTTTAATGGTAGTATATAAGTAATTTTTTTAAGTGTTGAATTAGCAATCGAATTATTATAGGTAGGCTACAAACTGAACCCAATTTCAGCGGCGTGATTAGGAACCAAACTACGTTTATATGACGATTTAATTTCAATTAAGTTTTCTGGCGGTACAAAGAGTATTAAACACTATTTAGTAATAACTAAACAAAGCGTTCAAAAGCCAACCACCTCGCTTCGCACACAAAGCATAGCGAATTAATATATTCAAGTCGAGTGGCCGCTTATTAATCGCACCAATCGCAATCGGCTCGGCGAAAGGGAAACCGGCGTCACAGGCTGCGCGTGGGCACGCGTCCTTGCGATTTAATTTAATTAAAAGGGTTATTACGTACTGTTATGTAGTTATATGCACATTGAAAGGTTTTGAGTCAAACGCTGATGGGAATTCGATTGAACAAAGGTTGTAGAACGGTGTTGATACAAATTTCTAGCTACTAGATACTTGAAGAATTTGTAAAACATTCGAATTTGCACTACATGTAGCATCAGAGTTTTCATTTCATAACAGTTATCGGTTATAGGTAGTCGCTTTAGGGTCATACAGGGATTTGGGTTCCCGTTTTTCCTGCGGACATAACCAAAGTTAAGGACTATAAAGCCTATTTTTTGGATGGACTTATAATAATTTAAGTTTAAGGCCTAACATAGTTATATAAGTCTTCTAGTACATACTAACAACCTATGGATCCTTTTTAAGTTGTCCGAAATAAATTCATTTTATTTTTATTTATTTTTTAATAAACGGAGCCTCATATCTGCACAAAAGCCCATTACTATTGACCATAAGTACTTTTGTTTTTTTCACTCCGTATTACCCTTTAGTAATCCATATACCTAATTTGCTATATACCTAATCATTATCATTATCAGCCGAAAGACGTCCACTGTAGGAAATAGGCCTCCCCCAAAGACCCTCCTCTTTGGGCTATACCTAATATAGAATTGTAATGGAAGTATTTATATCTTTAAATTCAACAAAAACTTAATCAAGTTGTTTAGTTCTAAAAAAAATAAAGTAATTTCAAGTCAGCATGACTGCCCAGCGTCGTACAGTGTCTCAAATCGCCCGGAGCACAAAAAGGTTGTTAGCAACAGCGCGGGCAAAACCCAAGCCTTGGGCAACCGGTTCTACCAGCCGGGTTACCGTAATCACGTATTAATATTATATTAGTCTCGTCTCGATCATTGTACATTGTGGAATACGTTTGTATGGCTATTTGTACATTCAAATATGTTATATACTAGATTAAACTCATGGCGAGTTGTATCGATCGGATCTGAAGATGATACTCAGAGTGTCTATCTGCAAATACTTAGAGTGGTTACACACGGTGACTTTTTCGTCGTGCGACACTAGCCATACGAGTAGATCACCAGTACGGCTAACGTGAGTTTCAATCGTAACCTTACGATAAGTAACTACATACGAGATCGAATAAACGCGGTTCGAATAGATTTCGATCTCGCTTCGGTATTCTTCGATTCGACCCGTCAAACTTGTAACTCACACTGCCGTTGGACTACGAAACCAACTGCAAAACGTTAGGCAATTTGCGTTTAGTTTTCGATGCGTAATTTAACGTTCGATTCGTACTACCAATCAGTACTAGTGTGAGACATTTCGAATCGAAGAATACCGTCGCAACTGTAGTTTACTATTTCACTTGCAAAATGGCCCGTGATATCGTATTATTCCGTGTAGATCCGATCGAAATTTATCTCAAATTAAAGAACTTATAAAAATAAGGGTTTTGAATTGACAACATATTATATCCGCGAAATTCGGATAGGTAGTCGCGTATTTTGTATTTAAAAATGCAAATAAATGGCCCCCGCGCCGCCATATTGTATCGACAGTCGACACTGTCGACGTCGCGATGTGCGTATTCTGTAATGTCATAACCGACAAACATTTAAATTAAAACGATAAATGCTAGTGATATAAGGTTGAATATTGGAAGATCGATTAAACTATACGAACGAACGTGAAGTCGATCGCGAATAAAGTAATGTATAAGTGACTCACGTTACAGTTTAGATTTTTAGTTCTATGAGTGACCACCAGGGGCGGTGTATAGGCGGTAGCGTCGATAGTAAACGCGACTCACTTCAATCCCACGCTAAGGGTGCAGCTGCAATGTCGCCGTGTGTAACAGCTCTTAAATGAATTTGTCGCATTAGGAAAAATAACTTTTAGCTTGTTTTAAACAATTTTCGTTGAAAACATTTTTTGCGACTTGTAGCGATTATCTCCGAATAGTCCGAATAAAGTCACTTAAAAGATGAGAAACCTTGAATTTATTTTTATTATATCAGCCGAAAGACGTCCACTACTGCTGGACCTCCCCCAAATAGTCCTGCGCCACCCGCATCCAGCGGACTCCCGCGACCTTTACCTTTGATGTGCCACAAGCCTATTAAATTTTAACTCCATAACTGTAGCGCCTAAGAAAAACCACCTAATGTTTTTATTTTATTAATATAAATCTATAGTTTTTGAGTAAATTGCCAGTGACATACGAACAGACAGATAGAGAGATATGACGAAACGATAAGGGTTCCGTTTTTGCCATTTTAACTGCGAAACTCTAACAAATATGATGTACGGTCAACATTAACATTAAAACTTTAGATGTACTTGTAAACAATTTTAAGTCGCACGTAATACCCACATTGCCAGCAGAACAGCCATTGAAATAGAGGACTGATACTTCAATAGGTATACGTAATTAGAACCAGTATTTTTCGTTAATGTTGGCTCATTAACAGGTTAATTATTGTTATAACATTAATTAACCTCTAGATATATACATTATCTGTCACAACAATCTAGATACGCCACCATACGCCTAATAACTGTCTTTCTGTCTGTTTGTTACCTTTTCACGCGTAAACAGCTGAACCAATTGAGTTGAAATTTTGTATGGAGATAGTTTGAGTCCCAGGGAAGGACGGAAGATACTTTCTACCCCAAAAATCATCCCCTAAGTTGGTGAAATAGGGGGCGGGAGTTTATATGCAGAAACTAGGTAAACCTGCTACGCGGACGAAGTTGCGGGCAAAAGCTAGATTTCCTATAATTGTGAACATAGTCAAGGAAATTCAATAATTTTCCATCTTAACTGTGAGTACTTACATTGGTAATTCAGCTATTGACTACGTTTACATATTCATATGCTGTCCCTGACACCGAAATAAGTAGGAAAATACGAACATAATTTATGCTAATGATTGAAGTGTAGGATGACTTCCATTGTCACATTTGATTCTTTTCAAACAGGTGGCTTTATGGGAATATCGATGTCGTCTCGCCGTTCTATAAATAGGGACCTTTTAAACACATCCTTTTTTCATTCGTTTGTAACTTTTTCAGCTCTGGTACAGTAAAAAAAGAAGCAAATTGTAACAGTCAGTCATTTGTTTTTCATCTTGGTGGTTTTTCAATTTGTTTTTCACCTTGGAATACAGAGTAAAATGAACAAGTGAAATCAAATGAATTTTCGAAAAACCCAACTGCTTTTTTGCAAATATTATAGCCTTTGTCACTCCCACGATTATGAGGAATCCAATGACACCTCATATGTCGAAATCCGTCAAACGGTTTAGGCTGCAGGGCGTGTCAAAGAATAAGAGATACACACATACATACATACATACTTACATACATACGCTCGAAAAACATAACCCTTAACTAACTAACATAACTGCGGAGGATCGGCAGTTGGGTAAAAACATACACTTATGCATCCACAGCAAGTTTCGATATCATCTCACATCTGTGTACTGCATATATGTATATGATTGATGATAATGACACTTTATTTATTACTTCTGATTGATCAGATGGATAGGTACTAATTAGGTTTACTATTTCAGTTGCACCCAATTATGCTTATACTAATAATGAAAACAAGCTGTTTACATCCAATTAGCTCTTCTTTATATTTATTATTATACTCGTGCATGACTTCAAAAGCTGTCTTTATCTAAGGACACGCCTCATTCAACATAGTTGTAATCTATACCTATAAATACTAATAATGTAATAATAATGAGGTAGTGTCTGTGAAATGTAAGCTACGGTAGCCTAGTGGTTCAGGCATGCGGCTGTCAAGCGGCGGTCGGGGGTTCGAATCCCGGTTTGTACCAATGAGTATTTCGAAACTTGTGTACGGAATATGTACCGTTAGCTTTTCGGTTAAGGCGACGTGAGCTCCAAAAACTCGCTCGATAGAAAAAAATCACGAACATAGGTCTAAAATACGCTTAAAAAAATCGTAACAAATTATGCACAACAGCTAAACATATTCAAATTGGTTCTGAAAATCGGCAATGCCATGTTTGAGGGAAATCAGCTATTACTTTTTTATTTATTAAAACGCACAAAAAACTCAGTGAGAGGGAGAGAAGACCACGAACCTACGTCCCCTTAAGGAAAACATCGTGAGGAAACCGGTCTAATCCCAATAAGGTCTAGTTTTCCCTCGGGGTTGGAAGGTCAGATGACAATCGCTTTCGTAAAACTATAATGCCTAAGTGCCTATGCCAAACCTTGGGATTAGGTGTCAAAGCGGACCCCGGCTCCTTCAGGGGCACAAACGGGAATAACGCTAGGAGGATGATGATGAGTGTCTGTAAAGTGTAAGTAGGTCGCTGTGTATGTTTGTATGTAGGGGGTAATTTGGACCAGCTCAATTGGGGAAGTACATCCACCTTACATAAGACCGCAGTCATAATTACACCACTCACTCCTTGCTTTGTGTGTATTTGGTGTTGTGTTCCTGTTGGCGAGTAAGGCCGCCAGAGTTCTCGAGGGTGCGCTGTGTTGAGAGTGTGGGAAATGCAAATGTCAAAACAATGAATCCTCAAATCAATAAGGGGTAGGCAGTGCGCTTGTGATTCTTCTGGTGTCGCAAGCGTCCATAGGTAAAGGTGTCTGCTGTACCATCAGGCGGCCGACAACTCCAAAACTACTCATGCGATTTTAAAAACTCTTTGATCAGTAAGTATATATAAGTAATGGATGTTTTCAATGGACATAGGATATATTTTATACCGTTGCTCTGCCTTGGTTCGTTGTAGGTAAAACCTACGCGGGCGGAGCTGAGGGGGCAGCTGGTAAAGTAAACAAATGAAAGGGCTAAGGTTATCTGACGTTGGAATGTGGACAACAGAAGTAAACATAGTCGTACACATTATTATTTCTAGGGCTACTTTCAGAAGGACGTAACTGAGTGTGGGTTAATAGTAATACGGCCTTTGACTCCAATCCACGCGCTACGGGATGATTCTTCGTGTGTGTTATCATGGCTGTATTTGACTAGATTATACTGTGCCTCGCGGTGCTCGCGGGTCATAAAGTGTCAATAATGGCAATCAAAAATGCTAAAATAAGATTACTTACGGGATCACCGGCGACACGATATTTGTCGAGTCTGTCTAGTTGCCGTCAACGTCCAGTCAAAGTCAAGTAAACCAAGTCTCTTGTGGTCGCTGCCGGGACTCCGCGGGCTGATGCCAACAATGCGCGGTTCCAATCACAATTCACAGCACAAATTCACCAATTGTCCAAACAAAACGCTCGGGCAGCCGTGTGCCTCCAAGGCGAGCGGTATTACCAATTATCCAAACAAAACTCGAACACTGTGTGTTGGCAAAGCGAGTTATTACAAAAAACCAAAAACGGTACACGTTGTGCCGTGCAAAGACTACAATATACATACTGAGATAGACAGGCAACTCGACCAAAATGAGAAGGCATTTAATGCTTGCGTACAGCAGGCGCCATCTCTTCTGCGATATTAAAACTTTTCTGTTAAAACATACAAAAAGTGCGTCGGTCGCAGGGTTTGAACCTCGGCTCATCGACTCCAAATACCGCCGTCTTTACCCCTAGGCTATGGATATATAATGTCAACACGGTGAATTTCGAAATACCTTGACAGCCTAAGCCTAGCAATCACTACAGCTTCAAAGAGTTCGCAACTTATCAAGAAGGTGGCACTGTTTTCAATAAGAAACTGGATTTGCATTAAGTTCTAAGTTCGCATAGCATGGTGCCGTGCTTCCAAAATTATTACAAGCAAAAATGCGACAGCTCAAATGTCACCTTCAAAACCACAGACTCAACGCCCGTACACACGGGCGGCGTTTACAGAATAAGGGGTCGGGCATGCATGCGGCCCGAACACTAGTAGGTATTTCACTTTATTACTTACTTGTCTTATTCCTAGCCTTAGTCCTATAGAAACAAAGATGAGTCCGGAAAATGGGTATTGAGATAGACATAGTTTATGATATGAGCCAGACATCGGCATCTTGGGAGCGAAATTGAATAACCAGGCTTTGTGGCACGGAGTTCCTATATCGATAAACTCGTTACCACGCTGTTTGAGTGGAAAGTTCAGGCGCGTCTCCTTTTATACCCTTCGGATGTTATATTGCCTCCGTCAATCCTGGACTCAGGATCTAATTCGTCTTTCCAGTGCCCTTTCTGCGTGACCACAATTTTTTTATGACACACTATAAAAACATTTATACGGCCTGGCCCCGTAGCATGGATGGCGTTATCACGCGATAAGTGATAGGATAAGCGCGTCGTCTCGTTCTATCGAACGGTGTCAGCCAGGAACGGATGCTCTATCCTGTCACTTATCGCCTGCAAAGGCAGCTCCTGCGGACGCGAGTGACAGTTGTCTCCCCTTTGTCAAGTGAGTGGGCAACTCGACTGTTCTTAAGCCGCCCGAAGGCCTCTAACTCGGCTTAACGACTACTGTCATAGACAGCAGCCGGGATCAACTGCTTAGCGTGCGGTCACCCATCCAAAGACTGACCGCTGCCATCTTTGCTTAACCTAAAAAAAAAAAAAAAATTAAAATTTGAACTGTTTATTTCAATTGATAGACAACAAAAATTATTCAGGTACAACTTAACCCAATCTTAAATTTTAAAGATTATTAGCTAAGTTTAGTTAGTTATATATCATATCATTGACATTTTAATTAAAATTAAAATTATTGTTAGTAAGTTTTTGTTAGTTATTGTTAGTTAAGTTAAGAATTAACATTATTTTTTACACTCAGTATGGCTTTCTTAATTACATATTTGGCTTTATGCGGTTTATCCCTTATACAATCCATTACATTTTCCAATATATTTGTAGGGAAGCTGTTTAAGATAACAGGCACATAACTGGACCAGACCCTTTGTCCATAAAAGTTTTTGCTGATTGGTACCGTAAAGGTTTTATTATTTGTTAGTGTCCGGAGGTTCTGTGGTCTGCTATACCTATTCAGTCCTCCTAGGCATTGCCTATATTCTAGAATTACTGCCATTTTAACTTTATCATATACATTAAGGATTCTACAATATTTAAATAGTTTATCATAGTTGTTTTTGTGCTTATATTTTACTTTAAGTGGTACAATTGTCTTTATCAGCCTTAATTGTAACTTGTATATACGCTGTAGGTATGTTTTATATGTTCTTCCATAGCTAGATATGGCATAATTTATCACTGAATCTGCCATTGCCAAGTATATTAGACGAAGTGTGCTATATGGCATTTTATTTTTAAGCATGTTTAGCTGACTGAGTATTGCTCTTAATTTTTTACATACATGGTCAATGTGTGGGCTCCAGTTAAATTTGTTATCTACTAATAAACCAAGATAAGTATGCTGTTTTACTAGGTCTAGGGGCTCACAGTTGCAGCACGGACTTGAGTCATGCATGCAGGGGTGTTTGTGGGCAACTATTTTGGGCACTATATTAGTTTTATTATGTGATGAATGTATGTGCAATACTTTAGTTTTTTGGTAGTTAATGGATAGGCCCATATCATGTGACCACCTGCATAATGTATCAAATTCGCGCTGCATTTTGCGTTCAGCCACAGATATGTCACTATCAGCTGTTATTAGGCAAGTATCGTCAGCAAACTGGTACACGGAAGCCTCGCTGAATATGTTGCACATGTCGTTGGCATAAATCAGGTACTCAGTTGGACCGATTATTGAACCTTGTGCTGTGCCATACCTGGTCATAAGCAGCTCGCTTTGCTCACCGGCAATGCTTACTGTGTTGTATCTATTTGTGTGGTAATTTTTTAGCCAGTTCAGGTTTGGCCCCTGTATACCACTTTGCTGCAATTTATCATATAATTTTATGTGATTTAGGGTATCAAATGTTACAATATCAAATGTCAAATGCCTGCGTTATCGTTTCCGATTCGCAGGCGCCCACCCACTAATATATCTTGACGCCGCGATTCGTAGTAACTAACCGCAATCAGAGGTCTAGTTTCGTTTGGCGTGACAGGTGAGGTGCGGTTTAATGTTAGTTACAACAAACAAAATTAATTATTTTTAACCCTAAAATTGACAGCGTATCTAACTAACAATGCACACATTTTTTAGTCATCTTTTTGCATTTTTTTCTAGAACAATTTTTTGCGCTCTATACAGCGCAAACGAGACTTGAACGCACGTTTTTGTTTTAGTTTGCCAAGTTTAGGGAATAATAAAAATTTCGTAGTAAATTTTTATATGTAAAACAAATTTAATATGAGCGAGTTGACATGTGGCCGAGCCCTACTCTTTCAATAAAGTCGTTACAATGGTACCTGTACCTATGTACGTGCCAAAATATACTTATGAATCGCTAGAACAACCGTATATAAACTATTGGGAGCTTAAAACTTAACAAACTTCTGTAAAGCTATGTCTCTCAGATACAAATACGAAAGTCAAATTAACTGATGAAGGCAAACGAATATCAACGACATTTTAACAGTAACAGGTAAGACAGACGTTTACGAAGTAGGGCTAATCTAAATTCGATGAATCGATACGTAAAGTAAACGAACGCCTTGTAATCTTTAAAACTGTTGCCTTATAAGACTTTGAAGCGATTAGAACGATAGGACACACCGATAAACCCACGAACTTGCTCCCCGATAACGTCTCGATATCTCTGAATAAATAAGGTCTTGCGGTGTTGTAAAAATACATTTACATGTGATAAGCTGACGGGAGCACTCGTCTTGTGTTTCAAAATGGTGCCTTGCTGGGATTACAGTGCTGGGAGATATTGTGGCGAATATTGTCCGGTGAGAAAAACCCACAATTTTATATACTTACATAAGCACAAACATGTATTCTCGAAAGGGGTGGGTTGAGCTCATGAAGTGTAATTTTCATGGCCATTTCCAGCACACCTCATTGATTCGATTATTTACAATAAAATAATACACAATACAGTGTTCAGTGGAGACCGCGTCTCGACAAACGTGGTGTTGGTCGCCCACCGGCCAGCATATGCTATTCTGAACTTGTTTTCACCTCACCTCACCCGTCACCCCTAGTTTATCTTGACGCCGCGATTCGTAGTAACTAAACGTAATCAGAGGTCTGGTTTACACTGCTTTCTTTTGAGGTGAGGGGAAGCGTTCAGAATAACAGCTCTGATGACAAGAGAGATAGAGATAGACTCGTATGCAGGTGGGTAGGAAGCGACAGAATGCGTAGATCAGAGGAGCGGGCTCTGGCAGAGGCCTATGTTCAGCAGTGGACTGCATTAGGCAGATGATGATGATGATGACGAAGATGATGCCGACGACGACGACTACGACGACGATGATGATGATGCAATGTGGCATGACGTTGCTTTAGAAAGAAAGAAGACAATCGTACACAGGTTAAAAAAAGTTTGGCACGTAAATTGAAAAAAGTTTTATTTTCTTATTGGCCGGATTTGTTAATAGTTTGTTATTATTTTGAAACTTTCTAATAAAAGCCATCGATTTCGAAATGAGTTCGGACGAAAATGATATGGAATTGAACTGTACGCCTCCGGAATTGCGAGCAGAAGTAGCCATGAATAATTTACTGTCCCCGAAATCAAAAGTTAGGTACATGCCGGCGTATTTCATAAAAATTATAAGTGTTTTCTTTTTTACCTCATTTAAATCCTTATTAATCCTTATGTTTCGAGTGCGACGTATATAGACGTTGTGCACGTGAATGGGTTAGATAACATGTTGAAGTAAAAATTTAATCATGACATATTGCAGTGTGACGGCCGGGTTCTTTGAATATTGAAATACAAATGTACGAATGGGTTTTTGTATGAGACAAGACACTTCACACGTTGACTCACTGACAAACCGACTTGCATAATGCCCGGTACGAGAATTTGCATATTATGAGAATTGCTGTGCAATCGTTTGTACTCGCGTCTGTAAATGTGAACTCATTTCGGAACTTATGTTTGGAGGATACAGTTCAAAATTGTATGCATACTTTTAGAATTGGTCATACATAATGGGTTATTCCTATACATAGCCAACATCTAAGGCGTCCGGCCTAACCAATGAGTGGGTGAAAATAAACTTGCAAGTTTCATAGGTAGGTAGGTATATCACATATAGTTGATCATAATCGTCATCATATCAGCCGAAACACGTCCACTGCTGGACATAGACCTCCCCCAAAGAGTGCCACAACGATCGATCTTGCGTCACCCGCATCCATTTCATGTTCAGAGTGTCCATTTTCTATTAAATTTAAATCAGATTTTAGAGGCGGGAAAATAACTAGAACCTACCTACATTTTATGCCTAAATTGGGAAAATATGAAAATCAGTAAAAGGTAGGAAACACGCACGAGATTTCTGGAGCCACAAGAGTCTATAGGCTATGGTGTCCACTTATGCAGCATGCAGGCCGTATAATGGGGAATGGATGACAATATCAGATGTGCCTGATTATTTTTTTGGTGATAGGAATAACCTTCCTTAGCACCAGAAAAAAAGTTGCAGACTTTTCAGCTGCGTCAATTATTTTTGAAAATACAAACAGTTTCTTCACTTACGTTTTGGGTTTAGCACGGCGAATAAGACACTTTGCTTGATCCGTCTCATATTACAAAAAAAATATCTTAAAAATCCGTGGTAAACTGACACTGGCAATGATAATAGCTATATTTGTCATTGCCAAGGTCAGATATTTAAAATATTTTTTGTAATATGAGACGGATCAAGAAATTGTCTCATTCGCCGTCTTAAACCCAAAACGTAAGTGACGAAACTGTTTATATTTTTTTTAAATAAATGATGCAGTTAAAAAGTCTGCAACTTTTTTCTGGTGCTAAGGAAGGTTATTCCTAACACAAAAAAAAATCAGGCACTTAAAATTTTCATCCATTCCAGCACTATAGCGCGTTGATGTCTTTTGCAGAGGCAATGAAACTGAAACCGGATCCTTCACATAAAAACTGTTGCAGCTTAAAAGCTGCTTGTATTATATCAATTCAAATTAAGTTTAGATACAAACAACGAAAACATCTGTAATAAAAGTATAAAAACATTTAAACATGGGTTTTAAGTAGGTATATATTATGCATAGTTTGAGCGGTCATTCCCTACACGTCACTTGACGTCCGGGGTTACCGAAATTTCTAGCTAAAAAACATCAGTTTTGTTGAACAGAGGAGGAAGAGGTGCGTAATTAAGGCGTAATAGGACGTAAGTACTATTATTTATTTATTCTGCGGCATGGCTTTCCAAAGTGATGGCGTCTTTCACGATAACAAAGTGAACTAGCTTTCGATCCTCCATTTAATTTGGAACGCTATGTTACCATACACAGAGTTGTTTTCCCTTAAGTCACTTTAAGAATAAATATCCTCGCCTCCTCGGACGCAATTATGTGACGGTCTGCGGTAGGTATTTATACAATAAATAGCTCCCTACCTGATACCGTCATATAATTGCTTCTGAGACTTATTTGGTATTTTCCTTGCAATCCAAGAACACTGATGATTTACGGTTTCTAATAGATCATGAGTACTGGCATTACTCATGATGTATTACCTGAATACATACATATAAACATAATCATTTTCCCACATATATTATTCGCGCCATGCATTGTGGGTGTGTCAACGTAAACAGTATGCGTAATATACAAGAATAACTAGAGTTGATACCTTTAGGTATAAAGAAGTTTTAAAAATTGCTTGATCAATAAAATCTCAATATTCAACGGAGCAGTCTTTTATCGCGGAGAAAACTTGTAAGCTAGATGTCTTTAGTAGGGAAAATGGGTAATGCAGTATTTCACGGTGACTGTCGCTATCTAGTTACCTTCTCATGCAAAGGACTGACAGTGATCCTAAAATACAATGTGTAGGCACTAGGGCTTCTAATCCCGGGATCCCGGGATCCCGCGATCCCGGGATCCCACCTTTTTTAGGACCATTTTCAATCCCGGGATTTACATCTACAATACCGGGATCCCGGGATTCTTAAAAATAGCAAAATATGCTAAATAAGCTTAATATCATCCATAAAAACAACTAATTATGGCTGCGCCACGGAGTTAAAAGTCGCTTGTGCATGTGTCTAGAATATCTAGATAGACTTTGTGTATAAGCCAGCAATTGTCTCTGTAAGTCAACAGCTAGACGTGCTTTCCAAATTACGACAGATGTAACCAGCAAGCAGAAAAAACGGTCAACAAAACCATAATGTGCCTATTGAGTTCAATTTTGAGTGAGTAAATTCTTAATGTTTTAGATATTTTATAATCTCAACTACATCATAAGGTGTAACATTTGATATTCATAAACTATGTCATGTAAAAGCTCTTTTACATGACATAGTTTATGAATATCATAGTTTATTCAATTACTTCATGGGCTCCCATTGAATTTTAATTTGAATCTCGACCGTTGATTTGCAAAAAATGGTGTTAAACTAAAACCAGTGTTACTTTTTTAGGGTTCCGTACTCAAAGAGTAAAACGGGACCCTATTAATAAGACTTCGCTGTCCGTCCGTCCGTCCGTCTGTCTGTCACCAGGCTGTATCTCAAGAACCGTGATAGCTAGTGAGTTGAAATTTTAACAGATTATGTATTTCTGTTGCCGCTATAACAACAAATACTAAAAACAAAATAAAATATTTTTTAAGGGGGGCTCCCATACAAAAAAGTGTTCTTTTGCCGTTTTTATAGATAATCTGTATCTCAAGAACCGTGTGATAGCTAGAGAGTTGAAATTTTCAGATTATTTATTTTTGTTGCCGCTATAACAACATATACTAAAAAAAATGAAAAAATAAAATATGGAGGTCTCCCATACAAAAAACATGATTTTTTGCCGTTTTTATAGATAATGGTACGGAACCCTTCGTGCGCGAGTCGAACTCGCACTTGTTTAATAACAAACAAGCCATCGATTGACATCGATTTCGAAAACCCTTATGACGGCACTATGTTTTTGGTTCATAGTACATACAATGAAACATAGTTATCGACACAGATCTTTAATACAACCTTTTGTTAAATACCAATGTTTTTTTCGTATTCTTGCAAACCCAAGTGATGCCTAACAGCACAATACGTAGGATCGCTTTAGACGGGCATATCTCGACGAGTATATTTACTTGAGCCAGCTAGTCTATTTCAGCAACAGGTAAGACAAGGCAGTTGAGAGCCGAGTCGAGAACGCCTGGAAGAGCTACTGGTCCATGAAGGAGCTAATAAAGGGCAACTTTCCTGTGTCACTGAAGCGGAAAGTCGTTGACATGTGTATTTTGCCTGTTCTAACCTACGATGCGCAAACATGGTCGCTCAGAGAGAGTCAGAAGTCCAAATTGAAGGTTTGCCAACGCGCGATGGAGCGCGGTATTTTACTTTTTTTTTTTTTTTTTTTTTTTTTTAAATAAATATTATGGGACACAATCTTACACAAATCAACCTAGACCCACGGTAAGCTCAGTAAGGCTTGTGTTGTGGGTACTAGGCGATGATATATATAATAGATAAATACATATAGATACTTATATACATATATAACATCCATAACTCAGGAACAAATATTCGTGATAAACACACAAATCAATGCCCTGACCGGGATTCGAACCCGGGACCTCCAGCTTCGTAGGCAGAGTCACTACCCACTGGGCTACGGAGGCCGTTGCTTTACTTGGGACGGTATTTTAACTGGGGTGGTGGGGAGTTTCATTTACAGCAGCGGCAGGTTAAGGTTAACTAAAGTGAGTCCTCATCGGTTAGCCTAGCAAACGTATGCGGTTCTGTGACCCGTAACTATCCGTTAAAGGGAAAATTCCCAACTCAATATGACTACTGCGTCGTAGTAACTAGTTAGATCGACCGGGATGAGTGGCGTACCTACTCGAAATCTGCAGTGACCAGTGTCTGTAATGGAGTGGAAATTATTTTATTTATTTATTTAATCGTATGGCATACATTATTTGGCCTTTGAGTTTGTCACTATTTAGTACCACCCAGGGGACACGTGCAGGGTTTGTGGTAGGTAGCTCCTGCGGACGCAAGTGACAGTTGTCCCCCCTTTGTCAAGTGAGTGGGCAACTCGACTGTTAGAGGTTCTCAAGCCGCCCGAAGGCCTCTAACTACTGTCATAGACAGCAGCCGGGATCAACTGCTTAGCGTGCCTTCCAAAGCACGGAAGCGCTCATTTATATTAACCACTCAAACAGGCGGTCACCCATCCAAGGACTGACCGCTGTCATTTTTGCTTAACCTACGTTATCGTTTCCGACTCGCAGGCGCCGCTAGGCTATGAACGCTTGTGGAAATGATGACGAGCGCAGTCAGAAGGAATAGCCCACAGCAGGAGTCCAGCAGTGGACATCCTTTGGCTAATGATGGCCTTCATTACGCCTAGAGGGGTGTTCACACTACCGTATTTTTTGTCTAGCCGAAGTGAAGCTATTATTAGAGTATGAATGAAGTGCGGAAGGCTGCGCTTGCGTCATGGTAGCGCCGAGGCTTTAGGGGCCGGCGATACGTTTACTACGGAACCGGGATATGCCGGTTCATTCATAAATTGCTACGGTTGCGTTCATTCATCCATTGAAGTCATTGAAACGGAATGATTTAATTAAGTATTCATAATTACTTAACATGCATACTAAGTGCACAATATGGTCAGGTCTCAACTATCAATTGTTCTGGTGACCCACGTGTGTGGTGGTGTACAACGTTTCTGGAAAAATAGCAGTGGAGCTGCTATCCGGACGAAATAGGTACCTATAGGTACCCAAAATGATGGCATTCTATGCAACTTTAGCAAGTGGATTGCTGTTGTTTAACTGACAGTGACATGCAAGAAACTCAAGAACACTCCCTTTCTTGAGTTTCTTACATTAGTTTGATGATTTTTTACAATTTCTGTATCTATAATATATTTCTGCTGTACCTAACATATGCTTGAACATTTTCTTTGGTCGATTACTATAGTAATATATATACCTAGTGAGATATATCTCATACCCCATGAAATGTGCCTTTTACAATTAAAATGTTTATCCTCCAAGAATAGCCCTGGGGACAGTGGGGACCTCTTTGTCATATTTCTGACACTAATTGATTAAGAGTCGTTTTTTTTTGTATTTGATTACTGTGCCAATAATTTAAAATTAAAAGTAACAGTAGTGTAATTTAGGCAATACCCACGGAAACCTTTGTCCAATCAAAAGCTAATTAGTTGCATATGACGTTAGTTCCGAGTGTTCTAAATAGTATGGTTTTATTGGCGGGCGGCGTACTTCCCGCGGTGACGTAGACGGCCATTGAGGCTCGAGCACTGCGCGGGCGGCACTCAGTGCCCGTGTGATCTACCCGCCGCGCACACGCAGAAACATGGACGACACGAGTAACAAACAACACTTTTGTTTAATCAGACACTAACTGCTGTTCAGTGAATCTTCAGGCCTTCCGTGCGGATTTGTTCTATCCATGGAACTGAGTTAGACCGAGGCGTCTTGTTCCGTATTCAGGCTTCAGCATACCGGCCGGCGATCTAACCTCAAATGTCCGCTGACTGACTGTGTGAGTGTTGTTTAGTTAAAAGTGACTTATGGAGGAAAGTTGGCATTACCAAGTGAGTTAACATTACCCGTTAGGTAAGACTTAACGATAAAGACATTCTTAGTTCCCGTTTGGGTCCGAATTTAAAAAAGCTTGCACGTTTAAGTAATGGGCACTTTAGTTTATCTGACAGTGACATCTTGGAACAAGACGAGCGTGCTTTATTGTTGGTTTATGCAAACATTTTGTGTGCTGCTTTGAGTTTAATAGCCTGTAGTCACAGACGAGCTCAAGCAAGAGTAATAACAATTCTTATTATACACGGAAGTGGATTTGATTTTAAACAGAATTCAGTAAAGTCTAAATTAGAGTGGCAGGTGAACTGGTTAAGGTACATTTGTCTTCATGTCGATCGTGTGAAAATCCCAAGGCCTTGTCAAAATGGTATCAAAAGGCATGCGCGCGCGTCAGCCTATACAATGTCGTGACGTCATCATTAATAAGAGCGGCCGTACTGCCGGTTTCATTTTGTTTCCTATGTAAAAAATCTCACGGTGATATTCATCGGTCTAGAGCAGGCTGCCAGCAACCAGAGCAACCTGCTTATATATTTAACTTATTGAGATTAAATTAAATGATGACCCGTTGCAATACTAAATTACGTGCTACGGGTTACGGCGTAGCGCTACGCTACCCCTTGGTAGTATTGTTGTTGTTCATTTAAAAATGGTCTGACGTGTTGAGCAGACAGCTAAAGAAGGAAGAAGGTATACTGTTAAGGTCAAAAGGCATATTTTAAATTCTATCAGGCTCCATGCCAGGAAGGATTAATGCTGACATTACAAAGAAAGTATGAAGTGAGGTGGTTTCCGTCCTTCACCTATATGCTCGTTATTATTTGTTTGGTCACCTCAACAACAATGCGAGTGTTGAGACAGCAACAACTCCAGCTGCTGCTCCTCCTCTCCTCTGTGTGCAGCTCCTCCTTTGCCCCTACTTTCCGATTACGGTTAAGGCGCTATAGGTTCAGCGAAGTGAAGCGAACATAGTTTTTGAAACAATATAATGCGTCTGTTTATGATAATATGGTTTAAAAAAATACGAATAGTAATCTTGAGGCTTTTCTGCTGGGAAATCAGTGATTCGAAACACGATTAAGCAATTTTCGCTCGATAGAAAAATTCACGAACATAGGTCTAAAACATATTAAAGTTCACTTAAAACATTCGTAGCAAACTATGCACAATAGCTAAACATATTAACATTGGTTCTAAAAATCGGCAATATCATGTTTGAGGGAACTTAGTGATTACTTTTTTATTTATTTAAACGTACAAAAAATTAAAATTAAAAAACATGATATCCGCGCTTCCAAACACGCACTTCCATCTCGCTCACGCTTATGCTCAGCGAGAGGGAGAGAAGACCATGATACTATAGCGCCTTAAGCTAGGACGACGTTTAGTAGGCGATGTGAGATGAGGAATTGAAATTGCGTACAATTGATAATGACTATTTGATTGTACGAAATTTCTCGCTTTGTCTTATATCACTGCGACCATTGCTGATCTATTGTGATCTCACCTCCTCTTACCGGTGGACAACCTCTATTACATATCTACTACCTAAAAAATATTTCAACAGCGTTTCCGCGTTGCCGGCGCCTGACTATTAATTCACCGATCTGCTCACGCACGGACTATTCGTCTGTCTATCATTTGTTTTTTTAGTCCGGACTAACGTCCTGCTTGACAAATGCCAGCCAAGCAAGCCAAATACTCTAGTAGCTTTTACAGCTTTAGACACACCTTTATATTCTTTATTACACCTTACCTTATCCACGAACAAAATCCTATCACTCAAAATTTTATATGCTAGGAACATGTGTGTATCACTATGTATAGTAAGTTCTCCAACATCTATACAGCCAACCTTTCAGTAATATTGCGTCATGCGTCTTATGTAAGTAACAATAAAGACTGTATATATAGATATTTTTATTTTTTCGCTGGATGCGGGTGGCGCAGGACTGATCATTGTGGCACTCTTTGGAGGAGGCATATGTCGAGCAGTGGACGTGTTTCGGCTGGTATGATGATGATAGATATTTTAGAAAGGTTGTTTGTATTGAGAGCTCGACTGTACTAATTAAATACATACTGGTTACATAATATTTGTTTGCAGTGAATCTGTGTGAAACGAGTATTTGTGTTTGTGAGATAGAGACAATAAGGTAACTTTTTTAAGCAACAATGATTAAAACCAAGTTTACCGTGTATGTTATGTAACAGGGATTTGTTATGTTTTTAAGAATAAATTAAAGTTTTAAAACAAATATCGTGACTAAAATGTTTGGCTTGTATTCGTATAAGAAAAGCAAACTACCAGAACGCATTATACAATTGAATACATACTCGTGATTACATTACTAGCTGATTCCGAGTAGGTACAGTACATGTGATTGACTTGGCTCGATTCCGGTTGTTTGGAATGTGAGTTAATAATTTAAGATATTAGAATTAAAGTAGTAACGGATGTCTGTAAGCGCGTCTAGAATTAATATAAATTGACGTCAGGTAGAGTAATTAATTCCACGCTATAATAACCTACTTTAATTAATAGTTAAGTGATAAATCATTCGTTGTTAACAATCCAAGACATAATGTTAACACCAAATAAATCCGTGTTTTCCCAAATTACCAAAAATTGTGAAATGCCTATAAGCGTGGACAAATTTATTTTTAACAATGTTGTTTTTTGTTCTTATCTTTCATAAGTACCTCAAACACACAGATGGACAACGTTCCACAACGGCAGTAGGCATTTTAGCAAATCTTAGAATTTTAGTTTACTTACTAACAATAATTTTCTATCGTTAAGTTAGTTAGATATCCGTTAGAAAATAATGTAGTAATTCATTTACTTAGACCACAACATGCCTTAGTGTACAAATTGTATTACCTTATGTTAATGAAGATAAAGATGATGATTCCTCTCAGCATAACTGAATAGACGTGAAGTGTTAATAGACGATTTCTTTGAACAACTATTGTTTATTGGTCATTTGTGTGAGAGTTTCTAATCTAGGCCATCATTGCAATTGTTACAAAACATGCTTTTCAGGGCCGTTTTGCAGATACCAGATATGCTACGTTTACACTACCAGATACAATCTTAGTTGTTCTCTAAAAACATACACTTCTAGTCGATTTTCCCACGAATCAAACAATCGAAGTAGATGTCGTGAGAAATATGAATACAATAGTGATTATCGCATAAAAAAGTAATGAAAATGCGAGGAAGTGGTTTTCCTGAACCGACCGGTGTGACGACTAACAATTTTCACGAATACTACGTCGTGCCAGCCAGTTATGATGTTAGTGTCGCATAGAATGGGTCTTTGTTTGTCGTTACTCAAAGTAAGTCGTTAATTTAATAAAAACGAAGTCAAATTCACACTAAATCTCAAAAGTTTACCATTCAAAGATTTTGAATTAATAAGATGTTAAAAGTGTTTTGTGTAATTATAATTATTTCGAGTTAATTATTACCTATTCATTGACTTTGCTAAACCAGATATCCATAAGTTTAATTATATCGCAGCAATATGACATTGCATACCTGTATCTGTAACGAGCAATATTTGTATATATATATTTGCAAATCACTTTCTCGGAAACGGCTCTAACGATTTCGATGAAATTTGGAATGCAGGGGTTTAAGGGGGCGAGAAATTGATCATGTCCGGGAAAATTCGTTTCGCAGAGCTCAGTGACCCAGGGACTAATATTCATTTACTTATGTCCACCAACATTTTGCAGACTAAATCATAAAGCAAGTAAACTATCGAATTACTCCGAATATATTTTTAGTTCGCCGTGTTTTCTTTACAGCATCTGGCCATACATCGGATAGTTTGACGTCGTTCCACAATGATCTCATGTATGACGTTAGAAGGCTCGGGTATTCACTATCAGGGTCTAATCGTTTATATTATACAAAGCGTTAGCTATTGAGATAAAGACCCATACCTACCAAACAATAAAAATACATTTATAAGAAACAATATTGAAACGCACGTTATACTGAGTCGGATAAAATTTAAGAGTGATATGATGTCAAGGAAGAGCAGGGAATGGTTACATTAATGGAGCATTTGTTTGTCCTCAGATGCCACAGACGGTCCCGCGGTCAGGCCTGAGCCCGCCGTCGGCGACGCAGGGAGAGCGCGCCGTGCCCGCCTCGCCCACCGACCTACATCGCCTGCTGCGCTACCTCGGCGCCGCCTCACCCCCGGAACCCATGCTCCATCCCCCCTCCACACACACCAAGCCCCCTCCCCCCTACCCAGAGGACAACGGCTTCCTGGAGCGACTTTATGACTTCGAAGGATACCCCACACCCTCCCCATCCTCAGACGAGGGATCCATTCCCGCGGTAGCACTCCAGCCACCTTCACCTTATAGCTCTTTCTCGTACTCCCCCAACGTATACATTAAAGAAGAACCCAACAGACTATCGGTTCCCGGGTTCGCGTCTCCCTACCCTCTCTCACCTTCTGGTTCGTGTGCCTCATACGGTAGCACCAACCACTACTCCTCTCCAGTTCCACAGCATGACGAGTACATCGACATTGAAGAACTGTTAAAAGAAAACCAGATCTCTCAAGAGAATATTCAACAGAGTTGTTACATAACACCTAAAATCGAAGTCGAAGAGCCTAAAGATCATATCCTCCTAAGATCAGTTCTCGAGGACACATCGTTTCAGAAGAGGTTTAATCTGAAGCCAATGCCTATAGAATTAGGAAGTATAAAAATGGAAGAAAGCAGTGGAGGGGCGGGCACAGAAGACGCACTAGTCACTCAAGATATAGACAGAGTGCTTTGCTTGGCTATCGAACAGTCAAAGAGAGATGTCGACAACACATGCAATGTACTGGGAATCTCACCTGGTGAGTAACAATTAGGATTAATCACAAACCTCGACATAGATTACTTTAGTTCACCTATAAAAGTAATGTCTTCATTAGTTTATGCAACATCACTCAACCTCGCAATGTATGTATGGTATGAAAATAACGCTCGCTCTAACACAACCAACGCGTTAGCCGGTCATCAATGACGTCACTCTGAGGCAAAAAAATGTGTTTCCACGTAACAGCCATGCGCCTATGTACATATAACAGCGATTATTAACTATCAATGTTTTCTGCGAACTGAACGATTACGTAAGCTGTCAACAGTGTCATCTGTATAATGCTACCTACTGATCGACTAAATAATTAACTGGGCTGCCTTCTCAAAACAATAAAATTATAGACTTATGATAAAAATTTACAATAAAAAATAACAATCGACTAACCGAATCCAATATCGGAGATGATGTCATCAAGCATTGAGTTCTCAGTTTAATCTTTAAATGCAAATTGATGTCGATTTAATATTCGATCAGCTAGGGAAACCTCATCAAGTTTGCATATTGTTAGTGACGTGGCGTTAGTTTTTTGAGTGGTAATGTCTATTTTAAGGCGGACGCCCAACTAAAAGACAGCATCTGGCGTTTATGTCTGGCTGACGGCGTTAACTCCCTAAAGCCAGATATATCCGTGATTCTAATACATGTTTTTCCTTTAACAGATCCAATGCTCTGGAGCACAGAGAACGTGAAGTCGTGGGTGGTGTTCACCCTCCAAACGTTCAACTTGCCGATGGTACCGACGGAGTACTTCTCAATGGAGGGCCCCGCTCTGATGGCACTCACTGAAGACGAATTCAACCAGAGAGCACCTCAGGTAACTGATCTTAGCACTTGTCAATTGTTTTTCCAAACAATGTATAGCATCGGCGGCTAGGATGTACCTACGGAAATTATTGATTGAAAACGATAGAAGTTCTTTGTCTTTTTTGGTAGCAATCATCGCTCGTGCACGCTAACTCAAAAGTCTACAAACACTTTTCCAACTTATTTCTTTGAAAAGAAGAAAATTACCTACATATATTTGAAGGCGACTGAGCAGATTACGAGTACACTTCATATGTAAAGTAGATATATTCTACTTTACATGAACAGCCTCCGTAGCCCAGTGTAGTGACTCTGCCTACGAAGCTGGAGGTCCCGGGTTCGAATCCCGGTCAGGGCATTTATTTGTGTGTTTATCACGAATATTTGTTCCTGAGTTATGGATGTTATATATGTATATAAGTATCTATATGTATTTATCTATTATATATATCATCGCCTAGTACCCACAACACAAGCCTTACTGAGCTTACCGTGGGCCTAGGTTGATTTGTGTAAGATTGTCCCATAATATTTATTTATTATTTATTTATTTATGAATACCATAATTATGTTTGTTTTACGCACGTGTATGGATTACCGTTTGCCATAATTTAAATGTTTTTGAATTCCTTTAGTTGCGTGGATTCAAATGATGTTACAATGTAAATGTGAAAATATTTGGGTATCGCTAATCAGTTGACCTCAGCATCGAGGGCGTGACGTGGGTCCAAAGTCTTTAATAACATATTAATATAATTAAGCTTAATATAGTCTACAACTAAACACGTATTAACATTTTTGTTTTCGTTATTTTGAGATCTAGATAGTTTTCTTAAGACTTTAATTTTCATTTATTGATTTAAATGAATTGAAGGTTTTTAACATAATTGCTAATTTATATTATAGAATTTTCCCTTTTTGTGCACTAATTTGCATTTTCTAATTTGCTTTGATTTGTAATCAAATATATACCTACGGTATTTAACAATGGCGCAGATGGTGAGCATAATTTATTAGGTACTTAATTATTTAGCATACTAAAGTACCGTACTTAATTGCCTGTTGTACCTAAGCTTAATCCTTAAATAAAAAATACAAAAGTTTTTAATAGTCGTAGAAGTTGACGAAATATATAATCTCCTTGAAATAGCTCCTAGGTCAGGGCAGGGCTCACGATAGCATATATGGTCATGGTTTTATTGATTGTTATGCTTGTTCATGGGTGATTCTACGAGCGTTCCAACCGCCGTCAGTCCGCTGCTCGCATTATTGTCAATGTACCGGCAAACTGGCATGGCATCTTCAGGTATTTGAAACAAGTCCAGGACTACTACCAATTTATTGGGAAAGGGGATTCAAATCTGCAAGAACTTTGACAATAATGCGAGCAGCGGACTGACGGCGGTTGGAACGCTCGTAGAATCACCCTCATAATAAATATTTTTAAACAATAAGTACTTAATAACAGTATTTATCTATCTATGATGTATATGTATAAAAATAGACTGTTTTGTTAGAACCATTTTTTTATCTGTGTAAATGTTATTATTGCCAAATAATAACATCGATTTCGATACTATTATTTCATTCAAATTTCGAACGTCTCAAAAACAAAGAAATTTGATTTAACCTCTATTCTAATATCAGTCGAGATGACGTTTAGTTCGAAATGAATTGTCAATTTGCATACAAATTTGACAAAGGTCGCACGTAAGTAAGATATCGAACTATATGACAGTTGGATCCGACTCTGAATTAAAAAAGAATTATGACAGCTGCCAGAAAACAACGCCGCGATGCCGGTCATAATATGCGGCTCCTGAATGCATCATGGAGGCTTATGATATGTGGATAGATAAAGTAGTGTATGTAACTATACATAATTAGGCATTAAGATACTCGTGTGATGTTTTTATGAATCTCGCCTTCGGCTCGTATTTAATGCCCTTCATTATGTACAGTCAAATAAACTACTATTTTATTTTGCAATTTTGGCATATTTTAAAGTTGCTTGTTACTTGTCCTTCAGATTTGGTTGAATATCTTTTCTCCCAACAATATTTTGTGGTGATCGAATGTAACTAAATATGTATTTATGCACCAGACGAGTGGTTTTTCACAAGATCGTTTTAATTTGTGCCGCAGAACATCGTAAAATGTGCTCTTTAGATCATCACCTGAATGTAATGGCTTCCTAATATGTTTTTAGGGTTCCGAAGCCAAATGGCAAAGAACGGAACCCTTATAGATTCGTCATGTCTGTCTGTCCGTCCGTATGTCACAGCCACTTTTTTCCGAAACTATAAGAGCTATTACTGTTGAAACTTGGTGAGTAGATGTATTCTGTAAACTGCATTAAGATTTTGACACAAAAATCGAAAAAAAATATTAAGTTTTGGGCGTTCTCCATACTCAGAACTGAAATTCAAATTTTTTTTTCATCAAACCCATACGTGTGGGGTATTTATGGATAGGTCTTTAAAAATGATATGAGGTTTCTAATATCATTTTTTTCTAAACTGAATAGTTTGCGCGAGAGACACTTCCAAAGTGGTAAAATGTGTGTCCCCCCCCCTGTAACTTCTAAAATAAGAGAATGATAAAACTACAAAAAATATATGATGTACATTACCATGCAAACTTCTACCGAAAATTGGTTTGAACGAGATCTAGTAAGTAGTTTTTTTTAATACGTCATAAATCGTAAACCGCAATTTGTTTTACATAACCCTTCATGTGCGAGTCCGACTCGCACTTGGCCGCTTTTTTTAGTTTACATCACTCGTTGCTGCCCGGGTTTTGTCATGTGATCTATATTGTATTTGACATTACATTTAATTGGTGGTTTGCTATAGTAAGGAATATTTCTAAACGTTTTGTAAAAGAATCATTAACCAGAGGGGTAATCACGTAACGTTCCGAACGCGCGTCGGTACAAATTAACTGTCAATTTTCCATATAAAAAGTGACATTTAGACCTACCCGACGTTCGTACAATGCGTTACGTGATCGACCTACATTACATTCTCATATTTGGTGAATCGTCACCTTTTACAACAATGCTCTCAATTACTGCATGAACAATGTTTTTTTCCAGTATTTTTGTAGTATCCTTAAGTGGTGTGGGTACGTAACTATTTACGCTCCATTGAGGGACCCAGTTTAAGCGTGTGTTGTAATTGCTCCCTCGCAATTGTCCCGATTTAATTACGTCACTAGTTAAGGAAATCCGTTAAGGAAATCGGGCGTTATACAAGTGATTACGACGTGGTTTTTAAGCTGTGATTGCATATCAACAATAAGGAAAAGAGTTGATGAATATGTGAAATTATGTGTCAATAATGCTTCAGTTGTTGGAGACTTCAATACTCCACAGTTCAATAAGACTTGCAGAAATTGCAAATGTTATGCTTAGTAAATGGGTTGTGGAGTAACTTGTTAATTCAGACTTAATATATTTATTTCACTGGTGGGCTTGCCTCTACATCGATATATATTTAGATATATATCGATGCAACGATGCAGCGGAGCAATTAGTTGCTCCGACGAAAACTTCATACGCCGTACGTTATAAAAAATGCAAGATAATATGTAATATATTCTCACTATCTAGCATTCAGTTTAGAAGATAAGAGTAACTGCGTTATAAAATACAATACAACGAAAGAAAACAGTGTTATATAAAAGTGATATATTGCTGATAAGAATTCAATTACATCAATAATAAATTATCAAAATACAAAATTCATTATACTCGTAAAACAAATAAAAAGCTTTAAAAATCATGACACTGCCTAACAGGTGCAACTAAACAGAGTAGGCCAGTGATCTTGCCCAAATAATTACGTAACTTTTGGCCAATCGACGTGCAAGTGGCTTGAAAGACGCTACTAATCGTCAAGTAGCTAAGTACTTGCTCAAGCGAGCTCGTAACGCGAACTTTCTCCGTTGAAGAAAGTCGAGGCAACTAACCTCACTTATTTGCCGATGTTTTATACGCCTTAAAATGCACTTTCAAGGTCGTAACTTTTGTTTTATGCGTTTAAAACACGGTGTATGCAACTATAACATATGCATAAAACGTTCTAGGTATAGTTCATCATTATGTGGACACCCGTTCTCTCTTTTGTGGTATGTACCTAGCTGTCACTTAAAATCAACTTACTAATACCATCATTCACATCATAATTAATACTCTTAATCTGGAAATGTTGATTTATGTTTTATGTATATAAAACCTATATTATTCATATTAATACTTTTTATTACTCATAAGAGGTAGGTAGCTTGATCATTTCAAAAGGTCAGGTCATACCCAAAATTAATAGTAACTATCGTTTTAAAATAACTAAGTATTAGCTCAACCGTGAAGAAACGAATAGTCTATTACCCTTTGGTCCTTCCTTTCTCAGTAAGCCATAACTCCGCGTATGGACACTAGTGTTCGAGTGATTATGTTCCGTACGAAGATCAATGACCCTTGCAACTCATGAATGAATCTTTTATTGCAATTGCAGTTAGTAAACACACGCACGTACGCGCATTCAAATAAACTATTGACAATGCAGCCTTTGCAAAGTTTAACTACCCAAGCTAAGAGTTCTGTCAAGAGAAAACGCAGGAGCCATCCGTATTTTTCAACGACTACTGACTTGGATAAATATCGAGATCTGGTGATTGTGTGATTTCATTTCTTAATGCACTATTTGGAATAACAACATTCGACCCATCACTGGTGACTTCGCTATGTGGTCGCAATTAGAGTTTAATGACCTCAGTAGGATTTTAATCAGCTACAGCATCAGATTACAAGAAAACTATTATTATTGTCATCATTTTCAACCTGTAATCGCCACTCGTCCCGGTTCTGAGTGTTCACGAACCGAATGACAACCTATCGAGCTGGAGGCCTACCTATGCTCCAAGTCGGTAAAAAAATAACAGATCTACATGGGATTTGACTTAACATTGCTTGTTCTTGTTACAGGCGGGCAGCACACTGCACGCACAGCTGGAGATCTGGAAGGCCGCTCGCCACGAGGCCTGGAGGGCGCAGTGGACGGAACCACAGCCTTCGCCGGCGCCTGCGCCAGTCCCGTCAGCTGACGACATGAGCGAAGGTAAATTACCAATTTTCCCTGAATACAGGACAGTGAAGTTTTTCGATTGCAAACAGTGCCTTCCTGCGGACGTCTTGTCAGCCGTAAACTGTGTATGTTCTTTTTATATGTTAACTAAAAGGTGTTTTGTCCCTTTATCACAAATATCACATGGATAAATAGAAACAAATGAATTTTAACAGCAGTTTAGGTAAAATAGGTGTGATGGACGTTTATGCATAGGTAATACGGGTTTATGCCAACACCTGCCACATTGCATTCGACAGGACGCCCACAATACTATTTATTTTAAATAAAATCGAAAACTTCCAAGAAATTTGACTACCAGGCCGCCTGTACAGGTGTAATTGAAAGATTTGATAATTACACACGAATAAATACTTAATACCTACTATAAAATACCGACACTTGGCTATTTGTAGATAGACATTATTACAATGCGAAGAAGCAGAGTTAATTGCTGTAGAGAAAAGTAGTCAGTCGTACAAGGAATCTTCTTAACAGTGCCTAGGGATAGATTTCCTTTGCAGTGATTTGTTTCTCTAAGGTCCTGCTATACATATGTATTGATCGCCCGCACCCATCTCATGCATACACAACGAGCACTATTGAATGCCTTTCTCCTTCTGAATCCACATCTGTTTAATAAAAATAAAAAATAAAACGTTTATTTCAGATATGTCTATTATCAAGCCAAAAATATTTATCGCAGTGGTATTCACATGTTGCTATTCAATATTAAATCAATCGTTAGAATCATAACTTTGAACCGAATAAAGATAAAAATGAAACGTTTTCAACCCATTCGCCGTTGACTTGAACTCAAATTTTCTCATATATACGAAGTCCAAAAACAATAGACTTATGACTTGCGGTGCATGGGCATCGCATTTTGTCTGTGGCGGCGAATGGGTTATAGTCGAAGGTGCAATACAATTCAATTCAAATAATTTATTTGTCAAACACAGATATATAAGGTATGGTAGGGTATCAAAAACCATGTCTCACTGTGTTTTGCCACAAGGCATACAAAAGGCGGGCGGGCGTGCGTGCCCAGGATATGTTAGTAAAAATACTATATAACGTTATCTAAATAAGACACATTCCAATTAAGAACATGTTTTTGCACTACTGCGATCATGTATTTACAATTCTAAATGCGTCTGTAAATTGTAAAAAAAAAATACTAC
Organism: Epinotia brunnichana; assembly: GCA_963854355.1. Taxonomy (NCBI): domain Eukaryota; kingdom Metazoa; phylum Arthropoda; class Insecta; order Lepidoptera; family Tortricidae; genus Epinotia; species Epinotia brunnichana. The sequence continues at coordinate 14,993,130 of OY977940.1, read as the reverse complement.
CTACCTATTGCTGTTTACTCTACACCTGACTGCAGCAAAACAGGTCGTGAATTGTATAAAAAGTGGAAAAAGTAGCCAACGGTCGATCTGGTAGCGAATGCGATGTGGCACGGCAATGCATCAGACGCTTCGCGTGCATTGTGATCAACCGTTAGAAACGCCACAGATCACTGAGACAGCGAGTTCGATGGTGAATTTGAGATGCTCTTAGATACAACTTTGAGAGAGTTAGGGCACAGAGGATATCTCGCTCATATTTCGGTTCGAGTAGCTCAAGTGAGGAAGTACCTCAATCTTACACAAGACCGCAGCCATAATAACACCACAACTATAATAATACCACAACCATAATAACATTAATAACACCACAACTTGCTTACTAGGTATCGGGTGTCGTGTTTTAGTGAGTACCTAAGTTAAGGTAGTCACAGCACACGGAGATGGGCAGAATTGAGAGTGAGGTACCATTTTAGGGTTCAGTAGCCAAATGGCAAAAAACGGAACCTTTATAGATTCGTCATGTCTGTCTGTCCGTCCGTATGTCACAGCCACTTTTTTCCGAAACTATAAGAGCTATACTGTTGAAACTTGGTAAGTAGATGTATTCTGTGAACCGCATTAAGATTTTCACACAAAAGTCAAAAAAAAAATAAGTTTAAGGGGTTTTTCATACTCAGAACTAAAACTCAAAATTTTTTTTTTCATCAAACCCATACGTGTGGGGTATCTATATAGGTCTTCAAAAATGGTATTGAGGTTTCTAATATCATTTTTTTCTAAACAAGTCGGTATATGTACATTATATTATAAGTAGTATCAAATTCAACTTAAAAACCAGAAAAAAAAAAGAATAAATAAAACTAAATAAAACTACTTATGACTAAACTAAGGGGTCTCCCCGCGGCATGGTGCCGAAGATGCTGGTAGCATTTCCCCGCTGTATCGCAATACTAATGCGTTGAGCGAGGAAGCTGCCAGCTCTTCGGTCCCCGGTGGTGTCGGCTAATTTTTTGGCGAGCTCTTTGATTAGGTTGAGTGCGCTGGGACCCCATGGACCAAGGGTCTCGACGCCGAATGGAACAAAGCAGTATTCAGCGCCGAGACCCCTATATTTATTAACTTTGGCCTTTTCCGCAGCCTCTGCAGCCGCACCGGCTCTGGAGGATGTTCCGTGGAGATGGGATGGGGCCAATGTGTCGACACAGGTGGCGTCCCACACGAGCACCCGACCCATCTTCCACGGAATTAATGACATTCCATCCGGTCTCTTGCCATCGTCCCTGAAAATGCCGGGCGGCTCTAACAAGGCCGGCACATTGACGCTGGCAAGAGAGCGGCGTAGAATGTCATTCAGAGCGGCGTGCCTGGAAAACCGGCCAGCGCTTTTCTGGCAAGAAAGCCCATGATGTCCCAGTGAGTCTACAGAACTGCCGCAGGGACATCTGTGTGGAGTGCATATAGGAATCCCGAGTCGCAGACATGTTGAGATACGGAGCGTTTCAGGCTCCAAGAAAGTGCCAGTGTTTGGCGACGGGTAAGCGTGGAGCCATTCACCGGATTCCTTGGTACCTGACGCCAAAAGTCTGGCCCGCTCCGCACCTGTACTGCGGCTCAGGAGAGAATCAACATAAATTTTCTAAACTGAATAGTTCGCGCGAGAGACACTTCCAAAGTGGTAAAATGTGTGCCCCCCCCCCCCTGTAACTTCTAAAATAAGAGAATGATAAAACTAAAAAAATATATGATGTACATTATCATGCAAACTTCCACCGAAAATTGGTTTGAACGAGATCTAGAAAGTAGTTTTTTTTAATACGTCATAAATCGTAAACCGCAATTTATTTTATGGAACCCTTCATGTGCGAGTCCGACTCGCACTTGGCCGCTTTTTTTTGTCAATGAGCTGGTGAATCCCATGGAGTCGCAAGCGTCCATAGGATACGGTGTCTGTTTACCATCAGAAAGTTCGTATGCCAGTTTGCTGCCGTCACGGTTATAGCAAAATCAAGTACTTTTTTATCAAATTAACATATCTTTCATTATAATTAATGTGTCAGGCCTGCTAATTATCTAACTATCATGGAAGTTATGACTGTTAGGAGTTAAAGATAGGAAGCTGATGATGATAAAAGACACTAAAGACCATTAAATCCACGAGGACGCCCATTACTTCTTTTAATTCTAAAAACGATTGTAATTTGTCAATAGCATAGTGCTGCTAAATATTGTGAGCGTTTTAGTGCATTGGTCTCTAGGCTAGTCTAAGCTGTGCTTTCTGTTATGGCCGGCCCACATACGATGGAGGCTGGAGACAAACGACCCAATGATATATGACTCCGTAAAGCAGATAGTTAAAGCCTACTGGACACCGTAGGCTTTAGCTTTAACTTTACGAAGTATACGTAGACTCTATATAGATACTATCTAGTGCCTCTTTTATCAAGGAACACAGGGGAAATTGTCGTTAGGAACGAAATGTCTTTTAAATTTAATGTACCATTACAATAATAGTGATAACGTGTGCTCATTGTATTGGTTCATCGACAAACTTGTATTGTTTTGCATATGCGTAACAAAACAGAAATAACCACAATTGAATGGTCGTTTTCTCACTGATCAATTTGGTATTTTTTAGATTTTTGAAATCAGGTACAGTTTAAACTGTTCAATATGAAATTAATGAGAGATGTTTGAAAACTGTCTACCTTAATAACATCTTTATGGTGCATCAGAGCAACATCCACATTTCATGCCACAATTTAGAATTGTACGACATTGTAAAGAAGTGGGCTAGACGTTATCAGGAGACCGTTAATAAAAACACTGATAGTGGCACAGGAAATAGCTGTCCACAATTATCTGGTCGGATCAGTTGTCTATCCATAAGAGAGGCAATCGATACTACTGCAGAAATAGTAGAATCGGTTACACTTGACGATAAAGAGACGATCAATACAAAACATGGTGGAAAACGGATGAAAATGTTTTCTTAAACACTATGTGTTTCAGTACCTAATTGAAACTACACGAAACTGTTGTATTTAAACAACATAGTTGGAATCGGCTTCGTTTTAATGGTTTGTTTAAAATGTGTTAACTAAATAATCCGACTCCTTTTAGGATGCGATACACGACTCCTTTATCGAGGTCAACAACTACTTAGTAAGCGTTTGCAGCTTAAACAAAATTCTGAAGTTCGTTCAAAAATCGTTCTTAGTACTACGAATTTAGGTACGATCTAGTATTTGTATAGTTAGTCGTACATTCCATATTCTAGCCGCTTGCCTCTGGCTTATGCAAATGTTATTGTAATAGACTTGATTCTGCTTTATTCACGTAACTTAGATATCAGACAAATTAAGCTCTGGTTGACATGGAAACAGTAGGTACAAAGCATGCAACTAGAAATCTAGACTATACCTAATATAATAAAGAGAAAAGTCTGCGAGGTTTTTATGTAGGGGGTATCTACTTAACTCTCATCCGATTTCAAAAAATATTTCACTAGTGTATAGAATGGACTTTTAGGATAGACCTGGCCTGGGTCCTTTGTAATATGCGGGCGGAGTTGCGCGGGTAGTCAGTAGGTTACAAAAAACTACACGGCCATACATTACAATCCAGAGTGTGGCTCTATTGATTCTTGACCCAAAAACCTTAATACGCTTAATAGAATTTTCATTAGATGTGAAAATATTATGATCTCCGAACGGTTCTCGTCAATCACTACAGTTAAACTATCAATCAGCTATCACTGGTCAGTCATCCTGAGTTACCCTTATACGTCGAGTCGGGTTTTTGTGTTTCCCGTCGACCCACTTTGTTCAAGGCACTGGCCTTACAAGGTCGCACTGACATTTTGCTGACGTTAAAAACACTACAGCAAGTAAAGCCTACGTCTTAAATTGCTGCGAAGTTTTAAGGGTTAAACGAACATGCACCTCGAATGTTTTTTCTTTTCTTAATGTACCTAAGTATTTTTAAATATGTTATACCTATAGTTTGTAGAAACAATCATATTATTTTCATATCCCCCAGGCTGCTAAACCTTCCAAACATGGGGAAGAATACGTTTGTTTGCGAATTAAACTTTCCAACAATTACTTAGTCAGTCCTAGTTCCTAGTCTTAGATTAAACGAACCTAGTACCTTTCATGGGGTTCCCAGTTCAATAAGTTTTTAATTAAAATTTACATTGACTGATGTCGTAAAGTGTTTTCCAATAAACTTTAGTGTCTATTTACGATTCTGACATCGAAGGTCAGGGAATGATTTGACTAAAATAACTTCGCTTGTAAATTTGTAGTGTAGTCGTATTAAACGACTGCTATCGAATCTCAAGACCGATTTCACGGATTCGTAACGTAACTGGATACCTACTTAAAACGTTTAAGGAATTCTGTCACAGGATTTTTTTTACGAAACAGAATGTTATAATAATCCTGACACTTTCTTGGGACATTAAAAAGATGTATCTATTACGACCAGTTTCTTCATAATAAAATTACGAACGATCAGATGCGGCTCTCTAGACGGCCCCACCGAGTCTGGGAAGCCATTAGTTCTTACTACACTATTCCTCGAACCTGCGACGTCCATCACCAGGCTACGCCACCGGGCCTATTATACCCTTAATGGTCCTAAATTGTCGAATATAGTACTTATGCTGATGTTTAATGCCTGTTTAGTATGCATTCGGAGCACGTACGCTACCAGTAGGTTATCTTAGCTGCTAGTTGGCGATTATGAGTATTAGCAAATCTTGTAAACATAAAAGAATTATGCTGAAAAAAGAAATAGGTTGTGCTAGCAGACGCTACGCAAACTTGAAGCAACATAATGTGATTATTATTCTTTATGACGACCAGTTTCGAGAAACTTAATATGGGTAAGTTTATTAATAGAGGGAGAAGCCCACGTTTATTTTATTGAAATATTTAGATTTATCTTTCATATGATTTGATTAACCTTTGATTGATAGGTAATTATGACTCATATGAGAATTATTCGAAAATCAATGCGGTGATACCGGAAGGGCAGAAATGCATGACTCTCCAAGTAGGCAGTGATTCATTGTCAGCTTACTAAAAGACAGTAGTACCTTAGCGGTATAACATTACGCATGTTTAGATGTATTTCATAATTGCAATCTACTTAAGAATTGTTGTTTGCGTGTTCTTTGGTACTTATATCCTCAATTGATTGGAGGTTACGCGTTTCTCATCCGCCTTTTCACATTTTTAACCGATAACCAAAACGAGGTGATTCTCAATTCCACTCAAATACCACTTAACTTTAATACTTTAATACTTTGACGACCGCTTTAGCCTAGTTGGTAGTGACCCTGCCTACGAAGCAAGAGGTCCTGGGTTCGAATCCCGGTAAGGGCATTTATTTGTGTGATGAGCATGAATATTTGTTCCTGAGTCATGGATGTTTTCTATATATTTAAGTTTTTATTTCTCTATATAAGTATCTGTTGCGGATGCAACCTATTTTGTACCTTTTTTTGTCTATTATTTTTATACTTTTGGAATGTTTTATTTTGTTTTATCAGTTGTCAATATATTGCTGTCGAAAACAGATTGAGTCGGCTTGGTTTTAATATATTTCCTATAAATAATCACTCCAGCTATACAGTCCATCAGAAGTCCTTTATATTTGATCCTTCTCCCGTCTTATAATGAATATGCGAAGTAGAACCAAGCAGCTGGCAACGCCGGCTAAAAGTGGTAAGGCGACACGTTCAGAACCAGGTGCACCCGCTGTGGGTGGGGTCGGTCGGTCCAAAAGTCAGGGCCTCACGAAGACTGATGCCACAGAAACACCCGCAGCTCTCGATATTGTTCGCGCGTGTCCCGCAACTACCACCACCGGCGGCTGCGGCTCCGCTGTTGCAGCCGAACATTTTGACGTTTCTCCTAGTTGCAGGTCGCACGTATCAGGGTCTTCGCGGTCATCAGCTACTATAAAAGCACGGAGGCTTTCCGCGGAGGCCGAGTTGGCCCGCAGAAGTATGGAGCGAGAGCAAGAATTGATGATTCGTGAGCAAGAAATTGAGATTGCTCGACAAAGAAAACTACTTGAGCAGGTAAAACAAGTAGAACAATTAGAAATGGAAGCTGCTCTGGCCGCTCAAGAAGCCGAAGAACGTTCCGCAAAGTCGGCCAGTAATGTTCATTCCCGGACGGCATCTTGGGTTCGCGATATAAACCAGGGTAGCTGCCTACGCATGACGAATGAGCCAACTGTCGAATTGCATCGCAATACAGGAAACGATGGAATTATACTCAAAGCGATTGCTGACACTGCAGCTGCAGCAAAAGCTTTGGCTTCAGGTCGTAGAGCCAACATAGAACTCCCTACATTCTTCGGGAATGGTTCCCAATGGCTACAATTTAAACGTCAATTTAGTAGTACTGAGTCTTCTCATTCCCCCGCAGAGAACGTTGCGCGTTTACAGAACGCGCTTCGCGGACCCGCGCGTGAGGCGGTCGCTTCGCTGCTCCACACGGCAGCTGCCCCCGAGGAGATCATGCACGCACTCGAGCGAACATTTGCGTGCCCGGAAATGGTCGTCTTTGGTGAGGTACAAGTGTTGAAAACGCTGCCGCGGCTTGGCGCCGAGCTTAAGGAGATTGGTATTTTTGCCAACAAGGTACGAAACAGCCTTTCTACTATGAAATTACTCGGTCTACGAGAATATTTACATTCACCTGAGCTATTTCATAGTATTTTGGGCAAATTTAACCCTTTAATGAAGATGAGGTGGTCTGACTATGCGTCAGAAATGTCAAACCCTCTCATGTCAAAGTTAGAACTTTTATCTGATTTTCTAACTCGTGAACACGAGCGTTATATTAAATTCGCATTATCTCCTGAAATAGGTTTTATTGCTACACAACAAAACATCATTGTGCCTGTCAATAAACAATTCAAACGTGAAAATATTCACGCTGTGACACATGACAATATTAAAACAGGTGACAAAACCGAATGCATTTATTGTAAAAAGTGCCATGATATAAAAAACTGTTCCGAATTCACAAGGTTATCAGTTGAAAACAGGTGGTGTTGGTTGCGTGAACACAAAATATGCTACAAATGTCTAAAGAGTAAATCACATCAGTGGAAGTTATGTAAAGTGAACCCTTGTGGTGTCGACGGTTGTACTTTCCGACACCATCCACTTTTACACGGCAGGCAGGATACATTTACATCACCGCAAACACACCATACACAGGCGTTCCATAATACAGTGTGTACAGCTGCGCTCAACCATGAGTGTGAAACAGAACTAAACAATATGAACAATACGGGGTGTACGGCACCGCTAAACAAAACTGAGTGTACTGCGTTCAATAATATTGGGTATGCGAATTTGTCTGAAAGGGATGCCAAACACACGCCGTGCTGTTCCAAGACTACACAGGAGTTGTCAAAAGAAAACGTCATGGTTTCTAATACAGGTATTTTAAGTCAACATGTTGGAACGACAACCAAAACACAACCACACAGCGCATTATTAAAAGTGGTACCAGTTATTGTGTCTGGACCAGCTGGCAGTTACGAAACCTTCGCACTCCTAGACGATGGCAGTACAGCGTCGTTAATTGATTCTAAAGTGGCTGCCCGTATCGGGGTGTCAGGGCCAGAGGAGGTTATTACTGTCAATGCTGTAGGTGGCTTACACAAAACTACTAAGATTTCTTATGTGGACTTTTACATACAGGGTAAACACGAATCTGACAGGTTTTTAGTCAATCGTGCCAGGGCCATGCCCTTACTCAGCTTGAGCACGCAAACATTGTCCAAACACACCGCACAGTCTTACGATTATTTGAGTGATTTAACCGATTATTTGACGTACACTGACGCTATGCCAACCGTGCTGATTGGTGCCGAGCACTGGCATCTGTCAATATCTCGTGATATCCGCGCTGGTAGTCGTAATGAGCCGGTAGCTTGTCACACCTGGCTTGGTTGGACATTGTATGGAGTGGCTTCTAGTAAAACGAAACCGGTTGAGTTTGTCAACCACTGTCACCTAGACCGTATTGAGCTTACTGAACATGAACGTTTAGAACTGCTAATAAAGGAGCAGTACAAATTGGACTCACTGGGTATTACCAAACATGAGAAACTTCATAGTAAACTGGATGCTCGAGCTGTTGAGATCTTACACAATACTACCACACGTTTGCCAACTGGTAGGTATGAGGTAGGACTTCCATGGCGGGATAATATTCAGTGCGTTCCCGACAGTTATCCGCAAGCCCTATCTCGCTTCTTAAGTTTAGAAAGACGTATGTTTCGAGAGTCCGATTTTGCTGAAGCGTACAAAAGGTTTATTGACAATATGATTGCCAAAGGTTATGCTGAAGAATGTGATCCTGTCACTTATTATGGTCATTCTGTCAGTAATAGGAACGGTACCAATGTTATCAACAGTAAACACAATTTAGTGGAATGTCCAAATAAAAATAACACTTCGTCAGGTTACATTCAATATGGTACAGTCAGTCCGAATAAAGTGCAACCAAAATGTCATGACTACATGTCAACCACAGACATGGATAAAATAAACTTAAAAACGACTTCTGAATCTTCTGATACAACTCAAAGTGAAACCAATACCGAAATAAGGTGGTATTTGCCTCATTTTGGGGTGTATCACCCACAAAAGCGTAAACTCCGTGTCGTCCATGATGCAGCCGCAATGAATCAAGGCGTTTCCTTAAATTCGTTGCTTCTTCAAGGACCAGATCTCTTAGAAAACTTATTAGGCATACTTTGGCGTTTTAGAGAGGGCGCTGTCGCAATGACAGCGGATATTAAGGAGATGTTTCCCCAAATACGGATCCGTGATCAAGATAGGGACGCATTACGTTTTTTATGGCGCGACGTTAGGTCAAAGAACACAACTCCCATAAAAGAGTATCGAATGACAGCTGTTGTTTTCGGGGCGTCATCCAGTCCATTTACTGCGCTGTATATCAAAAATAAAAATGCAATGTCACATCAGGATTTGTATCCCAACGCAGCCAATGCAAGCATTCACAGTTCCTATATGGATGATTTTTTGGACAGTCTTGATGAGGTAACTGAAGCTGCGCAGCTGGCATCCGATGTGGTGACTATCCACCGTAACGCCTGTTTTGAAATGTGTAGTTGGATTTCTAACAGCCAGGAAGCGTTGCGTCTTGTTCCAACTGAATTGCACGCTGCACAGCCTACTGAAGTGTCTCTTGGTAGTGAATCAACTAACGTCAGAGCCTTAGGTGTCTCTTGGGATCCTATATCGGATACCATTGGTTTTAGGACTGGTTTAGAAGGGCTCAAGTTACATGGTGTTTTTACTAAGCGTAAAGTTTTGTCCCACCTCATGAAAGTGTACGACCCACTAGGATTGCTTGGCCCTATAGTGGTCAAGGGCCGTATACTCCTTCAGGAGGCATGGAGATCCAACATTGACTGGGACACGGTTTTTCCACCTTCACAGGTATTAAGGTGGAACGAATGGTTTAAAGAACTGTCAGATATATCTAATATTAGAGTTCCACGTTGGTACGCTAAGGTAAACGGCGAGCCTCTGCACAGGGAGCTACACGTTTTTGCGGATGCGAGCGAGCTTGCCTATGCGACTGTCGCTTATTGGCGTTTTTTGTACGCAGACGGTACAGTCAAGCTTGCTCTCATATCCAGTAAAGCAAGAGTATCGCCATTGAAGCCCACTTCAATTCCACGCCTAGAATTGCAGGGTGCTTTAATGGCTTCACGCCTTGCTATGACCATCAAGGAATTTCACAAGAAAAAGCCTATTCGGACGTTTTTTTGGACAGATTCGAGAACTGTCCTTAGCTGGCTAAGAAGTGACGCACGAACGTTCAAGCCCTTTGTGGCCCATCGGATCGGCGAAATAACTGAAAATTCATGCGTTCAAGACTGGAGATGGGTCCCAACTGACTTGAACGTCGCGGACGATGCCACGCGAATCAAACCTCTCCATATCAACCCTAACCACCGATGGTTCACCGGCCCCTCATTTCTTCTGGCTTCTCCGGAAAATTGGCCTGTGGAACCAGCTGGCCAGCCTCCAGTTCATGAAGAGTTTAAGCATACTCCTACACTTGTGGTTGGGCATCTGGTTATCACCGCGGATTTCAGTCGTTTTAGTGACTGGTTGCGCTTACTGCGCGCCACTGCTCGCGTTTTGCAGGCGGCTTCTAAATTTCGCTCACTTTTGGACCGCGTTAGACACATTGATCACACTGATCCTAGCACCGATTTTAGGGTTCGTCAACGTACAAACGCGCCTACGTCCACCGCTCTATTACCCCTGACAGCGGAATTGATGCAAGCCGCAGAAAGGCACGTCCTGCAGAAAGTACAGTCCGAGACATTTGGAGAAGAAATTCTGCGGATTGAACGAGGAGAGTTATTGCCCAAGAGCAGTCGCTTAGCAAAGTTATCACCCAAGATGGGAACGGACAATTTGCTACGTTTGGTCGGCAGAATTGAGGCTGTAGAAGACGTCGGTACCGAAGTCAAATCGCCCATACTGTTAGATGGTCATCACCCAGTCGTGCGCCTTTTGGTTCTCTTTTACCATCGCAAGGCTGGACATGCGAATAATGAGATGGTCGTCAATGAGCTGAGACAGAGATACTGGCTTCTTCCCTTGCGCAGCACCATACGAAGCGTCGCCAGCAAATGTTTGTATTGTCGGATCAGGAAGTCAAAACCGATGAATCCAATGACTGGAAACCTTCCTCCGCAGCGGCTTGCCCACCATCGCCGCCCATTTAATTTCACTGGACTTGATTATTTTGGCCCGATTAACTCCACAATCGGACGCAAACAGGAAAAACGATACGTAGCCCTATTTACCTGCTTGACTTCCAGAGCCGTCCATTTGGAACTTGTGCACTCCCTGACGGCTGATTCAGCGATAATGAGTTTACGTCGATTTATTGCAAGGAGAGGTGCTCCCGAAACAATATTCTCTGACAACGGAACTTGTTTTGTTGGTGGTGACCGAATATTACGGGAGTTTTATCAGACAGATGTCAACGATTTTGCTGCCAGCCGAGGAATCAATTGGAGCTTTATTCCTCCCGCTGCTCCTTTCTTTGGTGGATGCTGGGAACGGCTAGTTCGCACCGTCAAAGTTGCACTGAACGCCACCCTACGCGAAAGGGCACCTAACGCAGAAGTACTCGTGACCCTCCTGATGGAAGCTGAGGCCATTGTCAACTCCCGGCCCCTAAGTCACGTTTCTGTGAGTCAAGATGACCAGGAGACGCTGACACCTTTCCACTTTCTAATTGGCACATCCTCGAATCAAGTCCTACCTGCAACCCTTGACGACCGAGACCTTCTTCGTAGAGCAGACTGGAGGAAGGCCTTGAGGTTAGCCGACCATTTTTGGAACCGTTGGGTGAAAGAGATTCTACCTACAATGCAACCACGACAGACAGGCGAAAACAGGGAACGCGACTTAAACATCGGTGACCTGGTACTCATCGTGGACGAAAATCTTCCAAGAGGAACTTGGCCAAGAGGCCGCATCACTGCAACCTTCCCTGGCCGAGATGGCGTAGTCAGGGTGGTGGACGTAGCCACACAGGGAGGCCTTCTTCGTCGGCCCTCCAAAAAGTTGGTCAGGCTAGACGCGTAGGGCTCCTTATTGGCTGGCCCGGCTAGCTTCGTGTGCTTTCGCACACTAGGGGGTGGGATGTTGCGGATGCAACCTATTTTGTACCTTTTTTTGTCTATTATTTTTATACTTTTGGAATGTTTTATTTTGTTTTATCAGTTGTCAATATATTGCTGTCGAAAACAGATTGAGTCGGCTTGGTTTTAATATATTTCCTATAAATAATCACTCCAGCTATACAGTCCATCAGAAGTCCTTTATAGTATCTATATCGTCGTCTAGTACCCATAGTACAAGCTTTGCTTAGTTTGGGACTAGGTTGATTTGTGTAAGATTGTCCGCAAATATTTATTATTATTATTATTTTATTGTTATTAATATTCCCCCATATTTTGGGGCTTTTCTCAATCTGTTTAAACAAAGTGTATCAGATTCACTTTACCTAATGTCAAGCACGTAAACAATACCAGGATCAAATTAAAGGGCGATGAACTCGAATTTGAAGATAGAACAGTGTTTTTAGGCATCACCTTGGACTCAAGACTACAATGGCATGCGCATATTGACACCTGAAACTTTGTTCTGCAGCCTATGCAGTAAGACGTATACTACGATACTGTTGAAACGAAGTGCAGCCTATCGCTCGTACGCGCGTTGATATCTTAAAAGACATCAACGAGCGTACGACATCAACGAGTAAACTCAATAATCAAAGCGATTCTATTGGTCCAATTCATTACAGTTCGGTAAAACAGCCACGTGATTGGCGAATTTATTTTAGTTCTATTTTCAATTTTTTTTCGGTTGTCTAGAGCGTATCGAAACAGTTATTTCGGTTGTTTCGGAAGTAACAGACTATTCAACGATGAAAAGAGTGACGTTGTAGTATTCTCTATGAAATCTTAATACACATATTTTAAACGTCGAGTACAAAAACGGTTTTTCGTATGTTATCGTCTGCGAGCATAGTACTACGAATTTGTTGGCAGTGATTGTGTTTTGATTTTCTGTGCCATTTCTAGAAATGGTTTTTACCACAAGTTATCTTTTGTTCACAGATGAGGATTCGGAGTCAGCAAACGCTGCCACCGCCGTGGTCGGGAAGGCCAAAACGGGCAGCACGCACATACACCTCTGGCAGTTCCTGAAGGAGCTCCTCGCCTCACCCCATGTCCACGGCTCTGCGATACGGTGGCTCGACCGAAGTAAGTACTCTTTCATCATTACCATATCAGCCGAAAGACGTCCACTGGACATAAACCTCCCCTAAAAATCACAGTACCTAATTAATTCGGCAATTTTGATTGTAACAGTCTTAAATACGAGGTAAGTACCCCAGTGTTTTTGCACGTAGCAGCGTTTTCCCGTTCTGTAGCGGACATCGCAAGTAGAGGCATAGCTCATATGCGAGTCATTGGCCATGAATGTTCTGTCTTAGTTCATATGACTAGTGACCAACAGCTGTCAACTATCAGGCATTACCGGGTAAATTCAAGGGAATCTTCTGTTTGAAAGATATTCCTATCTCCGTACTAATAGGTAGGTATTACAAATGCGAACGTCTAAACATTACAACATGTTTGGATGTTTATTAAAAATAAATTCCATAAAGAAAAGCAAATCTTGAATGCCACACTTTTAGGGTTCCTTAGTCGACTAGGAACCCTTATCTAAAGTTTCGCTTTGTCTGTCCGTCCGTCCGCGGATAATCTCAGTAACCGTTAGCACTAGAAAGCTAAAATTTGGTACAATCACAATATGTATATCAATCACGCCGACAAAGTGGTAAAATAAAAAGAGATTTTTTTTATTAGGGTACCTCTCCTATACTTAACGTGGGGAGTGTTTTTTTTTCATTTCAACCCTAACGTGTGATATATTGTTGGATAGGTATTTAAAAATGAATAGGGGTTTTTTGATAATATTTATATTTTCGGAGATAATCGCTCCAGAAGTAAAAAAAATGTGTCCCCCCCTCTAACTTTTGAACCATCATAAGTTTCAAAAATATGAAAAAAACTCAAAAGTAGAACTTTATAAAAACTTTCTAGGAAAATTATTTTGAACTTGATAGGTTGAACAGTTATTGAAAAAAATTACAAAATAATTTCACACACTTACTGTGACCGACGAAAAACTACGGAACCCTACACTGAGCGTGGCCCGACACGCTCTTGGCCGGTTTTTATTTAAGTTGATCCAACCACTGAACACAAAAAGGCGAAATGAAGATATTATTTTCTGAAGTCGGTTTGATTCATCTCATGAATACTGTGTTCTAGACACAGTTAATTGTTATAATAATCTAATAATCGCGATAACGGTTAGACAATACCTACTTATTTGGGGTGTCATTCAATTATGTACTTATCTTAATCTTGCACGTGGAGTAGTTTTATCGCTACTTATCACTATGACTAATACCTACTCTTAAGAACGAAAATTATTGTGAAATTCATCGAGGACTTTAAAAGTTCTTTATTTAAAACACCTTACACTCTATTTGAGTACCAACTTATTGAAATCATTTTTTTAGACGGGCCTAACGCGATATTTATTTAGGGCTTGTCCATATATATAGGCTGAAACGCACTGAAGACGGTGGCGGTGCGGTGTGGAGGCGGTACCGGTTGTAATGTTCGAACTAATACGAAAGGGTCCGCACGGAATACCGCGGCAGGACGCGGCGCGGCGCGGTATTCTGTGCGGACCCTTTCGTATTAGCTCGTAATATATAGACAACCCCTTACCTTTACTTCTGACATTCGACACGGGTTGCACTGGTCATGGTCGCAGATGACTGTCGTCCCAGCAAGTTGTCAACGGAGGGAGATATGGGTGCATAATATTTCACTACTCCCCAATGGTCGATAAAAATTTGGAGGGACACCCGAGAAAAGTCCACTATCCGTCCATTCTTGTATTAATTGTCTAGAGCGGGGGCGACAAAAATAAACGTAAATAAATATCGCGTTAGACCCGTGTAAAATAATTATTTAATTATTTATTTGCCTAAACGAAGATACTGACCACTGAGTTTTGAAATTATCTAGTTTTGTTCTGATAATATAATCAGAAACCACATTAAATAGTGGTTTATTCCACTTTTCTTAGAAACAAGTTAATTAATGTAATCAGCATCGCTGTTCTGATTTGTATGCTTTGCCAACCTGCACGTCGTGTTATTCATTATTCATTACCTATGCTACCTATCTAAAATCTAGGTACCTATACTAAAATTATAAATAATCCCGGTAATACTCATCCGATTTCAATAAATCTGTCGCCAGCATGACAGTGGACCTTCGAAATGGGCATAGGCTAGGTACATGTTATCCCGTGAATTTGCTCGCATTCTTTGTAAACCGCGGGCGGAGCCACGCGGAATATCGTGTCTCTCTCTTGATACACAAAACATAGTTTCTCTAATAAAATATACTTATCTAATATCAGCATAATCTCGAGTCTGCATGTTCTCCAGTTAACCAGTATGAAAATCCAAAATACTTACTTATGCATTTGTTTTAGATATCATTTTATTCTGTTCAAGTCTGTTAGCAAACATTTGACAAAACAACGAACTTGTTCCTTTGTTTGACTGCGGCACCAACATTGGCCATCTAGAACACTAATAGGTAAAATAAATACAATTATTATCATTAGCTCACGGAAATCAGTAATTACGTGGGTAAATACAATTTATCACGTAGGTAAGCAAACTAATATCCGAAGTAAATGCGCTATAATTCTTGCTGCACTTTAGTATTCTTGTTACATTTACGATTGTCAGAGCTTAATTCATTGGAGCAACGACATTCTCGGCTCTCAAGGTGATCCGGCCGCTTACTTGCCATCTGGTACTTACTTGATAAAATGTCTTGAAGCAAAGGTTGAGTCTTGGTCGTGACATAGCTATGAGGTAAACACATTGTATTGTTTAATATGCTCTTTGTAGAACATTTATTATGACGGCTTTTTCGGCTTCGCATCACGATCAATTTGTTAAATGGTACGTAACTTGAGGAAGACAATATGACAATGAACATGTTTTCTGTCAAATTTGTCATGTACCTACATTTAAATACGTTAAAGATAAAAACGAAAATATGAAAGTGTCATTTCTCTCCCCCAATACGAAACAGAATCTCAATTTGCCTGATTAACACGAGTTGATGTTTAATTCATGTGTCGTTGCCTGCAGGTAGCGGAGTGTTCAAGATCGAGGACTCCGTACGAGTGGCCAAGCTGTGGGGCAAGAGGAAAAACCGGCCGGCGATGAACTACGACAAGCTCTCGAGAAGCATCCGCCAGTACTACAAGAAGGGAATCATGAAGAAGACTGAGCGAAGCCAGAGGCTCGTCTACCAGTTCTGCCATCCCTACTGTTTGTAAAGCGACTCTTTCGACATTTTAGCTTAAGTTATTTGTAAATATTTATTGTAAACAAGGTGTGCTAGAGCCGTGGTAATGCGGTCGTCACGGAGACTCACGGTCTTGCCCCAGCAAGCCCCGCGCAGTCTCGGTCCGAACGCTCGTTCTCGGCGGTACGTCATCCCGAGGCCGAGTTACTAGGAAATGTTTTATTCCCTCCATAAAATTCGAGAAAGGTAATTTTCTTCGGAATTCTATCGGACGGGAAATAGCTGTGTGAGTTAAGCTAAGTTTTTTTACCAGCGACTAAATGAGCACGATGGCCTGTGTCCGCTGTGACACGGCCGCGCTCGTCGAAAGCTGGTAATGTTTATCCCATATATCTATGATATAGCTCGTGTACGTTCTATGAACTTTTAGTTAAACCGTCGTGTAAATATTTAAGTTGTATGTGTAAGATTTTGTACTTTGTATACCTACATTGTTAATTTATGTAAAGAGTACTTTCACATTTTAATTTAATGTAGGTTGTTTAATCGCAAACAACGTAATTATTGTGTATCGAACGATTCGTGACAATCATGACAAGTAATGTCATAGTTTTAAGTGTTAGAGTGCAGGCGGTAAATTGGATAATTTTGGGTACCGATTGAAATTAAAATTTTGTGCCAAATAGATAAGGATTTATTGGGGACAAAATTTGTAAATTGTGATATATTTCATCACCCGCCGAAAATGTTGAGAAAATGTGAATTTATAATATGGTGTCGGGTAAAATAGTGCATTGCAGAGATTTTAGTTATAAACAAAGACGCAGTTAGTGTCGATATAAAACTATACATAGTTATTTAATTTAATTGGACCAAACTAATGTAGATATTATTATCATGTAATAATAAATTTAAATGATTATTTATTTCGTATTTTTATTTGATTTCGTTCATCCTGATAATCTCATAAATAATATAGATATAAAGTAACTAAGATAACGATTTATCGCGTGATAATGTATTTATCTAATTTACATAAAACATCTTGTGGATGCGGGTAGCGCAAGACTGGCCATTGTGGCACTCTTTGGGGGAGGCCTATGTCCAGCAGTGGACGTCTTTCGGCTGATATGATGATGATGATATCTTACAGAGGTTTAGGTGAAGCAACGACATTAAGGCTCGACAGTCAACAGGGGTTCGAATTCGAATTTTCGAGTTTTTTAAAACCACCTCAGACGTAGAAAATAGGGTTTAAAAATCTAAAAAAAAGATACGTATTACTTAAGGATCTAATCTAGTCAAAGTCGCATTCAGTTACGCGATCTAATGAACTTCACTCGATAGAAAAAATCCCAAAGTTACCTCTTTTTGTAAAGTTTATTCAATATTATGACTAAACTATAGATATTTTAATTTAAATTTTTGTACTCAAATAAAGTTATTATATATTTATAGACAAATTTGCAGAGTTTGTATAGATAAAATGATTATCTTAATTACCATGTTTAAATACCTACAAAATGCGCGAGCGCGGAGGCTCCGCAGGCCCGATCAATCGCGCGCTGGCCCATACGGACGACGACTCAAGGACGTTAGCGGGTGTACAAGCCTTAAAGCATTTGTCCCTAAAACATTATGCCAACTTAAGTATAACGTGCCGGGATATAATATTAAGATTACGATTGACATGATCCAAATGCACAGCCGATGAAATTGAAACATGAACTTTTCCACTCGTGTCACAATGACAATAAGGAGTGAAAAGGTACCTAAGTACGTGTTTCATTTTCCTTTTCCGTAGGTACATAAAGGTACCACTGCTTAATCAAGACCAGTCTCATGACATAATGAATCGACTCGTTTGGTAGTAAGAAATGTAATTTAGCAATCATTTGGTGAATCAACTACTTATAGTCATTTTAGTGGGTGAAATCACTGTAACAATTTCCTAAAGGTATTACAAATCCTAGAATAATCTCAATATTTTGCTTTTCTGGAACTGTACACGTTAACTTCACGGAAATTAGCTTAGTCGAATATTACCGCTAAAAATACGCAGAAAAGTTATGAAACTGCTCTAAAAACCGCAAAATGCATAAAATCTGGCCCATGTTGCATCAGGTTGCGCAAATGGTGACGTCACGAGCAGTCGAATTCCGCCGAGTGAAAGTGCCTTTCCCCGGGAGGGGAGAACGGCCTCCAAGAGGGGAGCAAATCAGATACCTTCGTGCATATCGTATATAATCCATTGTTTTAAACGGAAAGCATCCTTGCTCACTGAGAATAGAGTTGGGTTTTGAATAAGATACACAAACATTAAGGTTTGAAACTGTGTAAGCGTTGAGTAGTCATCACGCGGATGATTCCATATTGGGATGTCTACTAACAAGGTGTTAGACAATCTATTAGTTAGGCAGTAATTGGTGATGTTGAGATGTTAATGAGATATTCTTAGTTGATTTATTGGGTTAGCTTGTTAGATACATTGCCTGATAATAAGGAAAGCAAATTTTGACGGAAACTTAATTATTACTAGTTTAGGTTAGTGGCGGCAAATTTATCAATGGGCAACTGGAAATAAAAGTTAGGAAAGAGCATAGAGGTTAGGCTTGCCTTATAAGAAATTTTAGGCAAAGGCCGGTGGGAATCGGGTTGTATGGGCGCTCTGATGATAGATTTTGAAAGCTTGACATCGTGAACTTCAAAACTACCATACCTTATTCCTTATAACATTACAAAAATAGTGCGTTGTCGTCATGCGATTTCAGAGAAAACCATTTTGAATCGTAAATAGTTATTTGTGTCACAAGGGAGCAAAATAGTATATTTACGGCGAGGGCGGTGTATTGAATCCTGAGCGTAGTGAGGGATTCAAGTGTTAACGCCCAAGACGAAAATAATTTTGATCCTGAGTGAAACATGTAACTTTTCACACCGACTATGAAGAAAAAATATGCAAAAAAAATAACAAAAAAATATCAAATAAAACAAATACAAACAACAAAAGAAAAACAAAAAAAAACAAACAAAAAACAAAAACAAAAAAAAAACGAAAAAAGCAAACGAAACAAAACAAAAACAAACAAAAATAAAAACAAACAAGACAAAAAAAGAACAAACAAAAATAAACTTAGAAAAAAAAACAAAAAACAAAAAAAAAACTGAAACAAACAAACAAAACAACAACAAAAAACAAACACAAATAAAAAAAAGAACAAACAAAACAAACACAAAAAAAACAAAAAAATATATACTTATATTATAATAAACGTTTATACGTAAATATACCCGCCCGCTGCAAAGTAAACAGTGCGTAAAATTCGCTCCTCTAAAATTTAAAAATATCTATGTTCAAAGTGACAATTTTGAGTGGATATTATATTATTCGGACAGTGCGGTGTTGTAAAAAGTTAGAAATCTAATAATGTGCGAGAATTAACATTATTAACTTAGAAATTAGTGAAAAATCACAGATGTTTTGTTGTCAAGACGTAACCGACGCGTTTTGCACGGCGCTTACGACGTTTGTCTCGCGGACTCTGCAGCAATCGCGACTTTGCGCTTGATAAAATACAATACGATCCCTATTGCCAATATTTTCTACTGGAACACATACATTTTGCCTAAACATGAACGTAACCAGATCACCAACAAGCAGCGGCTCACACCCGGACTTGTCTAGGCTAGAAGAGCACATCGCGCAGCGCAAAGTTAAACGTAAACAACCAGAGGCGGACTGTGACTGCAAGAAGGAAATATTTAATCTAGGTAAAGAGATGAAAGAATTGTTTGAGAAATTTTCTAATTCACAAAGAGACTATTTTTCTTCAGTGCATGAGGATATGATGCAGATAAAAAACAAAATAGATAGTATTCAGAGTACAACCGATTTCCTCGTGTCTGAACATTCCAAAATATCAACGGAAATATCTGAATTAAAAAATAAAAGTGATGACACGGAAGTGAAAGTAATAAATTTGGAAAAGAAAATAGACGAACTAAATAAAAAGCCTTTTCAAACATCCTCCCAGCCAATCACAGAGGAGTTTGTACATGAAGTCTCAGAACGCACAGAACGTCAAAAAAACATCATCGTAATTGGTGTACAGGAACCTGAAGAGGTAACTGTTGATGAGCGACAAATAAATGACCGTAACGTAGTCACAAATGTACTCAAATCTGTTTTAAAAACTGATACGCCACCTTTGCCTTGGAAGATTATGCGGATAGGAAAGTACAAGCCTGGAGGGACTCGTCCCATTAAAGTTTGTTTTGATTCAACTCTAGTAGCAAAAGATATCCTCCGAAATAAACAAAATTCTCAACATGACGCAATCAAAATCTTTTCCGACCAAACTCAGATCCAGCAGGCGTACATGAAAAGTTTACGTGAGCAGCTTGCGCAAAGAATTGCAAACGGAGAACAGGAGCTAACCATCAAATTTATCAAAGGACAACCCAAAATAGTGTCAAAAAACGACAATGCTCAGAACAAAAAAGGACAGCTGGAGAAACAGAAGTCACTGACCAAAATCTTTTATCCTACCAAACACTAGCTAGTTATGATGGGCTAGAGCCTATAGAGCACTCCTTTAATCTTTTTTACACCAACATCAGAAGCCTGGCAAAGCCAGGGAAACTGGACGAGCTAAAATGTGTAATAGGATTAATAAGTAGAAAGTTTCACGTGATACTTCTAACGGAAACCTGGATCAAGACCGAAGCAGAAGCTAACTATCTTACAATTCCCGACTACTTCCATTACTTCAATTACAGAACGGATAAAAGAGGCGGAGGAGTGTCTATATATATACACAAAGATATTAAACATAACTTAATCGAAGAACAATATTTGAATGGTAACAACTACATATGGCTACACTCGCACAAACTAGACATTAACATTGGATTGGTATATAAACCTGGAGATACACACATAACTACGTTTTTAGAGGATTTTGAAAAACAGCTGATGAAAAGAAAACAAGCAATAATTTTTGGAGATTTTAACATAAACCTATTAGCAAAAGATAGAATTACTAAAACATACACTGATATGCTCAGGGAAAATGGCTACAAAATTATAAATAAGGTTGATGAACAGTACTCAACACGAGAAACCGCCACGACAAAAAGCATTTTGGATCACATTCTTACAAATATGTGTAACAAGAGCATTCATATAGCTATAATTGATTCTTCTCTTTCGGATCACAAGCAAATTATACTAGGAATGAAAAAATGTAAGTCAATAAAAAGGAAGTTACGACCTAAAGTGCAATATGAAGCAATTGACTATAAGAAGCTTAGTAAGACTGCAGAAAACGAAACCTGCACTAGTGATCCAGATTTCAATTCGCTGCACAATGGCATAGTCAACTGGGTCAAAACTAGCACAACATTAAAAACAAAAATTTCTAACCTGCCGAAACAGGATTGGATAAACAGAGATATACTTCAGAATATAAACATAAGGAATGAACTGTGGCAAAAAGTAAAACGTGATCCGGAAAATAATGACATTCTATTGAAATTCAAAACGCAAAGAAACAAAACTACTATTCTTACCAATAAGACCAAAAACAAATACTATAGTGATTCTTTTGAAAAATGTAGAAATGACCCTAAAAAAATGTGGAACCTCATAAACTCTCTGTCTATTAATAAACACAAATCAAACTGTGCTCCTCCTAAACTTAACACTTCTTCGGGTGTAATAACAGATGAAAAGGAAATTTGTGAACATTTCAATACATTCTTTGTATCAATCGGACCCCTATTGGCACATAATATACCACCCCATTACCATAATAACAAATATGCGTCTCCAAACCTCACAACACAACACCACAGTGGTGATCTTCTATCTTCTTTACCAGCGTGTAATGAAGAAGAAGTGGAAAAAATAATTGCTAATCTTGATCCAAACTGTAGCTCGGGTATAGATAAAATCACAACTAAATGTATCAAATGCATAAAACAATATATCATACCAAAACTAACTAAATGTGTTAATAAATGCCTGGAAGATGGTACGTTTCCAGATTCGTTGAAAGTAGCCAAAGTAACGCCAATCTTTAAATCGGGAAACAAAATGGATCCTGGAAACTACAGACCAGTTTCAGTGCTACCAATTATTTCAAAAATTTTCGAAAAAATTATCCACCATCGTCTAGACAATTATTTAACGCAAACGGATTATCTTTCCAAAAATCAATATGGATTTCGCTCCGAATCAAGTACATTGTCAGCAGCAATAGATTTAGTAACCAAAATTAAAGCAAACATAGATGCCAAAAAATTTGCTCTTGGAATATTTATTGACTTAAAAAAAGCATTTGATACGGTAAGCCATCCACTACTATTAGATAAATTAAAAGAAATAGGAGTCACTGACAAGGCATTTAAAATGTTTGATTCATACCTGAGCAATCGATATCAAATTGTAAAAATTGGTAACGTACAAAGCACCCCTCAAATGATTACTTGCGGCGTCCCCCAGGGATCTATTATTGGTCCACTTCTGTTCCTAATTTACATTAATAGCATCTGTCAGACACCAGTACATGGAGAGATAAGCCTATACGCGGACGACACATGTTTGTTTTACTTTGGTGACTCTGCAGACGAAATCGGGAAAATGGCACAAAACGATCTTAATGTTCTTGAAGAGTGGTTTAAATACAATTTACTTACTGTCAACATGGCCAAAACAAAATATGTTCTATTTAAATCGAAACATAAAAAGAAGTGCGAAGAAATGTCACTCAAAATAAATAATATACAAATTGAAAAATCTACCGAAGAAAAATATCTTGGACTTATACTAGACCATGAACTGACCTGGAAACCACACATTAGCAAAATTTGTTCTAAAATTTCATCATTACGAGGCTGCCTTTACAATTCTACTTACTGTTTTCCCCGACATGTTAGATACACCATATATAATTCGCTTGTAAAGTCCCACTTGAACTACCTCATAGAAGTATGGGGTAGTGCAAATAAAACTACGCTTAAAGAATTGCAAGTCGCCCAAAACAAGATAATAAAAACACTCTTTCGATATGATTTTCTCACATCCAGTAAAAAAATATATTTAGAAACAAAATTTTTAAATCTCCATCAACTTTATTTTAATAATACTTGCATTCTAATCAGGAAAATAATTGAAAAAAAAATTCACTCACAATTGACTTTTCAAACTAATGCTGAACTGGGAATACGCCATTTACGGAGTGCTAACAACTTGTCTCTGAGACCAGTGCGAACACAATATGGCAAAAAAAGTATAACTTATGAAGGGGCACAGTTTTATAACAGTTTACCAAAACATATCAAAGAATGTAAAAGTTTTAATATTTTCAAACATAAGTTAAAGGAGTATGTAACTAAAAATATCTAACGCCTAACTCCGGCTCTGGCCCTGGAAACACTGACATAGAAACTGGATTATATGACTCGTCATCGGTGAAATACACTACAAGCACATTGTATTAGAGCTCATTATGCATTGTACAAACTAGAATAACTTACTACTATGATCTTTTCTTAATTTATGTACCCACTTAAACTAAACATTTGTATTACTTTTTAAACTAATGTATAATTGTATTACTCACTGTTTACTTTATGTATATTTTTTACTTTATGTATATTTTTCTCTGTTTTAAGTGAAATGTAAATTTCTTTAGAGATAAATAAAGTTCTTTAACCACAAATATATACGTTTGTCAATTACGATGAAATTACAGATTTATTTTATTAAGATTCTATTGTCACATTGCGTAAATGCTACAAGCCAATGAATAAATTAAAGAAGTAGCTTGAACAGAAAAGTAGCATTTTGCTCCCTCTCGACGGGGACCAAAACTTACTTTTCTGAACGAGAGGTGTGAAAAAAATTTGTTAACGTATAAGTTTTATCGATACACACACGTTTTCGAACGCGTTTAGTTTCATTAGTATGGCAACGCGAACAGCGCAGCGCCTCTGGTGGTAACTATTATACTTCGTTTTTTTTAAGATTAGAATTATCTGTCAAACGGGTAAACAAAGAAGCAGTGGTCGTAAACCTTCCTTCTTCGATTTCGACCGATACCACTGAATTTCTCGGAACTTATGTACATACGAGTACATATCATTTGATATTTACCGATAGCTGAACGCATATAATTATTTTCTTGTAAAATGTAGCCAACGATATGCCAGCAGTCTCGGCAGTCTTTTTCACACGGTCCGATTTAGTGGGATACTCCTTTCTATGGCACATTTCTGACACTAATTTGTAAATATTCACCACCGGATGGTTTTCACTGGCAGTCAGAGGATTCTGCTTTTACCTTTTGTTCTTTGGAGATGAAAAAACATTAGCCGGAACCGGCTGCGACTTCTGTAGCCCACTCGGGCCAGCCTCGGCTTCATCCATTGTAAATGTGCACCAACAAACAAAATATCTAAATAGATCAACAACTAATAACAAAATTCAACAAAAACGATAACAACAATCTTTAAGTAAGCTAACAGCAATAGAAATCACAACCGACTCAACCGACAACAAAATTAACTCGAATGAAAAACCCACATGAGTGATAATTGACAGATAGTGACAGTGACGTTTAAAAATAGACCATTGTGTGAGAACTCTGCTTCTTTAGGTTTTTTAATGTACAACCTTTCCATGAAAAATTGCAAACGCAATTTATTAAAATTCTTATCTTTTCATCTTAGAATATAAATTAACTAATATTATGTTTCTTATCTATTCACAACACTGAGTAATGTATGTATTAATAAAACATGATAATAAATACGTGATATTTTTTAAATCGTATTCACTGTTCGATCCGCAGAATGTGCCCGATAAAAAACCTTATATCTCGTTCTGCAAAGGTCTCTCTAATGCTAAAAAAAACGAAGTATAGGAACTACGCGTTGCCATACAAATTAAACTTATCGATCAAAAAGTCTGAAAAAGATCTTGAACTTTGGTGATTTGTTTTAAAGATCCATACATGTCTCTTCACGATGATAGTCTGTTGATGGAAACGGAAGCACCTTCTTGGAAACTATTTAGGTTAATAGTAAATCCCCTCAATAACACATACCTACTCGTATTATACCTACAAATGTCATGAGTCTTCGCTTCGATGCCAGTGTGACATATACAGGGTGTGGCCTGTAATAGGAGCAAATATTCAAAACGACACTTCTTCTTGTGTTCATTTTTTTTTTGTATTCGGAGAAATTTTGATCTAAAGTTATTACCTCTAAGTAATGGATCTTGGCACCACGACATAATAGCAGAGCAGTCAATGCGGATTTAGAGGTAACATCATGTAATGAGTCAGAATAGTTTTTGCATTTATGTTTTCAAAATATATTTTTGTGGTTTTTTACTTTTTATTAAATTTTTTTTAGTTTAAAAAAAAAAAACTTACTGATAGCACTCCAGAAGAGTAAAACAGTACAAGTAAACATTTTGAAGAAAAAAATGAAAAAATAAAAATGTATTAAAAATTAAGCATACAGAACAACAGCTTCGATATATTTTATCGTTTAATGCATGTTCCTCACCACCAACACGACATATCGCGCATAAGGCGTCGCCAGGAGCTCAAAATTTCAAAGTAGGTAGGTATAGTTGAGATTAATTAATGTAGTCGACTTTTTATAAAACTGTAATTGTAATTGCAATGTTCTATATTGCTGGTAAAGGTCGCGGGAGTCCGCTGGGTGCGGGTGGCGCAGGACCGGTCATTTCTGCACTCTTTGGGGGAGGCCTATGTCCAGCAGTGGACGTCTTTCGGCTGATATGATGATGATGATGATATTGCAAGGTAGAGTTGCTTTTTGAATGGATTACTTTGAATGAATTCGGCCAACTCAAATAATCTCAAGTAGTGTCTCAACCTACCTATAAGTAGTGTCTTCTGTAAAGTGCAAGTACTTCCTTGTCTTATCACTTTTCATGACCTGTTGTAATTTAATATTTAGAGTCTCTGGGCGACCGAGCTCCGCTCGGATGAAAATGGAGAAAATACGGAGAAAACGAATTTTCCCGGACATGAGACCTATCTAGATCGGTTTCTCGTCTCCGTCAACACCTATATTCCAAATTTCATCGAAATCGTTAGAGCCGTAGTAGCTGACCCCGCGAACTTCGTTCCGCCGTACCAAATGCATGAAAAAAAAAACACTTAATTTTTTCCATTTTTTTAAGTTATTCTGGTATTCGGGGCGAAGAGAAATCCAACAAATCAACAATCATCGAAATCGGTTCAGCCGTTCTCGAGTTATAAGCAAAGGAACTAACACAACTTTCTTTTATTAATATAGATATATAAATATTGCTCGTTTAATATGATAGGATTAGTGGGTAATATACTTAATAACAAATACTGTTAGGTTAAGGTAGTTGTAATATTTCTTACTCTTCTTACAATTTTAGATATTCAATGGGATTCTAATTGTTCTTAACATTAAAACGATTAGGTGACACTCTATCGGACATTGACCTATTTAACAAACCGTATCGAAAACCTAATCAGGCCATGGTTGCGTACTTTGGAGATTTTATATCCATCAATAGACGCTTCAATAGGTGATGATCACCTACACTTTATAATACTGCAAATATGTATAATGGATGGAAAATTGCTAAATCATAAGTTAACCCATTCGAAGCCACGCAACGCTACGTCTGCTACGCCGTAGCACACGTAAGCAGTGTTTTTCCGCTCTGCAGCGGAAATCGCACGAATAGCGTGACTAATATATGTATGAGTCGTTGGCCATGGGGCGAGTTGCACCAACTTACATTACGCGATTACAGGCCGATCAACGTTAAATATGGCGCCGACTGTCATTCCACAGAAAACTGACAAACTTTCCATACATTCAGATTTTAACGAACACCGCTTACGATTACAGAGGGTTAGGTGCAAGTTCAGCAGCACTTAACTTTTATTCGGACAAAGTGTGCAATTGCACTCGAACAAAGTAACCTAAGCTAAAGCGCGAATTACACATGTAAGAGATTGCATGCAAGTTTAACTACATTGCGGGGTTTGACCGATCCAACTTAGTATAAGTACTTTGGTAACCCGTAATGTAATGAAACTTGCATGCGATTTCTTGCATGTGTAAATTGCGCTTATTCTTTTTAAGTTATCCAAAGCGATAGTAGGACACTTAGGACAGTTATGATTCGGTAAAATTTAATATTTACTTGTAGCGCATACGTACAGTATTAATTTTCTCTACAATAATTACAACTTACAACTTACAGCGCAATAAGGTGAAAAAAAAATAGGTAGATACATACAGGCTGAGGCCTGTAATAGGAGCAAATATTCAAAGGGACGCTTCCTTAGAGCATTTGTAGTAAGCCCTTGTGTCCCACTCATTTTAATTTATTTTGGATTCAGAGATATTTTGATCTAAAGTTATGACCTCCGAGTAATGTATCTTGGCACCACGACATCATAGCACAGCAGTCAATGCGGATTTTGAGGTAACATCATGTAACGAGTCATAATAGTTATTGCATTTTTGTGTTCAAAAGATATTTTTGAGATTTTTTGATTTTTATTTGATTTTTTTAGTGTATTTAAAATAAAAAGTTACTGATAGCACTCCAGAAGAGTAAAAAAATACAACTTAACTTATTTTGCAGAAAAAAAAATTAAAAAAATATATATATTTTTTTAAGTTTAACCATGTGGAAATTATTGTTCACATTTTAATAATCTACCGTTTAATTTTTTGCTCCTATTACAGGTCACACCCTGTATATCTGTTAATTAATTAGGAAAATGTTCAATACAATAAACTCTGGCAATCATTAGTTTTCATTTTCACTTGTTTGACGTGAGTGTCGAGTGATAAATTTGTTTTATTTATCTTGGAAGCGATCATAACTAATGTCAAACACAGCACGTGTATCGTTTAATTCTGTACTTATTGCTCTGTGGCCTAGCGGATTTAGTCAAAAGGTCTACACCAAATACCCTTTCATGTACCAATAATAATCCTAGTGGCTCCATCCCTGTAAATAACAGATTATGGTTTGCGGCATTTGAAGATATTGGCGAAATAGACGATGAATACTACTTAAAAGGGGTTCCATGGTTAATGGTGAGTCGTGAAGATATAATATCACAGAAACTTTCGCAAATAACTTTGTTGTTCAAATTCATAAAAGTGGTTGGTTTTTATAAGCAGAATGCAGAACAGTGGTGGCGTGTATGTGGCCATTGCCACATAATGTAAACTATTTAAGAAATGTTATATGCAAGTATGACTTACACGTTGTCTAGTACCTAAGAAATACAAGGTTTGCAACCAAAACTTGCATCAAAAGTATCGGATTAATACCAGAAATATACCTACTTAGTTGGTTGACGAAGCGAACTAAACAATTAACATTTCCTAAGATTTCGCTGCATTTGGCGCGGGTTGCATTAACCCTTTACATGTTATCTGCAATCCCATAGGAAAGTGTCGGACTTTGCCATCGGATCAGACTTAAATGGATGTTACTTATGATCAGCAACAGTTTGAACTGAATGACCTTTAATCAACCAAATTGAATCAGGTAGGTACCGTATGTTGTTAAATTCACATCGCTTTAACATTCACGGCAGATACCATCGTCCATCGTCATATAAATGCTTATCCGACTGAAAATCTTGACAGGTACCATAAAAATTAATCCAGTACATATATGTTACTTCATTACTTTATAGACTGCCAGTTGTAGAATACACAACACTCGAGCATGGCTAGACTATTGGCCAGACTTCGTGCATTAGTTTTACTTGGTATTATAGGACAGGTGTGTATTGTGCTAAGTACTGAAATGTTTAACATTGAAGAAACGCCACATAATATAATGGACAAGTGCATAGTAGACATTCTAGCTTCCAAAACGCAACCTGAGTTAGTAGCAGTCGTTAACAATGAAGACCTGTCGAACGACTTGCTTCATCAGATTCATTCTCTTAACAATGTCAAAGTATTTGTAAAAGATATAGACGTAGCAGTTCAAGTAACACCCACAATATATTTGATATTAGCCCAAAATTTGATTAAATTTGAGGACCTCATTGATGACCTAGATAGAGATTGGTATCGCCACCCTGATGCTCTATACATTGTGATAGTGAAAAACATGTCAGTGGACGACCTTGCAGCAGTATTCAAAATTTTATGGGAATACCATTCAATACACGTTCTAGTAATAGTGAATGACATAAACGAAGATGCATCAATTTATACGTATTTGCCGTATGCAGAAGGTCGTTGTGGTCGAGATTACAACCATACTATCAAACTGTGTAATTGTCAAAATGCAAGAGAATTGGACGTATTGGACAAACTGCGCGAACATGATAAACCCGTTTTAGACAACTGTAGATTAAATGTCGGAACTCGCAATTATCCTCCTTTAGTGTTGTGTAACCCTGACCCCGAAGATAAACTAGCTCGCGGCATCGAGAGATTCCTCGTTGAACTGCTATTAGAAACAAAGAATATATCCCTGAATTACACGTGTTTGCCTGAAACTGAAGACGCTGGTAATATTTCCGACAACTTTACAGTTAGTGGAATGATGGAGCAACTGTACGAGAATAAGGTCGACTTGCTGTTTGGGGGCCTAAGTGTAAATAATAGACGAAAAGCTTTTTTTGATTTCCTGTGCGTTCATTTAGCGTATGAGGATGTCTATGTTCCCGCAACCCATACCGCCGATTTAATAGAAAGATGGAAGATAGTTTTTATGGTGTTCCATGCTAACGTTTTGTTACTGTTATTGTTCATATTGGTTTTATGTGCAGTACTGCTTTCAAATTATGGAAATGTATGCATCAACCGAAATACACATGACACAATGTCCGAGTTACTCAAACTTTTTGGAAATGCCACTCAGAATGTTTCATTAGCCCTGAGGGAAAAACTTTCAAAAAACTTTTTGATAATATATTGGCTATGGTTCACTTTTTTGATTGCCTGTTTCTACCAATCAAGGCTGACAAGTTATACTACTTATCGTTTGTACAAGCCACAGTTAAATCAATACTTTTCTCTGTATGAGTACAATTTAACTCCATGTATTCCATCGGATGTAGTTCTATTTTTAAAAAATTCTGGTCAAGTGCCTATAATAAACGAAGAAAATTTAGAAAAGAGTAATTGTGAGACGGGTGACTTGGCTTTGAACGAAGTAGCAAATGCTAATAATAAATACACAGTGACAATGTACTTCCAGTATCTTTGGTGGGTAAGGAAAAATAGCAAGGATAAAGAACAGATACATCTTATGAAGGAGAGTGTTTACAACAATCTTTATGGTTTATTTTTCAAACGTGGATTTCCGTTGCTCGAGTCGTTCAATGTAATCGCGCTGCGTTTGCCCGAGCACGGTTTCGTCCACGGCGCTAAGGACTTCCATGGCCTGCCGCGCGAACAAGGGTCAGGTGATAACAAATTGTTACATTATGTTAAAACTCCTTTAAAACTAAAGGATCTGACTATCCCATTTGGAATTCTCGGCATTGGTGTGATTTTCGCTTTGATAGCTTTTATAATAGAAATAAAACATGATAAAAGGCACAAAAGACGTATCGCTTACAGATGTTGTAGATTTCATTAGTTGAAATAAATGCGTTTGAACATATCTGATGTATTTTTGACTTGTAAGGTTACGTCCAAAGGTTTGACATTTTCATTTCTATTCTATCTATTGTACCAATATATTAAGATTCAATGTGTCGAGTATTTGAGTCAGTTTCAAGTAAACTTACTGGGACGTTTACCTTAATTATACCCATTAGACCTGCTATAAATCAATCATCGTGAGTGATTCACTAATTTACCAAAGTTGTAAATTGTGACATGTGGTTGTTGCACCGTTTGCCTTTTAATTGAGCGAGCGAGCGAAGCGAACGAAGTTCTCGGCTTCAGCTTCGGCCAAAATTCTTTCGTATGTGTGTGTGTCCAGCTGTTCTCCTCTACGGGCGATTCTCTGTAAACTCGTTAACTCTGGGCATATTTTTGTCCGGACAAATAGTCCCCTGGCTGATTTTTTTATAGGATAATAAATGTTATCAATGGGCAAGCTTAAAAAAGGATAAGACTAATGAAATGAAGATTAATTGTGTGAAAGTTATTCTGACAGTTTTAAATATGAGCCAGAGGACTGCGCCAAAAACTGGCGGACAACATTTTGTCATCCGATTTTTTTGGAATACTTATAATTAAATTTAAAAAAAAATCCTTTGACATTGTCAGTAAGGTTGTGGGCTGGGCAATAAAAATGGTACACTTTGTGCAGGATTTCTACCAGAGGGTGTATCGTTTTTTGCTCTTGAGTGATTCTGTGCATGAATTCAGACGGTGTGTGCCCAGCCTAAGAATAACAGTTGTCTGAAAATATTCACACAATAAAGAAAAAAATCATAAGAATTATGAGATAAACATTGATTTTGCTACGCTTTTGCCAGAGGACTGTTTTTGGACATACAGAGGACAATTTTTTGCGCACTATAAAAAAGTTATTGATACAATAAGTTAATTTCAATAGATTTGGCACGCTCAGAACATGTAAATTGAGTACCTAATTATCTTATTTATTTAATGCACAAAAGATCCCACTGGGTCGAAGTACTTAGTTTAAGTAAGAGTTTTGTAACTTCGTTCTTATACTGTATATTAATTAAAAAAAACTATAAAACGAATTCCAGAGTTTTTTTTTTTCAAATTCAACCCCTAAGAGCGTTAAAACGGGGTTTCAACTTAAAGTTTGTGTAAAGAACGAGACATTTTTAAAGTATGTGATTTGTAATAATGTATAAGTTCGGTTAAGGTGTTCGTTTAAAAACTAGAAAATTTTATTTGTATCGAAACAACAGCTAGTCTATATATTAACGGTGACATATATATAATGTTGTCCTGGGGACCGATTATTGACTTTCGAGCGCTCGAATCTTTCCCTCGAAAACTGACAAAAATTACGAAATGCTCTTTTGAAATAGCGATAGAAAATTGAAAAGCGAGTGGTATTGACCACTCGTATTTAATTATATCGGTAGAAAGTTAGTGCCTGCAATTTGGACACTAAAATCGCATTTACTTTTATTTAATTTTCGAGCGCTATAATACTGCTAATTTAAATTATGATGTATATGTTGTCCTATAGTTTCACAAAGTAATTACTGTTATGCTGTGTTATTACAATTACTTTAAATAAAATAAAGCACAGGAGCCTGATTGATATTCATAAAATCACCCATCTCATCTCCGTAAAATAAAAGACGACAGAAAAATTTAAAAGTCTGTTTTCATAAATGCCGGTTTTTTTTTACGGTGAGGATGTTTTTCGTAATCGGCCCGGTTACGAAATCGGTGTAGGCTTCGCTAATAATTTGGAAGGTTGGAACTGTTCGAAGAGCTCATTGGTCTGTGCGGTTTTCTACAGTCTCCTACAATTTGATTCCATTGGGTGGCGAAACGTATGGGATTTTCGTAACTCACTGGAATTTTAAATTTTAGGCTACATATGTATTAGGATATTGTATTTATATTGCACAGAATCACGAGCTCTATCAACCTACCAATAGTTATCCAATTTTGACGAAAAATTGAAATCGACAACGAAAGATAAATCGGCCCACCGGGTAATCTGAACACGCTCTAAAACAGTAGGTACCTATCCGCTAGGCTCTTATAATTTATACCAGCCACAAAGTCGAAGGTCTCCGACATTCCAAATTTCTGACCGTTCGGTCCAATCGCCACCTGGTACGGCGCCTGGCGACGGCTGTCAGACTAAACCTAAACTGCTATGCTATTCACAGCCCGTCTTGGCTCTCGTCTAGTATAACTTGACACTGATATAAGAAATCGCGCGTAATCGGAGCTCAGACCTACATTGGACCATCACAGGCGAATTCTTACGTTTTCTAAGCTTTTATTATATGTCCATAAATACTCACTTGATCAGACAAAGCCTTTTATGAAATGTATTAACATACCACCGAAATCATATAACTAGGTAGGTAGGTACTTAATTTCAAAGCTGAATATAGAATACATTTCTTAATAATTGTGTTGGATTTATGATTCGTTAGATTATAAAGGAAAGAACGTTGACTAAGTAGGTGCTAAGTACAAATGTGTGTACTACTAAATGTGTGTACCTACTTGGGCGAGAAGGTTGACCGAAAAAGCTAATCCCTATGTAGTAAAGTAACTTGAACGACATTTACTTAATTTAACAAGTCCAGCATAGACCGTTAGACCCTGACTTGCAAATCGATTGACGATTATTGATGTGCTCATTGCACTAATACGATTTTGCTTAACTATGACAGCTAGGTATATGTTATCGAATTGCGGTAGGTACAGTCAGTAGCAGAAGTTGCTAAGCGGTCCTACTTAGTGCTCAAAATCGAACGACCCGACACGAACTCTAATGTCAAGGGAATAAGGATCTGTGTACATACTTACATAATTTTGAGAGTGTTATTTTGCTTACCTACTTCTGATGCTGACTGTACTTACAGAGCCAAAGCAAATGCCGGTTTATTGCTCCACGTCTGTCGCGACGCATGCCATATGTGTGTTATGTAACTCTAGTGGTATAGAAAATAAAATAATCTATATGACACACGCCGTGATGGAAACAGACGAAGGCGAATGAACCTTACCTTCGTCTCCTGGTGGTCTTCCACCTCTTTCTCTCTCCCTCGCACCAAGTCGTCTGATCTGCAGCTGCTGCAGTCAGGTCTCCCTGCGAGACGGCCTCGTACCTCCTGTAGTTGTTAAAGGGGTTTCATGGCTTCACCATTGCCACCAAGTGTCTCAAGCCACCCGATGCCAGGGGCGTCAGCCAACATACAATCCCTACGTTATTATAGAGGACGGTTTATATGGGCTCGGTAAGTAAGTCAGTCAGTCTAGTTATTAGGTATTACGAAGCCCACCTAGTCCACCACACCAGGTCTTACAGCGCTAGGGTCCCTATGCATCTCCTGGGCCATTCCCAAGGAGGCATCATCCTCGAACCCGACTACTCCTGTTCCACAGCCACCATAAAAAAAAACGTACCACGTAGGCTCCCAACATCCACGATAGTACGGTGGTGTGTCTCACACCAGCATACTGGCGGAACTAGGAACTTCCTTCTAACCACCACACTACGTAGGCTCCCAACATCCACGATAGTATGGTAGTATCTCTCACCAGCATACTGGCGAAACTAGGAACTTCCTTCTAGCTACCATACGATCGTAGGGTCCCAACATCCACGATAGCATGGTAGTGTCTCACCTCCGTGCAAGACAATCAGGGATAAAGCTATGGCAGCTAACATCGTCAATAGCGAAAAGAGCGTTACCTTACACAACACCCTAATGGTGGCAAAAGGTGGGTAGTATCACATGGGTTACATGAAATATGAGTGTAATTGAAATATTAAGAACAGACAAATATCAGGAGATTTGAGACACTTAGCTTTCAGGAAACCAGCTGACGTGGTTTCCTTCTCCATGGAATGAGCATCGGCAACCTCCCAGGCACACATTACCCCAACACTCGTTAAGGCGGCTAGCTCTAACGGTTATAATGGCTCCCGCGACGGAGGCACCGGAAGATTGTCAAGGCTCATCTACCATAGAGTATAACCATATATAGAATAGTTCACTCACCATAGAGGTTCTACCTTCCTGTTAAATGTCGCCAGTTTATGAGTGGTGTAAAACGTCATCGCGATGCTCGGCATTCGCGACGTCAGAGCCCATTCTTCCACGATGGTGGTCAGATTTTTTTTGTATCCCCAGCTTGTTCTGGGACGCGCATCGCATTCCCTGTTCTATTCCGGGCAAGGCGGGCCAGGCCCGCCTCTTCTCTAGCCTTTTTTAAAAATCGCGCTACGTCTGAAAAATAGTTTCATTATTAGGTAGGTAACTATATATGTTTATGCAACGGCTATTGAACAAACTTATGCGTTAAATTCATACCTAGTTTGTTTTACTTAAAATGACGAAAATGCATTTAACGTAAGAGGATTGTTGCTAAATATGAGAATTACTTTAAAAACAAAGTTTAAACCGACTTCAATTCAGTAGGTACTACGCTAAGCCACATACGTACAGTCACTGAATGAAAATGTTGACCACCTTAAGATCTGTTTTTGCTTGTTCAGTATAAGTTATCATCGGTATCTGCTTTATCGACCGAGTATGAAACATTCCGTCATAATGAATGTCATTTCACTACGTGGCCCACATATATGTCCACTATGAGGACTATGAGAATTGACCTCTTTACATTTTGGAAAGGCAAGTTAAAATTTAAAAAAAAAACGACTACAAGAAATAGCAATGATGACATTGACTGGAACTATTAAGCCTGCATCACAATGGCGTGGCCTGCGGTGGCGGAGCATAGTAAATTTGACAGCTAATGCCCAGTTTTCTACTGTCTAAGTAAATTTGAACCTTGTTGTCAAACGGTTAAACATAATTTCCAATACAACACTCTCGTTTGTTACACAGTTTACAAAGGTAACATGTGCTAGCAACGCGTAAATGAATTCATCTGAAAACTGGTCAACCTTTTCATGAATCGACTGTACATGAATGAACGTTTCCACATTTCCTTTCCATTTTACCAAAATGAACTGCTTTCCGAGAGAAATACGTTGAATAATATTACCTACTCGTACAGAAAAAAAACTCCAGTCGTATAGAAAAAAAAACTCCATACCTACGTTTATATTCTCTTTGTTTGCTACTTCAACGGAATCATGTCAGAAACTTTGACGTACTTTACATCCCCTTCTCAATTTTTCTCGCACTATACCTCTCTTTCTAAGTTTTCTAATAAGAGAGAGACGGATAGATAAATTTTGAGAGAGCTCGCGCACCGTCTTGTGATAGCCGTGCTGCGGACGGCGCGGACGCGAACTAGAACCGTCCTCCACATGCGTTGAACGGAACGCACATTAGCCATGACGTCACAATGACGTCATTGAAGATTGACATGGCATTTGACATTTAGATTCCCTTTGCTTCGTTTGTTTTCTTTTAATGAAAACTTACCTTACTGTCTTTGGCAAAGGCCCCTGAGGCTGCCACTTCACTTATAACTAACTAACTAACTTACCTTAGAATAAATAAAAATCCTAGACAAATATATTTCCATTAATGCAAAATGTGATCTAAGAATTGGAAGTGCTAGTTTATAAGCCCAGAGCTCTTAGACAACTTTATTTTGTGTATCGGTTTTGCGTAGGTTTGAAAGGGTCGGTCGGGCAAAATGAAGCCTGGAAAGAGTGTGGATGTGCGGGAGGAGATAGTAGAAGTCCACTCCGCAGCTCGGTCGCCTTCCCCGAAGCATAAAACTAAGTCGCGATCGCGGAGTCGATCCGGGTCACGAAAATTGTCTAATGGTCACACGGAGGCTCCAGAAGCAGCCGAAGCGCCAGCTGCAGATGAACAAACCGCAGACAAGTCTAAACGTGACAGCTGGATCAAATCTGAGCAGGAGTCCTTAGACATAGAGCTGCCTATCCATGACCAAATCAAGCAAGGTATCCTAGGGTTTGTTGAGCAGGAAATTAAAAAGTCTGATAAGAATCCATCGTTTGTATTTTACTCCCATGACCCGAATGGCTTAGATGAGAGGTTCATGAAGACTATGTCCAGGCCATCAAGCGGTCATAAAGAGAAGAGGAGTCCGTCTTATAGAAAGAAGAAGCGACATTCGTCGAAGCATAGAGATAGAGATTTGCATGACTTTGAAATGCCTGGGTCAAGTCTCAGTGCACTGGAAAAGGTAAGATTTACTTTCAATGTATTTTAGATCTTTACATACATACTTTGGCTAGCAACAAATAAGCTTGTATTAGTGGCTCTGTGAGATGTAGAATTGGTGAATTAAAAAAATATAGTTTGAAAATATATATTTTTTTAATTTAGAAAAACTGAATCAACATAAAAGTTCTATATAATTATTGAACCAGCTCACAAAATTTCACGAGGTTGAGAAATGCGACCTGTAGGTGAGAACAGCTGGACATCCTGACATACAAAAGAATTTCGGTCCAAGCTGAAACTTCGTTAGCTTTGCTTGCTCATCCAATAAAGATTTTTACGTCATACCTGGCCGTAAATTAGCAATTACCGCACACTACGCGTGTCGAAAATACCACTTCCTGGCCAGGGAGAGACGTAAAACCTTGTACTTACCACCGGCGGTAATAAAGAAAGCCTCAGATAGCATATTTATCGCCCTTGCCTTCGGCTTGGGCGTCAAAATACCTGCGATCTGGGAAATTCTTTGTTTCACCGCCCTAGGTAAATAATGTACTATATTCTTACTTACTACTTCAAAAGTGTGTGGATCTTATTGAAATAAAGGTCAACACAATGAAAAACCTTTGTGACCCAGCAGGACTCAAACCCAGATAATAATCTAGTATGGTTCTTGTTAACCCTCAAACAGGCTCTATTAATTGGAACATGCTGACAGGGGATCTCTTGAATAAATACCCAGGAAATAATACAATAGATTTTGTGCCATAAATATGTCCAGACTAAGATTAAAAAAAGTATGGAATGGAATAAAACTTTCCTGAGACATATCCTATATAGGTATAGATGAATTATCCAGAACATGGAATTGCATTTGTAGTGGTTGTACCTACCGTTTGCAACAAAAGGAGAATATGCACAACGTAAATAATATTCACAATTTGACACTGACATTATTTTGGTATTTACTTCTTCAATATATAACAAACCTCTTTTTATGCTGATAAAACGAGAAAATAAAAAATTCAAATATAGAATGCCTGTAAACATACAATACTACTACATATGCAATTCCATGCTCTCCTTAATTTATCTATATTAGTACATTACTTACCTAGGGCGGTTAAACAAAGAATGTCTCAGATCGCAGGTATTTGACGCCCGAGCCAAAGGCAAGGGCGATAAATATGCGCTCTGAGGCTTTCTTTATTACCGCCCGTGGTGAGTACAAAATTTTACGTCTCTATCTGGCCAGGAAGTGGGGTTTTCCGCACGCATAGCGTGCGGTAATTCCTACTTTATGGCCAGGTATGACGTAAATACTATTATAAATGTGAAATTTTGGATGTTTGGATGTTTAGATGTCTGGATGTTTGTTAATCAATCACGCTTAAACGGCTGAACTGATTTGGATGGAATTTTGTAGGAAGATAGTTTATAGCCTGGATTAAAATAAAGGATAGTTTTTATGCCGGGATTACGCAGACGAAGTCGCGGGTGGAAACTAGTTTAAAATAATACTAATAAATCCACGGTTTAACTCACGTAAAATGTCACTATGGGCGACATAAATAAAAAGTTGGATAGAATTCTGCAACTTGGGAATCACACAACTTTACTGCATTTATAAATATTTCAATACCTAAAACTATGTATGATTGCCAAGTCACAAGATTTTATTTAGCAAACAAGTAAAGATTAAAGAATGCCTGACTTGGCTTTACGAAATATCTCACAACTTTTTAGTGTGGAAGAGTTTCGAGACTTGGCCTATTTTTAGCTGACTGCCGAAGGAGAGAGGGTTATGTTTTTCGAGCGTATGTATGTATGTATGTACGTATGTATGTATGTATGGGGGTATGTCTTATTCTTTGACACGCCCTGCAGCCTAAACCGTTTGACGGATTTCGACATGTGAGGTGTCGTTGGATTCCTCTTAATCGTGGGAGTGACATAGGCTAATATTTGCAAAGCAATTGGGTTTTTCGAAAAATGTTTTTATTTCACTTGTACATGGAATGTTTTTTATGGGATCTCACTTGTTTTTGTAGGTTAAAGTGTTATCAAGTTTCACAAAACATCTTTTATAATTATAGTTCATGGAGATGTAACCAGAAAATAAGTTGGTTTAACTCTTTAAGAAGCAAATTAACATTCCAAGCAGAATGGTTTTGAAGGGAAAAAGTTTATGTAATTGTTGATCAAATGTGTCTATTTTACATGTCCCGAATACATATTATTATATTTACAGGTTGATGACTACCTCAAAGAATATAACAAAGATGAAGAAGTAACACTAAGTGGTGAACTGGACATTGAAGCTAATGATGTGGAGAATAATAATGGATCATCAAAAGATCACAAGTCTCGGAAGACGAGACGGAAAGTTAGGGATGAGAGACAGGATACCAATGCCAATGGATCTGACGTTAGCCCTAAGGTGTTCAAGACTGGCAGTAAAAGTAAAAGTACGAGCAAACCAGGTAAATAATACGTAGGAGTATGGTAGGGCTGCGCCGATTTCGTGACGAGCTTCAGTTGGCAACCACTGGAAGAACAAGGTTCCTTCAATGAGTTATATCAAAATAACAAACAGTGAGCCTTGTGCATTTCTTTGTAGTTATTATATAATAGGACACGGCGCGGCGTGGGTAGGCCCCTCACAAGGTGGACTAATGACCTGGTAAAGGTCGCGGGTGTCCGCTGGATGCAGGTGGCACTCTTTGGGGGAGGCCTATGTCCAGCAGTGGACATCTTTCGGTTGATATGATTATGATGATGATGATATAATGGGAATATACAAATAATATATATAAGACATAAGACATTTATTTAGCAGAATCGTTTGCACGTATATAGAATACTAGTTTCCACCCGCGACTTCGTCTGCGTAAACCCAGGATAAAAACTATCCTATATTTTAATCGAGGCTATAAACTATCTTCGTGCAAAATTTCATCCAAATCGGTTCAGCCGTTTAAGCGTGATTGAGTAACAAACATCCAGACATACAAACTTCCAAACTTTCACATTTATAATAGTAAAGGATATGGGATGTCCTTCCACCAACTCATCTGAGTGGTTGTAAACCGGCACACTGAACTAGGTGGTCGCTCACCGTCGCATTGACCCTAATTTAAGTGACCGATCCACACTAACCCGGCAATGCGACTAGCTTATTCTCACTTGTAATTATTATAAGTTTTTTATACATTATTAATTGAGTACACCCCAATGTTTCAAGCTCTATCCAGGGAAACATATAAATTGGAAACCTAAATGAATTTCATTGGGTATTCCTTTGATAACAACAGTAGCTGTGTGCATGGTAGTTACACAATTCTTACACCAGCTCTACTGCAAACTAATTGAAAGTGAAATGTTAAAAATAATATTTTCAGCTCGGCCAACAGACTTGTCAACAATGCTGGCAACGCTTGAATCCAGCATGCCATACCATGAGCAGTACATAGACAATCCATTCTCATCCCCCTCGCCTCTAACATCACCCAATGATGAGAGACTGAACCCCTTCGGGCCGGGGAGGCCGGAGAAGATTTACTTGCAAGGCGGAGGGACCTTCAGAGCTGTGTCCAGGGATAGGATCATGGAATCACAGCAGTCCAGAAATGAAGATAAATACCTGAGGTATGTGAACTATGCATTGCACGTAGAACCGATGGCCGTTGGGGCGGAAAGGTTCTCGAGTGTCGACCACGTACCGGAAGGCGCGGCGTGGGTAGGCCCCCCACAAGGTGGACTGATGACCTGGCCCCGTAGCATGGATGGCGTTATCACGCGATAAGTGATAGGATCAGCGCGTCGTCTCATTCTATCGAACGGTGTCAGCCAGGGACGGATGCTCTATCCTGTCACTTATCGCGTGATAAGGCCATCCATGTTACGGGGCCTGGTAAAGGTCGCGGGAGTCCGCTGGATGCGGGTGGCGCAGGACCGGTCACTTTGGCACTCTTTGGAGGAGGCCTATGTCGAGCAGTGGACGTCTTTCGGCTGATATGGTGATGATGATGTGAACTATGAATTACAAGCCTGAATGTAAGGTACACCAGCGCACTCCACCAATAACGACACGCGCTTTGGCCAGTGTTACCGTAAGATGTCGTTGATTGATATAACATTTGGCATAAAGCTTGCGACATGATAGAATATCGGTAAATATTAGTACGCGCCACAGACAAAGCAAATTGAGACAACTCCCATCAATTTTATCCGTAAACTTACGCAAGAGGATATCTGGCTCTATACACATAACACATAACTGACATAACTCAATGGTTAAAAATTGTGATTTTTACAAGTTTGTGTTTTTTTTTTAGACTGGGTGACCTAACGCCGCTCGACGTGGCGTTAACGGTGCAGAAGGCGTGGCGTAGCTGCGCGTACGCCTGCCATGGCGTGCTCGGCGGCGTCTCACTGATGCACCTACTCCTCATCAGCTATTCTGACAGCTTGGACGCCGGACACCTGTCATTCCACGCGGTCGTCACTATGCCATACGTCGCCACGTACTACTTCCTTTGTGTGCTGTGTTTACTCTCTGTGCTGGATAGGTAAGTTGTTATATGTTGAAATTGTGTCAATATACTCACAAAGCTTGCCGTGCGATAAGCTTGGTTATTTAGTAGGTCACCCTCTAATATATTACGAACACTATCCAACGAATGACATATTTGATCTTTGACTTGCAGGCTAGACGTGACAAGTCTGGACCTGAGTCGAGGCCTGCAGCCGTATTTCCAGCCCATAGTCCTAGTGATACTATACATGGCCTGCCTGCTCGTGTGTACTGCCGCGCGCATGTACGATGACCTCATGGTCTACCAGTACGCGCCCATGGTCGCCAACTATACGGGGAACGTTACCACGGTGAGTTGTCTGCCCGTAGTCCTGATGATAGATATGGCCTGTATGCTCGTCTGTACTGTAAAAAAGCTATTATCCTAATACATAATGCTGTATCGCAGTTTGGACTCAATTAAGGCTTAATACACAATTTATAATTGTTCTAAACCAATCTCGTCCCTAAGACTTCTTATCTTAAGGCATATCATGCTGAGTTGACTGAGTTCTCAATAGCGTCTATTATTATTATTATTTGTTTGTGGGCCTTAATATGCCGCTTCGAACAGCAAGTGATCTATTGTGGCAGCCCTTGTTT
The DNA here is from genome assembly GCA_963854355.1 of Epinotia brunnichana. Lineage (NCBI taxonomy): Eukaryota > Metazoa > Arthropoda > Insecta > Lepidoptera > Tortricidae > Epinotia > Epinotia brunnichana. Next base: position 14,951,109 of record OY977940.1, on the reverse strand, counting down.
TAGAGTTCACCGTTAAGTCCCGTTGCCTCCAGGAAATTCCAGATTCTTTGGGCGGTGATATGTTGTACTTCTTGTGGGTGCATTATGTGCCGCCCTAGGTAGGTACTTCTTTTATGCATGAGTGGTCCGCAGGAGCAGAGAATGTGCATTGCAGTCTCCTCTGTCTCCTGGCAGAACCTGCAAGTTGTGTCCTGCTTCATACCCATTTGAAACAGGTGTTTGTTCAATTTGCAATGTCCTGTCAGGATTCTTGTCACTGCGCAGGTTTTGTGCCTTTTGAATTATAATAACTCTTTAGACAGCTTACTATTGAACCCTTCGATCAGGGCTTTAGCTTGTTTTTGTCCTTTGGTGAACTTCCAAAGCTTGATTGCCTCTGATTTTTCCGCGTTGTTTAGCAGAGAATATGCTTTCCGTTTTGTGATGCCACAGAACGGTTCCGGGCCGACTAGGGCCGTGTCTGCGCCCTGCCTTGCAAGTTCATCTGCTCTTTCGTTTCCTACAATGTCGGAGTGCCCTGGTACCCATCTAAGTATGACTTTGTTGGAGTTCGCCAGGGTGTTTAGATTATTTTTACAATTCTGGACTAGTTTAGAGTAGGACTCTAGTGATTCTAGTGCCAGCAGAGCAGCTTGGCTGTCCGAGTTGATGTAGATATGTTGGTTCCTTAGGTTTCTTTCAAGGTTGATCTCCACGCATTTATTTAATGCGAAGAGTTCAGCCTGAAAGATTGAGGCCTCCTTCCCCATGCTGACGCTAGCTTTGAACTTTGGCCTCTCACCGTAGATACCACATCCAACATCATCACCTTTTTTTGATCCATCTGTATACCAAATGTGGCTTCCCTCCTTGAAGTCCATTTGGTCATTTGTCCATTTGTCTCTCGGAGGTATTTCCACTGTATACAGTCTAGTGAATTTGCAATCCACGTATGTGTCGTCAGTGGGCATGCTTAGGTTTTTGTTATCAAAAACAAGGGCCTCAAGTTTGCTAAGCGCTTGAGAGCGCCATTTTGGCCTTGTTAGTGTGCATATCCTGTAGATGCACTGCTTCGCCTCCTTTTGCACTTGCAGGTGGAGTGGCGTTAGATAGAGCAGTGCATCCAAGGCTGCCCCCGGTGTTGAGCATAAAGCTCCTGTTGCTGTTAAGCAAGCTGTACGCTGAAGACTGCTTAACTTTGTGATGGCTGTCTTTTGGTGGACTTTGTTACACCAGACTGCAGAGGCGTATGTGATTATCGGCCTCACTACGGCTGTGTAAAGCCACAAAGCAATTTTGGGTCTTATGCCCCATCTTGCTCCTGCCATTCGACAGCAAGTCCACATGGCCATTTTTGCCTTTTGTATTGTGTTATTCAAATGAGCGTTCCAAGTTAGCCTTTGGTCAAAGGTAATAGCGTCTAGCTCCTGAATCCAATTTACCTTCGAGTCCAGACGTATACCGAGGAATTTTACATTATTGACTATGTCTATGGGATGGAGTCTCCATGTAATTATGAATGGTGATTCATAATTACATGAAGACTGCCTGTTTTTTTAGCGTTTTGTTTTTAAACAGCATTATTTGAGTTTTGCCTTTGTTTAGACTCGGATTGTTAGTAGTAAACCATATTCCAGCTTCAGCATCAGATCAGCTCCAAGTCATCATAATATTGTATTGTCATGGGATATACATATGATAACGGGAAGGGACTGAAAAATGGATTGCGAATTTTGACGGACAACTTACATACTTACATATTTACATACATACGAATAGTGCAAGTTAATATAAAGCTTGTAATAATGAAAATGATTGTTGTTCCCAGCCAACTATACCATCATTCTACCACACCTGGACGCACTTCTCGATCTGGCGCGCGGTGCTCTCCATCCTCGGCCTTGTGTACTTCGTCATCGCAGACCCGCCAGACTTGCTCCACGCCAACCTGACCAAACTGCTGCAGTTCAAGCATTCCTTGCAGAGCATTGGGTGATCGGTTCCTTAGGAAACTACTTATTATAACACTTTAAACTCTCGCGCTTTGTACATATATTTAGAATAGTGTTTCATCCGGGTCTAACGCGATATTAATTACCTTTATTTCTGACGTTTTGACACGGGTTGCACCGGTCCTGGTCGCAGATAAGATAACTGTCGTCCCAGCAAGTTGTCAACAGAATGTGAGTGTTGTGTGTCGTGCCCTAGACAATTAACATTAAAATGGACGGGTAGTGGACTTTTTTCGGGTGTACCCTCCATGTTTGTATTGACTTTTGGAGGGTAGTGAAATATTGTAAACCCATATCTCTGTTGACAACTTGCTGGGACGACAGTTATCTGCGACCATGACCGATGCAATGCAACCCGTGTCGAGACGTCAGAAATAAAGGTAAATAAATATCGCGTTTGACCCGGATGAAACATTATTTTAAACTAATTATTAGTTAAGGCCAATCGTAATTTGTCCGTTCAAAATGTTACCTAAGTATCTGGAATGTGGTATGGTATGCGTATGGCGTTTCCCTTACTCCCTCGATTATTTTTGCAACTTCGCGCCTATTGAGTGATATTTTCGATGTTAACTGTACCATATCGACTCCATCTCCTCGAACCCCAGAGTCTAAAATTGGTATTCTGCGTTTAAGCACCTTGTATTCTAAAGCAGAGGTCGGCAACCTTTTAGCAACCAATGGGCACATAGTAGCCAACCAAATTGACGCCGGCAGCAGTTCTTCATAATTTGTGACTTTATTCATGCAATTTTAAATTTCTGAATTCAACGACTATTATGGCAACGAAAAGGGCTCACGGGCCCATTCCCTCACTGTTGCCGACCGCTGTTCTAAAGGCACGGGTTCCTAATATTTTATGTGCGATAGTATGTTTTGACCGAGTAGTGTACGACTTTGAGTGAGTAAGCGGGGTATTGTATCAATTACAGGCATACCGTTTAGCTGAGTCGGTTCCCGCGGTAGCTGCGCGGTGCGAGGGGGGTGACAGCGCCAACGAAACGGGCACTAAAGTGATGTCTAGCTTCACACTAACCACTTCCTTACCGCACCGCGCAGTGACCTCGGGAACATACTCAGTTAAACGGAATGTTTGTAGTTTATTTATTAAAAAAAATAGTTTTTCGTTATCCATTACGCTTAAAATAACTACATTACGCCCCCGACACAAGAAACAGCGAAGAACCATCTCGACAGACGGCACTCAAATCGGGTTATCCGTTTGCGAGCTAAGGTGCCACATACAGATACATATACACATGTTAAACGTATAACATCTCTTTTTCGTCGGGGGTTAAAATTGCACCCAAACAAATATATTGTTGACTTAAATATCAATGATCTAGTCCTTAGCTATGATTTTTAGGCATAAAACTAGACATATTACTGAGCCTTTGAATAAGAGAAACATTTTTGTATTACCTACCAATATAATATAATGATTAAATATTACAATATTACCTACGGCAGCTAATTGTAATAAGAATATAATATAATTTTAAAGTCTGATTGCTAGTCTTAGGTTTTATTTTTGCTTAGCTTTAAATAACTATGTTATAAGCTCTTAGTTGGAAGAATAGTTTTGCTTTGGAAGAATCCAATTAGTTACCTAGTGACCCGACCCGATGTAAACATTCATATGTGTGCTAACTCAGGGCACAAATACTAAAGTGAAGTAGCAAAATATTATCGGGACAAAAAATAAATCTATACTTAATTACTGTCAAAATCACACACCAGTAATTTGTCCGTTTTCTTTATTCGTGGGTGGTTCTCGTATCCCCGGTATATTCACCGGTTATGATTATTTTCTGTTTGGCCTAAAGGTTGACTGGTAGAGAATGCCTTGTGGCATTAAGTTCACCTTTTGTATATGTAACTTGTTACTATGCAATAAAGTTTAAATAAATAAATAAAATCAAGACGTGATTCAACATGAATAATAATTATTTATTCTCTCTACATTTTAAAACTGTTTTTAAACCAGTAGATAAATTATTATTTTCTTATTTTAAAATGGTTTTTACAGTCAATCAATATTTTTCCATATTTATCAGTACCTAATTAAAGATTGCCGTCTAGATGAAAATATCAATTTTAAATTATATCCATATCCTTTTATTATCTCGATATCTCTTTTAGGCTCGATATCAGACACGTTCGGCCTATAAGCACATGTATTTTATATATATTTATTTATTTATTTAAAATAATTACACATCGTAACAGTTAAAAACTAAGTCACTGTGAATTACAAATTAAATATATAAATTTTAATATAGGTATGACAAGAAGAATTACATCTATCCATCACCTCTTCACGATACACCATACACCATTCATGTATCGACATCGTATTTATCGATATTGAATCCCTAGAACGTGCCCCGAGTTAGCACACTTATGCGTGATATAATAAATGCCTATCTGTTGTTAGGTGGGTCAATATATTTTTTCCTATGTTATTTCTTTGTTATTAGTTAGATAAAAAGTCTCTTTGCGAAAGCAAAGAAATGCCTAGTTTAATTAGTTTACGGATGTTTGTTGTTATCTTAAGATATAGTGTATATGTAGCTCATATCGCATTCATAATACCTAAGAGAGATGTGTTAGATATATTTATTATTGTTAAAGAATAGCAACCTCTTCTAGTCTGAAGTTGATCTCTCAAAATATAATTTAGTTTAAATGTGTCATATCAGTGTTGATACACGTGTATTCACATAGCTTTATCAAAGCATTTTGTTTGCACACAGCAAATAAAATAAGTAAAAAGCGATTTTCTTGATGCTTTTCAGTTTTTTTACTATAAAACGAAATGTGAAATTTTCACTTATCTCTGACAATAAGTATTAATTAGCTTTTTTATCGTCTACTATAGTTTGTTTTAGTTAAAATGACGAAAATGCACTTAACGTGGGGGTTTTCAACTTCTTTTGTTACTAAAGAAAGGAAAAGACAACAAAGAGACGTCATAAAACTTACCGAAGTGTGGCACGTGTCAGTACACGTACTCCAGTGAGTAGCTTCTGTTTATTCTATTGTTTATCTGTTATTGTTCGTACTTGAAAATAATAATGAAACAATAGATGTGGGTAATGGTTGGTTTTAAGTACTTTTCGTCATTTAAACTAAAACAAACATTCATAGAAGTCTTCAAATCAATAAGGGTCGGTAACTTGCTTGTGACTCCTGACGTTGGGGCTGTCCGTATATTACGTCATTTCAAATATAGAGGGGGGGGGGGGGGGTCTGACCATTGTATGACGGTAGTCATTTTATTAGGTCTATTCAAGGAATTAACAGGATGATAATAGGGGGTTCAAAAATTATCAAAAAACGATGACGTAATATATGGACAACCCCGTTGCAAGCGTCCATAGGCCTGCTACCGATATCCGCTTACTATCAGGCGAGTCTACGCGTGTTGCCACCATGGTGGTATAAAAGAAAACTATTATTATAAAAAATACGTTTAGGATGAATATCCACTATAGATGCGCGAAGCTGTGTTTTGATATTTTTGACAACTAGGACTCGAAGGGTCGCGGCCTTTGCAAGGTCATCAGTCCACCTTGAAGGGGTCTACATACGCTGTCAACTATGCCAAGAGTCAAATGGAATTAAATTACATCTTCGTACATGTCTGGTACCTATTCAACATTATGGTAGCAGTTGTGCTTTCTAAACAAGAAAAAACTACAGCTATAGTAACCGTGGATTTATTAGAAAGAACATTTATTCGAGACAAACAACACACAGCGTTTGTCACGAAACGGTTCTATCTCAGCATAATGCTGGCATTGCTGCCAGCGCTGATCTTCTGATAGAACCGTCGAGTGACTTCACGGTGGATAACAAACAAAATAATAATAAAAACTTAGTTAAACACGAGAAGGGACAATTAACGCAGTTAAAAATAGAAAATAAAATATAATATTGTCCAGCGATTAATAAATGCAGCCATTTCACTCCTGCGTGATATATTAAAGTTACACTCAACAGTCATATTGCCAAATAATACATACATGTTATACCTATTCCCAAATACATATTTTCATAGTTTCTTTTCAAGTCTAGGATACTACTCTCTTACAATTTTCTAAACGTTCTAAATAGTTTAGCGGATATTCACTACAAGTTTCTTACGTAGTGTCTGACTATGTTTTTTATATAAAGCGGTTATTCCGAACTGCTAATTCCATGTCGGTTTTATAAGACCTATCGCAACTTTTCACGCAATTCTCAATTTCATACAAGTAAATTTATAAAGGTATAAATAAAGTGAATAATGTAGTTATTAAGGGACCATTGCCAAGTAAAATAGACAAACTTGTGCAGTCGGCATCAAATCTTGATTCAAGATCAAATATTGGCACAACATTAATAATAGGTAGGTACCTAAGCACTAGTAGTTACTGAAGCATGTTGAATCTCTCAAAAGTGCCTGAGATCTACCATCTTAAATTGATCGACATGAACTAACGAAAGGTATAATTTTAAATAAAACGGTTCGAACGTCAAGTTACTTATTTATACATTTCAGTAGCTCTGTCATATTTGATGCGGATTGCAAAAGCAAACTTATCAGTCGGCTTAATTATATAGCTTGTATGTCTGTATATTGTTATTGTACTTAAAGCGGTAGCCCACTGTGGCATATGCTACGCTTGACGAACAACGTGGATTCATTGTATATTTCGGACGCAGCATGTGACGCTATAAGTGTGAATCTGCATTGTACATAATAGAACGCGACTTTGACTAATCGTGCGTAGCTTAGTCGTGCACCGCAGTGGGCTGGGTCATTGTCAGATTTAGGTTCGCGTCTTTTCGGTGGACATTGCCAAAGTTAAAGGCTATAAAGCCTAATTTTTGGTTGAACTCTGAATCCGCATAAACGGCGTTGCCCCTTCTATAATTCTATGTGATAAAAACATATTATATGTGAGCGTAAAGCCCTTAACTATTGACCACCGGAAAGATGATTTTTGTTTTTGTGACTGACAATGACCCGGCTACGAATTTAAGAATTGGTAAACCCACGACAATTAGCCTTGAGATCGTTCAACGTATTTTGTGGGCGTTTTCAGAGACTCAGGATTCTACAGAAAGGCACGCTACTCTGACAGTGTCCAAACAATGACTATTTAGTTCAAGGTGAAATCTTTCTTTACTGGAGTTTTCCACCTGTTATGAATATGTCCTAATAGGGAGGATTCACAAGAGATCACCAAGAAATCCACCGGAATAACAAGGTCAAATATCACCCTGTGTAATTAAAGTTTGTATCATAAATTCGTGCCATTCAGGTAGGTAATATGACATTCCAAATATCCGACTGTGAATGTAATAAACCCGATGAATGATTGAAGAATATGAGGGCACTAAATGGCACTATGTTGTGATTTGTATGCCAAATGTCAATTAATGCAGTCACAACAATATTGTATTTACAGTGAAATAAAGTGAATGTAGAGTGTGCGGAAATAGAACCGTCATTGGAATGGACATCCCAGAGGCCCTACCGCGAAACGTGTATTTTCCTCTCCGTCACACTAGCCTATGCGAGCGACTGAGAGGTAGAAACATGCATGCCTACATGAAAGAAATTCTTTTTTTTCCTCAAAAGCAAATTTACGGTGTTTATTATGTTAACAACACTGTCACGTAATTATAGGTCAATAATAAACATTTTGCAAGTCGATAACGGTGCATTTAGACGATTTTTCTGGCGGGCAAAACCGTATGATAGATATTTAATATTACTTAAACTATACCGGTATTCACAAAAATGTAGGTAATAGGTATCTTTGTCAATCCGCGATATTGATTTGGCTTTCTGAAAACGCCCCTGTTACCGCACGACGCACGTGACATGCGGTAGCAAGGGCGTGATGTCGTGGTTTTTCCAAAAAACTTTATTACCACTAGCTTTATTTTAACTCTGTTACCACTAGGTACAGTCAGCACCAGAAGTAGCTACGCCGGCAAGATGCTTAAAATTATCTAAAAAAAATAGTTATTTGTTATGCAAGGCTGCAAAGTTGTTGTTTTTTGGTTTTGACGTGTGCAGTTAAGTCACATTATGATAAAATCTCAATAAACTAAAAAGTATTTTATCTGTTGTTGATGTTGATTTGCTAATATGGTGCTTAAAGTCTAAAAAACAGAGTTATTTTTTTATAAAACATATATCTTGATGCAGGTTATAAGTTAACGCAACGTTAGTTAGCAACTACTGAAATATACAAAGATAAATAAATTATTTATCTTTGGAAATATAGCTAGAGTTGTCATTTTGGGGCACTTTTCTAGATATTTTTGTTTGGCATTGTGAGTCTATTTACTTTATGGTACGTCAATGGATTGAAATCTAAACGTATTTAAAGTTGGCTATGAATTTTATATCGATGAATATTTTTATTTCTTCGTTTCAAACTATTTGAGACATTTTTAACCGACTTCAAAAAAAGGAGGAGGTTCTCAATTCGAATGTATTTTTTTTTATTATTTTTTTTATTTTTAATGTTTGTTACCTCAGAACTCCGTCATTTATGAACCGATTCGTACAATTCTTTTTTTAACTGAAAGTATATGCTTCCAGATTGGTCCCATTGTTTCCAAAACCTCAGTTGGATGATGGGAACCATGAGGAATTGAGGGAACTCCTCAAATATATTAGGCACGCGTGTAGTAATTTCGGTATTTTCTATTATAACTCGTGTATTTACACCCGGAAATCATAAATTTGGTGAAGTGGAAGTGATGATGAAGACCACAGATGGCTTGTGGCTTGTGTGATGTCTCAATGATGTACTTCAAACTATATAATTACGTCACAGATTCTGATATTATTCCGTTGAAATAGCAAACAATGAAGTGCCAAAGGTAATTCTGAGATCCTTGAGGAATCGACGGAAGTCCTCAAATATTATCGGCCCACATACAGCGATTTGGTTTATTGGTCTAAAAATCAACGCTTTTGTTCTCGGAAATCAGTTCATGTGGTAAATTGGAAAAAAAATGTGGAAATGTTAATGTGGCTTGGCGGAGTACTGAATTGAAGTCGGTTAAAACTTTGTTTTGAAAGTAAATTATTAAGAACGTCATTTCGATCACTTACATTAGTAAGAGTTTTGTCTATGACTTTAGGCAAATTTTAGGCACACTACAAACGGGAGCAATTTGTCACACCAACTTGAAATAGTTGGAAAGAGAGAGCCATACATTTCTTTCATTCTAACCATAGAGGTAGAATAGATAGAGGGAGTCACCCACACATACACACATGTACAAGCGCGATGAGTGACAAAGATGTACGCATAGGCAATACCTCAAGTGGGAACGAGATACAGTGTCATATTTTCTGTCCCTCATCGCGTATACGGATTTTTTGTTTGCCACCAGCTTGTTTGCCACCACACCTGTCAAAATTTGTACTGAAACTGACACCACCATGACGTCCCGATATTATTATACGACTAAATTATAAATGACATTAGACGTGAAGAATGTATTAGCTTCTGATACTTCTTAATTTACTTTTAGTATGGTTAATTTACCATCGCCCCTTTTGGGTATACGTTAGGACGTCATCTATATATCCTCTATCTACGATTCTAACAATAACAAGTTGTTGTGATAAATTGTACAAGCATTTGGCTGCTTGCAGTAATTTGCCTTAGTCAATACATATGGTTAAAAGGTAAAAAACTATACAGTAAAGGATTTTCATACATTTTCCTGGCCGCTGAAGCTGTACAATAATGACTTTTAACTTTTGTAAATTTGCGCTCGGCAGTAACGAAGAACTTCACGGACTATTTTTGCTACAGTAAGGCGGACATTTCCGAGCATATTGGAGAAAAAGCTTTTATTTCCTTATAATAAAGACATGTAATAAATAATGTTGACCTCTTCGTACGCGTAGCTACTTCTGCTGCCGACTGTATATCTGGATATGCTTGATAATGATGATAATATGATGATTTGATGATACTTTGTATGTATGTGCCTGTTCGTATAACAGTCTCAACTCTTTCCTAAATGCATATGTGTTTTCTTCATGCGAACTTAAGTATATCACTTGCATTGCATAATACATGTATCATAGACTATAGTTATATATATCATTGTTGACGTTGTAATTCAAATATAATTGATTTGTAATATATTACGATTTCTTTTTTCATCTTTGCACCTTAACAATCTACGGGTTGAAAAAGATTAAAGAACATATTCATGTAATCCTCCTAACGCTTTTCCCGGTTGTACCCTATAGGAAACCAAAGTTCAACTTGGCAATCCCAAGATTTGACGTAGGCACTAGTTTTACGAAAGCTACGGCTATATGAGCGTCCAATCCAGTTCGTAATATGAACGTTGTTTGTATTGAATGGACGATTCAACCAGGCTATATACAGGCGTGAGGGTTTCCTGCCGCCGAACGCCCCGTTTGTTCATAACCACGGCCTTAGGAGTTGTCCGTGCTCGCAGCATACCACCAATGGATCATCTACTAGCTCTAGTATAAATTTTATCGATACATATAAAGACTGTATCGAAAAGTATAAGGACAACTTCAGCTGGCCGCCATTCTTGTTTTATTTGTTTTAAAAATACGAACTTCGCTTTATTTCAATGGATTGTGCGCGCGCCAAGCTAACAAAACATAGGTATGTATATATTTTAGGTATATGGGCGAACATTTATTATTTTACAAACGATGAAACTGGTAAATTTTCCAGACATGCAATAAAATAACGCATAGAGCCCATTAGGTAAGGTAACATTAATTTTATAACAATGATCAAGGTTTAAGGTTAAAAAATTAAAATGTGAAATAAAGCTCAGGCGAAATGAATCATTTGGAAAAAAATGTTATAGCAAAAGTCAGTAAACCCAAATAGATAAACTCGTAGATCTCTGATTATGTAACTGTCACGCACTATAAGTACCATTTACGTGTGACGAGGGTCGCAAAGCGGTTTTATCACGCAGGAAAGGATTAGGACGGCTAGAAGCTTAGTCAGTTACCTACTGTGGCCCGGGCATTAGAATATGGCCACGGTATCCCCTGCGTCCAGGACGACCATCGGACCATGGGGGGTTTTTTAGTCGGTGTAAGACCGACATAACAGGAATATCCGTTAATGGATACCGCCGCACCACGGGGATACGATACGAGTAGCAAGCAGGTATCCGAATTTTACTCCAAGTAAAAAAAAAGTGTCAATCACTGTCATCCATCACTGAGCATTTTATGTGATTTGGAGAAAAGCACTACTATATGCATGCCTCGGCGGAAATGGTGTGGTAGGCACTAAAACTACCATTGGCTGCATATTCGAGTCACGTGGTTTGTTTATTATTTAGTATTTATAAGATCCACAACTGCCAACGAGTATGTCAAAGTAAGAAGTTACAAACGGCTTTTTGCAGCGATACACACGCGATAGGTACAGTATGGATGCAGCTAGGCACTATGCCCTGGGCATTGACTTACTACTTAGGTATACAAACTAATACGTACCTAACCTATAGACTGGCAACCTAAAAATCGTGCGTTAATCGTCATGCGATTTCAAGGACATGTGAAACGCAAAAACATCAGTAGGTATTGTTATGTTTGAAAAGCACTTAACGATCTAAGTGGGTAAAACTATCTAGTTCTATTCTGCCCTTTGATATCCTAGATAAACATAGAAACGTAGACTAATTTGTCCGTTAAAATTCTACTGTTATATGGAATGAGTTATGTTATGGAACATTTGTCTTGCTTGACCATCTTGGAATTCAGTACAAGCGCCGGCCCGCCGCAGACTATGGAAGGGCTTACCCTACTTATACCTACTTACTTCCCTGGTCCTACTTGTAGGTTCACATTCGCATGATTGAAGCGCAGCGTGGGTAGGACGACAAGGTGGACCGATGACCTAGTAAAGTAAAGGTCGCGGGCGTCCGCTGGATGCGGGTGGCGCAGGACCGGTCATTGTGGCACTCTTTGGGGGAGGCCTATGTCCAGCAGTGGACGTGTTTCGGCTGATATGATGATGATGATGATAACTTGTCAACAAGATGCTTCAGAAAGTTGTATCATGAAAACCCGTTTCGTCAGCTGCGGCACTGCGTCTTTTTCTTCAAGTTAATGGGTTATCTATTATTTCATAACATAATCAATCGGGAGGAAATAACAAAAAAAACTACGTGTTTGCTGCAGCTGACGTCCACTCACGCATATGTTGTGAAAGGTTAGCTTGACGCGCGGGGGAAAAAGAGCGCTGTACAGGTGCAGCGGCAATTTTCATAGATCAGATGAATATCTACTCAAAATACATTTATTCTCTGTCTAAATTACAATTCTAGGAAAACCTAGCAACCATGGCGTTAATTGAAGCATAACAACCAGACACCAGCACTATACAGTAGAACAACAACAGCAGTAGATTCTTCCACAGCACACAGAGGTACGGGCCCAGGTCACGGTCCCATTTGTGGGCGGTTTCCACCACGACCGGGATCAGGAGGCCCAGGGTTGAAAAGAAAATGGCACCGACTAGGCCTATTAGGAGTTCTAAGTCGGGCACTGCGATGGCCAAGGTCACTGGAATAGAAAAAAAAACAATTTCAATTTAATTAACACGCTCCGATACTAAAGTTTTATTGCCGATAGTGTCAAAAGGAGTAAGTATTCCCCCTTTCCTAGAATAAACTTGTATAAACTAGATTAATTTGAGACATTGGTTTGGGACGTGATATTTTGGGAAAACTATTTTTCTCAAATTAGTCTAGTTTATACAAGTTTATTCTACGAAAGGGGGAATTTGGCGCAAATGGGAAGCCAATTGATGAAAGTTTGTTACATAAGTTTCTTAAAATATCGCGCCGTTAGCCTGCGTATGTCAAATAACGCTTTGTATGGCAATCGAACCACCTTAAGCAATTGACATGGAATTGGTACATTTTGCCTTGCATCAAATCGGGTAGTTCTGATTTTTTATATGTTTTATGTGATGAAGTGGTTATGGTAAATCCAAGATTTCCAAAACGGAAACCCTCCGGATCATTGTAAAATTTTTGAAAAACCATAAAATTTTCAGACTTTTTTCAGTTTCTACCACTTTTTACCAACAGGGACCTATTTTACGGCAAATTTTACTTTGTACACTTTAAAGAAGACTAAGTTTGTAACAAAATAGGTTCAAGTGAAAAGGCAATAAACCAAACAGTTTGTAAGATACAGTTGTTCAAAAATTTGCAAAACTTCCAAAAAATAATAATATTAGACGTTTTTTTAGGTTTTCGTCAATGTGGGCAACTATGGACCCATTTTACGACATATGTCATACACGTTATTCAAGTAGTACACCATTAGCAACAAAACGAGACCAATTTTGTCTATGAAGACCTGATAGTTCTTTAGATACAGCTGTTCCAAGTTGCTGAGGAGAGTTAACAAAATAATAGAAGGATTTGTAAAATGAACTGCGACATAAAATATAAGCATTATAATTTACAAAAAAACATAGTAGATAACAATAGTTGACTGACCGTGTGTGGGAGTGGATTGGCATGACATTTATACTTGACGGCACAATCGAATTTCGATTATTTTAGCTTGATCATGGCGATTGGATCATGCCGATTGGGCCGTGTATGGCAGTCGGCGATCGTCAGTTCTGTCCGGTCAAGATTTTTGTTGGTGATAGACAGACAAACAGACAGAAAATACAGCCCGGCACCGCGAAGCTTATTTCTATATAACAAAGTGAACCGTGTTTATGGAAAGTGAAAAGCAAAGTATTTATATCACAACAGGTACGTTTTTCTTTTCATTATCCACTGTTTGCACCACTCTGCTCGATTTTTTCTATTTCTTTTTTCATTTTCACGAGTAAAATGCCTAATACCTACGGCTAAAACATCGTCGTACGTCACCGGTGACGCCATGGCTTCAACTGAACGTCGCTGCCGATTGGAAAATTTAAATTGATCGTGTGTGGTGTATATAGACGAACTGCAGAGTGGCCTGCAGCGTCATGCCGATTGGACGATAGGAAGGATGGTGTATGGCCAGCATGTCATCGATGAATGGTTCGTCAATGTCGTCACATATCAGGTCTGGTTGGTTCTCGCACGGCTGGCCGGGGTTGAGGAGCTGGTGGTTCCGTCATCAGTTGAGGAATGAGACCTCGCGTGCTCTACATCCAGAATCCAAAAAAATATCTTAAATTTTCAACATGTTATGAATAATATCGTTCAAAGCAGGAAATAAAACAATTTTCACCTGCTGGTATGTTTGCCAAGAGTGAAATTTTGCAGCATGCCGGGTTGTAGGCAACCTGGCGAGATTCATGCTGGTCTCAGCTGCCGCCCTCGTAAACATTTGGTAGCGAAGGTCGTCGAAATTTTGGGATTCACTGTTGCCTCCATACAGTGAAACGAGGAAGCTCTCTCCTGCTTTGGTGACCTGCTCAGGTGTGGCATTGGCGCTAAGGAAAACCGCAGCCTTTTGTTTGAGGCGCGGCTGTTTTTTCAGTGTCGAGAGAAATTTAATTTTTCCTTGGCCAAAAAGTGCTGATGTTGTATCACAACCACTGAAGGCGTGAAGGAATAGTGCCATTACGGTTTCTGCTTGGTGCGTGAAGGAACCCGTCAAGTAAGTGATATCTGAGATTTTTTCTCTCCCACACTTTTCAAATAAAAGAGTGTGGTCTCCTCCATCTTGTGACAAGCTACAAAGCATGACCAACAAATCTATGTCCTCGCCGGTGATATTCACTACGTCATATGTCGAGGACATGGAAATGGCTGTGGTAAAAAACCGATGACCGATGACACAGGGTTTTGTTGTTTTGTCTTTTTCTGTTCTATAAATAGTTTATACCTAGTACATAAAAGTTAACACAGACACTAAACTAAAAAAAAATATTTATTACCGAAATTTTGCTAACATTCGAATAGCTGTATTTTAGAAACTATTTGGTTACCCGTAACCAAATTACTTTTATTTTGTTGCAAATTCAGCTTTCTTTAAAGTGTACATAGTGACATTTGCCGTAGAATTGATCCCTGTTGGTAAAAATTGGTAGAAACTGAAAAAAGTCTGAAAATTATATGGTTTTTCAAAAATTTGACAATGATCCGGAGGGTTTTCGAGTTGGAAAACTTGGATTTGCCATAACCACTTCATCACATAGAACATATAAAAAAAACAGAACTACCCGATTTGATACAAGGCAACCCCCTTATCAGAGCACGGTTTCCATGTACTATAAATACGGCGGTGGTGGCGTCTTTCCGGAATAAGTTGCTAATAACAACGAAGATCAAATTTTATGATTTTCTACATTCAATTGTTTTCATAAAACAATCTAGTTTAAACAAGTTGTCCTACCTATTGCTTAATCATTAGAAAAAGTGGTACCTAAAACCTGCTCCGTAGTAAACAAAACGCTACAAGGCCTTTCTGATCAGCAAATACTTTAAGAACTAGACTACTAAGTCTACGCACTAGCGTCAATTGGTGTTTTCCTCGCTCCTGCAATATTTCCCCCTTTAACGGTTGATAGGCATTGAAAATCAAGATTGAGTATGAGTGGTTGGTGAGTACACAATCTTCAATTAATCTAAACTTTCAAAAGTAGCTAAACAAGATTAAACGTTCAAGTACGTACCAATGATCTACAACTAACTATAATCTTGGTTATCTTACAAGTTACAATACAGTACAGAGCAGATATCTCATCCGTAAAACTTTGTTTTGGCGAGGCTTGATCTCGTTACTAGGTTAGATTCCTAACTAAAACCCAGGTGCTTTTTGGGGGCACTTGAGCACCCTGGAATCCCTGGCTAACAATTTATAATTGCTGTCCCTATTGATAATACAGACATGATTTTATGTATGCATGTATGCGATTAGACTGCTATTGCCATTACTTCTTCCCTAATAAACAATTAAACATACGTTTATATGGTTGACATGACGCTGAATAAGTTTATGAAAAACTTTGACAGCTAAAATCACTGATGAAATCCCAGAAATAAACATTATCGGACACAGATCGTGTCAATCAAGGACATACTTAAGCGAAATCCTTAAAAAAGTGAATAAGAGAAGATAGAAACGTAAGATTAGGTAGAATAGGGCAAAAGGTACGAATTAAATAAAGGAAAAAGTCAGAGAGCTAGAGTCAAAGATGTTTGAAGAATGTAAAATGAACTACGCTGAAAATACACCTATGATATGACTATTTCGTTGATAATTTTCCTTACGAATTTGGATATGACTAAAAATAATAATTGGTATAACTCTACTTGTAGGTATTAAGTTACACGCTAAATACACTTCGTGCAAAAAGGATCATTTTTATGATTTGGCCAGAAATAAAGATCGCTAGTAATAGATACGGTTCGGTCAAGTACTTTTTATTAATATTGCTCATGTAAGAATAAATATAACCATTATTAATACAAAAAGTTATTTCCAATAAACTTAACAGCATGTAAGTTACACTATATCAAATATAGGTGAAAAGAGGTATAATTTCAGTTAAGTACCTATATCTTTTAAGAGCACATATTGACTTGGATACAAGTCGCATTTTTTAAACCGTTAATCTTAGAGAACTAGCAGTAGTATAACCACGTGAAAGAAGGTTTTTTAAACTGTTTTTCAAAAGTGTATTATAGGTTAAAGTACCTACAGTGAAGAAAAAAATAAATTATTTATTTGGAGCTCCAACGGTTTTTTGCGTCTCCTGTAAAGTAGTGTTTTTCGACTTGTACCCCTTTTCACAAGAGCCACATATATATGTATCGTGATATGCACCGACATGAATAATACGCCCCTTATCTCGCGGTAACGTTTGTCTAAGCTTGACACTTGACAGAGATAAACACTTTATTTACCCGGATAAGACCCAGATTAAAGTATCCATGTGACAGGACCAAGGGTCTGTATTAGTAACAAGGAAATAGTAAGAAAATCGAGAGCGAAATCTTGGCAATATTCACAAAGATTGCAATCTACTCGTAAATAATTCATAGAGAAGCGAAGATCAGGTCAATCGAACCCATAATTTGTTCAGTGTTCAACCAAAATCAGGTCAATGTTTGTACACATGACCACATAACGTAGTAGGGTTGAGGTCCGTTCACAACATCAACATCAATTTTTTTTTCTTAAACTTACATTTTTATGTAAGTTTCACGCAACTTTTCATTACAGTTCCGTAACAAAATTCCAATAATTTTATTACCTTACCTACCTACCTGTAACGAAACGGGCGGGCTGTCGATCGCTTGTCACGTTCATTTTGTCTGAGTTACAATAGAAAAGCCACATTCGATTACTACTTTCGAGATCGAATAAACGCGCTTCGAATAGATTTCGATCTCGCTACGGTATTCTTCGATTCAACTTGTCAAATTTGTAACTCATACTGCCGTCGTAGTCCGAAAACAACTGCAAAACGTTAGACGCTTTACGCAAAATAGGCGCATTTATGACGTCGAGTTGCGGAAACCCAGCCCGCGTACAACCTATAACCTATAACACATAGACGCTACCGTTTAGTTTTCGATGCGTAATTTAACGTTCGATTCGCACTACCAATTGGTAGTGTGAGACACAAATTGGACATTTCGAATCGAAGAATACCGTAGCGACAGTAGTTTACTATTTCACTTGCAAAATGGCGCGCGATATCGTATTATTCCGTCAAGAGTTACCGTAGAGCCGATCGACATTTATCTCAAATAAAATAACGTATAAAAATAAGGGTATTGAATTGACAACATGGATATATTCGGATTGTCACGTATTTTGTATTTAAAAATGCAAATAAATGACACACGCGCCGCCATATTGTTCCGACACTGTCGACGCCGCGATGCGCGTATTATGTACCTAATGTCATAACCGACAAACGCTAGCATTTAAATTAACACGATAAATGCGTGTGTGATATAAGGAAAATCGATTAAGGTGGTTCGATTGCCATACAAAACGTTATTTGACATTCGCAGGCTAACGGCGTGATATTTTAAGACACTTATGTAACAAACTTTCATATATTGGCTTCCCATTTGCGCCAAATTCCCCCTTTTCTAGAATAAACTTGTATGAACTAGATACATTTGAGAAATTGGTTTAGGACGTGATATTTTGTGAAAACTATTTTTCTCAAATTAATCTAGTTTATACAAGTTTATTCTAGGATAGGGGGAATTTGGCGCAAATGGGAAGCCAATTGATGAAAGTTTGTTACATAAGTTTCTTAAAATATCACAACGTTAGCCTGCGAATATCAAATAACGCTTTGTATGGCAATCGAACCACCTTAAACTATACGAACGATCGTGAACTCGATCGCGAGTAATGTATAAGTGACTCATGCTACGGTTTCGATTTTTAGTTCTATGAGTGACCGCCAGGGGCGGTGCGGTGTATATATTTTTCATACTAAATCTTTTACGTAGTCGCGTCTGCGTAAACGCAACTCACGCCAAACCCAGGCTAAGGGTACTGTCCCTTTCCCTAAGGTTGGAGCTTAAGGTTACTGTCCCTAGGTAAGTAGGTAGTATTTACCTACCTATAATTGGGATTAAAATATTGTACGTATTAAAATGTAATATTGTAATTTAAGATGCTAGAAGCTTCCGTATCGACATCCCTTTTTCAACCAAAACGTGCTCCGTGTTTTTTTTTTTTTTTTTTTGTTTTTAAATTGATCTATTCCCAAACTAAGCAAAGCTTGTACTATGGGTACTAGACGAAGATAAACATACTTATATAGATAAATACTTAAATACATAGGAAAACATCCTAAGCGTCAAAGTGGACCCCGAACTTCTTTAGAGGCAATAACCGGGAATAACGCTAGGAGGATGATGACATAGAAAACATCCATGACTCAGGAACAAATATTCGTGCTCAGCACACAAATAAATGCCCTTACCGGGATTCGAACCCAGGACCTCTTGCTTCGTAGGCAGGGTCACTACCAACTAGGCTAAAGCGGTCGTCAGTGTGTTTAAAGCACATTAGGTAAGTACCTATAAAATAAATGGAATTAAATAAATTGTTTAACTGTACCTTACCAGTTTCTCTTCCCAAGGTAAGGTGAGGTTAATGCTCACTTGGCGGGTCGGAATTTGTACCTACAAGGTTATAAAAATACGTTGTTTTGATTACCTAGTATTGCTTGATTTTATGAAATTGTCATGCAGCTTGAATATCCCATGCTCGCCTAAAATACCTTGCTTACGGTGGCATCGTTAATCGCCTCACAACATTCCTTACATAATTATTATTGAGAGAGATAGAGGTGAGACGTATCTATTACTAGGCATAACGCGTACCTACTGACTCTTGCGAGTACGCGTCCACAAAAATACTAGATCCAAAAACTAGGTTCACGAGTATTTACGAGTACGGGACTAAACTAAGTGATAGTGCGACGACCGCTTTAGCCTTTTGCTAGTAACAAGTGACCCCATCACACTGCCGCGTGCCGCCGCATTGCCGCTGCGGAGCATGGCGCGACGGTTTTCTCGTTGTATGCAAGTGCTTCAATTTGTATACAAAAGCCGCACGGTACCACGCACTTTTGCTCTGTGCGGCGAGATTAGTAGGTAAGTGGTTCCTTACACCGCTGTGGGATGCGGCGGCAGTGTGATGACCGCCATACCTGTTAGGACGACGCAGAGCGCTCTGAGCAGCACTTGTCCCAGGTCGTGGTAATTCGTAGGTATCTGGTGCTGCACTCGCGTCCACAGTATCTCCAGCGGGGCGTACATCTGCAGGCAGTAGGTGAAGAATACCGCCACAGCTACTAAAATCTTCGCTATCATCGCCAAGCTGAAAGGAAATAAGTTTCTGTCGATATCAAACTTCTGAGACGAGCATTATAGCGGTTTGTGTTATTTTCGTATTCGGATAGTCATAAACAACACATACTAAATATTATTCAAACGAGCCATAAAAGGACGGATTATTATGTGTTTTAAGGAGTTCTTATAGCCACCTTTCAGCTCCATCATCAAACAAGTTTGATGGTACCATATCAATGAATTGCCTGCCACCTAACTTTCATAATTATTGGCTTCCTTCCAATGTATTTACGATGATGCCATTCGAATCAGTTTTTTGAGAACTACAATTAGAGCACATAAAAAGACGTGAATTGAGATTCGAAGACGGTTTCCTCGCTGGCGACAGCCGAAACAGCTCATGACGTCACAATATCAGATTCGTGCTAAATAATCGTTGTATGGAAAATCATGTAAAATTGCTGTTTTAGGTATATATGTAGTTGTATTACCTACCTATTATACAACATTTCTTTTTATTAAAGCAAACATTTTCTAAATTAGTCAGCTCATATAGAACCTATTTAAAAAGCGTTTGTGAGTGGGCCATTTGGGCGGGAACTGTTGACTGATTTTAATAATGGTTTTGCGGTCATATTAAAAAAAAAAACAATTTTTATTGTTAATGTATGAAAAATATCATTATAAAATGTATTTGGGCCTATACCACATAGTACCTAAGTATTAAAAAATTAAACCCATTACAACGATCCACAAGCTTCAATAACCAACGAAATTTTAAGAACGTGTGGCTTTTGGATATTTCTGCAATTGTAATTTTTTTTTAACTTTAAGACGCGGTTCTGGAGCGGTTACATTGAAGTACGAACCCATAAAAAATGTATTCAAAAGTCTTCGAATAGCAATAATAGTCATAAAATAATATAATGTATTATCATAATTTCATAATGAAAAAAAACGCACGATAATATCATTGACTTACTATTACTACGTAGGTACGTATAGACTAGCAACCCAGAACATTTTTCATGACGTTTTCCAATCAGGCCACCATCTTGGAAAATGAAAGAGTATGTGAACGTGCAGTAGATGCGTAATTTTTCTGAGTTTAGATTCAGATAAAACCATAAGCGTGATTTAATACATTCATATCTATAAAAAATAAACTACTTATTGATTTAAAATCATCGACATTTGGTATTTGTAATTTTTTTATGCTGGATATCTTTATACTTCCCGAGGATGCACTGTGTTTGTGTTGAATCAATTGGAAATTAAAATGGATGGCGGCTTATATTTATTATTCTTCTAAATTGCCAATGGGTTCATATTCGGAGACCATACTCGCTTTGCGGACATTATTTATATAAGAGAATTGGCCTAGGATTTATTTTATTTTAATAAGAATCCAAGGTTGGATTTTTAAAAGTAGCCGCCACATTGAAATTCTTCAAATACTGCCCGATGTTTAAAATCGATATCTGAGGGTCCGCGGGGCCTCTTAATATGAATCCGAGCTTGGATTGTAAAAAAGTTGCCGCCATCTTGAAATTCTTTAAATACTCGTACAGTCCGATTTGGTTCAAAATCAATATCTGGGGGTCCGCGGGGCCTCTTAATATGAATCCGAGGTTGGATTTGATAATGATCCCATCTAATTACCTACTAATACGCCTGTCTGTACTAAGATAATTCACACATGATAAACTCGTTTCGAACTTAAGTCTATGGTGAATTTTACGTCATGTATAATTATAAGTTGTTAAATAATGATGAGGATTATCATCAACCACATAATTAAATCAGACAGAAAAAATATATGTACCTACTTTTTTATGACATTGTTTTTATTTGTCTTTCATTCATAGCTAGGGATACCAATCTTAACATAACATACATAAGCTTAGCTAGCACATTCACGTTAAGACCCCTTCACGAGCTCACTAGCGCCACTGGTCGACCGTTGCGTCGACCTATGAACTCAAAAGAAAAACGGCCGTTTTAACTTAGGATGCATAGATTGACGAATACAGCAACATAAAAACTAGTTTGATGTATTCACAAGGTACTTAAATACAAAATACAGTGTGTAGCGGCCTACTTTTGAAAATATATGTCGTTAAATTTAAATAATCTCGATTATTTACCAGTGGCGCTAGTGAGAACGTGAACGGGCTCTTAATGTCGAATAAGCATAGCATTCGTCCTTTCCTAGTAAGTATGTAAATACGAACGGGACGAAGGCATAAATCCGACATAAACACGATAATGCAGTAAATGTTGTAAAATGCCTACTGTGATTTATATACTTTTTTATATTACGAGGCGATCAAAATAGTCAATGAACGAAATGTGGTAATAATATAACAGTGACAGCAGTTCAAAAATTTAAACCATGTTAACAGGTACCTGCGTTACGCCATCTAAAATAATTCAATACTATACCATACTAACAAATAATCGCGGCACCTCTAAAAACCGTAATCGGCCAACGCGTCCCATCACTACGCTTCTGACGCCATGCTGTAGCCCTAGTATAAGTTTTAACGATACATATACGTTTTCGAACGCGTTTGCGTTTGTTTTCAATTTGTATGGCAACGCGTAGTTCCTAATAGTTACCACCAGAGGCGCTGTTCGCGTTGCCATATAGTTTGGAACTAAACACAAACGCGTTCGAAAACGTATATGTATCAATAAAACTTATACTAGAGCCTCTGTAACAAAGCGCGCGCTTTTCGAAACATCCATTCGCAGCGCCGTTACCGACCGCCCCGCAACCCGCACCTACCTCTAACTTTGGTGACCTTAGATTCGAACAAAATCGTTCATAGGCTCTATCTATAGGAGGTTATCTATGTGGTTACCCAATCTCCAGTAATAGATACTTCTCAAGACCCAGTAATGGATAGACCCCAGTAATGGATACCCCAGTAATGGGCACTAGGATAACGCAATGTTTTCGTATAGGTCGTTTTTTATTCTGGCTTATATTTTACGGGACAGGACAGGAGGATACGAAGATATCGTGTATTTTTACAATTACAAGCTTTTATTTACTTTCACCTGTCCCGTTGTCTGTTTGTAATCAAATCGTGCAAGTTAAATTTGACCCCCTTGCCGGTTTCCGATTGAGCTGAAATTTTGCATGCATACGTATATCGCATGACAATGCAATATTATGATGACATGGACCAGATCTGATGCTGTAGCTGGAAGGTGGCCATATGAACTCCGCAATAAAACGACACAACCCCATCGAGTTTGGGCTCGTTAGAATCGTCTCAATGAGTAGTTGATGATAGTATGCAGAAAAGTACAGTCGGCAATTAAAGCTTATGTACCAAAAATGTTGGGCGGTTATTACCGTGAAATATGACGGCCCATTATACAGGACAGGACGCAACTAGGCGTTAAAGGGAGAAAGACATATGTACTTTCATCTCATTCCACCGCCTATTGTGTAGAGCTAGCTTATATGCACGTCCTGAAAGGCTCGCACAAGACTGCTGTTTCGCGCCGAGGCAGTCTATCCGTCTCTTTCTAAGTGTTCTATTTAGAAACAGACGGATATATCTCGATCTTGTGCCAGCTGTGCAGATGTTCGAGCACGGAAGACAGCGTCCAGAGCTATAACCACGAACTTCGAATCTCGAACTTCGTATATCTTCGTCTCTATCGCACTTATGGTTTATGGTACTCGAGCGACAGAGACGGAGACATACGAAGTTTGAGATTCGAAGTTCGTGGTAGCGCCGCAGACGTCTGGGCGCGTCGTACTATCTCATACGGGGCATACGATATAAGATAGAGCGAGATAGAGAATATAATGTTTCCTGTCTCGCTCTATCTTATAGCTTTTGCCCCGTTTACAGTCAGCCGCGCTCGGACGAATATATTCGCTTTTTGTTAAAATGTACAGTTAAAATCATAGTTATCGATAAGTATCCATTATTGGAGAAACGCAACTTTTGCGGATCCTAATATGATGGACACCATCTATTTCAAATAAATTAACCTAAACTCAAATTGTTCAATTACAACATTATTAGAAAGATATTTATAGCAATCCATAAAATAAACTGAAACTCAAATAGCTTTCATAGTAATTAAATAATTGGCAAAAATATACACTCACTTCCTTGAGCATTCGGTTAAGAAATCATGATTTGTTCACAGAAGCACTGACCCTACCTACTTGATTTTAATTCACCATCTTTAAACAAAACGACCTATCTCAATGATATTGTGCTGGATGAGTAGATAGACGAAAAAAAAAAGTAGGATAGACACTGTGTATGGTTCAGTGTTGCCATATTAGAAAAAATTGTTTCTAGTCTTTATTTTCAACGGTTAAAGAAAAAAAGTAACCATTACTGGCTCCATTCCATTACTGGTGCCACCAGGTTAATAGTTTTCTGCCATTGTTTATTTTATTTTTTATTATTATTCAGCCCTAGGGGCGACACGCATCACTTTAATTTAAACCCGCTGTTTAGATAAACAATGCAATGTTTTTGGCGGCTTTCAGAGTATGAGAGATGAAATAGTAGGTACATTGTTTAACGAGTGTAATATTGCGAACAAGAGTCTATCAGAAGCCCGACGCCGAAGGCCTGCTTTTGATGACTCGACTTCGAGTGCAATATTCTTACGCCCGTTTTATACACAATGTTTTTCATCACATTTGCGAGGAAATAAATAACTACAAAAGTCAGAAAAATCTTATGTTTCATACAAGCGCACCAATCGAAAATAGACGAAATTGACCACTTGACTTCCAGATCAGCGCGAGTGGAGCGTGTACTGTGTACCACATCAAGTTCTATTTAAGGAAAGTTGGAAGATCTATTTGAAATTTAGTCGCTTTATTCGTATAATTACGAGTATATTATAGTGGTGGCAGTAACAGGTCTGTATTGCTGTTGGATTTAAATATTCTTCCACTGCAGCATAGTATAACCTAAGTTGATTCATTATCAAGGACGTACGAACATTCAAAGAACCTTATGATACTACGGTACAGTATGTACCTAACGCCCAAACACAAATTTATAACGTTGTCTGCTACAACTTATGGTACGAGTTAGATCAAATAAATCCTGACGACTTTTATCAATATCACAAAGGGCGTGCAAATGACACGTTTCAGAATTTATTCGTAACATTGTCTGCCGAGGATTATAAAATTAATATATTACACAGCAGCAAAAAAAAACCATTGTTTCAAATATTAAATAAAAGGAGTTACAGCTGTGACATTTAATAAAATCTAACGAGAATCCCTGGGGATCAAACAAAAATTAAATTAATATAATTATAAAGAAAAACCGAGTTCGAGTGCGAGTCGGACTCGCGCTCGAAGGGTTCCGTAAGTACCATTATCTATAAAAAAAAATATTCTGTGTTTTTAGTATTTGTTGTTATAGCGGCAACAGAAATACATCATCTGTGAAAATTTCAGCTGGAACTATCACGGTATCAGTGAGATACAGCCTGGTGACAGACAGACGGACGGACGGACGGACAGCGGAGTCTTAGTAATAGGGTCCCGTTTTACTCTTTGAGTACGGAACCCTAAAAAACCAGCAGTTAGAAACAAGATTCCAGTGTTTAATTGAAATCCTTAGGCGTCATCTCCCAAGTAGGGTCGTTTCGCCGGTTAGCGACCACTTAGCCGAGTTGCTCACTTTAGATTAGTAAATGTATACCTATTCAATTTACACACATAATAGATGGTATTCGTATATGCTCTGATATATGCTCTCGTAGGTTTCAAAACTTGACTGTATAGTCAAGTTTTGAAACCTGTAGCTAGTTGGCGACCACTCTTGCAAATAGTGTTTAAGTAGTTAATAAAACGATTTATCATTATCATCATCATATCAGTCGAAAGACGTACACTCCTGGACATAGGCCTCCCCCAAAGAGTGCCACAATGACCGGTTCTGCGCCAACCGCATCCAGCGGATTCCTGCGATCTTTACCAGCTCATCAGTCCACCTAGTGAGGGTCTACCCATGCTGCGCCTTCCGGTACGTGGTCGCCATTCGAGAACCTTTCCGCCCCAACGGCCATCGGTTCTACGTGCAATGTGCCCCGCCCACTGCCACTTAATTTTTAGCGATTCGAAGGCTATAATATATCGGTTACCTACCTTGGTTATGTTGCGGAAAGCCTCCTTTCTGATGCGATCACGCAGAGAAACTCCCAGCATAGCCCTATCGATTGCCCTTTGGGTGACTTTGAGCCTTCTTAGGAGGCTCATAGTAAGCGACCACGTTTCAGTGCCATACGTCAACAGTCATCACTGGCAACACGCACTGGTCAAAGACTCTCGTCTTGAGACACTGCGGAATATTGGACGAAAAGATGTGCCGTAGCTTCCCGAACGCTGCCCAGACGAGTCGGATTCGACGATTGACCTCTTTCTTAAAGTTTGACCTACCTAATTGCCCTTATACCACTACAAATTGTTACTCTTCTAAAATTCTAAATCATTGCTGTGTCAATGTAGGATATAACCGAACGCGCCATCTCGCTCACACCATAGTGTCCGTCCGCGTGGAACTCGTTTATATCGTAGCTCCATACAAACTTTCACCCCCTTAGGGGATTATTTCGGGGATAAAAACTATCCTATGTCTTTTCCCGGGACTCAAACTATCTCCATACCAAATTTCATCAAAATTGATCCATCGCTTTAAGCGTGAAGAGGTAACAGACAGAAAGACAGACGCAGTTTCGCATTTATAATATTACCATATCATATTATTGTATAAATTATTATATAATTATATATTATTATTAATATTATATACCTACACTATGGACATAGCATGGATTGGCGCGGCTTAAATACCGACTCAATTAGATTGGTCAAGCTAAATACCGACGGGTGCCGCAAGAATCCATAAGGAAAGAAAAAGAAAACGATGTGGTCGCTATCCGACCTCTTTGGTAATTATGTATTTGGGTACGCGACCACCCCATTTTATTTCAATCTATTTATAAATATTCCGAATCTCAACGAAATTATTACAACAGCTAAATCATTTAAACAATCTAGTAACAAATTTCAGCATAATAATAAAATTAAGTGACGTAACTAAAGTTTTCGCGCCAACTGTCGCGTAATTTTTTTTACAGATTCACTGCACGTCAACACTCCACGGAAGCAATGTGTGAATTGAGGTTATTTTTTCTTGCTTTGGATTAAGCTTTCGGTTTTAAATTGTATATATTCTTATTCTAATACTATTCAAGAATAGTTAATAACTTATTCTTTTTCTGTTGGGTTTGTAGAAATGTTAATATCTTTAATTGAAGCAGCCTAGTGCGTCAAGTGGTCTCTAACCGAAGGTGGTCGCGTTACCGGCTAAACGACCCTACGCATAATAATCAAGAGAAATCAAAGCGGTTTAATTACAACACGATATGTACGTAAGTACATACGATACATACCAGCAGGTTTGAATCCTTGTTAATATATGTATAATGTATTATATACTGATCGATTTTAACCCTTTTCCAGGCCCGCAGTTGAAAGAGAATCGAATGTCAGTCTTATTCATTGACATTAAAATATATGTTTGATACGCTGCATGTGGTTAATATAACGCCTCTGCCTGGAAAAGGGTTAAGATAAATCATACAAAAGTACCTAATGGAAGAGATCCCTCAAAGGGATGAGTTCGCCTTTGTACAAAACTTATCTTGTTATTAATTGTCTAATATGTTTATTTTGTACAATAAAGAATTATACCTACCTAATCAAATTGAAACTATTTATTGCGACTCATGTTAGCTCACGTAATGAATAATTTTCACTATCGGCGACATGTTTCGTTTGACACGATTCGTTTTAAAACTCAACCTGATAACGTTTTAAAAGCGTTACTTAGTATTAGCAACTCACTATTTGACAAAGTGTATAGGCACGCCGGTAAATTTAGTTAATGATCCTTTTCAGTATCTTAACGATGCCAGTATTCAGTAATTTAGGTAAAATTCCTATCCGTCTTATCTGCTTGTTCGAAACATAAATTATTATGACACCTCTGGTAACGGGCGTGTATTAAATGTATAATTTCCCTGAAGAGTCGTGAAGGGTTGGCTGCTAAACCTATTTCGTACAATATTGCCGTCGTAGTCATTTACCTATGAATTATACCACACAATCATGAAATTAATCAAAACAGCGATTCGTGTTACAACTGGACTACAATAACATTACTGGTCTGTTCAAATTCACAGAAGGTGAAACACGTCGTGCAACGTAGGCACAGTTTTGAAACCTCAATTCTGACCATTTTTCGCCACATTCTCGAGCAGTGGCGTGAAAAGTTTCTTAGCTTTCTTCAGGTTTCCCTTGGCTGGTCTAATAATTTTTTGCCTAATTTCAGTTTGTCTAACAGCTTTTACTAAATCAAAATTGTATAATTTTATTTTTCTTAATAATTGTTTGTACGAGCGAAGCGAGGAGGAGTGTTAGGAAGAACTGCGACCCTACAGCGCGCGAGCCGAGCGAGCGGAGCGAGCGTGTCGCAGTAGCGGCCAGCGAAACGATTTTTAGGGTTCCGGACCAAAAAGGTAAAACCGGAATCCTTATGGTGACTACTCCATCCATCTGTCTATCTGTCACAAAGTTATTTATCTCAAGAACTACTGATGAATTTGAAATAATTGTAAACAAAGCTAATCCACGTGTATGGAAAATGAAAAATTTACATATAATATATTTTTAATTTCTATAAAAAAGGACAGATAAGAGGATTATCTCTCCGAAGTTTACCGAGCGAAAAATTTGAAAAAAATATACCTATATAATTAAGTAGTTAAATCGCCATCTACTGGGCAACGGGTTACAATACCGTTACTTATTTACAAGGGAATATTTCAACAGAAATTCATAAATGAAAATGATATTCTAATAACAGGTCCCAAAGAGACGACATAACTTAAACGATAGACGTAAAGTTTACGCGGCTGTTTGTTTTAACGCTTCAGTAACACTTCAAAGTTACCTTGGCAAGGTAACGTTTATATTTTTAGGTCACTTGTTGTATTATCTTTATTATTTAAACTAGCTACCCGCGCGGCTCCGCCGCGTATACAAAGAATCTAGGCGGAGCGACGGTATAAAATATAGCACATACTTAATCCTGTAGGGCCATTCTACATATCCCTTATATTCCCCCCGAGATCCCTTATAGGGATAAATTCGCCTTTGTACCTACTTTAATCTTACATATCATGTTAATGTTTTAACCTGTTTTGTGTACAATAAAGTGCTTACATACATACATACATATTATAACCTACCTACTGAACAAACAGTTTTTAGAATAGGATGAGTATAGTTTCTAAGATTACCCCCAACATACAAACTTACATTTCACAGAGATTACACCTGTTTATTATTAGTATCGGCACAGGCTATTTATAGGTAGGTACCGCTAAATAGTTTAATATCTACTAATTTATGTTTTCCAGTATTAAGTCATATCGTTTTGACAAATTACAATTTAGTCCCTGGGCGACCGAGCTCTGCTCGGGTGAAAATGGAGAAAATACGGAGAAAAGGAATTTTCCCGGACATGAGACCTATCTAGATCGATATCTCGCCCTCGTAAACCCCTGTATTCCAAATGTAATCGAAATCGTTAGAGCCTTTTCCGAGAACGTGATTGCAAATATATATATGCACAAATATTGCTTGTTTAATTACACAATTTATATAACCAACCTCCTACCTGTAATCAAAATATAATTATCTGAACCTGAAATAATTTAGATGGTATTCAAGTCAGGTCAACAAAGTCGCCAATAGGAGTCCCCGGCCACCCGAAAAGAAAATTTTGTAATCAAGTTTCGTTTTCTACATCTTTCCTTATACTGGAAATTAGGCGGAGCCTATCGGCGCCTACGGCTTTGTACTAAGTAAGGTTAAAAAAGCCGTGGATTTAATTAAACCTCATTCTTCTCCCAACATCTCGAATATGGGAAAATAAGTTTGTATATAAACTTTTCTGAAGTAATAAAGAACATGGCAAGTAATACTGACGACTCTGTAAAAAAAAAAAACCACAATTGACACAATACGTCTGTCAGTTTGGCTTTCGAATGATCCATGGAACATGGCGGATCGTGCTCCAGACAGTGTTTTTTATTTTCTGCATCCTGCTGTTTAAAGTATAATTTTGATAGCATATTATGCAGTGAATGGCAAAGGCCTACGGCTACAGTTAATGAAGAATTTTCCTGGAGGTGCGAATAACCAATTCTCGGGCATCATTCGGCGGTTCGTGGTCGCGGCCGCCATTATACTTTGTACTGCTCCAGCTATCACCCAGTGCATTGTGAAGGCCTTCTACCGTACATCATGCTAATAATACTGTTTAATTTATAAACCTACTGACTCTGGCAAAGGCCCTCGAGGCTGCCATTTCTTTTATAATAATAATAATCTGTCAGTTTATGTAAATAAACAATATTTACAAAAGGCCGTTTACTTTCTAATTTTCTTACTTTTCTTAGTGTTGTATCCATATGTGGCCGACTCAACATTTATAATTTCTCATGCTGAAAAACTTAGTACAGGTTTGAGTTTAATTCTTGTATATAGGTATTATTTTACATTGTCATCTCGAGTCAAAACAGAAGTTAACGCCACGTGACGTCTCGCAGCCAAAGTCACGTGGTCAGCGCACAGTAGTTTCTTTAAATATATATTTTAGTAACTTACCGATAAAAATGAAAAAACGAAGACCTTATTGCAAATCTGCAGCATGAGAGAAATCCAGTGACATCTCATTTATCAAAATCGGACCATAACTGTAGATCTGATGGCATGTACAAAAAACGGGCTCGCGTAATAATAATATAGATGTTTGTGGGTCACGTTATTAAACATAATTTTACGGTGAAAAATAGTTAAAAAATGACTTAAAAATCTAAATGGTTTCCAAAACGAAACTCACATTTCATCCTGCGGCAGATTGAGAGTGACGCTCCCTTGGACGTCGTCTCCATACTTCAGGTAGCCGAAGACGCCGACGACGCCGTACAACACGGCCACGAGCACCATGGTCACGTTGAGGACCCCCGGGCAGCCGAGGAAGTGCCTCGGGTTCGCCATCTCGTTCTCGATCGGCATTACCACGTTGATTCCCTCCATGGCAAAAATGGCTGTGCTAAAAGCAAGGTGACCTTACAGCACGGACCGAATAGTTCAGCGTCAATATTATTCTACTGCGATGAGTCTGGCAATGAAATATCTGTCAAATCAGATAAACTTCAACGTTTTCTGGCAAAACTGTCATCCCAATCTCATTCTAATCACGGTTTGATAATACCTAAATACAATGTTAATTATATAGTACAAATTATAATGAGCTGATAGCTTTTCCAATTGTATTTGTTGCAATACGGTAGTTGACAACAGTAAATAAATAATATTCTTACATTACCAATAAACAAATATCACCATTTTGCTCTTTTAATGAGTAAATTATTGTTTTTCACGGGTCTACTTAACGCGATATTTATTTACCATTATTTCTGACGTTTCGACACGGGTTGCACCGAACCTATTTAAATATGAGCGAATTTAAATAGATAATATCATATGTATGATTTTTTTTGATTCTTATGATTTTTAATTTGGAGTCTCTTTGATTCCATCAGAATTTGAAACTTCCTTCCTTAAGAGGGCGCTCGTTTTTTGGTCAGGAATAAGCGAGAATGACGGATTTTTGACGTTGTAATTCTAAGAAACGGAGAGCTTTTTCTAGATCCTGATTACTTATTTGCATAGGTAAACTCCTCATATTGGTCCTAGCCGCCTCCAATTTACGAAAAACTGAATACTTTAACCGAAAATACCCGATTACCGACAGTAGTTTTCTGAAGAGAGCGCAGAGTCATAAGTTTGAGCCCCTAATACTCCACGATGTTATATGAGAACCTACTTGTTTTTTTCTATTTTCACTAGCGTAATATGTTGCCATTGCGCCTAGCCGCCTCGAATTTTCCTTATTCTGCACGTATATATATGTAAACTGTTCTCAATTACACCATATTTGTCAACAAAATTGTACTGAAAACTCAAGGATTTTCTCATTATTGTTGAATAATTTTTGTATTGAATCTTACACAACATTAAAGTTCATGCTTGTACCAACAAGATCCAGTCCAAAAAATATAACTTTTGTCAAAATTTATATTTATAAATAATTATTCAAAACTAGTATAAATTTACCGTCGCGCGGGAATATATCTCAGTACCGGCTGAATAGCCCTCCGAGACAGACGTGTAGTGTGTTTATTTGTGGCTATTCACGAAGCTAACCGGCCACTCTTCAGATAAAATAATATTATTTTGATCTCCGACTAGGCATAGTTGTTACCAACCTCGGGGTCAAACTATACTGGGGATACATTCGTGAGGCTAATCGAGACAAGTTATGAATTGCATAGCTGCCATATATGACGTAGTGTAGCGAAAAGGCTCAAACCCACCGGATACGTAACATTTAAAATTGAACCTTCTACCTAGAACAAAAGTCATACATTTCAATGGTGATGTCTTGTGGGTTGGATCCTTTTGTCTAAACTACGCGTTCTATAGTCAATTATTATTGTACGAGTGATCGTGATACTTGATAGATTTAATTTATTTACTTGTTACTATCAGTCCACCTTGTTAGTATGTATGTATGTATGGGAGTTTGGGTGAAATCTTCAAATTAGGTACAATTGCGTATCTTCGGTGACATAATATCATAGAGCTGGTCTGATGATGGAGTCGGAAGGTGGCCATAGCAACTCCTAAACTCAACAAGATAAAGCCATCGAATTTGGGCTCATTTATTTGGTCATGGCACGGCAAGACTTTGGTGCTGGATGATTTCCAGAGTCTGATGATGGAGCTATAAGGTGGTCATGGAACTCCTAAACTAAACTAGATAAACCCATCTAGTTTGGGCTCATCTGTTTTGTCTTGGTAAACACTTGGAACTCCTTAACTAAAATAGATAGACCTATCTTGTTTGGGTTTGTGTGATTTGTCTGTACAAGTACCCACGAACCAGCGACATAATATGCAGGGTTATTGAAAATAACAAGATGAATAAAAAACTTTTTAAAAAACAAGCTTATATGGCGTTTGTTAAGTACAGCACGATCCAACCTTGCATTTAGTTATTATTTTCGTTTATATATAATAATAACACACACCGGGGGTTTACACTGGAAAGGGAGATTTTTACGTGGTTTTATTACATTTCCGAGTCATCATCATCATCATCATCATATCAGCCGAAAGACGTCCACTGCTGGACATAGGCCTCCCCCAAAGAGTGCCACAATGGCCGTTCCTGCGCCACCCGCATCCAGCGGATTCCCGCGACCTTTACCAGGTCATCAGTCCACCTTGCGGGGGGGGGGGCCTACCCACGCTGCGCCTTCCGGTACGTGGTTGCCACTCCAGAACCTTTCCGCCCCAACGGCCATCGGTTCTACGTGCAATGTGCCCCGCCCACTGCCACTTAAGTTTAGCAATTCGGAGGGATATATCGGTTACCTTGGTTCTGCTGCGGATAGCCTCATTTGTGATGCGATCGCGCAGAGAAACTCCCAGCATAGCCCTCTCCATTGCCCTTTGAGTGACTTTGAGCCTTCTTATGAGGCCTATAGTAAGCGACCACGTTTTCGTGCCATATGTCATCACTGGCAACACACACTGGTCAAAGACTCTCGTCTTGAGACACTGCGGAATATTGGACGAAAAGATGTGCCGTAGCTTCCCGAATGCTGCCCAGCCGAGTCGGATTCGACGATTGACCTTCCCTTCGACATTTCCGAGTATCACTCTTTATTTCGAAATAAATGTTAAAAAAACCGGCCAAGTGCGAGTCGGACTCGCGCACGAAGGGTTCCGTACCATTATCAATATCTAAAAACGGCAAAATATATATATCTAAAATCACGTTTGTTGTATAGGAGCCCCCTGTAGCCTAGTTAGTAACTTGGTAGTGACTCTGCCTACGAAGCTGGAGGTCCCGGGTTCGAATCCCGGTATGGGCATTTATTTGTGTGATGACCACAAATATTTGTTCCTGAGTCATGGATGTTTTCTATGTATTTAAGTATTTATTTATCTATATAAGTATGTTTATCGTCGTCTAGTACCCACAGTACAAGCTTTGCTTAGTTTGGGGCAAGGTCGATTTGTGTAAGATTGTAAAAGAAAAAGAAACAAATAAAAACTAAAATAAAAATAAAAAGATGTATTCTGTTTTTTAGTATTTTTTGTTATAAATAGCGACAACAGAAATACATCATCTGTGAAAATCTCTATCTATCACGGTTCATGAGATACAGCCTGGTGACAGAAGGACAGACAGGCATTCAGACAGACAGACGGACAGCGGAGTCTTAGTAATAGGGTCCCGTTTTACTCTTTGAGTACGGAATCCTAATAAGTGATTGATGATGAGAGTTGGTTTTAGGCTCAGAACATAAAAAAAGGGAGAAGTGCCGTACTGCTTAATTTCAACCAAAACCGATGTCCCCAGTTTTCTCCCACCGCAGCGCCCACAGGCACACACATTGAACCGTGTAAAAACAAAGACTCGGGCGTTGCCAGTGAGTCTACGGCAACATGCAAACAAGGGCTGTGATTGGCTTAAACGCACTACACTAGGGGGGCGACAAACGTTAAAATTATGTTTTATCGACATTGAAATTAAAATTAATATTATGTTATGATATTGATGGGTAACAACTTCAACAACATGGTAAGTTTATGTGGTGGTATTTAAACTTTTAGCTACAAGTTTAAATAACACGGGTTGTTAACTTACCATAAATCGCAAAAGTAAAAAATATTGACGAATACCTACAGAGTAACATAAACGGCTTTTTATAAGTTCGTGTTCACATACATTTAAAACTCTGGTCACATCGATATTTTTGACCTGTAGGTACCAGGCCGATCCGACTCGCATTTTGGCGCGAAATAATATGTCCATTACTCATATTACGAGATTTAAGGCTAAGGGCGAGTATCCACCAAAGATGTGCGAAGATGTGTTACCATACATTTTACACCAAGGTTTCAAGCAAGTGTAACTTCCCCCCCTTTTTTAAATTACTAATTATTAATAAATAATAATAATAATATTTGTATTGGCCATGTGATCATCTACTACTACGTTATTCCGCACAACCCAAATTCTTTTATGTGTAGCAAATTGGACCTTGACTCCTCTCTATCTATCTCCCTACTCCTTCGTTCACCTACTGCATCCTAATTCAAAATAATGTACCTGTCAAATCAATTACTATAAATATTATATATGTTTTTGTTAATTTACACCAACCTCCTATTAATCATTCGGATAAGCAAGATCGTAGCTCTTAGATTTTCTATTATCTTGATTATTTTGACACCTTAAACATACTAATATTCAACCTATGTATTCATATTTTGAACAAAGTCTTAGCGACGGGTTGTGTGGTAATCTTTTACTCACACAAAGCTACTTTCTTGCTTAGGATGGAGTATGAATGATCCTACCTTATTTACCTGCCTAGTTACCTCATGAGTTTAAGACTCTACGAGCGAATCTACCAGTATTTCGTACCTGACGGTTTGAATAAGAAGAAATACCGAAACAAACTCAGACAAACCTCTTTATTTTAATATTGCTGTGTTATAAACTTAATAATACAGGCAATTTATGGTATATAACGCCTATTTCTCTATATATTTGCCTTTATATCGTAGGCATTTGAAATATCGAATTTATTGTAATCGAATGTGTATTCCACAAATAGTTATGTACGAAACAGCTAGTAGTTATAAGGGTATTATTTCGCCCGTAACTACAATCATCAGCGATCTGCTCTGCCTGTCACTGGTCCCTATAACAGTTTTGCTTCTTTCTCCGAAACCAAACTGTTTCCCTAACCAAATAAAATATAAAATTATATTACCATACCTGAATGCCACATTCAACTACACAAACTCTACATTTCTCCTCATTTAAGACCAACCATTAATTTCTCTACTCATAATAATCAAATGAATCCTACAAATTAATATTATTGGATGAATAAACCTTCTTTCCTAAGTCCCTAATACCACGTATGAATTTATACCTAATCCTACCTACCACTAGACCCTAGGCTATTGTATGCAAAACTCCCATCATTACTTTTATTAGTGTTATGTGATGTGTAGGCATTTGAAATATCGAATTTATTGTAATCGAATGTGTATTCCACAAATAGTTAAGTACGAAATAGCTAGTAGTTATAAGGGTATTATTTCGCCCGTAACTACAATCATCAGCGATCTGCTCTGCCTGTCACTGGTCCCTATAACAGTTTTGTTTCTTTCTCCGAAACCAAACTGTTTCCCTAACCAAATAAAATATGAAATTATATTACCATACCTGAATGCCACATTCAACTACATAAACTCTACATTTCTCCTCATTTAAGACCAACCATTAATTTCCCTACTCATAATAATCAAATTCATCCTACAAATAAATGTTATTGGATGAATAAACCTTGTTTCCTAAGTCCCTATTACCACGTATGAATTTATACCTAATCCTACCTTCCACTAGTCCCTAAACTATTGTATGCAAAACTCCCATCATTACTTTTATTAGTGTTATGTGATGTGTAAAACCTAAGCTAGGGATCTACGCTGTAAATCGTTCGGCAGGCTAATCCGAGAAGGCAACCTATAGCCGGTGTAATGTACATTTCACAACGGTCCGTGGACAAGGTTCTGTGAAATGCACTCCCTATCGCGTGTGTATAACATATAAATATATATTCAATAAAAGACCCAAGCCTTAAGCACACACAAAACCTTAACGAGTGAATAAATTCAAGCGGTCGACTTATTTTAAATTGCGACCTCTCGCTTCAGTCCTGCGGCAAACCTTAAGCCAAGGAAGAGGCCCATTTATGATAGGCTACACCATCTATGCAAATAAAGGAGACGGTGCCCAGGTATCTCTGAGCCTGGCCTACTTCTAACAGGATCCCAAAGCGTCTGCCTTTGACACCGTTAGGTGGCGTGCGCTTTGTTAAATTGACATCCAATTTAGGCATTGATCTGGTCGAAATATTAATTAAACTTTCCAAAATGAACTCAAAATCTAATAAGACTCGAAATAGTTCAATACTATGTAAAATAATCACACAATATTGAACCTTCTCGCCTTCACAATAAAGTATCTATGAATGTTTACGTTACGAATTTAGGCTCGATCCAGTTTCAATGTCAATCCAAAATATAGCTAAAGAACGAATGGATTGAAAGTATCAGTCAAGGTTCTCCTAGCTGACTAACCCCATTAAAACACTAATTTAAATTAAAGCAAACTCCATCAAACTATTATACTTTAAACCAATTAACTCTAGTCAAAATTAATCACTATTAACCACTCTTATTTGAACACAAAGTATTAACAGCAAGAGATTCACTAAAAATCAACTTCACAATAAACTTTAAAATTTACACTATTTAATTGAGATTAAACCACCAAATTAAGTATGTATATAAGTACAATAAATATTTACGAATTGAAATCTCTCTTTAAATTACCATATATTGTGTCTGATCAAAGACTAAACCAGCGCAATCGAATACTAGCACAATCCATGCCCAGACACAACTTAGGTATCCTAGATTGAGACCTATTTCCTTCGACAGAGATCCCCGACCGATACCCTCAAGCTCCAAGATTTGAATGTCCAGCATCCTGCCTTACGAGTAACAGAAAGCTTCCCCGGCCCCCCCTTAAGCTCACGTCTGAAATTAGTTGAATAATCTATTTTAGACTCTATTCTCTTCATTAAATACGACCAATACAATACCATAATTAAATTTGTACAAAACAATCTCACGCGGCACTTTGCGGCATCATCAACGAACAGTGTTTGACCAGCACTTTCTGCCGTCTTATGCAAAATATACCAATTCGACCACCTTCGTATCATCATAGTGATAAGGTTTATTTTGATTTAAATAATCATACGCTTATCTCAGATTTGACAGCAATATTAAATTTGTCTTTTTATGGATCATATTCCTAGTGTCGGTACTGTTTATGTCGCCAAGCCATAGGCTTCACAAATCAAGATTGCAATTGCTCCACAAGATGTGGACGTTATGAAGTCCGTTATTGCTTCGTAATAAGGTTTAATTTTGAATAAAATACATTTGCTTTCCACGATTACAGTAACAAATTAAGTTTGCATTGTAATAAATTTTAGCCACTCAAAACATGTGTGAAATATTATTCTCTAGAGTGCGTCGGCAGTTTAAGTACATAAATATTTAAGTATTAAGTTTTTGTTATGTGCATACGTTGATTTAATTATGTCTAACTATATTTTACCAAATGTGGTTTTATAATTTAATCCCTGTTGTATTGAATTATTACCTCATTTAGCATTCATTAAAAACTATAGATAAACGAGATATACTTAGTCATAGTTCGAGTTACATATTCGCCCCCTCGAGGAATAGACGTGTAATTACAT
Source organism: Epinotia brunnichana (assembly GCA_963854355.1). Lineage (NCBI taxonomy): Eukaryota > Metazoa > Arthropoda > Insecta > Lepidoptera > Tortricidae > Epinotia > Epinotia brunnichana. Next base: position 14,912,704 of record OY977940.1, on the reverse strand, counting down.
GTAATTCACGGATAATCCTCGAACTACTATTTATAAAGAAAATATCTCCTAGATTTGTTAGCGTAGCAACCCCCCATCTTAAACGTGTGTTTATGTGAGGTGTGTTTAAACAATACTCATTGATTGTTAATGATTCGGTATAAAACTTAGTTCTTTGAACTTCAATAATGATACATGAAAATCCTTTCCCCAAATCTTTTCCATTTGCACGAAGTACTAGTTTGTGAGACTAATAGGACCTAACGCCCCGAATTTGCAGCATCAAACTGAATCTTTGGATCTGGCTGGGCATCCTCCAATTCTATCCACATTGTTCGGAAATGAGTGATTCCACAAAGACTCTCCACGCAAACCAGAAAAAAACCTTTATATAAGTATTGAGATGTTCATTTCTCATTAATTAAAGTTCGAATCAAGTCTAGATACGTTATCACCTTTTTCAATCAAGTTTTCTTGGAGAGTGTCACATGTTTGAATGAGATATTTGACTTCAGACTCCTTTCCACCCCAATATATAAAATGTCCATTTATAAATCTAGTTAATCCGCCATTTATCACCACAATGGCCCAACATCACCATCCATCATTAAATACAATCCAACAATAAAATGAAATGACGATCAGAACATTAAAGTTAAAAATGCGATTAACTATGATAATTGCTGATAATTCTCTAAAAAAATTATAAAATTCTAGAAAATGAAACTTAACTTGTATGTCAAATATTGTACCACAATGCTACTATATTATGATGAACATGTCATCTCTAGGATGAAAAGTAGTCCTACTTTTTATCATTTAAACTACTGTTATCTTATTAAAGATAACCTCTCACCATCGATCAAAACTTATGAAAATATATATTAAAATAACTAAACTTTACATCAAACCCTCAATTTAAAAACCTTGAAGTAAAAAAATAATTTTCAAAAACTGAATGTACATCGACTATACATTTTTGAAATAATTCGATGTCAAATATCCTTCTCCAAAATGTGGTGTGTATACCAATTTAATCTCAGCGTATGTATAGTGTGTAGTCAGTAAAAACTCTCATGAAATGAGCTAATCGTAATACGATTTGAACCTACGGATAAGTTTTTTACTAACTAATATGTTATTTCGATTCCCCCAAATACCAACAAATCCAGGTTGATTACTATCCAACATTTGTCTATTTGCAACAACCCATTTTCACAAAAGGTTCCCCCAAATCTGCACACTCTTTTCTAACTTCACCTAATTTTCATCATCTCTGAGTATATATGTCACACACTCAAGCACACATCAATTCCTCATTCGCTTGTTCACTAGATTGTTACAGGTAGCCAAAATTCCAGATATGTAATCAATGCAACAATGCATACTATCACCGATGATTCTACAAATTATTTATTTGTTTATAATAATTATTAAAATTAAACCCTTTTCCCTTAATGAATGCCCAACAATGCAACAACATTTAAAATGCACATAAAATGCCTTGTAATTGATTTTTAGTATAAAATGTCCAATTACAACATTCAATTTCAATAATTTAAAAAAATAAAATTGAAAGCAATAAAATATGTTTCTTCTTTAGGTGAATGATAACTGCAACACTTTATGACACCAATTTCTTATTACTAATTAAGATTCAGACTTCATTTTAATTAATTAATAACTTTTAAAATAAATATTTATGTTCAATCTGTCTTGGCTTGATCTATCTGATGTAATGAGCTATGTTTTTGACTTCTAATCGTATTTGTTTGTATCTATTCATTAATAATTTATACAAGTTGTTCCTATAGTGTCTAATTTCTAATTATAATCTATGCTGCATATCGACATAAGTCAAATTCACCGTTTAATTTTTTTCTCATAACTTGTATCGATCGATACCAATTAAAATATCAACCACCTATCTGTATTAAACGATACAAACAAAACTGTCACACTATTCACAAACTAATTTCCTTTGGAAGTACTGTGAAACCCACATAATGTATTGATACCGAATCAAGTCTTCAAACACTTATTGTTATTTAGTTGAAACCGTCTCACTACACTACTATTTATGCTCCAAAACTGGAATTTATAATACAAAACTAAGTTTTCTACACCATTTTAAAAGTAAATACGACATCTCGTTGTTTTGACATTCGTAGTACCTGCACTCGACTTTGGGACGCAACGTTCGGAAAGTATTCCCCTTTTTTTTATATTCACTACAATTTTTAGTGATGCCGAATTTTTTTATATTAAAACTTCAGTAATTAAATATTTCTCAAGAAATATCTATAGGTAGTCTTGTAAATATGAATGTATTTTTTTAGCTGTTCACCAAAAAAATCCCTTAGTTGACGCCTAGTATTGCCATACATGAAAATAAAATAAGCTTTCTACACATCGCGCCATCTTGTAGAGATTACTCACGAGTACTACTCTTGATCGAACCATAGATAATCGATTAAACGTCCCTTAACTTATAGTAATGATGAATCATCATTTACCGATGATTATTCTTTGTGATAAATTAAAAATAGACGTACCAAGTTTTTTTTATTTTATTCCGATCTTCGTTTGAGAAAAATAATCTAATACGATGACTAAGATTTAGCTAGACCTTGCTCAGCTGTCTAGACGGACCTAAATCACGACTCATATTGCATGCAAACCGACTCGTTCAAACGTCCGGACGCGGCTTATCTGCTAAGTACAGATTGCCTTGTCTGTGGTTTTGTTTACATGAAGAACCGATAATTTGGATCGACGATCTTATCAAGTGTTACTCTAGAATAATTAAAGTACTTTTGCCTGAATTTAGTGTAAGTGTAATAAGTGAATCCCTCAGTCCATGAGACAACAATGATCTTAAGCTTTAGTAACAGAAAGTTCTCAGCACAAGTGAACCAAACACTACATGGAATGCACGAAAAAAACTTTACTTCACAATGGACAACTATAAGGCACTTGAGAAAGCGTCCAAACACAATCACGCAAGTAAGTTCCTTTTATATTTATACTTATTTATGACATTTTAGTAGTTTAGCTCGATTATACCCTTGCTACAAATTCTCAAATACTTACTTCGAAACAATTTGTTACTAGTTTTTTTTTCTACCATAAATGTGGACAAAAGATTGACCCACGCTTACATTCCATAACCATAACGTACCTACAAAAATGTATCAAACAATTGCCTAACCTAACTAAACCTAAGCCAAGTAAGAGGCCCATGTGGTATTGGTTTCTAATGATAGAAAGTTAATTTTTTTGTTATTATTGACAAATGTGCGAGCCATAAAAAGTACCATGAATTTTTAAAGCGCTGGCAGTGTTGTTAAAATTGCTTTGTTTATTGTTATTTTTGCTCAAAAATAATTCTAATAACAACTAGATTTTAGAATCTTACTACTTAAAAAAGTGACTAAAATGAATGTATGGTAATATGATACCTGATGTGATTTTGAAACAACTTGAAAATTCCGTCCTTCAAAATAACCAATCTTCCATATATGTTTTTTTTTGTATGTCTGTTTCATATTTATTTTTGCTATGATTACAGGAAACATGATCATGATGATGATGATGATACCCTAGATTATTCAAAGCAAGCAAGATAATGGATTTCCAATATTCACCCCGTATGCTGTAGGTACATGAATGTGTGAATTCTTCTGTTATAAAGGTAATTACCATATCTTATTACTTAAATGTTTTAAGCTTAGATATTATTATCTACTATTGAAATAAAACCAAATAATTTATTTCAAGATAAATGTAAAATCCAAATTTGATTTGACAGCAGAACAGCAGCGAGTCTAATGAGTCTATATGATAAATATTCTATTTAAATGTATTTATTTATCTATTTAAATTGAAATCCTTGATTAATTATATATAAATGTCATATGTGGATCACTTGCGACATCTAGCATGCGTTCAAGAACCACCAAGCCCGAAATCTATCAATACTACAAATGCACTCAGTGGTTCAGGCAACAGCCGTTATACGCGCTGGGATCGCTCCAGTTTGTTTGTTACTATAATATTAGCCCCTTTTATCATAGTTTCAATTCTAGAATATTCCTGATGTAATTTCACATTATAATACCTACTTCAAGACTTATCAATGTCGTTATAATTCCTGCTTGCAAATTTCTACATACTCGTTAGTTATAAAAGTAAACAGACGAAAGTCGACGGCAAAGACAACTTTTTTTTTCTTTTGTCTTAACTCAGAGACTACCTGCGTGTACCAGTGACCCAAACAATTTTTTTTTTGTTCTCAATGCACGATCCCTTATCAACTGTTATCCAGTGTCCATAAAAACAACAACAATATTAACACGCGTTTGGCGTGAAACGTGAGTACGCCCCCACTGATGCTAGGGTAACACATGTGCGTTGCTGACTCTAAAATGTTACATGAGAAAATTAAAATTTGTTTCTTTTGCGAACTTTATTTTCACCTTGTTTCACTACCTTACACATACATACATACATACTAAACACAATTTACGCCCCCACGCCCCCTATAGTTTTAGACTCTAAACCCTTTTGTACAAATATGACAATGACGTCATGAAACATACGTTTGTATATTTTATTTCAGGTGCATGTAAATTTACAACATACCTACGGCAGAACAACGAGAATTTGCTGAACGCTACGTCGATGGCAAACGAGCGCAAGGTCCGTTCGATATCAAGTGATCATCGCAACCCATGAAAGCGCGCAAATCCAGACAACCCACACATATTTACTAATTGTACTACCTATTCAATGTAATTTTGAAGTGATAACAATAAATTATACTATTTGTTGCATTACATTTACTAGTCAGAGGAGTCAAAGCCCTAATATGTACACATTTCCATTCCACGCCAACAAAATGTAGCCTAAAATAGGCTACTGAAATATCCCGAAACCGACCTACCCAAAATGTAACTAAACAGTTTCATTTATTATAAATATATGAAGATCCTTGCGTCACGTCACCAAAATGTAACTTCCCCCCCTTTTTTAAATTACTAATTATTAATAAATAATAATAATAATATTTGTATTGGCCATGTGATCATCTACTACTACGTTATTCCGCACAACCCAAATTCTTTTATGTGTAGCAAATTGGACCTTGACTCCTCTCTATCTATCTCCCTACTCCTTCGTTCACCTACTGCATCCTAATTCAAAATAATGTACCTGTCAAATCAATTACTATAAATATTATATATGTTTTTGTTAATTTACACCAACCTCCTATTAATCATTCGGATAAGCAAGATCGTAGCTCTTAGATTTTCTATTATCTTGATTATTTTGACACCTTAAACATACTAATATTCAACCTATGTATTCATATTTTGAACAAAGTCTTAGCGACGGGTTGTGTGGTAATCTTTTACTCACACAAAGCTACTTTCTTGCTTAGGATGGAGTATGAATGATCCTACCTTATTTACCTGCCTAGTTACCTCATGAGTTTAAGACTCTACGAGCGAATCTACCAGTATTTCGTACCTGACGGTTTGAATAAGAAGAAATACCGAAACAAACTCAGACAAACCTCTTTATTTTAATATTGCTGTGTTATAAACTTAATAATACAGGCAATTTATGGTATATAACGCCTATTTCTCTATATATTTGCCTTTATATCGTAGGCATTTGAAATATCGAATTTATTGTAATCGAATGTGTATTCCACAAATAGTTATGTACGAAACAGCTAGTAGTTATAAGGGTATTATTTCGCCCGTAACTACAATCATCAGCGATCTGCTCTGCCTGTCACTGGTCCCTATAACAGTTTTGCTTCTTTCTCCGAAACCAAACTGTTTCCCTAACCAAATAAAATATAAAATTATATTACCATACCTGAATGCCACATTCAACTACACAAACTCTACATTTCTCCTCATTTAAGACCAACCATTAATTTCTCTACTCATAATAATCAAATGAATCCTACAAATTAATATTATTGGATGAATAAACCTTGTTTCCTAAGTCCCTAATACCACGTATGAATTTATACCTAATCCTACCTACCACTAGACCCTAGGCTATTGTATGCAAAACTCCCATCATTACTTTTATTAGTGTTATGTGATGTGTAGGCATTTGAAATATCGAATTTATTGTAATCGAATGTGTATTCCACAAATAGTTAAGTACGAAATAGCTAGTAGTTATAAGGGTATTATTTCGCCCGTAACTACAATCATCAGCGATCTGCTCTGCCTGTCACTGGTCCCTATAACAGTTTTGTTTCTTTCTCCGAAACCAAACTGTTTCCCTAACCAAATAAAATATGAAATTATATTACCATACCTGAATGCCACATTCAACTACATAAACTCTACATTTCTCCTCATTTAAGACCAACCATTAATTTCCCTACTCATAATAATCAAATTCATCCTACAAATAAATGTTATTGGATGAATAAACCTTGTTTCCTAAGTCCCTATTACCACGTATGAATTTATACCTAATCCTACCTTCCACTAGTCCCTAAACTATTGTATGCAAAACTCCCATCATTACTTTTATTAGTGTTATGTGATGTGTAAAACCTAAGCTAGGGATCTACGCTGTAAATCGTTCGGCAGGCTAATCCGAGAAGGCAACCTATAGCCGGTGTAATGTACATTTCACAACGGTCCGTGGACAAGGTTCTGTGAAATGCACTCCCTATCGCGTGTGTATAACATATAAATATATATTCAATAAAAGACCCAAGCCTTAAGCACACACAAAACCTTAACGAGTGAATAAATTCAAGCGGTCGACTTATTTTAAATTGCGACCTCTCGCTTCAGTCCTGCGGCAAACCTTAAGCCAAGGAAGAGGCCCATTTATGATAGGCTACACCATCTATGCAAATAAAGGAGACGGTGCCCAGGTATCTCTGAGCCTGGCCTACTTCTAACAGGATCCCAAAGCGTCTGCCTTTGACACCGTTAGGTGGCGTGCGCTTTGTTAAATTGACATCCAATTTAGGCATTGATCTGGTCGAAATATTAATTAAACTTTCCAAAATGAACTCAAAATCTAATAAGACTCGAAATAGTTCAATACTATGTAAAATAATCACACAATATTGAACCTTCTCGCCTTCACAATAAAGTATCTATGAATGTTTACGTTACGAATTTAGGCTCGATCCAGTTTCAATGTCAATCCAAAATATAGCTAAAGAACGAATGGATTGAAAGTATCAGTCAAGGTTCTCCTAGCTGACTAACCCCATTAAAACACTAATTTAAATTAAAGCAAACTCCATCAAACTATTATACTTTAAACCAATTAACTCTAGTCAAAATTAATCACTATTAACCACTCTTATTTGAACACAAAGTATTAACAGCAAGAGATTCACTAAAAATCAACTTCACAATAAACTTTAAAATTTACACTATTTAATTGAGATTAAACCACCAAATTAAGTATGTATATAAGTACAATAAATATTTACGAATTGAAATCTCTCTTTAAATTACCATATATTGTGTCTGATCAAAGACTAAACCAGCGCAATCGAATACTAGCACAATCCATGCCCAGACACAACTTAGGTATCCTAGATTGAGACCTATTTCCTTCGACAGAGATCCCCGACCGATACCCTCAAGCTCCAAGATTTGAATGTCCAGCATCCTGCCTTACGAGTAACAGAAAGCTTCCCCGGCCCCCCCTTAAGCTCACGTCTGAAATTAGTTGAATAATCTATTTTAGACTCTATTCTCTTCATTAAATACGACCAATACAATACCATAATTAAATTTGTACAAAACAATCTCACGCGGCACTTTGCGGCATCATCAACGAACAGTGTTTGACCAGCACTTTCTGCCGTCTTATGCAAAATATACCAATTCGACCACCTTCGTATCATCATAGTGATAAGGTTTATTTTGATTTAAATAATCATACGCTTATCTCAGATTTGACAGCAATATTAAATTTGTCTTTTTATGGATCATATTCCTAGTGTCGGTACTGTTTATGTCGCCAAGCCATAGGCTTCACAAATCAAGATTGCAATTGCTCCACAAGATGTGGACGTTATGAAGTCCGTTATTGCTTCGTAATAAGGTTTAATTTTGAATAAAATACATTTGCTTTCCACGATTACAGTAACAAATTAAGTTTGCATTGTAATAAATTTTAGCCACTCAAAACATGTGTGAAATATTATTCTCTAGAGTGCGTCGGCAGTTTAAGTACATAAATATTTAAGTATTAAGTTTTTGTTATGTGCATACGTTGATTTAATTATGTCTAACTATATTTTACCAAATGTGGTTTTATAATTTAATCCCTGTTGTATTGAATTATTACCTCATTTAGCATTCATTAAAAACTATAGATAAACGAGATATACTTAGTCATAGTTCGAGTTACACAAGCGAGGTGTCAAATATTCGAAAAGTGTACGGCTCTTATTAAGTGGTTGGAAACATTTTTCTTGAAAATGTTACACATTAACTCTTCTCTGTACAGGAAACCAGTTAGGACCTCTGCCAGTAGAATCTATCCATTTTTTTAGTACCTACTCGAATTCTTTGGAAAACTGTAATAAGAAACCGAGATTTCTTCTTCAATTATCACATTTCAAATGAAAGTAAAAAATACTCATTTAAAATAAATTATTGGTAATAATATCACATTTTAAGTTGTTCTGAAGCCATTTGCAACTAAATTATATACTTGTATATACAATTTTAATATGTCTATTTACCGTTCATACTGCAACTTAGTGAAAATCTTATTAGTAGGTACCGTAAACATTTTGTGCCTTTTAATCTTATTAGTATGTTATTAGTTACCTTTAAGATAGGCACCCAACCAAAACAAGTAATTAAATAAAATAAAACAGCGAAAGTAGTCGAAATAAAATAACTAGTATGATATCGTCCTTCTATTTTATCGATTACGCGTAAATTGTAACTGCACTTTGGCACCGCTCTAGTTTGCGACGCCAAGCAGCGGCCGTACCACTAAAAAATTCAAGCATCGTCCATATCCATAGTGGTTTAATACATTGTGCCGTGGTTTACTGTATTGAACGTTCAATGTACAACGCATAGAACAAAAATATGCTTTTTCGTTCGATATGTTAGTTCGATCCCGAGAAATGATGCGGCGTTGCGTTTATTTATTAAAATATTAGTTTTTACTGACTTAAGTGAAAATACTAATACTCACATGTGGTGCGTGACTCCACCATTCATGTAGGTTTTAGTTTCATTCCTATTTTTGCATGTAACCACGCTACAATTCGGCATTTTGAGTAAACGTAGAAAAACATTTCAGATTCACGGCAAATTGCGACTAACATGCGGTGGGCAGTGACATGCCCATTTGGCCATGTCGCACCGACACGCGCCAAGCCCCCGTTTCATATCTATTCCTTTTTATCATCTGAGGTTTTAGGCTTTTGAATAAAATCACGCATTAATTAATTGTATTCTAGATAAAAAGCTGTGTTTGTATAATTTATAATTTTCAGTTCCTTTGGTAAGAAACGGACATAGCAATTTCTATAAAGGGCCGTTTTTTTTTTCTGTACATAACAAAAAAAAATTTCTTCAAGAAATGAATACGTAAGTACCCAGTAATTTCCTAGTAGTGGGTCTACTGGTATAATTTCATTACATTACTACATATAAATAAGACTCAGATAATATGCAAACTATTAATATCCGTAAAACAAATTATTATTCTTATTACTGACAACTTTAAAACTCGTTCGTTTATTTTATACTAAAAAAACGAAACTAAATATACTTTGTCATATCATAGTATTTTAATACAAATAGAAAACTTGTGCTCAAAAATCAAATACTTACTTTATTCAAGTTATCTAACTTCGCTAACATGATGTTCTAGAACACTTTTTAGTGCAAGTATCAATATCGGTCACGGAGTGAATTCCAACGGTGCGCTATACAGCTATTTGCATCGGCAAGCTCCGCGGTTAGTTCTATCCCGATCGCACTTACATATAGCTAGAAAGGGACGGCACCCGCGGCTGGTGCGATCTCGCTGTGCATGTGGGGGTTAGGTACGTTTTTGTGGGTGGTAGTAGTATTTACACACACAAACGCACTACGCGTGTCAAAATACCGAATTCTGAGCGAGCGCTTTTTTGAAGAGCACTCTTAAGAATGTTATATCTTGTACACAATAGTCACATTCATCACTTGCTTAAGAGTCCACAGTAAGCTTGATTCTCCACACTAACGTAGTTACGCTCTCATTTTAAAATTACTAGCTAGTTTGCTCTGAACTTTTAATAAGTTCTTAATTAGTTTATGTATATGTGTAAGTACAGTAAGGGAAATGTATTCACGTACCTTTTTAGCTCTTGTTACTATGGCAATAAGGCATAAACAGGTAGGTACGTTGTTATGTTTTAATGATTGTTGTAGAAACATTAACTCTGATTGATGTTAAAAAAAAGTGATGTCACTTGTTCCTATTTTCCTACAAAGTTAATAGAATACTAACCATCAGAGCGTTTATGTTTTATACGTTGCTGATTTGACTATCTGTCAATAGCCCAGTGCATAATCTATAAATAAAACATAATATACGAGTAGGTATATTGATTGGGGGTGTATTCCACTAAGCGTATTGGCAAAACTGCCCTTTAATTGGCCAGTTTTCTATTATATTTTCATTAAAAAAGACAATACGGGAGACTACACTATACTATAATCAGATGTTTCTTGGATGGAAATTGTTGTTTAGTTCTAAAATATTGAACCATAAATAACCTAATAGAACTTTTTAATTTATTTTAACAAATCAAACGAAACAAAAGGGTAAGGACCCTTTTGTTTCGTTTGATTTTAACTTTCTTCTACTTTATATTTAAGAAGAATAATAAATTTTGACGAGTGACTTAATAATTGAACTTTTTATGATATTCTTCAATGTGAATAATAATAAGCTGTAAGTCACCCTTTGAGTCTCTTAAAAAGCATAAACCGTCCAAATTATTACGAAACAAGATTAGGACATCATACTAATTTAAGATAATATACACTAGCTGCATATAATTATAGTTATTGGCCTGCGTCGTTTTTAATTCTCTGTTTATTTATACCCACTTCTGAATACTTACCTACTTATAAGCCTTGCCATATTTCTATCTCATTTATTTATTTATTTTTTGTTTTCTTTATTTTTTATAATTGTTTCACTTATTGTTGTTATTACTATTATCTCTTTTTATATTTTTTGTTTGTTTGTTTTTATTGCAATGTGTGCGCTACCCGCCGTGGTTTCGCCAATGGTTCCAACCTCAGAGCATAGAATACTAGAGAGAGGACAAGCCGCCGGCGGGCGTGTCGCAGCTGTATGCTCAATGGGCATACACTGCCATACTGTGCACGCGTGCTGATCGCAGAGAATATTACGTTTTTTCCCAAAATGCCTGATATGATGCGCGTTTATTGTCAAATAAGCATGTAGGTATACAAGTGTGTGTGTTTTAGATGTGTGCGTGCTTTGTCTTGCCAATTACTTGGGCGTTGTGTGGGTTAATGTACTTGCGACAGGCTCACTCTATACATGGGAGATTCAGAGACGTCAAATCGAATGTATCTATGGTCCGACAGCGTCTCCACGCCCACCATGACTCCCCAGCCCTGGACACGGCGCGCCAGGGCAGCATCTGCGAACGTAACGTCCACGATAGAGCCGCCCTGTTGCCGCACGCACGTGTTGACCGTACCAATGAAACTGAATCTCCCATGACCCTAACCACGCCAAACCGGAGTGTTTTGACCCTCGGCCCGCGATGGGTGCTTAATAAAATGGATAGGGAGCTACTTAAGGAGGCAGCCATCGTCCAGGCATGGCAGGTCGATTCGATGGAACCGATTGCGGAGGTAGAGGCAGGAGCTGGATGGTTCCGGGACGCAATGTCGCAAATATGTGACGTGGCGATGCCCCGGGCCAAGCGTCTCCCTCCAAGACGCCGTGTATACTGGTGGTCAGCGGAGCTCTCGCACTTGCGTGAGCTATGCGTCACTGCGCGACGCCGGTACACGCACCACCGCCGGCGAAGGGTGCGAAATGAGTCGGTTGAGACCTCCTTATACGAGGCCTACATTGCAGTCAAGAAGGAGTTATCAGTGGCCATTAGTCAGGCCATTGAGTTGTCCAGGGAGACGCTGCTGGAGACTCTGAATCACGATCCGTGGGGGAGGCCATACAAGATGGTGAGGTCGAAACTTCGCCCTTGGGCTCCCCCGGTCACGGAAAGTCTTCACCCGCAGCTCCTGGACCAGGTTGTGTCCACACTATTCCCCAACCGTGGCGTACACCGGCCACCACTAATGGCGCCTTCGGCAGCTGAGGAAGACGAGGGAGAGGTGCCGTCGGTGTCAGAAGGAGAGTTGGGAGCTGCTATCCTGCGCCTGAGAGCGAAAAACACGGCCCCTGGACCGGACGGCATTCCGGGTCGAGCACTGGTGCTGGCCATGGATGCCCTAGAGCCCAGGCTCCGTGAGCTGTTTTCGATATGTGTGGAACAGGGCTGCTTTCCATGTGAGTGGAAAACGGGCCGGCTCGTGCTCCTAAGGAAAGATGGGCGCCCGACAGATTCACCGTCAGCATATCGGCCGATTGTTCTGCTGGACGAGGTGGGCAAACTATTTGAGCGCGTAATAGCAGCCCGGCTCGTCAGGCACATGAGAGAAGTGGGCCCCGATCTGGTCGATAACCAATTCGGCTTCCGCAGCGGTCGCTCCACAGTAGATGCGATCCTGCGGGTTAAAAACCTGGCACAGGAGGCGGTGGCTCGGGGAGAAACGGTTTTGGCGGTGTCCCTTGACATCGCTAACGCATTTAACACCTTGCCCTGGGCAACTATCAAGGAGGCACTCCGCTATCACGGGGTGCCCAGATACTTGCGCCGTGTAGTTGAGGCTTACCTCTCTGAGAGGTTTGTGGCCTTTCCCGGTCGGCACGAGTGGGGGCAGAGGGAGATGGTGTGTGGTGTTCCGCAGGGGTCGGTTCTCGGCCCGCTCCTGTGGAACATCGGATATGACTGGGTGTTACGCGGAGCAAATTTGCGGGGAGTGGACGTAATTTGCTACGCTGACGATACGCTGGTCACCGCTCGGGGGGGCAACTTTCGAGAAACGGCCATTTTGACGACGGCTGCGGTAGCCCATGTGGTGGGCCGAATCCGGCGAATTGGCTTGGAGGTTGCACTGAACAAGTCTGAGGCCATTTCTTTCCATGGGCCTCGGAGGGCGCCTCCAGCCGGTGCACACATTGTGGTGGGGGGACAGTCCATCAACGTCGGGTCGACAATGCGCTACCTTGGCGTTGTCCTCGACAGCAAGTGGACTTTTCAGGCACACTTCGAGCGCCTCACTCCAAGGTTATTAGGTGCAGCTGCAGCTCTCGGGCGTATACTTCCAAATACGGGAGGGCCCAAAGCCTCTTGCCGGCGGCTGTACCTTGGAGTGGTGCGCTCCATGGCCTTGTATGGGGCACCCGTGTGGGCCGATGCCTTAGGCAGCCGGACCTCTGCCCTGCTGCGAAGATCGCAACGTGTAATGGCTGTCAGGGCAATCCGGGCATACCGCACGGTCTCCACGGAGGCGGCGTGCGTGCTGGCCGGTTCACTGCCCTGGGACCTCGAAGCCAGAATCCTCGCATACTCGTACTTCTGGCGTGAGGAGGCACGGTCCCAGGACCATTGGCCAGCACCAAGGGAGGTGGAGGCGAAACGTGAGGAATTTCGGCTCCAGGCGGTCGAGCTGTGGAAAGAGAGGCTGGCAACACCATCTGCTGGCTCTAGAACGATTGAGGCTGTGCGCCCAGTACTGTCACAGTGGTTGGACTGCAGTCATGGGACACTTACCTTCCGACTGACGCAGGTACTTACGGGGCATGGTTGCTTCGGACGGTACCTGTGTCGCATAGCCGGGAGAGAACCAACTATGGAGTGCCATAGCTGCAGTGAGGCCGAGGACACAGCTCAGCACACCTTGGAGCTGTGTCCGGCCTGGGCGAGTCAGAGGGACGAACTGGCCCATGTAATTGGTGGCGATCTGTCGCTGCCGGTAGTAGTTAAATCTATGGTCGACAGCGACAGATCTTGGAGGGCAATGCTTTCCTTCTGTGAGGAAGTAGTGGCACAGAAGGAAAGGGCGGAACGGGCCAGAGAGGATGCCGTAGAGGCGCCCCAGCAGCGCCGCCGGAGAGTTGGCCGCAGGAGGCTGGCGCACGACCGCCGACTGCCACCATAAGGAGGACCTCCAGGCGACGAACACGGGGACGTTCGTCGTCTGAAGGAGTAGGGTCCTCGGGTTGGGTGGTGTGCCAAGTGTTCCGGGCACACTACTGTTTTGATGGAGGGGGGATGGGTGGTCCCCCAGTGTTGGATCCGACTGCGGACGACCACTGGCCGGGACGCGGAAGAATAATGGTCCCCGTATCCCGGCCAAAAAGTGGGTGGGAGGAACACCCGGGGGTTTTTAGTCAGTACAAGTCTGACATAACCACTGCTCCTCCCCGTGGCGCGGTGGTATCCATGAGGATTTTCCCCCGGACAAAAAAAAAAAAAAAAAAAAGGCTCACTCTATACAAATCGGCCGCCATGTCCGATCTCCTTATATTCATACATCTGTGGTTCCAACGGACGACCAGCGCTGGCAATCGCCAGCACCATGCTGAGTTGGGACCATTTCGTGACGTGTTTTATTTATATTTTTATTCAATATTTGTCGTTTTGTGTGTGTCACGAATAAATGTTTTTCCTTCTTTCTTTCTTCTTCCTTAAGACATTTGACACAATTTGAAAATGATATTACTGATGCCATATAAAAAGTTTATAATTCATTGGAATCCGTACCGGAAAACCCCTGCCACGAGAAGAAACGGCGTAAGAAAGTCATAGGTACTATTCATACAGCGGCACTAAGTACCTATCTGAGAAAACTACGCCATTGTTCAATGTCCACAATCAAGACAGCAGAGTGTCCACAATTAAGACGTAAAGAGTCACTTTTTTAGTATAGAAAACGTTTTATTGAGAAAACAAAATAATTTTCATACTATCACGCTCACGTTTAATATTCGTTTACTGATAACGTAGGAATACGAAAAAGAATTATGTACCCATCTTCCGGCGAGAAGCCGGATATTTGATGGTATATTTTGAAACGATGGTTGTGATAAATAAAATAATATTTTTATATGATTAATGGAGCAATATTTTACCAAGTAAAGTAAATTTATGTCTGTAACAAAAACTCGACCATTTTTGACTAAGGGTGGGTTGCACCATACCGTCTGTAATTAATTACACTTACGCGTAAGCGGTGTTCGTTAAAATAGGAATATATGGAATGTTTATCACGTTTCTATGGAATGACAGGCTGGCCAGCCAACTAGTTTAATCTGGCCTAACATGATGGGTATTGGCTTAAAGTAAACATCTTCTTATAAAGATGGTAGGAACAGTAATTGGAAAAACATGATTTAAAAACGTTCATTGTAGAAAAAATGTGTCTACGATAATTTTTCCAATATCTGAATCACAAAAATATTTCTCACAAACCCTCGATATTTTTCGAATATTTAATCTATTAATAACTTAACAACGAACAGCCCCCACAATGACGACGAGAAAAGACGAGTAAATAAAAAGCGGCCAAGTACGAGTCGAACTCGCACATAAAGGGTTCCGTAAAATAAATTGCGGTTTACGATTTATGACGTATTAAAATAAAACTACTTACTAGATCTCATACATATTTTTTTGTTTTATTATTCACTTATTTTAGAAGTTACAGGGGGGGGGGGGGCACACATTTTACCACTTTTGAAGTGTCTCTCGCGCAAACTATTCAGTTTAGAAAAAAATTATAATAGAAACCTTAATATCATTTTTGAAGACCTATCCATAGATACCCCACACGTATGGGTTTGACGATTTTTTTTTTTTGAGTTTCAGTTCTGAGTATGGGGACCCCCAAAACTTACTGTTTTTTTTCGAGTTTTATGTAAAAATCTTAATGCGATTCACAGAATACATCTACTTACCAAGTTTCAACAGTATAGCACTTATAGTTTCGGAAAAAAGTGGCTGTGACATACGGACGGACAGACAGACAGACAGACAGACAGACAGACAGACAGACAGACAGACATTACGAATCTATAAGGGTTCCGTTTTTTGCCATTTGGCTACGGAACCCTAAAAAGACATCTCTGTCCCCATCCCACCCCCATCTGCCTTATTGGTTGACTAATCAAAAAAATATATCCGCAGCTTTTAATCTTTTTATAGAAATAGAAATATTTTTATTCGCAATAAATGTGGTACAAAATGGTGTTACAATTGTTGTGAGGCCATACATTTAGGCTTTAAGAAGCCATGCAAAATACAAAGTACCTACAAAAAAAAACACATGCTGATAAAAAATTAAAACAAGCGAAAATAAATTAATGCAATATAAAAGTATATATAATTAAGGATGCAGCGCGAAATATTCTTTTAAAGAGTAGTGGCATTGATTAGCTAGTACAGAATACAATTTAGTTTTAAATTTATTGAAGGGTAGATCTGTAATATCCTCGGGTAGCTTATTGTATATTTTAACGCACATGGCGTAGCTGCAACGGCTTTTCATTTCATTGCATTATAGGCAGCACTAGTTTGTTTGGATACCTCGTATTGAAGTGCGCCGTTTCGGATTTCTTTTTAAATAAATCAGGATGCAACTTTACGATTATACAGGCTTCGTAAATATATAAGGATGGTACCGTTAACAACTTCAATTTTATAAAAGTGTCTTTACAAGATGTTCTTCGCGAAATATTGGCTATAGCCCGGATACACTGTTTTTGTGCTACAAAAGTGCGATTTATGTGTGAGGAATTTCCCCATAGCAAAATTCCGTAACGTAGGTTGGATGCCACAAATCCATGGTAAGCATTAAGGGCAGTTTTCCTATCAGTTATTTTTGTTAATCGCCATAAAACATACGCAAACCTATTAATTTTTGAGCAGACTTTATCCACATGCAATTTCCATGTGCATCTATCATCAACCACAAAACCCAGGAACGTAGTACTTTCACATTCCATTAAGGTCTGGTCATTATAAGCAATATTGAGTTCTTGTTTTTTACCTCGTTGATTAATAAACTGTATATATTTTGTTTTCATTACATTCACTTGTAGATTGTTGTCATTTAACTTATAATTGATAATATCCAATTTTCTACCCTATTCTCCCGCCCGTAGCCGGTTTCCAGTTTCATGAAGGTACAAGTTACAATTTTAGAAGGTACAAGTCTAATCAACTCAGGTCTAGTCAGGGTCAAGGTCAACGCTAGACGTTATTTGGTTTAAGCTCAATGCGAAACGGGACACTGACATAAAAAAAATAATAATATTCGAATTTGATTTGAATTTTAACCTTATGGTCGCACACTTGGCGATGTTTGCCCAAATATTCTTGTTGCATCTTTTTCATTCCTACGGCAAATGAAAGAGAGGCAACGACGCAACGCGAACACCCCAAGTTTGGTGCGACCATTACAATACAAGTAATCGATTTGAATATTGTCCGTTCTAAAATCAAACGAATCCAAATGTAACTCTACGACTTTAAAATTTGACTTATATTCCTTTGTATACTGGTATACTGTGCCTTTAAGGCGATGTCAGACGGTCCACTTGAATGGATGCTTCATTTTTAGGGTTCCGTAGCCAAATGGCAAAAAACGGAACCCGGATTCGTCATGTCTGTCTGTCTGTCTGTCCGTCCGTATGTCACAGCCACTTTTTTCCGAAACTATAAGAGTTATACTGTTGAACCTTAGTAAGTAGATGTATTCTGTAAACCGCATTAAGATTTTCACACAAAAATAGAGAAAAAACATTAAAATTTTGGGGTTCCCCATACTTAGAACTGAAACTCAAAATTTTTTTTTTCATCAAACCCGTACGTGTGGGGTATCTATGGATAGGTCTTCAAAAATGACATTGAGGTTTCTAAAATATTTTTTTTTCTTAACTGAATAGTTTGCGCGAGAGACACTTGTAACTTCTAAAATAAGAGAATCATAAAACTAAAAAAAATATATGATGTACATTACCATGCAAACTTCCACCGAAAATTGGTTTGAACGAGATCTAGTAAGTAGTTTTTTTTTAATACGCCATAAATCGTAAACCGCAATTCATTTAACGGAACCCTTCATGTGCGAGTCCGACTCGCACTTGGCCGCTTTTTCTTTCATTCTATGTTCACACAGTTTAGCCGGAATAACGTAAATACTAACAATATTTGTTATTTTCTTTCAATATGTCGTCGAATGAAGTCCTGCGTCTTGGGATACGTTTAGTTTGTAATTATTTAAACGAAGAGTTATCAAAAAATATGACGATGAGAGATTTTAACGAGTATGGTTTTTTTTTCTCTCTCTTTAAATTTAAGAGCTATCCTCTTGTCGGTGGAGTATTTTCCACTTCTCTCTGTCGTACGCCACCTCCTTGACTCGCTGATACGACACGACACCGTAGCATGGATGGCGTTATCACGCGATAAGTGACAGGATAGAGCTGCCGTCCCTGGCTGACAGCGTTCGATAGAACGAGACGACGCGCTTATCCTGTCACTTATCGCGTGATAACGCCATCCATGCTACGGGGCCTGTTTTTTCTTTTATTTGGTCCATATAACTGCGCCGTAGTCTTCCCCTGCCTCTCCTTCCTTCTATATTTCCTTCCATTATGGTTTTACAGAAGTTGTCGTGCCGTATCAAATGTCCAATCATTTTTCCCCTTCTAGCTCAAGATCGCTCTCTTCTCTTTTACCCTTCTTAACACGTCCTCATTTGTTACTCTGTCAGTCCAGCTTATGCCTTCCATCCGTCTACAACACCACATTTCAAACGCTTCCAGTCTCTCTCGATCCCTTTGTGTCATTGTCCACGCTTCGCTGCCATACAGGGCAATACTCCAAATGTACACTTTAATTAGCAACTTTTTGCTCCTACTTGACAAACTGGATTTTAAGAGTTGTCTCTTTTGGTTAAAAGCTTTTTTCGCCATGGCTACTCGCGCGACGATATCTGGTGTACATCTGGAGTCTCTTGTTATCAGACTGCCTAGATATTTAAAACTGTCGACACGTTGTATGGGTATATTGTTAATAACAATATACCTATACAACGTGTCGATAGTTTTTTTTAAAGTATATCTTTCTTTTCCTCTCATTTGTGGTTCCAAGGTGGCATTGCTCATTTTTGAATGGTATCGGCTTGTATCTGGTGCAGCACATATCGTTGGCGGTGGAGCGGGGTAACGCGGCCAGCATATTGGGCACATTTGCGCCAGGTACCTGCCGTCCCGGGAATATATTAGTTTAGCATTAATTTAGTTTTAGTTTAAGTGTACATATTTTTTAATTTATATTGTATCTAACTTTACATTTTTGTCAATAAATATCCTTATTTTTTTTTTGAATTGTACCATGAACAAATTAGTATTTTGTATCGTTCCACTTGAAAACATTTTTTTTGTGATAATTGTTCGTTCATTCGGTCGAGTGTGAGGCACCGAATACCAATACCTATCCAACATTATTCCTTTGTTTCCCAAATGAATTCATTAGGTTAGACACTCCACTCTTTATTGACTTCGTGTTCATAATTATGTGACATTTTGAGTGAAAGATGCGAAATGAAACACGAAAATGAACAAAAATTAACTATCTGATACCAACTTAAAATTTCAACATGAGTCATTGCTATTTTCATAGTTGCATGAAACATACCTACATTATGGTCTTTTGAAAGCTATATCGCGTGTCGACGACTATTTGTTCGATATGCTGAGGTTCGTTCCTCAAATTCATTTCATAATTTCTGCGAAGCCTTCCCTTTGTGGGATGTTAATGGATGCTTACGTTTCACATTTAATTCATTCCGAAATTCAGCTCCATTGTCGGATCTAAGTATGTAAGTGAATGGGTTTCAATTTACAATCGAAGTGGCACTCAGCACGGGTAGTCCTACTATTCTCCTACTACAGGGTGAATTCGAGCTCGAGGAGTGGCAAACATGACTTCCTTTCCTTAAAGGATACGGTAGGATAGGATTAGAAGTACTAAATGACAAAGCTTTTTTAACAAGGTCAAATAATAGCCCCTCCACCCTACATGTTCACAGATTTGTTTCTAAGTTATTTGACATTGACTTAATGTGACATTTTCTTTACTTTTTTACACAAAAGAAAAACTTATATCGTACATAATATCGGACTTAATGCTATACCTACGGTATTCTCTACCAGTCAAACCTATCAGCAATCTGCAAATTTGTAGGCAACACATTTTAAGTCAATATTTTGTAATAGTTACTGTTGAAAACAGGGACTGATTTCGGTTACGGTTATACCGGTATGAACCGGTATTCCATTACGGTACCTTTATATCGTAAAGGTTATGCGCGCCGCGCGAACATAACGGTACCGTAACCGTTTTGGAATAACGGTTAGCGGTATCAGTTTTAAATGATACCGAAACCTTTATAATACCGGTATTATAAAGGTTATCGAGAAAAGTAAGCTAGCTGGCACTCTACAGAGGAAGCATTGGCTACTAAACATTTAAAGACAAAAAGACAAAACGGCAGTGCCTTTGCCGGCGGTTTGGCAACAACGCCAGGTCAAAGTCGATATATTGGTACCTTTAAAAAGCGGTTACGGTACCGGAAAAAATAAAGGTACCTTTATATTTCGATAGCGAAATATAAAGGTTCCGATACCGAAACCGCTGTTTGACAACCGATATGACGTCATACCGTAAAAATAGAACACCGGTATTTTTCGGTTATGCAGGAAAATTAAACGAATTAATTTTTCATTCTACAAATATACAGAAAAGCATTTTTCACATCTCATGCTCTGAAAGTGGGTCGTTGTTGTTCTAAAAAACGTGCTGAAAGTGATACGTTTCTGCTTTAGAGCAGAAAAGTAGTGTATTCCTATTGGTCCTCGCCTTAGCTATAAGCAGTATGCGGGAACTTATTCTAATAAATATCAATACTGACCCCGATGCATTCTGGAGCCGCATATTATGACCGGCATCGCAGCGTTGTTTTCTGGCAGCTGTCATAGTTTTTTCTTAATTCAGAGAAAAACTAGAGCCGGATCCAACCGACATTTGTCAAATTTGTATGCAAATTGACAATTCATTTCGAACTAAACGTCATCTCGACTGATATTAGAATAGAGGTCAAATCAAATTTCTTTGATTTCAGAGATGTTCGAAATTTTAATGAACTAATATTATCGAAATCGATGTTATTATTTAGCAATAATAACATTTTCACAGATAAGAAATTTGTGGAAATTGTGATGCTAACTTATTTCAGTGATTTATCGAAGAAATTAGAACTATCAACGCTGTGGAGTAGTATATCACATCACATCAAACTAATATTATAAATGTGAAACAGTATCTATATGGAAATCCATGTGGTCAAAGATACATAATAAAATAACATCGACGGAAATTTATACAACTAACGTAAATAACTTCAATACTGCGATGCAGCGCGTCACACATTTCCAGGCATATTCTAGCCGTAGTAGGTAATTCTTCCGATTTTTCTATGCGTTTAAATTCTGCCAAACCATATGAGAACGTAAAAAAAAAGTTTGATGGAGTTTAGGTATCCGTAGACAGAGTTCGAGAATAACCGATTTAAAAACACATCACCAGAGCCATCTTTTGGTATCCGGTGGCGACAAGGATTCTTCGCTAATGAAGCGGCAAGGATTAATCGCGACTTTGAGGACAGATTAAACAAAAATATGCGAACCGATTTTATTGAAACTTTCCAATATTGTTGTTTATACCTCAGAGTAGAAAATAACGGGCCGTTTTTTTAAATATAATTACTTCAGAGGGTGGAATAAGGAACTAAAAATTGTATGGGACTAAATTTTTTTTTTAAATAGAAACTTGAGTTGCTGAGTGGCTGAGTGTGTCGTCGATAGTACACTAAGTTTAGTGTTAGTAAATTAAGTAGGTAATTTAGTAAGTAGGTAAACACAACAATGTTTGACTTTTGGAAGGGAGCGCACATTCGCCGACAAACTTTCCTCAGTTTGGCGAAGCAGAAAGGAATGTACTTGCCATTGTTGTTTTTTTTGAGAATAAATAAATAATAAAAAAAATTGAAACTTCGTAGATTGATTTTATATCAAAATATTAGAATACTAATTTCTGCGTTTTTGAAAATTCATTCCCTAAGGAGGACAAATGGCGTTTGAGAATTTGTATGAAAAAAAAAACGGTCACCCATCCAAATATTGACCTCACTCGACGTTGCTTAACTTTGGTGATTGTTGCGAAGTGTTCATCGCTATTAGACTACATATAGGCAAGTAGTTTCTGAAGGTTACATTATCTTTTAATGATTTTTATAATTACAATATCAGTGTTTTTAAAATAAAAATGTACTGTTTACTAGAAGGCGACATATTTGTATAAGTCAGCTACTGGGTGGTTTGGTTGTGTTACTGGCTGGTGACTTCAGGCAGACATTGCCTGTTATCGAGCGAGGCACTCCAGCAGACGAAATAAACACATGTCTGAAAACATCACGCGTGTGGACCATGGTGGAAAAGTTCCATCTCACGACAAACATGCGAGTCTAGCTGTTTGATGATGTAGAGTCGGGTGCGTATGCTCAAAACTTGCTCGAGATAGGCGACGGTCGATTAAAAACTGATAATGAAGGTATGATTCTATTCACCACCCAATTTTGTCATGTTGTGGATTCGGAAGACGAGCTTATTACTCAAGTTTTTCCGAATCTGCAACAAAATATTCTGGATGAAAATTGGTTGTGTGAAAGAACCATACTGGCACCAAAAAATGAGACAGTATCAAAAATAAATACAAAAATCTTGGAAAAAATATCAACCGAAACAACAGGCATATATAATGGCTCCCGACGACAGCACCAGTTACCCGGTTGAGTTCTTAAACTCTCTGGAGCTATCCGGGGTACCTTCCCACAAACTCGAATTAAAAGTCGTACCCGTAATGTTAATGTGCAAATTAGATGCACCAACATTGTGCAATGGAACAAGATTACGGGTCACTGAATTGGGAAAATACATAGTAAAGGGCACTATATTAACTGCTGAAGCGAAAGGAGAAGATATATTCATACCCCGTATTCCAATTATACCTAATAACTTGCCATTTAACTTTAAACGACTACAGTTCCCTTTAAAAGTAGCGTTTTCAATGACAATTAACAAATCGCAGGGTCAAACCTTAAAAGTAGCGGGATTACATTTAGGCACGCCATGATTTTCCCACGGGCAGTTGTATGTATATAGCTTGCTCACGTGTGTCTAAATCTAAAAATCTACATGTTTTAGCAGAACGAAATAAATCATACAATATAGTTTATAGAAGTATATTGGAATAAGTAGCAGCGGCGAAGCGGCCAACTTATTTTTTTAGTTTCAGTATTTTTGTAAGCTTTTCGCTTAGGTGCTTTATTGTCTGACAATATACTAGGTAAGCAAAGTAATTTTTTTAGTTTTAATTATAAATAGCGTGAAAAAGAAAACATTCTCTAGAGGGGGTACAATAACAACAATTTGTGTAGTGAAACGAATACTACGCGGACGAAGTCGCGGGCAAAAGCTAGTATTCAATAATGCTTAAAACCACTAACATGACTTGAATTTAAAGTAATACCTACAGTAAGCTGACATAGTTTCTAAAAAGGCAGTTGGATGGCTTTAAAAGCCAAAAGTCCAAGATTTTTGAAGGTTACATTATCTTTTAATGATTTTTATAATTACAATATCAGTGTTTTTAAAATAAAAATGTACTGTTTACTAGAAGGCGACATATTTGTATAAGTCAGCTACTGGGTGGTTTGGTTGTGTTACTGGCTGGTGACTTCAGGCAGACATTGCCTGTTATCGAGCGAGGCACTCCAGCAGACGAAATAAACACATGTCTGAAAACATCACGCGTGTGGACCATGGTGGAAAAGTTCCATCTCACGACAAACATGCGAGTCTAGCTGTTTGATGATGTAGAGTCGGGTGCGTATGCTCAAAACTTGCTCGAGATAGGCGACGGTCGATTAAAAACTGATAATGAAGGTATGATTCTATTCACCACCCAATTTTGTCATGTTGTGGATTCGGAAGACGAGCTTATTACTCAAGTTTTTCCGAATCTGCAACAAAATATTCTGGATGAAAATTGGTTGTGTGAAAGAACCATACTGGCACCAAAAAATGAGACAGTATCAAAAATAAATACAAAAATCTTGGAAAAAATATCAACCGAAACAACAGGCATATATAATGGCTCCCGACGACAGCACCAGTTACCCGGTTGAGTTCTTAAACTCTCTGGAGCTATCCGGGGTACCTTCCCACAAACTCGAATTAAAAGTCGTACCCGTAATGTTAATGTGCAAATTAGATGCACCAACATTGTGCAATGGAACAAGATTACGGGTCACTGAATTGGGAAAATACATAGTAAAGGGCACTATATTAACTGCTGAAGCGAAAGGAGAAGATATATTCATACCCCGTATTCCAATTATACCTAATAACTTGCCATTTAACTTTAAACGACTACAGTTCCCTTTAAAAGTAGCGTTTTCAATGACAATTAACAAATCGCAGGGTCAAACCTTAAAAGTAGCGGGATTACATTTAGGCACGCCATGATTTTCCCACGGGCAGTTGTATGTATATAGCTTGCTCACGTGTGTCTAAATCTAAAAATCTACATGTTTTAGCAGAACGAAATAAATCATACAATATAGTTTATAGAAGTATATTGGAATAAGTAGCAGCGGCGAAGCGGCCAACTTATTTTTTTAGTTTCAGTATTTTTGTAAGCTTTTCGCTTAGGTGCTTTATTGTCTGACAATATACTAGGTAAGCAAAGTAATTTTTTTAGTTTTAATTATAAATAGCGTGAAAAAGAAAACATTCTCTAGAGGGGGTACAATAACAACAATTTGTGTAGTGAAACGAATACTACGCGGACGAAGTCGCGGGCAAAAGCTAGTATTCAATAATGCTTAAAACCACTAACATGACTTGAATTTAAAGTAATACCTACAGTAAGCTGACATAGTTTCTAAAAAGGCAGTTGGATGGCTTTAAAAGCCAAAAGTCCAAGATTTTTACTGCAAATGAGATAAAAACCTTCTCAAATGAAGCTCCTGATGGTGTTTATTTGGCAACAAAGGTAATACATAATAATATTATAATATTGTAAATGTAACTAAATTTCTATAAAAATCGTAAATAAATAGTTTTTGACAAATACCTACGTAATTTATAAATAAGTACTAAAACTGTTTTGTTTTTAGGTGGCGCTAATTTTAGGTATATAATGTGAATATTGCAGACAAAAATACTAAATTTACATTCGCAAATTGCTCTACTTTTCCATTGATTTCAAGTAATTGTACCTATACTTTGGATAAACATATTGTAAAATTTTCCTTCTGTGGTTTTTTTTTACTTTCCTCGTATTCGATATGAAAAGTAGAGTGTCACTCACTTCGTTCGAGCGCCAAAATATCTCATCAGAGATGGGTCCCTTTCAGCCCTTGGTACTCTACTATTCCCCAACCAATTTTATTGTTCGCGTTAAATACGAGCGGATTAACTAAATCTAGCAAATTGTTAATTAAAAATCTCCGACCTTCAAAGTCGAATAGAATAGAATAGAATAGAATAGAATAGAATAGAATAGAATAGAATTAGGGTTTGTTAATTACTGTTATTAGACGATATTTCAGTAATTAAAGTGTCTGCTAGATGGTCGCAAACACGCCCCTCCGACCGAGCGACCTTGGTCTGCAACGACCGTGTAGACCGTGTAGTTGTTTGCAGCAAAATTTCATACTACAGCGGTCTGTGCCGACCAAGGTCACTCGGTCGGAGAGGCGTGTTGGCGACCGTCTAGCAGACACTTTTCCCAATAAATTAAAAGTTATTTTAATGTATAAATCACGGTCAAGCAAGTGATCGAGAAATGCAGAGAGTATAACCAGCTTCTGTGTTTTGCCTTCGTCGACTACGAGAAGGCTTTTGACAGTGTCGAACACTGGGCTGTGTTTCATTCTCTCCATCGCTGCGGCATTGACAGTAGATACGTTGATATTCTCCGGGAGCTATACTGGTGCGCGACCATGCAAGTGCGTATGCACGAACTCACCAACCCCGTGCCTTTAAATCGGGGGGTGCGCCAAGGAGATACCCTTTCACCCAAGCTCTTTACAAGCGTCTTAGAAGACATGATGAAGACTCTTAACTGGAGAGAAAGGGGTATCAATATTAATGGTACGAAATTATCGCACTTGAGGTTCGCAGATGATCTCATCCTCCTAGCTGAGAACGTTGCAGACCTAAGAGATATGCTTGACGAGCCCCATGTAGCATCTCTAAATGTGGGCCTCAAGATGGACATGTCCAAGACCAAAATCATGGCAAATCATCCACTCAACATACCAAATATTACTGTTGGTGGTTCTCACGTGGAACTTGTGGATGATTATATATATCTTGGACAGTGTTTATCTTTTGGCCAGGAGAGCCAGAGGAAAGAGGTCGCTCGACGAATCCAGCTAGGATGGGCTGCGTTCAGTAACCTGGCGGATGTCCTAAAGTCCAAAATCCCACAGTGCCTTAAGACAAAGGTATTTAACCAATGTGTCTTGCCTACCCTTACTTACGGAACGGAAACTTGGGCACTCACCAAGGGAGTACTGCACAAAATGAACGTGGCGCAGAGAGCCATGGAGCGAGCCATGTAAGGCATCTCCCTTGTAGATCGTGTCCCTAACACTGAAATCCGGCGCCGAACGAAAGTAGCGGACGTCGGCAAACGAATTACACACTTAAAGTGGGGGTGGGCGGGACACTTGGCGAGGAGAAACGATGGGAGATGGACAAAACGGGTTACTGAATGGTGGCCAAGGTCATCGAAACGGTTAGCGGGCAGACCACCAGCCCGATGGACCGATGATATCTGCCGAACAGGAAGCAAACAGTGGATGAGATTAGCACAGGATCGGGGAGAGTGGCGTAATAAAGAAGAGGCCTATACTTAACAGTGGGTGGATACGAGCTGAATAGATAGATAGATATATCACAGCGGAATAGTATAATCCGCCGTTTTACAAGACGGCTAGCTGTTTTAAAAAAGCGCTGTTTTGTAATACTCTACCTAAAAAATCCTTGTTCACTTTTTTAAAATAATGGTCTATTTTGTAAACACTTATTTTTATGGCGACTTTCGCATGTTTTCGTAGCGGGCGAAGAGCACAGCATATCAAGTTAACATTAGCGAGCGAGCGAGACAACACATCCAACGTAACATTCGCTTTAAGCAAATAAACAAAGAAAAAAGCGCATACCTCACCTTAAAAAGAGGGGCCATTCGGTCACTCCTACTGCCAATTTCTCTGGACCCACGTTAGGTAACCCCACAAATGTGTAGTAACAAGTGATGATGAAGGTCAAAAGAAGGCAGAGGTTTGCCAAAATGGAAAAGGGTACTAGGAACTTCAGGTGTCTAATCTGGGAGGTGATTATAAGAGGGAGCAGGAGGAAGCCGCAGTAGGCTTTGACGGAGTAGACGTGAGTTGGGTAGAAGTGGTCGCATATCTGCAAAGAGTAAATAGTAAAAAAGTTAAAAAAAATAAAACACCGGACAGCCTAAATAAAAAAACAGAAATAGTTTCCGACCTAAGTAGACATGGTGGCCAAATGTAACATTTAAAGTTATGATTCTAACGTTAAGCAAAAAATGTGAAGACTGGAGTCCAGTCTTCACATTTTTTTTGGTCTCCAGTCACTGGAGACCAAAAAATAAGTAAACTAACAGAGGTACTTACTCCCTCTGGACTAAATCGGGCGCCATTCCTCCAGCCTGAGGCTGCCGGATGAGCAGAGCAAAAAGTCTACTTTTGTGCTCTAGCACTGGGACTTCTAACACTGTGTATACAAAGTTTCATGTTATTCTACGACATGCTCGCTTAAAATGAATGCAAGGCAGAACACAGCTAAATACATTTCATGATATTATATACACTCCATTAGGTACTTCATTCAGGGGAATATTAATGTGGTGTTTCTAGTTTCAGGGTCTTTAGGCTAATGTAGGCGGACATTGGGCCCGGCCCACCGTTAAATCCACTAGAACCTGCCGCGTCTTGATCGGAGGCTGTTTATTCGACATATGAGCTGTGCGAGATTTCGTAGCGGTGAGTGAGGAAAAACCCACCAATAGGAATGCTTCGTTTTCCTAGCTCCACTTATTTTCCTCGCAAATGTCTAGTGGACGCGGTTACACACACACACGTGCGGTTTGACAGCTTCGATACGCCTCCCCACACTGCTCGGCTGCCTCGCACAGCTCTAACTGGATCTACGTCCCTAACCACTAGATCTGATGAATCATCCGTCACCTGTGACCCTGATGGTAGCCTGTAGCTCAGTCCCAACACAGAATATTATATACGTTATTACAGTTATAGAAACTTTAAATATATAAGCAAGGTTAAACTAGCGCCAGAACGAAATAAACGGACGTAAACCTTTGCAAATAGCTCCAGTAGTAATGATCATCGACACGAATGCTGTTAGAATATTGCCTGAAATAGCTAGTGGTATTTAAATAAACAAGCGTTGTACATTTTAATCACATATATATATTTGGCCTTAGTTATTAGTTCATACAAAAAACAAATAACAGATGTACTCAAAAACAATACAACTAACTAACTGAAACACTTTGATGTTGTTTAAGTACTTAGTTTAACCATATTAACTTACATTCTCAATTGTCTCTTTTAATGTGACCAGGCATGTGTTTTTGTTTATTTTTCTTTCTCTTTTTATATTTTGTTAGTATTTAACCCCCGGATTCACAACACTTCAGGGGCTGTACCCCTGACTTACTCCGCATGATGATGTAATATAAAATAAGTAATAAGTGGTGAACGGTGTTGGCCACACATATTGTATTTATTTATAAGGTTAATAATTTAAGACTCCCTTGTAGTCGCTGTTTGTTTACCTAAAAAAAAAAAATAATAATATTTCAGTGTCTTATGTAGTTTTGTGATGCAACCCACAATGTATAATTTCCTTATAGAGTACAAGTCACATTCGTTATATAGATCAGTGGTGGGGAATCTGTAAGGTTTGGAAAAGATGACTTTTTAGAAGGCACCTTTGCGCTCTTTCAACTTCTAAAAATTTGGTTTTCGTGGCCCCTCCCCATATAGAGATGCAGTAGGTCATAATGGACTGGGCTAATGCAATGTACAGCTGTTTCAACAATTTATTGGGGGCTACATGTTTTAAGATTTTAAATATCCACATAAGCTTCCTGATTCTCCCGTTGAGGTATTTAATATGGCTATGCCAAGAGAGACGCTGGTCAAGGCTTATACCAAGGTATTTGGTTGACGAGGCTTTTTTTATAGTTGAGCAGCTACATATAAGAGTGTCAGTCATGCTACATGTGTGTATTTTTAACTTCAGGTCTTTAGGAGGCTGCCCGCTCTCATATTTTGAGAAACACATGTGGTTGGTCTTGGTGGTGTTAAGGGTGAGCAAGTTCTGCGTAAGCCATGAAGCTATTTTGTTAAGTCCCATTTCCGCTTTTTTATAAACTCCATCCCAAGAGCTAACATTGAATACCACCACTGTGTCGTCAGCGTACGAGAACACACTGCCCCAATCAAGCTTCATGTTAGTTAAGTCATTGATTTATGTTAAAAAGAGCGTAGGTCCTAGCACGCTGCCTTGGGGGACGCCAAAAGAAATCGTACACTCGGAACTCGTGTGATTACCTTTTTTTACCTTCTGGGTCCGGTCATGCAGATAACTCTTGAATAGTTCTAGGGGATTCCCACGAACACTAATATTTTCAAGTTTACTCACAAGAAGGGGGAGAGAGACAGTGTCAAACGCCTTCCGCATGTCGAGAAATACTGCTAGGCATTTATTACCTGTGTCTGTGTGCCGAGTGATTTCAGCTGTAAGCGCTAATACCCCATCTTCTGTGGATTTTCCATGCCTAAATCCAAACTGGGAGTCTGAGAGGATGTGAAATTTGTTAAGGTAGTTAACTAGCCTACGGTTTATTAGTTTCTCCATTATTTTGGAGACGGCAGGTAATACAGATATTGGGCGGTAGTTATTGACGTCTTCTCTCTTCCCGGCCTTGTGCACGGGTGTTACTATTGCCTGTTTAGTTGCTTCGGAAACACTCCCCTTTCAAAGCACAAGTTAGTCAGTCTGCTTATAATTGGGGCAACTATATATCTAGCGAGCTTTAGAAATTTTGTGGGGATTCCATCCCAACCAGGAGCGCTATTGTTTTTGAGACTCCTAAGTGTGTCATCTACTTCCTTAGGGTCAGTTTCAAAAAGAGCGAAAGACGAGGGATTGGTTGAAAGACTAGATACGTGAAAAGTCTTTTGGTGCGACATATGATTATTAAAAGCGTCCTCAGCAAGTTTTTTTTCCCACATTTGCAAAGAAAACGTTAACATGGTCTACGGCCATAGAAGCAGATGGTCTCGAGGTAAGAAGCTCTTAATTATTATTATCCTCGGTTTTATAATGGGTTATCATTTTGATTGTGTTCCAAAGGGTTTTGGGATTATTTGTCGCTTTTTCAAGTTGCTCTCTGTCGTATTTTCTCTTTAAATTTTTTATTAGATTGTTGCAATAATTGCGATATCTTTTGTACGTGACCGTCAAGGTCTCATTGTCAGGATCCGCTCTGACCTTCAATTGCATTCTGTTCCTATTCCTAATGCATCTTAACATACCAGGGGTGATCCAAGGTTTTATTATACATTTATTATTAGGGGACCTTTTATTCAGTTTACTGATTGCTAGGGATTCATTGAGTTTATTAAGTAATAGTTCTATTTACTATGAAGTGTGGATCAGAGCTCGATAAGAGATGTGCAAAATTTATTTGAGATAGATACTTGAGAGCTATCGGGTAGTTGATTTTCTGGACGTGCATAGGTTCTTTGCTTTTGATGAGTGTGGCTAGAGCTAGGAAGATGGTGAGATGATCAGTAATTGAGGTATTAATAACTGCCGTGTAGGCTATAGTTTTGCCGGGTTCAGTTTTTAACATAATGTGATCCAAGCAGCTCTTACTCGTACCCCTAGTTTGAAATATATGTCCCGGGAGAAGACCGTAAGTAGAAAGCATATTGATATAGTGATTCCTGTTATTTCTCACTAGTGATGTTTCTTGTGGTCGTGGGATAAGATTTATGTTGATGTCTCCCGTAATGACTATATTATGATGATTATTTATAGTGTCTATTATTATTATTCTGGTAGTGGCTTTCGGGCTGTCAAAGCCCTTATATCACTGCGACCATCGCTGATCTATTGTGATCGCCACTCACTACAATTCTTGGTCAAGTCCTGCAAACTCGAAGAATTGCAGGATTTTGTTGAACTCAAGAAATTTGATCTCCTCCGGGCACATGATGTGTTTGCCCAGGAAGGAGTTACGACTGCGCATGAGGCAAGGGCAATCGGTAAGGATGTGTGTAGGCGTCTCCTCTGCTTCAAAGCAGAATCTGCACTGCCTTGTGTCACACAGTCATATCGTTTGCATGTGCTTATTTAGGCGGCAGTGCCCAGTAAGCACCCTGACCAGCATGCGTAGACGGTTCCTACTTAGCGCCAAGGCGTCAGAAGACGCCTTTTTGCTAAAGGCTCTAATAAGTGCCTTGGAATGTTTCAGTCCTGGGTTAGCTCTCCAGGCTTGAATGGTCTTGTAGAAACAATAGGCTTTTAGAGTGAGCTTGGTTAGACTTTTAGGGATACCACAGAACGGCTCTGGTCCGCAGTGTGTTCCCTTCGCCCCCGCTCGTGCAAGCTCATCAGCCTTTTCATTTCCCTCGATGCCTGCATGCCCTGGGACCCAACGTAAAATTACCTTGTTTTTGATACCCAGGTCATTCAATAGTTCCCGGCAGTTCTCGACCAGCCTCGACGTTGTGACGTTAGAGGTAAGAGCCAAGAGAGCCGCCTGGCTATCCGAGTGGATATAAATAGTATGATTAAGGAAGGCGCTTTGCAGATTCGTTGTCGCACATTCTAGAATGGCGTATACCACTGCCTGGAATATAGAAGTGTGCTTACCCAGGTTCAGACTGATCGCTGCCCTGGGTGCCTCTCCATATATTCCGCATCCTACCTCCGATCCGGATTTGGAGCCATCAAAGAAAGAGCTTACTAGAAAGTGCAGGCGAGCCGCCTGCAGGGTCAGTTGTTCAGCGACATAGATGGGCGTGTCTGGGCTAAACTTGAGGCCCAGGTGTTTTGCACTGAGGTGATCATTTTTTTCATGTTGAAATCCTTGCATTTTTTCAGTACTTCTTTTTGAACAAGTCTAGAAGTAGTTTCAAGTATTATTGTCGAGGTTTTAGAGTTATCTTTATTATTGTTAAGTCGAGGCTATGGTTAAGACTCGTATGTCTTCTTTAAACTGCGCAAAGTCATCTTCGCGCTTTCTTTTGTTTCGTGTTGAGGCGTTGCGGGGGAGCCCGTCGAAGTTGTTTCGATGTCCATATCAGGAAGGTTTGATTCAGAGAGTGACTTTTCGAGCTTGTCATCCGCCATTGTACTATGTCAAATCAGTTGTCAAATAATTGTAGTAGATAAAATAAAATAATATTGGAATACATTGCTATCACATCCTAAAGGATGTAATGATAAATCATAAAATGTCATTATTTAAAAAAATCATTGACCGAGTAGAAGCATTTTTGCACTAGCCATCTTTTAAGTTGCCTTCTAAACATATTAAGGGGCATTTTTAGGGTTCCGTAGCCAAATGGCAAAAAACGGAACCCTTATAGATTCGTCATGTCTGTCCGTCCGTATGTCACAGCCACTTTTTTTCGAAACTATAAGAGCTATACTATAACTATAAGTAGATGTATTATGTGAACCACATTAACATTTTCACACAAAAATCGAAAAAAAAAACAGTTAGTTTTGGGGGTAGGTACTCAGAACTGAATCTCAAAACATTTTTTTTCATCAAACCCATATGTGTATCAATGGATAGGTCTTCAAAAATTATATTGAGGTTTCTAATCCACCGAAAATTGGTTTGAACGAGATCTAGTAAGTAGTTTTTTTTTAATACGTCATAAATCGTCAACCGTAATTTATTTTACGGAACCCTTCATGTGCGAGTCCGACTCGCACTTGGCCGCTTTTTAAAAAATCTTCTGGTGACTTATTGTAAATGGTAATAGCCATACAGAATGCACTTCTGCTGTAAAGTGTAGTCTTCCTAAATGGCACTACAATACGATCTGGATACCTTGAAGGTTACATGCATCCCTACATGTTTTAAAGAAGTCTGGATGATTCTTCACGAACAAGGATACTTCATACACATACATATTTAGATGGCACAGTCAACATGTTTAAGTTCTTGAACAAGGGACGACAGGAAGTCATAACATCTACATTGCAGATTACTCTGATATACTGTTTCTGTGCTATGAGAACTCGATTCACATGATGAGAATTTCTCCATAGGAGAATGCCATATCTGAGAAGGGAAGATATATAACCGTGGTATGCTTGGATCGCAGCAGCTTTGGAGCAGGTTTTTGTAAGTCGCCATAATGCATAGACAAATGAGTTGACTTTGCTACTTAATACGTCTATGTGATCCTTCCAAGAACATTTATCATCCACAGTGATGCCAATAAATTTTGTGTGAGCCGATTCTTCTATAATCTGACTTTCTAATGGTACGAGTATCTGGTAGTAACCAGTTTATGTTTTTTAGCATTTCTGTTAACAAATTGTATCAATTTTAATATTTAAGTTGTTAATGTTCATCCAAGCTACTATTTTAGAAACTGTGTTATTTAAATAAATAAATAATAAATAAATATTATGGGACAATCTTACACAAATCAACCTAGGCCCACGGTAAGCTCAGTAAGGCTTGTGTTGTGGGTACTAGGCGATGATTTGATTGATTTATGTTCTCATTGTATAAATTAGGATGCTGACCAGGTACAACAATTGATAGGTCATCGGCAAATAGAGTACAGTCTAATTCCGCGGCGTCTGGAAGGTCATTAATATAATCTCGTTCATCTTTTATTCCCTGTGGAGACATCCAGGTCCATTTCTTATTAAAACGTTTCTTAAAGAATGTATTCAATACGTATAATCTGTGTTTTGTTGCAAATTCTTTTGATCTATCACCATTATACGTAGTACTCGTATATTTACCAATGATGCTTTTCATATTTATTTCGTCCGTTCCCAATGTACTATTAAAGTCGCCCATTACAATTTTATTCTTGTGAGTATATCCTAAAGTTTTCCTTAAATCTGTGTAGAAGGAGTCTTTCTCTTCTGGACTGGCTATATCTGTTGGTGCATATGCGTGAACTATTGACCATTTGTTTTTAGAACCTGGTATATTTATGTTTAGGATTGCAATTCTCTCTGAAACTATAAACTCTTCGATATCTTGGTAGAGCTCCCTTTTTTACAAATAATCCAACTCTGAACATACCCTTTGTCTCGCCTTTATAAAAGAAGATTTACTCATTTCGGTCTAAGATCTCTTCTCCCAGCCGCCTTACTTCACTTTTTTTTATCCACAGCTTGTTCTAATTGTATTGATGACTCTTCTGTTCTAAGTGTTCAAGAATTGCTTTTTTCTTAATTAATGTGTTTTCGTCGGTATGGCGGGAACACTGTATAAACGCTTCTTACTTTTTTTTAAAATACCGGTTTGCCAAGGTATGAAATAGTAAATTCGAAAGATGGTAAGTTTTCTTAGCAACATTATTCAAAAGATCGAAATTAAAATTCCTACTTTTTACCAAATTTTGATATATTGGTTATGTAGGCTAAAGCCTACACCACGCATTTAACGGTTGTTAATGATTTAATTTTGATATTGCGTTTTATCTTTAAAATGCTAGTTACAAAGTCGAAAAAGTACCTAAGTATAAGGCAAGCTGCAGCTGTCTATTAAGTTACAAGCAGCAAGATGTCTTTCCAACGACGTGAGTTAAGGAAAGTTTCTAATGTTCGTCGTTTACTTCTGACAGTCTTCGAGATGACTTTTGAAAAGTAATTTACTTTACGTTATTGCTCAGACTTAACTTGCATCTTCAAACGCGTAGGTACCAATTTATTTATATTTTTTGTTAAATAGCTTTCGTTTTCATATTGATTTTCTAGTACTTACGCGTGTTCAGACTTTAAACTAGGCTGAGTTTGTATCTGAGACGTCTGCGAGAGCGATTAACAATTATTTATTAACTTAAAATTAAAATTCCAGGTAAGATAAAATAACATTATTCTAGATTACCTATGAAATACAATTACACGCAAAATTTAAATAATTCGGTGAGATTTCAAGTATAAATTAATACTAACAGGAAAACCAAATAGGCTGTCATAACCAATTTATAATATAAAAGTTTAATCTAATTGGCCGTATCTTGTGCGTGTGTGTGATCTAATTGAACTTTGTTGTGTGTAGTGTTTGTGTTGTAATGGAATCATGTATGTATAATGTATATTCGGTGATGGAAAACATCGTGAGGAAACCGGTCTAATCACAAAAAGGTCTAGTTTTCCCTCTGGGTTGGAAGGTCAGATGGCAGTCGCTTTCGTAAAACGAGTGCCTATGCCAAATCTTGGGATTAGGTTTCAAAGCGGACCCCGGGCTCCTTTAGGGGCACAACCGGGTATAACGCTAGGAGGTTGATGATAATGCAGTCTTTGTAATAAGCTTTTGACGTGATAACGTCGTATAAATCGATGAACACCGGCAGCACGCACGACAAAGTATGGTTCGTCATAAACGTTATCACGTAAAATTATCGTCCGTAAACCGTCTTTATAGACAACCAATTTTTTTTTTAGTTTCCTGGTAGGATAGTGAGTAAAGCCATTTCAGTATCATTTTTTTAGCTCTTTAAACGGAGAGAGTTTTTATGTCAAGTGACCTGCTGGTTGTAAGTGTAAGGATGGGCGAATGCCGGGGACCTCCAGACCAGGCCGGCTAGTATAGTGAAGCTCTTTTCACACGAAAGACGATAAGTCACGTGACATTCACGTGATTTGTCTACTTATTCACTCAAATTCAGAAATAAATTGTATTTTAACCGTCCGCGGGGGTTTCGTTTTACTTTCAGAGAAAATCTGATTCTGCAATGCTTTTTTGAAAAAAATATTAGTCTTTGTTTAGCGGGCCAAATTATACCAAAATATTGTTGTGGTATGATAATGACTACAAGAAGCCATTTCCCTAAGTATAGTAGAAAAAAAGTATCCTTAAATTTTAAATTGACTATTTCTATCGAGAGCCGATTCTCAGCCCACAGTGCGACGATCCGCACAAAAAATACAATAAATATAAGGCAATAAAGGTAAGTAACCTAGTGGTTACTTACCTTTATTGCCGCTCCTTTGACTCGCGCCAAAAAACCGACAAAACAGGGAGCAGTGGACATTAGGAGGAGCAAGCTGAGCGGCATGACGAATAACGTTACGACTCTATGTCTCTGCCTTCTTGTCTCGCTATTTCCCATTTCACTCGACGAGTGTGTGGCAGGGGTATTAGGGTGCGACGGGTGTAGGTAGCTAGCTGTCTTTTAAAATGAGAATGGCAGGCATTTACAATAGCGATAAATTAAACCGAATGGAATCGCGGCCCAGTATAGCTTTTTATTATAATCCAGCGGCAGTGGTCGGTAAAGGATGCGTAGCTCAAATGGGTTACCGAGCGGAAATCATATCGAAGTTGAACAATTAACAAGTCATTGCCAAATGATGGTAATTTTTCACGTAACTTACATACCTACTCACATTATTACATTTTTGTTGTCAAAATCAGTCTCTACAATGCTGTTAATAGAGTCTGGCAAACGCAGCCACCCAAATACGCGGCAACACTATTGTTATATGTTTCTGTATAAGTATTAGTATCTATATGTATGTATCTATTATATATATCATCGCCTAGTACCCACAACACAAGCCTTTACTGAGCTTACCGTGGGCCTAGGTTGATTTGTGTAAGATTGTCCCGTAATATTTATTTATTTATTATTTATTTATTTATTAGGACGTTTATATATTTGTTTTAAAATAAAAGTAACCAGGGGAAATGAAAGGAACATTTTCAGTGATTGGGCAACACCCGGTATTTACAAAAGTAGGAACCATATGTACGGAACTATATGGTATGAGAAGTGTTAACAAGGATCCTCAATTTTTAGATTACGTTCGCAACTACTCAAAAACCTTTAAACTAGTTTGTAAAGTTGCAAAGTCTATATTTATTACTATGAAAATTAAAGGCTCTGTTGATAAGATAAAATTAGTATGGAAAATTATTAATAGTGAAACTGGAAGAATAAAAAAGAGAGAGCCTCAAGTCACCCTTCAAATCGGGGACAACATCATAAACACTGACTTAGAAATAGCACAGGAATTTGAAACATTCTTCACAAATATTCCCTTAGAAACAACGAGATCCTTAAATTCGTCTCCTGACTTATCCGAATCACTTTTAAGGAGCTGTTTAAATGAAAGTGACAATATATTTAAATTTACTCATGTTACTCCAAGTCAAATAATTAAGACGTTTAATTTACTTTATGTTAAAAAAAAACTGAAGATCGAGTGTTGGTCAACGAGAATATAAATAAGAGACGGGACTTCGAACAAGGTTTTGGATGACAGTGGCATTGTCATTTGATTTTGACATGACAACTCATTCGAACTTTAGCTAGTTTGAAATACCACAATACCAATAAAAATAAACGCTAGTACGGAAGTAGACTTACCAACCTAACGAACGAGGACGATAAAAAAAAGGCTTGTAGTACTTAACGTTATCGATATCGATAATATTAGAACCCAACGTTATCGATATCGATAAATTATGATTAGGGACGTCGTTGGGCCCACTGCATGAACAGAAAATTGCTTTACAAAATCTAAAACTAATCCGATTTAAGTATGAAATAATAAAAGGAGAACAAATATTTCATACAGTTTATTTCACACTTATTTCCAAATCTCAGTATATTAACAAAAAATCACCAATCTGTACACATATCTTTGCGGGTCGCAATGAATTCTTCTCGAACTAAGAAACCTCGCGCTTGTAGGTTTTATCCAAGTACCAACCGTTGTTTATCATAAGTAAATCAATATTGGCGCTTGATATTTCGTTATTAATACTGTGCCGACAAGGCACATTCTAAATTAGCGATTAGATATTGTATAATACGTGCCGTAGATTAAGTACGTGCGAGATGTGCGAATGATGATACATGTAGCTACTCGTATATATACCGTTTGAGTTAATGAATAAAGAACTACTATTGTGTTGACAGTACTTCAGAGTCTCTTTCTGAGTGTGGACTGCCATAAACCCCTCTGGGGTGAAGTCCACACTCACCCTGTCTACTCCCTTATCAATTCTAATTATTGCTAGGCAGTGTACACTATCCTCAACCACCAACCACCGATTGGCAAAGTGGTGACCCCGACTGAAACAAGAAGAACACGCATCAGTGAAGCCCTACTGAAGAAACACGCCGCAACCCGACGACTGAACACGCAACTATCTGGCAACAAAATCAAAACGCCTGCTTCCGACGACTGAACGCGCAACCATCTGGTAAAGTGGGGACAAAAATACGCCGCACCCACCTGAAGAAATAAGCCGCGACACATTGAAGAAACACGCTGCACCCTCTCGAAGATATACTCCGCGCCTGCTCGAAGATATACGCCGCACCCGCTCGAAAAATACGCCGCGCCACATTAAAGAAACACGCTGCACCCGCCCGAAGAAATATGCCGCGCCCGCTTGCATTAGGTATATGGAACACTGCCTAAAACAAAAGTCCAATGAAGAAACGCGCCGCTCCCGACGACCAGAACAACGCGCTCCCGACTGGAATTACACCCTTGTTGATAAAGAGACCACATTGAAAACGCATTCTCATTTTTCTCTCCAGGACCCCATTCAAACGCCTTCTCATCGAGTATGATATTCCGACAAGGAAGACATAACTGAGCTGCAGCGTCAATATGTTAATTCATATTACAGCGCACACGACAAGCTAAGAAGCCTAAAACAGCAAATTGTGCATTTTGTCACGCGCCTTCGTGTCACACTAATCGTGGCCGACATTTTCGCCGTCCATCGAGCAGCGTCCAGTCCATGGTGCGACGCCTGCTGCGTCACGGCCCGGGGACATACTGGATGAAGAATTTGCAGCCGTTTAAGCCTGCCTCCGAAATTTCGCGAAGAAGTGTAAGGTCGAAGACGTCACTCATTACAAGGATAGCGTCGCAACGCAACACAGTTGGTGAAAATGCAACTCGTCATAATTATACAGAACAGAAACAATTCGCAGTACGCGTAATAAAGTGTCAACGTAGCGTGCAGCGCTGAACGTAGGATAGTTTTTTGTCAAGATCAGGGTCGCGGAGTCGCGTCGTCAGCATACTTTTATTCCATTTTTTTCAAGGTAGGTAATTAACTAAATATGCTATTTTTGATTGTGTTATTTATATTTAGACAACTAATCATGTTTTTGTATTTTCTATTATTGTGCTGTATGTAACATTGCCCTAGAAGACGAATGCCCAGAATGAGATAAGCTGTTGCTCTGAGCCTATATGCCTCTATTTATTTTTATTGTGCCAAGCCCAACTTGTAATTGACCGAAAAGGTAATTCAAGCCTGGATTGTATGTACACGACGTACTTTCTTTCGCACTGTTTTATACATTTTGTGGTCTTATACACACAGCAAATTTAACATTTCTCAAGCATCATAAAACGAGCTTAGAAATGCGTGTGTCTATTATATTAAGTATTTTGTTTTTTAGTGATTTAGTTGTTTTGATTGTTATTGTGTAAATATCTACTTTTCTCATATGTATGTGACCAGTAATTTAGCAGGAGATGGGATTTCATCCCATTTTTGTTGTAAGGGGGGAGATATGTGCCGACAAGGCACATTCTAAATTAGCGATTAGATATTGTATAATACGTGCCGTAGATTAAGTACGTGCGAGATGTGCGAATGATGATACATGTAGCTACTCGTATATATACCGTGTGAGTTAATGAATAAAGAACTACTATTGTGTTGACAGTACTTCAGAGTCTCTCTCTGAGTGTGGACTGCCATAAACCCCTCTGGGGTGAAGTCCACACTCACCCTGTCTACTCCCTTATCAACATTCTAATTATTGCCAGGCAGTGGACACTATCCTCAACCACCAACCACCGCCTGGCAAAAATACTTACGTGTTTTATTTTTAGATAATTATTAATTTGATTTCGTCAAAAGCATTGTTTGTTTGACACAAATTTTTAACAAATAACAAAAAAACAATGTTTTCTCGTGAAGTTATAATAACCGGCCAAAGTCACCATGACAAAATGACAGACAGAGAAAGAACGGAAGTAGGTGATAGCATGAGTCCGCCATAGCAATAGCACAGATAGAAAACTTGTCACTTGTCAGAACTTGTCAGATTTGATCTGAATTTGAGCAGTTGGACGTCATTCATATTTTTGTTCCTAGTTGCGCTACTACACTGGTGTTGACTGTTGATTATCTGCCTTATATCTCTATTGTGTACTCACGTCTTTAAGCGAAGAAGCGATGAAGATGACGTACACGCTCGTGCCTCCCAAGCACACTCCCGCCATAGCGTAGTCTGCAAAGTGCCTGTAATAAATAAAAAAATATTAGAAGAAAATCATACCTATCACAGTGTTCCGGTGGAAAGTCATAAGTCTCATTGTTACTAACATTTTATATGGATTACTATTTTCCGAAAAAAAAAAAAAAAAAAAAATAAATAAGGCTAGAAATCGAGAACGACCTGGCTGTTATATTATCAATCACTAATACCTCATAACACTATATAAAGTTTCTCAATTATTTGGAGCAATCATTCATTGTCGGATCTTCAAAGAGAGCACATCTATTAAGCGTCATTAACGTTATAGTAACACGTCAAGAGTGAACATTAGTTTACGAGACATTTCTGATAATTAGTCGCTTTGTTGACAAATGTATTATTACTATTTACATTATATTGAATTAGATTTTTAAAACATATTTAATTATTTGGGGTCTACGTGACGCATTATTGCTAACAAAATATTGTTATATTTACTACTTATATTCACTTAAGCTTTTAATTATGTTCCCGCGGTCCGCCACGGAAATGTTGTTATCAATATGATGGCCATGAAGCGTAATTATCCGGTAAACGTGTTTGTCCACCGGAGTCCGCCGGATATTATTCTATGAGCCCTCTACGAGTTTCGTAGAAGTGCTACGCCGAGAGCTTAGTTTCAAGAACTTAATCGTATTCATGTTCTGTTTTCTTCTCAGATGTGTTTTATCACGGCCTATTTTCAAGATTGTATCTACATATTTGAGTTGTTGAAGGCTGCCTTTCGTTTACCGACTGAAAAAACACGACATGTTCTGCAGTATACTATGTCATGTAGAAAATGAGAACCTTTGCAATCGTGTTGCATATTTGTGCAAAAAAACTAACATAATATATTAGAATAAAGTAAACAGAACCCATAGAGATATGTTGGATCAGTATTGTGATTGGTAAAATATTGTTGAAACTGTCAACTTGCCTAAAACAACCACGTCTATTATAAGTCTTGCCCCTTTTCCAATCGGTGCATTAAGTCCTCCATTATCTTCATTATCCACCCACATTCGCTTGCGGGAGTGATTTTGGTTCACCCAAGTTTCATCCAAATAAAATGCCAACTAATGCCCTACGGTATCAGCACGATACTGAGATTAACTTAAACTAATAAAAACATATAAATAAATTACATTATTAAGCAATGAAAATATAATCAATCTTATCGACATTTAATTAAATCCAGTATCGACATGCCGCCATCCCTACGGCCGCCGGCGTTTATTGGCTCAGTCGTCCGTTTGGTTTGAGGATACTATAGTTCAAGTCGAGCGGTTCTAGAACAAGAAGAGTGTTAAAGTAATACTTCGAATATAGGAAGGCCAAGAAAATACTCCAAAAAGTGCAGCAAGCGAACTCAACGTAGAAGATTAGTCATCTTTCACAGATTGATAACTCTGCCGTCAGCTCATTATTGGATGCTTATTCTAACATAGTCCAGGCAATGAATTGACAACTTGTATGGAAAAAATGTCAAATTAGGAAATAATTTATAATAGCTGATTTTTTCTTTGTAATGGATATATTATCAATTAAATAGTTACCTAGCGACAAAATCCAACAAAATTTCAGACATCAAAAAAATGATAACTTAACTAGCTTCTGAAAAGTCAGACAAAATGTAAATAAATGGTTTTATCTTTATTTTGGTTCATTTACATTTGCTCTATATTATTAAAAATAAATTATAAAAAAAAAACAATTCATGCTTTATTTAAATCTATATAAATACTTCCAGATGGAGAGTTTGTTGGATTCTTGAATAAAGCATCTTAGAATAATGTTTTAAAATTAAATAAACAAAAACAGCGCTATTATAAATTAATGTTTTTCAAAACCGTATTTTGCCTGGAGTAACAGTAATTTATGATAATTAAATACGGCTCAGAACTTTCACGAGTCTCCATGGTACAATCTGCCGGCTTCTGTGCATAAAGTCCACGGGGCTGAAGTTATTAACCATGTACTGGTGTGTATAGTAGAGCTATCTGAAGAAGGTGTCGAGTCCATAAATAAAAATATAAAGCCACTAAGGCTTTAAATAATACAATAATGACACGCGTTTTGACAAATACCGATATTTTAAATCGACTTTTACTAATTTCGATCCATTCATTACGGCACTTAGGAAGTCACCAAGGAAGAAAAAAGCGGCCAAGTGCGAGTTGGACTCGCACATGAAGGGTTCCGTAAAATAAATTGCGGTTTACAATTGATGACGTATTAAAAAAAACTACTTACTAGATCTCGTTCAAATTATTTTTCGGTGGAAGTCTGCATGGTAATGTACATCATATCTTTTTTTTAGTTTTATCATTGTCTTATTTCAGAAGTTACAACGGGGGGGACACACATTTTACTACTTTGGAAGTGTCTCTCGCGCAAACTATTCAGTTTAGAAAAAAATGATATTAGAAACCTCAATATCATTTTTGAACACCTATCTATAGATACCCCACACGTATGGGTTTAATGAAAAAAAAATTGAGTTTCAGTTCTGAATATGGGGACCCCCAAAACTAACAGTTTTTTTTCAATTTTTGTGTGAAAATCTTAATGCGGTTTACAGAATACATCTTCTTACCAAGTTTAAACAGTATAGCTCTTATAGCTTCGGAAAAAAGTGGCTGTGACATACGGACGGACAGACAGACAGACAGACAGACATGACGAATCTATAAGGGTTCCGTTTTTTGCCATTTGGCTACGGAACCCTAAAAAATGTTTTATCTGAATCTGTCACTACGCTTGCCCCATATAGAAAACAAGCAACTTACTTTTTTCTATTTTAATTTTTTTGGATATTTGGATAAAGGGCATAAAAACGCATCTACCTTCATCAAAATTTTTCTTCTAAGCCTTATATTTTCCATGTTATTAATATTTTTTTCTACTCCTGTACCGTTATCTGTCATTTATATAGGCTGTAGCTCAAATACAATGACACCACTAATAAGTCGTCGAAAAACTCTATGCTCTATGGCCCAAAAACGAACTGTTTAGCGTACTTTTTTGGTTCATACATTTTTCATAAAAGCACTGTTTAACTTTTTTTTAAATCGGCCGCTATATTGCAGTGGTGCCAACTTCATAAACAAATATTTCGAAATAAAAGTATTTATTTACGATTTAACATTTGTATATTATAAATTATTTATTACAATAATAATAAATCATCATCTATTGTGTGTTAAACTACATGTTTTATAAATTCTTGGTATTATTTATAAAAATAAACAGTTCAAATTCGGTCCGGGTCCGGATTCGGTTTGGTTCGGATGGCAAGTGCAAACAAATTAAAAACAAAACAAACCATAAGCAAGAGCTGTCACATTTCCGATTTCCCTCCAAAA
Source organism: Epinotia brunnichana (assembly GCA_963854355.1). Taxonomy (NCBI): domain Eukaryota; kingdom Metazoa; phylum Arthropoda; class Insecta; order Lepidoptera; family Tortricidae; genus Epinotia; species Epinotia brunnichana. The sequence goes on along the minus strand of OY977940.1, from coordinate 14,868,468 downwards.
TACAGTTCAAAATGAAAAGAAGAAAGTTGATAAACTATTAGTCCTAAACTATTAAGATTTTATTCGTGTTTGTGAAGACAAAAGTGTACGTTCCTTTTAAAATGGTCGAAGAAATTAATAACTGCACTCCTGAAGAAATTGTGTGAGTAGCAAAAGTACGAATAGAAAACTTGCTGGCTGAAAAGTTTAACTATTCTGTAGTCTGCTATTTATTTAAAATTTGTCGTAGAAAAAGTATTGTATGCAACGGTGTATAACTGGCCTAAAAACGCTCGTGGCGTCTTTAATTGCGATGCTCGCCGAGGCTCGCATCGCAACCCACGCCACTCGCGTTTTAAAACCCTTCTTATACAACAGTTGCATAAAATACTATTAAAATCCAAGTATCTTTTTTTGAGCACTTATTCTACGCTGTAAACAAGTATCTTGACGATTCTACGCTAAAACAAGTAACTCAAAAGGAGATACTTGGAAATCAAATGGGTTTGGAAGATAGCATCGGCGCGGCCGAATTTCACCTTCCCATACAAACGGAGTATCGTTTTCATTTTTAAACTACGTGTTGGATTGTAACGAAACTTTGCATATATAATGACATGAGGTATATCTAGGTCTGTTATTAGTTTATATGGCTCCAGTTTGTAAAACAAACGAAATACAGCAAAAACAAGTTTTGTATGAAACACTTAAATTTGCTGTATTTTTTTACTATGGTATCGGAAGCTACATAAACTTGTAATGTGGATATTGGACATGGATGAGCGGAGATGTGTTTTTAATACATGGGACTTTCCATGGTTTCCTAGCAGCCTGTGTATCTCGTCGCCTGTCCAATAAACAAGGCTAACATAATTTTCTTACCTTATATGCGCCGAAAATCTCCTAAGCTTTTTAGGGCCGTGTTTAAAAGATTTTTCGCAGGTTTCTGCATAGCCCAGTGAAGCTACTCGGCTTTCTTCACACAATGCACGAGAAGTTGACACCTTTAAAATAAATGTTGGAACAATGGATGGTTTTGAAATGTGAATTGTTTTATAGGTAAGAGATAAGAAATGCATGTAAGTAATTATTTGCTTGTTAGTTTATTTTTATTTATGATGTTGTTTTCTTGTTTTTACTAAATAAAATGTATAAAAGCACACAAAGCAATGGTTAAATGATTATTTTTTAAGTCATCATAAATTTAAGAGTTAGACTCTTGTCGGTGTAAAAGTATAAGTAGTAATATAAGTAGGTGTTGTATATACGAAAGGATACCATTAAGGAATGATTCACAATAACTTTACCCAGCCGAGTTTGGACACCGAGTTTTCAGATATTGGCGCGTATAGTTGAGATTTTCTGAACTGGACTGATCTTCTTATCTTCAGAACAATAGCATTCAAGTCTAACAATACGGCTGTGTTGTCGGACGCGTGCCATTTTTTGCAAGAAAAAGGTTAGCGCCACATATAATGTTCATTGTATAATGAACTCTATCAACTTATTCAATAGATTCAAAATGGACTGAAATATTTGAAAAAAACCCGTTCCCAGCGAGCCGATAAGGCGTTGTGTGTGGTATTTTATCTCGTAGCTAATTTGGAATCTATTATAAAAGAAGATAGAGTTCATTATTCAGTAAACATTTTACGTGGCGCTAACATTTTTTTTGCAAAGTTGAGTTCGCGGATGCAAACAATTCATAAGCTCAGAACAAAGGCCATTCATGAGCTCGGTTGAAATCGGCTTAACTATACCGGCCGTGCCGCACGTGCAGTCGACGGTGAACGAATCCGTACATAAATAAGGACATAAATATCTGTACAGGACTCTATTGTCAATGTCATAAAGGCGTGCACAGATCTGCTGTGTGGGCACCAGTCGTTGTAACAAGCTGTATCTCTAATCCCATCCTAATCGACCTACTTAACCTATTCTGTCTGCATTTTTCCAATATACATACATAAAGCCATTGCCATTACATATTTAAAATTTGTAACACAAACAAATCAAATGCCTATTGGAACTACAAGAGCGACTTCACTTACGTTTTTTACCCGGGAAACAGAAAATTAACATGCGAAATATGTGTCTGTGACGTACACTTTATTTAATCGGATTAATATGCTATCGGCATCGGCTCGGGCTCGGCTCATCGGTACACCGTCAGCCTAAAGCTGCGTACGGATTGCGCGTAATACATTGGCACGCGTAGTCGGTTACGCGTATCCTGGAACACCATGTCCGTACTTGCAGCTACGCGTACACTCTAGGGGAACGCGTGCCGCGCGAACTGGCTCGTGCACGAGCCGCCGGCAGTGGGTCGTGGCGGTCCGTCCAGATCCAATGTACGCGTAAACACACGCGTAACCGACTACGCGTAGCAGAGGGTACGGGCTATCTGTACGCGGCTTCATAAGTTGCTGAACACCTAAGTACCTTGTCGATTTCACTCGTTTGCCAAGTACATATGGCAGTTTCACATGACGTTTAATGCGACACGGTACAAAGCTGTTAAGCCCCTTGTGAGGCTGACAGTACTGTGAATCATCTTTAAAGTAGTGCCTTACTAATATATGGACGCAATGCGTAGCAATGAGTGCGACCAGGGCTGTGCCGAAACAGCCAGGGATGATGCCGATGTGTTTGAAGGCGGCTGGCATCGCGAGCAGCCCTGATCCGAGTGAGGACTTCAGAAGGTGGAAGAAAGAGCCCGCTGTTCTGAAAAAAAATGCTCGGATTACGTCGGAGAAAAAAGTCTTTTCATATATTGTTCTTAAGATTTTCAACAAATTGAGGTTGGGTTGCACCTAACCATCTGTGTGTGTAAGAGGTGTTTGTTAAAGTCTGAATGTGTGGTAAGTTTGGCAAGTTTGTATGGAAGGATATCTGCCGGCGCCACATTTAACGTTGGTCGGTCTATAATCGTAAGTTGGTGTGACAACTAAGGGTGGTATTTAATACGAAAGAGAAAGGCACTGGTTCCGATCGCAAAGAAAACAAAAGTATATGTATAGAAAAACAGACAAACGATATAAAAAGCTAAAAATAGGTACTATAAATATTTGTGCAATCTTGAACAGGTAGTTGAATGATTTTTATCCGAAAGTAATTTTAATATCCTTAAAAAAGATAAATATTAAGAAATGTAATTAAAACCATTTCAAACGAAAAAAAAAACAATCGTTCAAGTTGTCTTCTAGTAATCGGGGAACAGACATAAAAAAAAAATGATCCCACCGAACTAAGAACCCTCCTTTTTAAAAGCGGGTTAAAAATGGCTTACGGGATAATCATTACTTACATAGAACACGGGATCAAAGAAATCTATAGCACTCGTTTGAAAGCGGCGCCATAAACAGATTGTGTGAAAGTCCTTCAACCCAAAAGATCGTTCACCCTGTTACTGTCAGAAAACATCCCAGGTCAAAGAGCCCTTATACTCGTAATTGAACCCGCAACACGCCATGTTGTCTAAATACAGCCAGAAATAGACGTTAAATATATTGAAGGGTTAATGTGAATCTATTTAATTGCTGGCCTTTACGTTTTCTTCCCCGACATAGCCGAAATTCGTAACACCAAATTTCAAGATTCTGAGTTCACGGGAAGTACCCTGTAGGTTTTGATTCCCTTGCGAGTTACGAACCAATTCGTATAGTTTCGAAAAAATAAACGGCTGTACCTTTTGATTGCGTTGGCTTAGAAGTTTGATTTTTGCACAGATCCACGGGAAAGTAGACTTGAGTATTGGATATAAATTTCAGCTTGATAACTAATTCCTAAGAAAAAGGGTCTTGACAGACGGACGGACGATCGGACAACAAAGTGATCCTATAAGGGTTCCGCTTTTTTCTTTCGAGGTGCGGAACCCTAAAAAAGACATGTAATAAAATTGGCATTCATTTATAAAACACTCTGTTATTTATTATTATACCCGGCCAAGTTTGTGTCGGGCCACGCCACGGCCACGCATAGTGTGTATGGTCACAGAATAAGTAATAGTACAAGTACAGAAGGCACACTCCTTTGATCTTTACAAAAGCCGCTTTTTTCTTAGCAAAAACACTATGATTTATGGCCCTCTGACGTCGTCGACTCAGGCGCAAGCCAAACGGAACGTTAAGGCTGTGTACGAACGGTGAAAATGAATTGGCTCAGTTGCCGCGTCGCCGATAGTGAGGGCTGTCAACGACTAAAAATAAAATAATAAGGTTTTGCCCATTTATTTCTTGCATTCAATATAGAGAGATATACATTTATATTCTTCATACAACATTTATTTAATTATTTATCTCTTAAATAATAAATCTCAGAAATTGGACGAATTGAATACACCAAGACCGCCAGGCCACCTTTTATTGGCTTTCCTGCAACCCACAGTAATGCAGAATCTTGATGCTTTATTTTTAAACATTTTAATTAAGTATGTTTAATTAAATTAAATAATGCAACGAATGCGAATAGAAAAATAGGGATAGTACGGCGGTATGCAGTTGTTGTTTTAGTAAGTAGGTATACTTGACTATACTAGAATTTAAATTCACATAGGTATATCAGCAAACAATCAATTAAAATTTACCTGCATACTTAAACATAATAAAAATTGTTCTGGGTATTAGGTACTTGATTCCACTTGATTCATACAGTGTTATATATGGAAGTAGATACACCTATAATATCTCTTTTATTATTATTCAGTAACTACTTATTATCTATTAAGTTCATTTTCTTACCTTTTGGCATCTTTCGGGCATGCCGGGAGATAGAAAAATGCGAGATTCGATTTTTTTATATTGTTGTTGCAACCCGCTGCAATACAATATTTTTTAGGTTACTTTTTATTCATTTCAACAGTAATTCAACAACACACAAACATACGAATACGGTGCACGTTCACTTCCGATATAATATTTACGTAAGCTTGTGCGCGCGAAGTAGGTCGCGTGCGCGTCCGATCCCATCCACGGCGTGGCAGCCACTGAATAGGGCCCTGCCAAGGGGCAACCGGCATGTACTTGTAGCGATAAACGCAAATCGCGAGTGAGCCGCGCCTGGTATGGTTTCACGCGGTTCCATCGTTGCCCGCCCGTCACAGTGTGACTGATGTGACTTACGAGTACAATAAGGGGCCTTTTAAAGCTCATGGGCCAAAAACGGTGATGATAACTGTAGTATCCTGCACATGCATTGGCTGCAGGAGTGGAGGTAGTCAGCTGTCAACCGCCGTGCCGAGCGGACGTGCATGGAGTGCTTAGGTATATGTACCTGGTGTTACTGAGTATTTTACAAGTGGCGAACGAGGAAAACGTAAGTGCGATATTTTGTTAAAGGAAAGGAAAATAGTACCTAATTAGGAAAAAAGGTATACGAAAAAGAATTATCAAAGTTATTGGGTTATCCGGCCAATACTTTGTGTATCGGTTAACTATAGAGGTAAAAATTATCAAAAGGAAATCAACTCTAAGCATATCGTGTACTGTGTTGACGAGTATTCGAAATAATAAGTATCTAGAATCCATTGTCCACCAGAAGTTTCTCGATGAGTAATTTCTGTTGTCGATGTTGTTGGTATGGAATTCCTTTAACTATATTTAAAATGTATTGAATATCAAATGAAATAAATTGTGTGGCTAAATGCTGACAATTCGCGTGCAGTGATATTAACTTAAATAGGTAACTACCTATAATCCGTTACTTGGTTTGTTTTGTAAACGCGTGCGATGAAATGATTAGATGATTACCACTACTGATTGTCACTACTTTGTACTTAATGTTTACGGCTACCTTTATATATACCTATACTGTACATGCAGTGTAGGTAGGTACTATTCTGTTTAATAAATCTGTGAGATATCTAGTCCATACCTTTGTTATGATTGGGACAAAAGGTTTGGATGAGTATTTGAGATTATATGGAAGGTCAATATGATAGACCATATCTGTGATGATATAGCAAGTGGTCTTAAAGGTCAATTTGAGAGGCCGCGCCCATAAAAGTGGTATAAGAGACTTTTAAAATGAGAGGTCAATATTATAGACCATTGCGTTGTAATATGTGGTCAATTTGACAGGCTGCATGAATAAAAGTGATATGAAAGACTTTTATATAAGAAGTCAATATTATAGACCCTTGCGTTGTAATATGTCGTCAATTTGACAGGCTGCATGATTAAAATTGATATGCAAGACTTTTATATGAGAGGTCAATATTATAGACTATTGCGTTGTAATATGCGGTCAATTTGACAGGCTGCCTGAATAAAAGTAATATGAAAGACTTTTATATGAGAGGTAAACATTATAGACCATTGCGTTGTACTTAATATGTGGTCAATTTGACAGGCTGCCTAAATAAAAGTGATATGAAAGACTTTTATATAAGAAGTCAATATTATAGACCCTTGCGTTGTAATATGTGGTCAATTTGACTGGCTGCCTGAATAAAAGTGATATGAAAGACTTTTATATGAGAGGCCAATATTATATACCACCTGGGCCTGGGTGTTTAATACGTGCACTGTAATTAGAGGTCAATTTGATAGACCGCGTGATTAAAAGTGATGTGGAAGACTTGTGACTGATAACCTGATTGTGTATACGTGTACTGTTTCTACGAGAGGTCAATTTGACAGGCCGACTGAATAAAAACTTACTGATGCAAGTTTTGCACGAGGGGTCAATTTGACAGACCACGAGGGCCTTGGTATTGTATAAGATATGAAGTACCTATGTTGTGCTGTGTGTGTGTATTACGGCAGGGTTGTCGTGTATTCTGATACAAATAAATCAAAATCATCAGGATGGGTGAATGCGCCGGATCTACGAGTAATACAGAGATTACCAGCAGTTAGATTGTGTAACGCATTTGGGTGCGTCGCGTGGATCTGGATGTCACTTTCTGTATAGGAAATGACAGACGGCAAGTAATTAGTGTAATTACTAATAATTTAGTAAGTAACTGGTTGGTACGGTGCCTACAAGGCGTGCCTTCCACATCGTCAACGAAGTTTATATGGCGTTTACATTGGTTTACTATGATCATATCCCGCGACTGATATCGGTATATAGTTCTGTGCTGTACCTAGTCCTTCGAGTAATAAAGGGATGCTAACACAAGATACGGATGTTGATCCGGAAGTTAGAAATATTGCAAACAAGTGACGCATTAGAAGGTGACGGTTACACCTGGACTAAGCATCCACATCCAAGGTTTCTGACTTGGCGAGTGAACCCATTGATCTGTACGAGCTTTAAGGTTGTTGACTTAAGCATATAACATAATTCGATCATCTAGATCGATTTTCGCCCATTTCCATTCGCTGTACCGATTTGAAACTTTGAGAGAGAGAGAGTACCTATGTATGGATTGGATGATAATCAAATTATGAAGTGGGTATATAGTGCCAACAGGTACGAGTAAAGCACGAGTCCCGAAAGGAGGCGGTGAAATGTAGGAAAATGTTGATTTGGTACAACATATAGCGAAACAAGTGTTCCATTGGTGGGCGGAGAGGCGGCATATATTATGAAAGAAATTTAATTGCACTTCCTGGCAGATTGTTGTACCTGTTTGTTTCCCAAGTGGATGGAGCGTACCTGATGTAATGGATGGGTACCTAAATAAGATCATGAAGTGTATTTAATGTAACGTGAGGAAATATAAACAATTACAAGAAACCTTTTATAAATCTGAACAAAGGAAAAACAAAAATATATATAATTGCTGGGACGGTAAAACGGTAAAAACGGTATAACTTATTGATGAAGACATTTGTTTACTAGCAGTCAACGTAATTACATATTGCTATTCAAATGTCAGATACTGATGACGTCACCTGAAATAGGTACTGATGACAGCTATTTTAGCTGTTAAACAATAGCGAACATGCAAAATAAAACATGTATCTTCATGTTTTGGTTATGTATCTGAGCGCTTCATCGCGTCGTTGTTATTTGTTTGCCAACTAATTGCGGGACTATTTTGATGAGAATAAATTAATGCTGAGTCCATAAGTTGTTATTGGTGGAATGCTTAAATATGCAACAGAAATAAAAAAAAGTTTTATAATCAATATTGATTATTGCCTTACCATTCTAATTGATAGACCCATCCCTGATTTAAATAATGGCTTCCTATATTTTATAGAAATTTAATATTTTACTTAATGGGGGTGCTTATCAATTATCCTGTCCTAACGACAGTCGATAATCATTCGAAAAGATTAATGAAGAATTGCTGTCTGAAAACGTGGAGTTGAAGGAAACATGTTTGGATTGAGGGTAACTGTTGCGTGAAGGACATTAATACACAGCCCAGCCTGGAAACTGAGAGCAGACTGTTAGCGTCTCTTTTCATCAAGTAGGTACTGCATGTGCAGCATTCGTCGCGCGTTCATTCTAGGCGCTGGCGGAATGTATGGTATGTGTAGGTATGTGGAAAAAAGGATGTGTGGTACCGCTGTACAGAGATGGATGAATGCAGAACACTGGGGTTTGAAGAGGGAAAGTAATATATACATCAAATAATGCAGGAGGATGTCTTGCGGTGTAATGCCGGAAAATGACAAACTTGGGACAGGAGATACATGCAAGCAATAAATATTTAAAGAAGTAATATACCTATACGTACATTATTTGTTGGCGATGCATGAAATTCAGAATTATTAAAGCGAATTAAGAACGAATACAGTCGTCATTAGATCTGATCAATTTAATAATGGATCTGGTTTTGACCTGTGAATATTGAGCAGCTGAGCTAAGTGCATGCGTGGAGACAAATACTGGACCCATAATGCTTAGTGTACTATGATAGCAAGTATGGGGTATCCCTGACGATGTTTCAAAATTAATTTAATACAATATTTCTATAATTGAACTGTAGCTTGAGACTGGGCAACTTTTGTTAACTGTAACTAAAATTGACAAAGTTGTGTGGGATTGACTGAAGCGGATTTTGTTTTGCTGGATCGAATTGACACGTCCACTAATTAGAACGGACAAATTCCCAGCATACTATTGCGGGTGGTATTAAATCGGATTAAATCAAATTACATGTATTACATACTCTCCTGACCGGTTTCGGCCTCGGCGACTGCCTCGACTCCGACGTTGATGCCGTGTGCTCTGGTGTGGCTCACGTAGCCGATCTTATTTACGAAGGTTTTAGAAGTATGTGTACTCGATCTTTCGGTCTTCGTTACATGTATTATTGGTGTGCCATAGGGGTTGGCTTCCATGCGTGTACATTGCAATACATGTGTGATCTAGCGGAAAATTAATAAATTGGTTTTCCTCCAGTGGGACGACTCAGAATGTTGTCATTTATAATAGAATGTATACAGAGGGATATACATGGCTCGCCGGGTTTCTTACGCCGGGTTTTCTCGTGGCAGAGGTTTATTTTTACAACCGGTGGTAGTTACAGGATAAATACCGGCGAGGAACATAATATTTAAATGCCTGCTTTAAATAATGCTTTATTGTGTTTATAACTAAAGCATTCTGTTTTGAATATGTACATAAGTAAAAAAAAATGGATTTTGTTATAAAGTAGCCCATTAAATTAATCTATTATTCACCATTTATAAACACACTTCAAAAAATGAAGACTAAGAAGTATGCAATAGAAATTAAAATAAATAAGATGAAATAAGACTAGACTACTGTTATAGATAATAATAAAATGAAGACTAAGAGGAACTTATAGCAGTTGCCTGTCAGAGATCGCTCTTTGGTAGTGGGACCACCTGTTATTGGCCTGTTTTGATATGCTGTACCTACTCTATATTGGTTTTCTAATATTATTTGTTATTGAGGTGTGCAATAGGAGCATTTATATTGTTTTGTAATGGGACTTACATTTATTACTGAATGAAACTAGACTAAATCTAAACTGATCATTGTATAATGGTGCCGGAGTTGCTGGCGGCCGCGTTGAGCAATTAATAAAAATGCATTGTTACAAACAAAAACGACACACAAAATTTACCTACAGATTCATTTGAGTAAATATTTTCAAAAGCAACATAAATCCGATGAATTGAAAAAACGAGTTAATGAGAGGGGATGGCTGGCGTGTGTCGACGTTTAAATTGAATAACTCGCACACAGGGCATTCGTCATTATTGGTGTCGAGAGTAAAACGTATAACAAACTATTAGGGGATAACTAGTTTGTACTTATCGAAGTTTCAATTAAATAACTCGCACACAAGGCATTCGTCATTAATAATGTCAATAGTAAAACGTATCACAAACTATTAACGCCTTACCCAGACTCTTTTATTTTCGTTAATAAGGAAGGGATGTAGTATCCTGCACATGCATTGGCTGCAGGAGTGGAGGTAGTCAGCTGTCAACCGCCGTGCCGAGCGGACGTGCATGGAGTGCTTAGGTATATGTACCTGGTGTTACTGAGTATTTTACAATAACTAAAGAAGGAGCTTTGTACGCAAGTTTTATTTTCCAAATATGTACAATACATGTTTTTAGTTGGTTGGCTATTAGGTACCTAGTTACCTAAACGCTTACCTATACATATAGTCTGCGAATACAAAATGAACGCTCGAGTCGGGCGTGCGGCGAAGCGGGGCGTGCGGCGTGCATGTTAAACAAATGAGGCTCATACTGGTGTCCTGAGTAGACGCTGCACACATTGAATGCACGCTCGCCCGCCCCGCTGCACGCCCCGCCGACCGTTCCGCTCCGAGCGTCCACTCAGGCCTTAGACTTAGATTGGCTTGTTTACTTACGAAGTAGGGTGAGTGACATTTCTGTGTTCGAATGGGTTGTATTTGTTGTCGGTTGCTAATTGATCCCCTCGCGCCAATGTGACAATCGAACGTGTCTGGAATTCACTAAAACAAGAAAATTACATTGGTTTAAGGCGATGTAGGCTCGTGGTCGTCTCTCCCTCTCACTGAGCATAAGCGTGAGCGAGATGGAAGTGCGTGTTCGGAAGCGTGGATATCAGGTTTTTTTTAATTTTAATATTTTTTGCGTTTAAATAAATAAAAAAGTAGGTAATAGCTGAGTTCCCTCAAACATAATATTGCCGATTTTTAGAACCAATTTTAATATGTTTAGCTGTTGTGCATAATTTTTTAAGATTTTTTTAAGTGTATTTTCGACCTATGTTCGTGATTTTTTTCTACCAGGCGAAAGTCAAAAACTGAGGATTCGAATAGCTGTTGTCCCTCGAGAAAGGCCTCAAGATTGCTTATTAAATGTAAGGCAGCCGTATTAGGGAGCGACCACACCGCCGGTGCGTAACGCTGCGTATACGCGTTGACGTGTCGTATGCGTCACGTCTTTTCCATACATTTTGCTGCGTGTACGGTGCGTCATTGTATTTTGAGCTGCGGTCTGGTCGCGCCTTTATAATCCAAACAAGAGCTACGATTAAAAAAAATCGTTTTCGGAGCGCACGTCGCCTTAAATAAAAAACAAAACAACAAAAAAAAATAGTTTATTTTCACATTCCTTAGATTCATAGCATAGCATTGTTAGTTACAAAACACTTATACAACTACATTAGTAAAATTAATATTAAATGGCCACATGAATTATTTTATTTTATTTTTTAGGACGTACGACATGTAGGTCGGTGTATCGGCGGAGTATGTCCGGGTCCCACCTCTCTGCTATCATTTTCAGGATGCTACATTCATTTTCATTTTGAGCTCCCCTCGTCTGCATCACCACAGACGCCGTCTTCTTCCGTCTTAAGATTTGAATAGCGATACGTCGCACATTGGAATGTTATCTCATCTCGCCCATATTTGAGAGTTGGATAGGTCTGTCTGTAGGTATGTGGTCTTGTGTGTTCCTGGAAGTAAGGCCACTAGAGTTCCCGAGTACGTGTTGTGTTGCGAGTTAAGGCCGAAATGCACTGAAAGCGGTGGCGGTGCGGTGCGGAGGCAGTAGCGGTTGTAATGTTCGAGCTAATATGAAAAGGTCCGCACAGAATACCGCGGCGGGACGCGGCGCGGCGCGGTATTCTGTGCGGACCTTTTCATATTAGCTCGAACATTACAGCCGGTACCGCTTCCGCACCGCACAGCGCCGCATCGCCACCGCTGTCTGTACGTTTCGACCTTAAAGGATGTATTTATTTCTAGCTGGCATAGCTGTCAAGACAACGATTTCTCAAATCAATGAAGAGTCGGCAACGTGCTTGTTTGCACTCCTCGGGGTTCGCAAGTGTCTACTTACCACCAGGAAAGCCGTATGCTTGTTTGCAACAGCAGTGGTATGAAAATAAATACAGCCGGACGGCAGCACCGCGCGGCGGCGGCTATATAGCAAGACCAAGTCAACGCGTCAACGGACGCATAAAAACAGATTTTATCAATTGCCAGGAATCTTGCTTGCAAATCCTGTTACATTAAAGACTAGCCGTTTAAAAAAAGTTAATTATTAAATCGAGAATGCGGCTCAGACTGTTTATAGCATATATGGTTTGGTTTGGTAATATAATAGTGGTGTAGACCTCATGTTAATAGTAGTTTATGCAATCGTTATACAATGTATGCTTTTTAAGTCGAGTACCACGTTTAGGCCACGAAGCTTGCTGAGTGGCCTGATAAAGGTACGAGACTTAAAAAGCTAATTATATAACTATTGTATACAATACTTTTTCTACGAGTCAACGGAAATAATAATTTATTAAACAAACTTGGTATCAATTGAAAATCGCCCTGCTGAAATGAAGCGCAGCAGCTTAGTAATTTTGCGCGTTGATGTCTTCACAGTTATCTTATACAGCTCCTGGATTCATAAGATGACTGCTGGCGGTTATCTTATGAAACCATACGAGCTCCGTCACCAGCTGGTAGAGCTCCAGGATTAAAAAGTATGTGATCTTAGTTTCGTGTACGAAATCTTAATTCAAAGATTAAAGTCGACGAGTAGAAAAAATGGATATCGTAGTGTTGCTAAATAGATATTAAACCACTAAATTATTGTAATTAAGTAAACGTTAAAAAGTATAATTAAAATCATAGAAAGACCTTGAAAGTTTAGAAAAAATATGTTTTTTTTGTAATTGTCCAAGGTGTAGGTACATCATTTTAAAGCTACCAATAAAATCCTTCCGCTTTTATAGAAGCAAAATTGTATGATTGTATAACCTAAACGCAGTATTTCGCAACCGAAACAGCAATTTGGGCGTTTTGGGCTGGCCACCAGCGACGCAGCGAGATTTTTGTCTCAAAGTTTTGGGTATTTATTTATGTTCTTTAATTGTAGTTTCTCCCATACACACATTTGTTTCTCTCCAAAAACTGGGTCGAATGGCATTGGCGGGGTTGTATAACGTACATAACAATGTTTGTATACCTTGAGTGATGAATAAAATATAATCTATCTATCTATTTGGAGTTTATGAAACATGATTATTACAGAAAAAACCCAAGTCGCTATATATGGGCTGATAATATTTGAAGAGTTCCGTCGATGAGGATCTCAGAATTAACACTTCATTAGTTGCTACTTCAACGGAATCATGTCAGAATCTTTGACGTACTTTACATCTTTGAGGAGTTCCATAAGTCATCTGTGATCTTCATCATCAATTCCGCTTCACCAAAATTACGATTTCCAAGGGTAAATACATGAGTTATAATAGAAAATACCGAAATCACTACAAGCGTGCCTATAAAATTTGAGGGTTGCCCTCAATTTCCCTGGGATCCCATCATCAGATCCTGACTTGATGACAATGGGACCACCTCAGGAATATACTCTTTCGAATAAAAAAATAATTTTGGAAATCGGTCCACAATTGACGCAGAAATCGGCGAACATACATTACATCTTTGAGGAGTTCCATTAGTCACCTGTGGTCTTCATCATCAGTTCCACTTATCAAAAAAACGATTTTCGAGGGTAAATACACGAGTTTTAATAAAAAATACCAAAATCACTACATACAATTTCTCTAAGTTTCCATCATCAGATCCTAAATTGGTGACAATGGGACCACCTCGGGAGTATACTCTATCGAATAATAAAAGAATTTTGGAAATCGGTCCACAATTGAAGGAGAAATCGGCGAACATACATAAAAAAAATACATACAGTGGAACATATAACCTCCTCCTTTTTTGAAGTCGGTTAAAAATACACAGATTAGGTATACCTTACCACTAAAAACCTTAAGAAATAAACAAAACAACATTTTGAGGGGATTTGCGCACGAGAAATCGAGATTTATCGGAAATGCCTGTTTTGTACAATTTTCGATAAATATCTAAATTATGATATGAGTGAGATTTAATCTTATTATAGTTTACCCGTGAGTACCTAGTACCTACCCAAAAATACTTTGACTTTTTTAATGTAAGCGTGGAGTCTACTATTTCAAGATGCGAAAATGTTTATGTTACATTTAACAATTATAAAATGCCTTGATTTTGATGAGATGTGATGTGAGATGAATCGTTTATTGAAAATGAGTAGGTACCTATAAGGTCCAAATTACTTTCAATACATTTATAATTTTCCTCGCGGTGGTGAGGTGAAAAGTTGTGTGTTTCACTCGGCATCAAAGTTATTTGGCGTCTGGTGCCTTGAAAGCCTCGCTATGCTCAGGATTGTAGGTACTTTTGAACCATTCGCTTCGCTCATGGTACAATCTAACAATCCTTCGCTGGCTCTGCTTTCAATACAAGCACTTGCGCTAAACAACAACTTTGCAGCCTTGCATAACAATACGATTGTTAAATTATTAATTGATTGATAAATTTCCACGGTATATCTCACAATATGTTGTCAATGACCTTGCCACTCGACTGCAATTTGAAAATCATGTTTCTGAAATAGTTCGAAATTGTTTTTATCGCCTTAAAGTCTTATATAGAATTCGTTATTACCTAAACTCTGACATGCGTATTCAACTTTGTGACTCGCTTATTCTATCAAAGCTTAATTACGCGGACACAGTTATTGGAGACTGTCTGTTATCACGTACAAACTGCTGATACAAAGGGTCCAGAACGCCTGTGCTAGATTTTGTTTTCCGATTCCACACCAAGCTCATGTTATGCCATATTTAAATAACAGCAAATTGCTTAAAATTGATGCCCGAAGGACACTTCACCTCTCTTCTTTATTATTTGGAATTGTTAATAGTAAACAACCCTCCTACCTCTACGACAAATTGATATTTTCCCGTATGCATGTTAGACAAGCCCCCCGCCTCATCTGTCCACTATGCAGGTCAGCAGAGCTAGTTTCCGTGGCAGTTTTTGTTACGCTGCCACACGTTGCTGGAATAATATCCCACCGCCAATAAGAAAGTCTCCTTCTCTGTTTACATTTAAAAATAAGTTTAAACTCCACCTACTAAAGGATGACTCACGCTAGAACGGGTCGTGTCCGGCCCGGGCCGTTTTCTAGAAAAAGCGACGGCGTTTTTTTGCGGCTGAGCGATGGATGAGGCTCGGAAGCGGCTCGGTGTCGGCGCGGCCCGGCTGTAGCTCGGCAGGGCTTTGGTATGGCTTGGCCGGGCTTGAGTATGGCTCGGCCGCGCAAAAACGCCGTCGTTTTTCTTAGAAAACGGCCCGTGCCGGACACGGCCCGTTCTAGCGTGAGTCATCCTTAAAGCAACAAATTTTTTTGTCCTTGCTGATCTGCTTCTCAATCTGCGTCTCGGTCTGCGTCTGTGCTAAGAATTTTATTTTGAGTAGGATATTATTATAGTACTTGCAACTCGAGTTTCGGTTTGGTTTTCGCTAGACATAGCGTGGACTATCTCTGTATACCTACCGTACAGTATGTATACTCTTAGGTTAATATCTCTTACATGTATAGGTTATTAAGTAACATAATTTTTATTAACAACTTGGAAATAAAAAATTAAACTAAATTAAAACTACTCAAACAAACCACCCTGCGCCACTCCCGGTGCAAAGGTGCCCATCACGCTCGCCGCATTGCCGCGTTGGATTGCGATGGACAACCTTTGCAATAAGAATGACCCGGAGCGGGGGTCGAGGCCTCTTTCCCGCAGGCGGCGCCCCACCTCCCTAAGGAAAGATAAGTTAGTTTTAGTTTTAGTTTAACGGATCCACTGAAAATCAGCGTCGTTGCACTGTGTGTCTCGACTCATGCTGAGTGGACTCCTTTTTTGAAGCAATTCCCCCATTTCACCCCCTTATGTATAAATTTCATCTAAATGGATCACTCACATCCAAATGTTCACCCCTTAGGGGAGGATTTTCGGGATAAAACTATCCTATGTCCTTCCCCAGAACTCCCAACTATCGCTATACCGTAAATGGGTTCCATCCAAATTTTCACCCCCATTTCACCCCGTTAGGGGATGATCTCTGGAATAAAAACTATCATAATATGATAGTCCTTTCCATATTATGTCCTTTTCCAGGACTTAAATTATCTCTTAACCAGATTTCAACTAAATGAGTTCCTTCCACATCTTCACCTCTCATTTCATCCTCTCAGGCGATGATTTTCGTTACAAAAACTATGCGATTTCCATTCCCGGAACGTCAACTATCTCTACACCGAATTTCATCTAAATGGGTTCTATTCTAATTTTCACCCCTCATTTCAGTCCCCAGGAGATGATTTTTCAAGATAAAAACTATGAATAGTCCGTCCTTAAATGGATTTAATCCAAATTTTCACCATCTATTTCATCCCCTAAGGGGATGATTATCGGGATTAAAAACATCCGTTGTCATTCTCCGGGACTCAAACTCTAAACCAAATTTCATCTAAATGGATTCCATCCAAATTTTCACCCCTCATTTCACCCTCTTAGATGATTTTCAGAATAAAATATATGCGTTGTCCTTCTCTGGAACCCCAACTATCTCTATACCAAATTTCCCCCAACTATCTCTATACCTAATTTTCACCCCCTATTTTATGCCCATGGGGGATGTTTTTCGAGACAAAAGCTATTCGTTGTTCTTTTCCGCGACTCAAACTATCTCTATAGGTACCAAATTTCATACTAATGGGTTCCATCCAAATTTGAACCCCCATTTCACCCCCTTAGGGTATTATTTTCGGAATAAAAACTACCCATTGTCCTTTCCCAGGACTCAAACTATCTCTATACCAAATTCCATCAAAATGGGTTATATCCCAATTTTCATCCCCCATTTCACCCCCTTTAGGGATGATTCCCGAGACAAAAATTACCATATGTCCTTTCCCAGCACTCAAACTATCTATTAACTGTTAACTTACATGGGTTTTATAATAATTATAGGATTTTCGGGATAAAACTATCCTATGTCCTTCCCCAGGACTCCTAACTATCGCTCTACCGTAAATAGGTTCCATCCAAATGTTCACCCCCATTTAACCCCCTTAGGGGATGATCTCCGGAATAAAAACTATCATATGTCCTTCTCCAGGACTCCCAACTATCGCTTTACCGTAAATGGGTTCCATCCAATTATTCAACCCCATTCTCCTATCTCTTTACCAAATTTTTACTAAATGGGATTTATTCACATTTCCACCCCTATTTCATCCCCTTAGGGGATGATTTTCAGGATTCAAAGTATCCGTTGTCATTCTCCGGGACTCAAACTATCTCTATACCAAATTTAATCTAATCGGAGCCCATCCAAAATTTCACTCCCCGTTTTACCCCCTTGGGGGAAGATTTCCGGGATAAAAAGTAACCTTTCCCAGAACTTAAACTACCTCTAAACCAAATTTTATCAAAATGGATTACATCAGAATTTTCACCCCCCCCCCCCGTTATACCCGTCTCAGGGGAAGATTTTCGGGATAAAACCTATCCTTTGACCTTCCCCGGGACTCAAACTATTTATATACCAAATTTCATCCAAATCGGTGCTGCGGTTTAAGTAGCTCCATATAAACTTCCACCCCCCATTTCATCCCCTTAGGGAATGATTTCTGGGATAAAAACTACCCTATGTCCTTCCCCAGGACTCAAACTATCTCTATGCTAAATTTAATCTAAATCGGTTCAGCCGTTTTCACGTGATGCGCGGTCACATAAACAGACAAACAGACAAACAGACAAAAATTCTAAAAACTGGTGCAACGTGTTTTGTTATCGATTTTAAGTAAAGCCAATTTTATTTTGAATATCTTCCATGTACAGACTTTCGACCCTCTTCAGCTTTATTATATGTATATAGATATAGATAGATAGATAGATATACTCGTAGATAGATGCCTGTTGTTGTTCCAAAATAAATTTATTCTATTCTATTCTTCTATTCTACGTCGCCTTGACGCTGTTTGTCGGAGTATGCAAATTATTTGGAATACACAGTGAACGTGTCTGGCATAACAAATGAAAGCTGGTTACATACATACATATAATCACGCCTCTTTCCCAGAGGGGTAGGCAGAGATCACGGATCTCGATTTGCTACGATCCTGACAAACCACTTTCGCTTCACTCACTTTCATAACATTTCTCATACATGCTCGTCGGTTTAGGGTACTTTTGACCTGGCCTTTCTGTAAGATTTCTCCAATTTGATCGGAGAAAGTTCGCCTAGGTCTTCCCCTTCCAACTTGCCCTTCCACTCTTTTTATATACACTCTAAAGCTGGTTAATTAATATTATTAACATTTACTTATGTAGGAAGTAATACATAAGTAATAGGTACCTTGATACCTTTCGCTCCTTCATACCAACTGAGTGAGGACTCTACTGACTGTAGCGTAATATTGAGCTATTATGAGCACTTTTTTTTTTTTTGTTAGTTTCACTTACTTACCTAGGTACGTATTTTTTTCGTGCTAATAATAGAACATTGTGGTTTTCAAGTGAGTTAAATGTCGATTATTACGTTCGAGGTGGAATAGAGCCGAAAATGTAATGACCAAGGCTCACGCGTTTCATACGACATTTTTTAGACATTTCATAAGATAAAAATATTGTTATCTCCTTAGAAGTTAAGTACTTTCTTTAGTTATTGATGGCAACACATTTTACTCACATATTATCTTGTCATATATCATTGCGATGATTTACCAGTGGCGTCAATTTTATTATTTGTCGATTTTCTTTTCACCGTGAGTTCTATATTTTTGATTATAACAAAATACACATCAAGAATGTTTACAATGTGGTGCAACTTTTTTTTTGTAAATTTTGCCCAATGAGCGCCTTGACTCAGACCAAATCTCTAAATAGCCAATACAAAATAAAATAAATATTTCCTATTCTTTACAAATTGATTTATTTATTCGTACCACAGTGAATAAAAACAACAATATAAAACTTAACCTATAGGTAAAAAAATGGCCTAAATCGCCGTCTATAGGCAAGGTGCCCAGAAGGCTGGCCGTATTTCCTCGCTGTATAGCGATACTGATACGCTGTGCGAAATAGTGGCCAGCCTTCTGGTCGCCCGAGGCCTCTATTAGGCGCGTCGCCAAATCTTTATACAGCCGACGCGCACTTGGCCCCCATGGCCCCAAGGTTTCAACGCCAAACGCCGCAAACATGTAGCTATTTCCTAGGATGACATATTTGCGGCGCTTGAGGCTTTCGGCCGAGGATGCCGCAGCGCCAGCGGTGACACTGGTGCTTGGAGCAAATTAATTACAAATTAATCGTCACGCAACATTATATCAAAAACAAGTAAAGTGTTAACAAATAAAACGTTTCATTTATGCAATTATTCGTTTCTATATGTCATATCCTAGAAGAAATAATTAATTATTTCACAAAAAGGATTTGGTTTGTTTCGTCGCTCAAGAATGCACTTGACGAGAACTAAAAACAAACTGTGCAACCCGGTGAATTTAAGAGTGCATCGTTTACATACATAATATGCCTTGCAACGAGGTGCAAATATATCTGAATCGGTATCAATAATGTATGTTGAAAAATAATTTTCAACACATTTGCTTGTAAAGTGCCTCTTATAACTTCGCTTTTAGGCTCATAATCCTGGATATTAATTAAACACGCGTGTTGACATTACTTGTTTTAACATTATAACACTTGTATTTTATGGTTATATCCCGTTGAAGACACGTTGGCACCGTGCAGCCCGGCTAGCACGATAGGTTTTATGGTCACGTTTTACCCTAAATGTACTGAAACGTTTGTATGTCATATTATGAGATCATCGTTAAAGCCCCTTCTTTCAAATAAAAAAGCAATCATCGAAATCGGTACGCGTGTAAAAAAAATCACAGATCTCGTGCCTTTCACGACCTTCTGGTACATTGAAAATTAATTTAATGAATTAAACAAAACTAAATTTACTCATGGTCTGTTGCGTTATGAAGCAAACATAAATTTTTAACTTATTTTATTTGTTACTGCGACTCGTATTTTTTGTAATATTGTTTGTAAGCGACCCTATGAACAATAAAGTCCCATCTTTTCCATGGTCTTAACTTACTTTAACAATATACTTACCATTGATTTGTGACTAATAAGTAGGTACTATCCTTTTGAGACCTTCCTAATCTATTCACAGAGAAACAATTGTCTTTACAACTTTTTCTTTGCTTTTAAGATTAGTTTGGTTTGGCTTTGTACAAATATTTAATTTATAGTCACATTTAGCTTGAGTCAATCAGTAGCCATTAGGATAACATATTCAAACTCTTTATCGTAATACTATTTAACTTTAGCATCATTTGAACCATGTACGTAACTTAATTATTAATGTTTACCTTTCTCATCCAGCGACTGACAAAACTATAAACAACTACTTACTAACAAATTGCCGAATAGAACTGGTATTTTTCTCAAAAATGGCCCGCAAAGTGAAAACTCGCAAGCTCGTCCGTTTAAACAAAATACTCAGCCATGCAATTGCCTCCTTCCCGGCCACGGCAATAATGTACTATTATCAAAATACGCATGTGTCGTAATCGCCCAAATCACAAATAATCAGCCTGTTTTCAATTAATTAAAATACGTAAATTCATTGGTCAAAGTCGCCTTAAGTCGCTTTCATTGTTTGCAAGTTGCCGTACTGTATCCAATCATTTCATAAACAACGTTTCGTAAATATTAAATTCTTACTTTACTTAAATCACTAACTTTACTTAATTTATTACCAGCCCGTAACTTCGAGAACACATCCAGATACACAAGTGTATCCGTCGCCATGTACAACTTGACACAAACTATTTGTCCAAAACACCCCACTTATGATGGCCTCTAACGACTCTAACATTCCTTTTGTTTTTTGCCAAAGTAAAATCAAAGCCCGATGCCGACCTATACATAATTATAGGTAGATAACACCATTTGCATTTAACTGACAATTGCATGAAGAAATCTGTATTTCATTATGTGTTTTAAATTTGGTTCGCGCGTTGATAAACAATCAAAGAGCAACTCAACGACACGACACTCATATTGCAGAACTCGTTGTGCGCCCTGTTATTGCGCCACACGTAAGAGATTCTTTATCTAATCTATCTATCGTAAGAGACTCTTAATTATACATATATTCTGTTAATAATGTCTTAAATTCATGAAATACGAAACTATTTTATTTTCATCACACTTGCTCGTAAAGGGTGTATTATAGGCAGGTGTATAGAGCAGCTATATATTTTTATAACTCCCGAGGGAGTTATAAGTTTGTGTTTGATCTGATTGGTTAAAGCAGTAGGCCACGTGGGGCTACGCCCCCTCGCCCTCCACTCGCATTTCGTCAATTTTTTATTGGTGCGGTTGTATAAAACTTAGATTTTTCTGTCTTTTGTAGATATTTATTTCCTCGCAAATGTGATGAAAAACATGGTGTGTACTCGACTCCGGCCTTCGGCGTCGGGCTTCTAATATACTCTCGTTAGTAATCCCTGTACTATTGTTTAGTTTAGTTGTATTTTATATTTAATTTACTTTTTAATAATTAGTTTAGTTAATACTTATTATTTTATAACCTACTTACTTATGTTGTTTTGAATATTGTTTATATGATTAAATGTACATTTTATTTATTTTACTTTATAACTAACATTATCATTAAACACTAAACTCAAAGTTATATTACAATTAATTCAAAAATAAATACATTTTATTATTTTAATCACAAATAAATACAGAAACCTCAAAATATATAATTATACTTATATATATTATAATTTAAAATAAAAACGCCCTGTACGCCACACGTAAGAGATAGAGAGGTTTAATTATATACGTATTCTGTAAATAATGATTTAAATTAATGAAATACGAAACTATTTTACTTGTTATACTTTATAACTTACATTATCATTAAAAACTAAACTAAAGGTAATATTACAATTTATTCAAAAATATTTTTTATTTTAATTAAAAATAAATACAGGAACCTCACAATATATATATATATATATATATATCCCAACAAAAACATAAATGTAAAAAAGGAGAACCAAGTTCAATACAAAAATTATGGTTGGCTGTGGGCTTCGCCGCAAAAAGAATGGAGATCTAAATAAGTTCTATGCAAAATCCAAATATTTATTTATAGGAACAAAATAACAGAACAAGTATTAAACTCTACGTCTTTGCTTTATTGGATACCTATAACAATTGCTGTTATTTAAAAATGTGAGATCCTAAAGTAGGTTAGATTTAATTTGGCCAGTTTTTATCAGAATTAAAAAAAAAAAAAATATATATATATATATATATGTTGAATAACTTTAGAAAGTGACTAATGTAATAAAAACTGGCCAAGTCAAATCTAAAATCTTAAGTTTTATGTGTTTACGTTAAAGAGGTTTTGAGTTATAGAAGGGTCAAAAGTGGCACCAATTAGTTCGTGTAATATTACTCTTGGCGCTGGCTAGCCAGTTCCTTTGCTTGAACTTGGCTTGACACGCTGCCGCGTGTCTAGATTATAATTTAGAATAAGCACTGAAACCTCAAATAAACACTCCAATAACAACACGACTCTCGTATTGCAGAACATAACGAGCCGCACCCTGAAATTGCGCCACATAAAGGGCACCTTCCTTGTTTTTTTTTTGTAGACGCAGAGGGAATGCCTTTACGCATCTCCCCGGACCCGGGGAAGGCCCAGGGGGTATGTGGGACTCGCCCTTATGAGGTTATACCCACTAAACCACTCTGCGGCGTCGACCCTCACTGCCGTTAAGGGGGGCATCATGGGATCGCTAGCATTCTACCACGATGCCCCCCGGCTGCCTTGTGAGCACCCGCACACCAAATGCCTAGACCGTAAGAGATAGAGAGGTTCTCTTTTTTACAAAATGTAGGCCAGCTCAATACTGAGGGCTTTTTTCAGTTTTCGATATCGCTTTTCGTTTTCAAGAAATTGCCGATTTAGTACGACAAGACACTAAAAAATTTTTAAATTTTTCGACATTTTAGAAACTTTTAAAAGAAGATTTTATTTTATTTGGTTTTTTTTCTTACCATTTTATAACTCTTGCCAAGAGGCATATTTTGACACCTCAATCATCCACGTAGCCCTAAAACTCACGAGATCAGGGCAATGTATCACTCTCGCTGAAATTGGGGGCCTTACTGAAGCGATCGAAAAAACATTTTCAATGTTAAAAATCGCTGATAACAAACATATCTACTAGGTTGTTATTAGTACCAAAATGCAGATGTCGCTGTTACCAACTGTAACTTCTACTAAAATATGTTAATTTATTCAACGGAGTAAAATGACGTTTCATGTGTTGTCAGTTTTTTACATTTTCTTAAATAGTGCTAAAACCGATAATTACCGAAAAGTTTTAGGGGTTGTCTACCTATGTTGCCAGTACAAATTATACTCAGACAATAAAGTAAACAAAAATAAAGTTTCTTCGTAAGCCTATTGCGCTGCGTTATTTTCCGTCGCGGTTGAAATTCATCTCATCGAAATTCAGTTACAGAATTCTGCCCGTGTGCGGCTGGCCTAAATACCCTATTATGTAAATAAACATCGAATACAAAAATATAGATAGATAGATGTCATTTATTGTCATAACTGTGTACATAAGATCTCATGTCAGACATTGAAAGGTATCAACAGTTTGCCCTTTTCGAGCGTACAATGTTATTGAACTTAAAATTAAACTTAATAATTTGTAGACCTAGGTACTTATACGAAATATTCATTCAGATTGTAAAAGCATTTATCTGCCAGCCATTTCTTCAGCTCCTTGTTGAACGTATTATTATCTAATGACTTAATATATACAGGTAAGTTATTAAAGATTTTGATTCCAGTAGCATAGGCACTCTTGCTAATTATGTAACTAGAAGGCCTAACTGTACACATATCATATTTCTTTTCCTATTAAAAATATCGTGCCGTTCCTTAACAAATAAACAAATTTCCAGTATGTAGATACATGTCAGAGTAAAATTTTATTGCTTCTAAAGATGTCTCTTAAGGATTCCCAATTCTTAAGTTTAAATATTATTCGT
This sequence comes from Epinotia brunnichana, assembly GCA_963854355.1. NCBI lineage: Eukaryota > Metazoa > Arthropoda > Insecta > Lepidoptera > Tortricidae > Epinotia > Epinotia brunnichana. The sequence goes on along the minus strand of OY977940.1, from coordinate 14,844,102 downwards.
AGGTTTTTCTTTTGTAGAATAAATACTGACTGAACATTTACTGAATTACCCCAAAAAATATGCCGTATTTAAGTATAGGATAAACGTTTCCATAATATGCCTTTTTTGAAACTTCTATTGACGTTATTTTGGTCAGTATAGATAAGGCATAACAACTTTTAGCTAGTCTATTGTTTATTTTACTAGTGTGAAATTTCCAGTTCAGATTGCTGTCTATTGTGATTCCTAAGAAGTTTGTGTTTGTAATTTTTCGATTTGTTTATCCTCAATTTTTATGCTTAAATTCAGCGGTATCTGCTTAAAAATGATAAATTGAAATGGTAAATTGTACTATTTTTGTTTTGTCTGAATTAACACATCATTTTAAGGTGGTTCGATTGCCATACAAAGCGTTATTTGACATTCGCAGGCTAACGGCGTGATATTTTAAGAAACTTATGTAACAAACTTTCATCAATTGGCTTCCCATTTGCGCCAAATTCCCCCTTTCCTAGAATACACTTGTATAAACTAGATTAATTTGAGAAAAATAGTTTTCCCAAAATATCACGTGACAAACCAATTTCTCAAATTAATCTAGTTTATACAAGTTTATTCTAGGAAAGGGGGAATTTGGCGCAAATGGGAAGCCAATTTATGAAAGTTTGTTACATAAGTTTCTTAAAATATCACGCCGTTAGCCTACGAATGTCAAATAACGTTTTGTATGGCAATCGAACCACCTTAAGGATGTCCACCAATCAGTAACAGTTTTAGTGTCAGTTTTTAAGGTGGTATATAATACATTAGTAATATCAATATCATTGTCCTCGCTTACAACGAAATATATGGCATTTATATCCCAATTTAAATGATTATATGAGATCTAACGGCCTGCCGCTGCCACCTCAATTCGTGCAATTCAAGGAGGAAACGAAATCCATGATTCAGTCCCTAATGGAAAGTCCACAACAACAACTCTCTGAAACAAGAAAAAACACCTAAACGCTCAAAGAAATTCAAGATACGAATAAAAAACACAGAAAATTTAATCGAGTTCCTCGTTTTGTGAGCAAATCGAGGAAAATTTATAACAACAGTCTGCCGAGGGCAAAAAACAAATCATAGCCTTGGAAGACATGCTTGAAGACCTCGCAAAAAATAGCCGAAAATCTAATTTTGAATTGAAAAATGTGCCCAAAAAAGCCGATGAAACTACGTCAAATCTCATAGAAATTGTACTAAATTTATCGAAAACTATAAAATGTACCATGTCAAAATCCGATATTAAGGACCTGTATCGGACCCGCGGAAAGCAAGACCGCTCGCAATGGACCCCTATTGTTACCGAAACGTCATCCACCATTATTAAAAACCGGCCAAGTGCGAGTTGGACTCGCGCACGAAGGGTTCCGTACCATTATCTATAAAAACGGCAAAAAAAATCACGTTTGTTGTATGGGAGCCCCCCTTAAAAAAATGTTTTATTTTGTTTTTAGTATTTGTTGTTATAGCGGCAACAGAAATACATAATCTGTGAAAATTTAAACTCTCTAGCTATCACGGTTCTTGAGATACAGCCTGGTGATAGATTTTCTATAAAAACGGCAAAAAAATCACGTTTTTTGTATGGGAGCACCCCTTAAAAAAAATATTTTTTTTGTTTTTAGTATTTGTTGTTATAGGGGCAACAGATATACGTAATCTGTGAAAATTTCAACTCTCAAGCTATCACGGTTCTTGAGATACAGCCAGGTGACAGACAGACGGACGGACAGCGAAGTCTCAGTAATAGGGTCCCGTTTGGGTGTTTTTAGGGTTCCGTACTCAAAGAGTAAATCTTTGAGTACGGAACCCTAGAAACACCCAATCGCTCAAAGAAATTCAAGATACGAATCGAAATATAAAAAGATCAATCGAGTTCCTCGTTTTGCTCTTCCTTATTTGCCGGTGTCTTTACTACGCGCCTAGATTTCATTATACGAGTATATGAAGGATTCTGCAACGCTGCGCAATCAACGACAGCGAATTGTTCACTGTCGCAGAAAGAGAAAGAAGGAGGAAATTCAATACTGCGTCAACGAAATTCAGCATATTATTCTGACAGCCGGATGTTCAAATATTTTTCCTAGAATATTTTCCGTAATAACATAATGACGTCAAGAAAACATTTATCAAACCAGAAGAAATCGTTTAGAGACCCCACATTAGAGAAATTATATTTCAAACTATAGATAATACATATGGCACAATGAGCCTACCGAATACCCACATATTTACGTTGATGACTCCGCCATTAGATTAGAAAATATACGGAACACTTCCTACAAGTGTGTGTCTACGACCCGGGCTTTTTTAAAGGAGGTTAAAATAACGTATATTTATAATGTAATCATGATATTAATTTAATTTATGAACTAAATTTCAGACTTTGTTAATTTTATAACAAATTTTTAATTGCCAGCAATGTACAGCGAAGTAAATTGACAAGTTATTGTAAATGACAGCTCTTCATACTTTGTTTAGTACGACGTCATACACCTAGTACATTGAAGGTTCGTATTTTGGAAATTTAGTTGTGCAGTTAATTTGCATAGTAGTTATGATTTACTAATACGTGCAAACGATTGTTAACAAAGCATATTATCATCAGTTTTAATAAAAGCCCGGGTCGTAGACACACACTGTATATATAATATATAATTATTTGGGGACAATCTTACACAAATCGACCTAGTCCCCAACTACGCAAAGCTAGTACTAATATGGGTACTAGACGACGATAAACATACTTAACTTACTAAACATCCATGACTCCGGAACAAATATTTGTGCTCATCACACAAATAAATGCCCTTACTGGGATTCGAACCCGGGACTTCCGGCTTCGTAGGCAGGGACACTACCAACTAGGCTACAGAGATCGTCAAATACTTAAGGGGACGTAGGTTCGTGGTCTTCTCTCCCTCTCACTGAGCATAAGCGTGAGCGAGATGGAAGTGCGTGTTTGGAAGCGCGGATATCATGTTTTTAAATTTTATTTCTTTGTGCGTTTTTATAAATAAAAAAGTAATAGCTGATTTCCCTCAAACATGACATTACCGATTTTAAGAACCAATTGTAATATGTTTAGCTGTTGTGCATAATTTGTTAGAATTTTTTTAAGTGTATTTTAGACCTATGTTCGTGATTTTTTTCTATCGAGCGAAAGTCAAAAACTCAGGATTCGAATAGCTGATTTTCCTCGAGAAAGGCCTCAAGTTCCGTTTTCGGAGCTCACGTCGCCTTAACACAACATCAATCCAAAGGCTCCGCATGCGCCGATGGATGATAAATACATCTTGCCGCGCCCGGCTGAAAAGTCTTTAACCAACCACCACCAAGAACCACTGCCAAGAATTACGCTCGTAGCCGATCTCGTGGTCTTCACGCTGAGTAGCGGAAAGCGGCTACAGCGTAGGCCGCTAGGCTGGTTCCTGGCAGTGAATGTGTACTGGACAAAAAGGTGCTTGGTCCGTGATACTATCATTCGACAAGGGTCTAAATCGGATGGCATAATTTTTATTGACCTATTTTCTTGTTGCATAACAACTTTTCCGTTACAGACGCTTCATCAACAAATATAAGTCTACCAATCGTTTATTTTCGGTTAGTACCGGTTGTAGCACATCACTAATTATAAGACGTAAAAAACTAGCAATACATGAAATGTCATTTTAGTCTACGGAATAAAAAAATAGACTTTAGAAATTCTAAAGTCTATTTTTTTATTAAAAACATTCTAAAGGAAAAACATTAGAATGTTTTTCCTCCGAAGTCGTTACGCATGATAATAATATCGATTGTCCTAATTATTTTTATGTATATCTTTCCCGCTCACGGGACAATGATGTCCCGGACCTTTGGGAGGCGTGCGTGGGGCTAGGTACCTACAAAGTACCAACTGAGCCAACACGTAGAGGCCCTTTTGACAATTTAATGAAATGCAAGGAGTACACCGAGCGGATGCTGTCCCTGCCCGTGTCATGGGACGCACACAGAGACAGCACCCGCTGGGGTGTATAGGGACTATTGCTGTTGATGGAATCTAAAGAAAATTTGGTTATTGGGTGAAAATGATGGACTAGTGGCTGGGCTATTGGGTGAAACATCGGACGCCTGCCTAATAAACTGTCTCATTTTTTATCTCTGGCAGACGGTGACTCGCCAACTACTAGATGGGCCCCTATTAATAGCGACATTAAAAAATGGCCTAAGGGCAACACCAGTCAGGGAGGCTGGGGGGGTAGAGAGGTGGCACTGGACTTTAAATTATGTATATTATTATTAATTATTTGTTGTGGCGAACATCGAACTATCGGAGATTACAATACATGTGCATCATTATACATTCCCCAATATTAGATGTAGGTACTAATGCTACAAATGTTATGAATATCTTGCCGTTACAACGTTTATATTTTGCCCGAATAACCAATTGGCAGCGCATCTGTTTACTTTTAGGTTTCCCCCACGTCACCATATCGATACCCGCAACCGCCATTACAACAACAGGCTGTTACGCCCTTTGAGTCTGCAGGCATCGATATTATCATCATCATCGCGAATATTATATCCAAGACACACGACTATCACTAGTAGGTACGCAACATGTGTGGTACCTCGTCCCGCACCGTTGCTATGGGGCTGTCCATATATAGGTACGGGTCGTATTTCTCAACCGATTTTAGTGAAATTTTGTAAGCAGAGGTAATCACGTAACGTCCCGAACGCGCATCGGTACAATTTAACTGTCAATTTTCCATATAAAAAGTGACATTTAGACCTACTGAAGTACTGACGTGCGTACAATGCGTTACGTGATCGACCTACTGATTAATAATTGTATAGATTTTTATGTCACTTCACTTATTGTTTTTTTTAACCAAATTAAAAAAGGAGGAGGTTCTCAATTCGTCTGTATGTTTTTTTTTATTTTTTTATGTATACGTATGTTACGCGATAACTCCGTAATTTATGAACTGATTTGAAAAAATATTTTTTTGTTTGAAAGCATATATTTCCAGATTGGTCCCGTTGTCACGATGATGATGGGATCCTGGAGAAAACGAGGGAACTCTTCAAATTTTATAGGCAAACTTGAAGCTATTTGGCTATTGATTTGAAGTCGGTTAAAACTTTGGTTTGAAAGTCAATTTTCAAAGGTAGTCTTGTGAGCTCTACAGTTCACAGAGCCACTGGTACTAATTTCTGTTTCAAGTTATAAGTAGGTACTAGGCACTTAGAATAATAACGCATAGAAGGATAGTTTCATACGGCTGACGCGCCAAGCGTGAGATATAAAATGGATTCATGTAGTTGTGATCAACTCGTATTCACACGCGCCAATACGCACACAAACGCACCAGTTTTGTTCCACCGATCGGCGTACGGGGCCATTTATGGCCGAGTTTTGGTGGTCTCACCGTTGCGCGTGAACTGCGTTTCCAGTCGTTTTTATTCTAAGAATAGACATGACAGTGATGATGTGTGTCGAGACACTGTGTATAGCGTAGCAGAATTCCGTGCAGTTCGTTATTCGGTAATGTAACACACGGTCACGGTATCTCGTTTGTCAATATTTTCCGTTTGTACATATCAATACTAATATAGACGTACTCTTAACGTAAGTATCTTACCTATGAAATTGGCGGTTTTTTAATTTCTATTGCAACTTCCAAATTATTTTTTAATTACATTATTAGACTATGTAACAAAGGTTTTAAATACAAAAAATAGGTTTGAATTTTTTATTTAGTGTTTCAAATTAAAGCTTGAAAACCGCCCTTTTCATGTGCTGCCGGTTAAAGTGTTTCAATTACGTATAGTTTTATGATGCGAACTATTTTTAAGGAATGAAGATATGTGTAAAGTAGCTTAAAAGTTTTCTATATTCCTACCAAAATTTAGTTTGCTTTGAATTTGACATTACTGAATAATCCACAAAATTCAATGTATGAAAATCACAGTTTTCATAAAATTCTCCATACACACCGCCAATTTCATAGGTAAGGACCTAATAATTTCGATTGAGCCGGAAAGACACTGGCGCAGCCTGTGGCGGCGGTCAATATTGTTTGTTGCTTAATTTTAGAGCAGCCCCCCCTATTCTGTAACTTGTTTTAAGCTCACCTCAACGCTCACCCACAATTATACCTTGACATCGCGATGCGTAGTAATTAAGCGTAGGTAAAGGTCTAGTTTCGTAACGGGTAACCGGCGGCGTGAGCCGCATTAACGCGTAGCGAATAACACCCCAGTACGCTGTTAAAATCCGACATTTCACCCGCCCTTTCTTATGGAAGTCACATACATTAGGTATGTGGTGAAATTGATCAAATGGTTAATTAACTAGCAATAACCTTCTTATGTGGGTTCCGATGTTTTGGTTGATGATTAATTAATAATTATATACAGGGTGCTCCCGGGATTTTCCGTTAACTTTGGCATAGTGCAGAGTACCTACATTCACGGAAACAAATTGGCAGCAACAAACAATTTTTATTTTCGATTTTTGTACAAAACAATTTAATGTAGCATTAACGGATAATGTCTTATTTTAAAAGGGCCTTGAAACACATGAAATAAAAAATATGTATGTAAAAAATAATTAATATCGACCGAACTCACTTTGTAAACCTTCTTGTAGTGTATAGGAGCCTTACAAAATTTAAAGGCTCTTAACTGTGACGTCATATACTCATATGTCACAGTTAAGAGCCATTAACACTGGTTAAATCCGCAAAACTGATTTAATTAAACATTGAATATCTTGATAACAGTAGGAGTTAAGATACTACTGTCTTGGAGAAATTAACTTTATTTGATCTAAACTTAATATTTGTATTGAGCTCCATCGCCCTAGTATAGTCCGAATCCCGTTTATAGAACGGACCTTATCTTAAAACCCGTCGGTACAACAATACATTAAAACAACAATACTTTGTAACATTATTTAGCCACGCGCCACAAACGCTACAAAATTAAACGGCCATGTTTATTAAATACTTTAGAAGACTAGTGACTCTATTATTAAAGTAGCAACTTAGCAAGGTTAAAATGGAAACGAAACGTATATCGGTATTAACAACTTTTTCTTAGTACAACGTAAACAATTAGCGGTTACATTTAACAATGAAAGACTATGGCTTTGTCTTCCCCGTGTGCCTAGTACAAATATAACTGAATTCGTTCTACAAAAATGATTCAAACCATAATTTTTAGGGTCCCGTAGTCGACTAGGAACCCTTATAGTTTCGCTTTGTCTGTCCGTCCGTCTGCGGATAATCTCAGTAACCGTTAGCACTAGAAAGCTGAAATTTGGTACTAATATGTATATCAATCACGCCGACAAAGTGGTAAAATAAAAAGTGATTTTTTTATTTTATTAGTGTACCTCCCCTATACGTAACGTGGGGAGTGTTTTTTTTTTCATTTTAACCCTAACGTGTGATATGTTGTTGGATAGATATTTAAAAATGAATAGGGGTTTGCTGAAATCATTTCTTGTTAATGTTAATATTTTCGGAGATAATCGCTCCAGAAGTATAAAAAAAAAGTCCCCCCACCCCTCTAACTTTTGAACCATAAGATTTAAAAATATGAAAAAAATCTCAAAAGTAGAACTTTATTTAAAAAATCTAGGTAAATTATTTTGAACTTGATAGCTTGAAAAGTTTTTGAAAAAAATTACAAAATAATTTCACACACTTAAAACTACGGAACACAAAAACTGCGGAACCCTACACTGAGCGTGGCCTGACACGCTCTTGGCCGGTTTGTTATATAAACAATCCACGTGATGACAATATTTAATGTAATATAAAAATAATATAAATAATATAAATATTACGAGACAATCTTACACAAATCAACCTAGGCCCACGGTAAGCTCAATAAGGCTTGTGTTGTGGGTACTAGGCGATGATATATATTATAGATATATACATATAGATACTTATAAACATATATAACATCCATAACTCAGGAACAACTATTCGTGATAAACACACAAATAAATGCCCTGACCGGGATTCGAACCCAATCTATTGATGCGTTTCATAGCAATTTCGATTCCCGAAAATCTAATGTTAGCAGGCTTTTCACTTTTCTTCTCTACAATTTTGCAAATACCTCCTAAATTAATTGATATGAAGGAATCACAATGTTGGCAAGAATTAAAGCATATTTATTTGCTTAGTTTTTATATGATATAACACACGTTTATATATATTACATGGTTCAGGTAAAATCCCACTTTTCAAAAAGCCTCCGCGGCAATGAAGATTATGTTATTACTGATGAACTAGACACTTTAGAGACTGTCTGTCTGCAGTTTTGCGGTGCACATAACATGTGTAATAAAATAACATACTAAAAGTTCGTGCTGTGTTCGGGCCGCGCGATTACCCGACCGTTTATTCTGTAAGCGGCTCCGTGAACGCGCCTCTTTGCTTTTGACTTGTCATAAATTTTCACACCTAACACGTCAGAGTTCGGTGGAACAACGTGCTTTGTTTTTTGGGTTGTAATCGCTCGTTTTGTGGACAAGGTCCGAGTGTTTTGTTGGGATATTTGGTGAAGTGTTTCGAGACTCGTGTTGGTGGCCTGAAGGCCCGAGTCGTTTAAGCGGAAAAGGAACATTTGGTGAAGAAAGGTGACGGGGGATTTGGCGCCTGGGATTGGAGCCGCGCCTTGTTGGCAACAGCCCGCGGAGCCCCATCAGCGACCACAACAGACTTGTAACTAGACATGATGACCTTTGACGGCTAACTAGACAGACTCTACCATATCGTGTCGCCGGTGGTCATGTAAGTTGATACCATATGACCCGCGTATCGCGTGGCGGTTTGGCTCGCTCACACTAGGAGCGGAGTGGAACAATTGTTGGTAGCAGAGCGTGGTTTACCACAAAAGAAAAAAAACGCGAATTTTGATCGTTTTTTTTTTTTGGTAAAAAGGGTATTTTGAAGTTACATTTGTTCAAATCAGTAACTAGCTTACAATTATTGAAAACCGCTATTTTGTGGCACTGCAAGCGTTTTGTACAGTATATCTCGAGAAGTTATTGTCCTTGTAGTGAAAATTATAAAGATTACAGCCTCCGGGAAGGAGTTTTCTTAATGTTTGGTACAATTCAATTTGAAATGTAATTGAAGGCTAATCTAAGCCACATATCTGATTGATTGTCATTGGAAAGGCCGTTCATAGTTTGTTGTTTGGTAATAAGGCATTTGTTTTGTTCAAGCTGCTATAAGCAGCATTTTGCTAAATATATATTTGTAAGCTTAATTGTTGTAAGAATTATGTAACTAGCCAATTATAGATTATAGATTTGAGCTTCCACTGCGTTTTGAGAATCTATATTGGTTGTTATTGTAAGGCATTTCTGTAATTGAGTTGATATTTGGTTTTGATTCACTAGGGTGACCAAGAGATTGGAATTTCCACATTAATTAAATTAATTTTAATTTTCTTTGGTATTGTTTGGAAAATAATTTAAAATGGGATCTACACCTATGTCTAAGATCCGGTCTGCACTGCGTTGGTTTTCATCTGCAGCAGCTTTGGTTGACAGAAATGACCGGAAAGAGGCTTTGTTGGCCCGGTACGAGGAGGTACCGGACCGTCTCAAGGATGTGGAGTTCCAGGTTGAACTCTACCTAGCGGAGCCCAGCCGGACGAGCCCGGAGGCCGAGCAGGCGGAGCGGGACTTCGAGCAATGTATGGATTTTGGCGACAGGATTGTCGAGAGGGCTTCTGAGATACTGCGGGTTCGGAATGGTGCGGCCCAGGATGATGTGAAACACGCAGTTATCAATAACCCGGGGTTGGCAGCGCGCTTGCCAGCCATACAGATGCCGGTCTTCCGAGGAGACCTGGACGAGTGGACCAGCTTCATCGACCTCTTTGATAGTTTGGTGCATGCCCGGATGGACCTGCCAGCGGCGTTGAAGTTGGCGCAGCTGATGTCTGCTCTCGTTGGGGAGCCGCGCGACTTGATCGCACATTTGTCGGTCACCGACGACAATTATGAAACCGCGCGCACGTTGCTGAAGGACCGATACCAGAACGTGCGGCGACTTGCGGATACTCTTATGACTAAGATCTGGAATATCCCTCGGATCGCTCAGGCTTCAGACATCCGGCTGAAAATGCTGAATCCTGTTTTGACAGCGACCAAGGGTTTAGAGAACCTTGGTTTGCCGGTGGACCAGTGGTCCTACATATTGTTGAATTTTTTGTTGAACCGGCTGCCGGCTGATGTAAGGGCCAGGTTTGAGCACCGGTATGGTGGTGAAAGTGCTCAGCATCTGCCGACCTTCACCAATCTTATCGACCAATTGGAACTTGAGTGTCGACGGGCCGACACCTCGGATTTACCTCCACCCCCAAGGCCTCCTGGGCCCAGCGGGCCCAGGGGAGAGTTGCACCTCAAAGGGGAGGGTGGGGCAAATCGGCCCCACAACCAGCGGGTCCTCACCAATATAATATAAGTGCATTGGACCCTGAAGTCTGCCTATACTGCAAGAACCCTGGCCATCGGGTGCCAGCGTGTCCGAAGTTTCTTGCGCAGCGGGTTGTGGGACGCCGCAACATTGCTAAGCAGCGGCAATGGTGCTTTGTTTGCTTGGGCCCTGGCGGAGGATCAGCCTGCGTGCGCTCTCTTCTTGACACGGGAGCGCAAGGCTGCATGGTATCCAGCAGGTTGGTGCGACAGTTGGGATTGGTTGTGAAACCCCACCCGGAAAGTATACGTGGGGTAGGCAATGTGACAGTGTCAAACCTGGTAGGGCAGACCTTACACACCTTTGGACCGGATCCCACTTCACGCGCGAGGATTACTGCTCCCGCGTTAGTATTGGATGAAGTGGTGGGGAGAATCCCCCAGGTGAAGCTGCCTCCAGAGGTTCGGAGTTTGACAGCTGGATTAGTTCTGGCGGATGTTGGATTTGACAGACCTGGTCCGATTGACGTGTTGCTGGGTGCAGACGTTCTTGGGCGGGTGCTGTTGAGCGGCAACCGTACCTTACAGCCTGGCGGACTGGTTACACTGGAAACGGTGTTTGGCCATGCTGTAATGGGTTTGGTGTTAGCGGCTCCACCGCCTCCTACTGAGGAGGGCTGTCTGGTTGGAACTGCTCTTTCAGAAGCCGTGCAACGGTTCTGGGAGATTGAGGAACCACCTACCGCGTCGCGTATGAGCCCCGAGCAGGAAGAGTGCGAACGGTTTTACCAGAATAATACTGGGCGCCTCTGCTCTGGTCGGTTCATAACACGACTTCCTCTGCTCATCCACCGACCTCCTCTCGGAGCGTCACGTGAGATGGCTGAGAAGCGGCTGGTTTCGATGGAACGCCGAATGAGAAGAGATGCGCTCTTCCGGCAGAAGTATGTGGACTTCATGAGGGAGTACGAGGGTTTGGGACACATGTCGGTGGCTCGGATGGATTGGAGAACAGTGGAGCACTGCTTCCTGCCGCATCACGCGGTCCTAAAATCCCCGGAGTCCAAGATTCGCGTGGTCTTTGATGGGTCCGCGGCCACCTCGACTGGGGTGTCATTGAACCAGTGTTTGCATGCCGGTCCTAAGCTGCACAAGGATATCACGGATATCCTCACAAATTTTAGGAAACATCAGGTGGTGTTCGTCGCCGACATCCGGATGATGTTTCGGCAGACAGTGATCCATCCTGATGATCGTCGGTATCAGCTGATCTTGTGGCGCGAGAGCCCTGATGAACCGATGTTGGTGTACGAGTTGAATACGAATACATACGGCTTGAAGAGCAGCCCGTACATTTCAATTCGAACTTTGTTGGAATTGGCGACTCGAGAGAGACTGAGGTTCCCTCGAGCGTCCGCCATTTTGGAACGGGACTTGTTTGTCGATGACGTGTGCACCGGGGCAAACAGTGTCGAAGAGGCTTTGGTTTTGCGGGATGAGCTGGTTGAGCTCTTGCGGACGGGTGGATATGAGTTGCGCAAATGGATGTCTAACTCACCGGCCGTGGTGGCCGGCCTCCCCGAGGATCACCAGCAGGATCCGCACCTCTTCGAAAATGTCGAGAGCCCGCACATGTTATCAGTCCTAGGCGTGCAGTATCGACCAGTCCAAGATGTGTTCACCTATCGGGTGGAACTGGATTCCCCGAGGGTCTGGACGAAGCGGCTTGTGCTGTCCACGGTGGCCAGGACGTACGATCCGAATGGATGGATCGCGCCGGTCATCTTCACGGCGAAGGCATTTATGCAGCGCCTGTGGATGGTCCAACTAGGTTGGGATGATCCGCTATCCGGAAATTTGTTAAGCGATTGGGAGGTTTTCTTCTCCACGCTCCCGGAGATAAATCAGGTCGAACTGCCGCGTAAGCTGTTGCCGGCAGGGAAATGCCGAGTAACCCTACACGGGTTTTGCGACGCCTCCGAGCGAGGGTATGCAGCTGCCGTCTACTTGAGGACGGTCAGCTCCGCCGGATCGGTCGATTTGCACTTGGTAATGGCGAAGAGCAAGGTGGCTCCCCTTCGCACGCGTTTGACCATCCCAAAATCGGAATTATCAGGAGCGGCTCTTCTTGTACGCCTACTGAACCACGTGGCCTCTACCTTGAAGGACACCGTGAACCTTGAGGAGAGTGTCTACGCATGGACTGATAGCCAAATTGTATTGTGTTGGCTGAAGTCGTCAGTCCATACTTTGGAGGTCTTTGTGGCCAACCGGGTCTCGCAGATCCAGAACTCTGAGACTGCTTTGGTTTGGAGACACGTGCCAGGTGAACTGAACCCAGCGGACGTGGCGTCCAGGGGTTGCACGGCACCTGAGCTTGTTGCCCACTCACTGTGGTGGAGACCAGATTGGTTGTTGGAACCGGAGACACTCTGGCCTGCCAGTGGTGTGATTGGGACCCCATCCTCTGGCTTGAGTGTCCACCTTGTCGAGACCGCTCCAGTGTCAGACACTGCTTGGTTGCTGGAACGGTATAGCTCTCTCGACAAGCTTGTTGGAGTGACCGCCTGGGTCAAGCGATTTATACACAATTGTCGCCACCCTGACAACCGGTCACGCGTTAGTGTTCTCGCCACTGAAGAGCGGAATGCCGCCCTACATCATTGGATTAGGGTTGTGCAGGAAGAACACTTTGGGGACGTATTGAAGCCCCTGCGGCAGGGACGTCCTAAGCTACCGAAGGCGATAGCACGCCTCAACCCGTTCATTGACGAGTCGGGCACACTCCGGGTTGGAGGACGGCTCCGCAACGCTAGCTTGCCGTACTCGGTGCGCCACCCCATTTTGCTGCCTAAGAAGGGGCATCTGGTAGAATTGTTGGTGATTGACCGCCACATAAAGAACTCGCATGCCAGCTGCAATGCACTCTTGGGCATTTTGCAGCGAGACTTTTGGATATTGAACAGCCGACGGGTTATTCGGAGCATCGTGTTTCGGTGCTTGCCTTGCTTTCGGCTCAAGGCAGCCACGATGCAGCCCCAGATGGGGGACCTTCCTCCTGATCGGGTCAACGAGGCTAGGACCTTCTCTAGGGTTGGGACCGATTTTGCCGGACCTTTTTTAGTGAAAACGTCGCGACTTCGAAATGCGAAGGTTGTAAAAGCGTATTTGTGCGTTTTCGTATGCCTGTCGACCAAGGCTGCTCATCTTGAACTCGTAGGTGCTCTTACCACGGAGGCTTTTATTGCGGCCTTGGATAGATTTGTATCCCGTAGGGGACTCCCATCTCTGATCCGGTCAGATTGTGGAACCAATTACAAGGGTGCCGACCGTTATTTACAAGATGTTGTAAAATTTTTATTTGAAAATAAGATTGATATTGGAACAGACCTCTCCCGTCGGGGTATCACCTGGACGTTTGATCCGCCAGGCTGCCCCCACTGGGGTGGAATCTGGGAGGCTTGCGTGAAGCAAGCAAAAGCCCATATGTATCGGGTAGTAGGTCAAACTGTATTGACTTTTGAGGAGCTCGCGACGTTGTTTTGTAGAATTGAGGCCGTCCTCAATTCCCGTCCGTTGTGTCCGCTCAGCTCCGACCCAAATGACCTGGAAGCGCTCTCTCCAGGCCATTTCTTGATTGGTCAGCCACTTGCAGCGTTGCCGGAGCACCCCCTCCGGGACGTACCCTCCGGTCGTTTGTCGCGCTACCAGATGCTGCAACAAATGGCTCAGAACTTTTGGACCAGATGGTCATTAGAGTATTTGCATGTTTTGCAGCAGCGCCTCAAGTGGACTGACAAAACCAGTCCCCCCAGAGTTGGAGACCTTGTGCTAGTTAAGGAGGCTAACCTTCCGCCACTGCGATGGCGCCGGGGGCGCATTGTTAATTTGTTTCCCGGTAAAGACGGGACCCCTCGGTTTGCCGAGGTCATGGTTGGGGACTCGGTTCTGAAGCGAGCGGTAGCAACCCTATCGCGACTTCCCTTAGTATAGCGGACCGGCTTAGAGGCCGTTCCGAGGCGGGTGTTTGTTCGGGCCGCGCGATTACCCGACCGTTTATTCTGTAAGCGGCTCCGTGAACGCGCCTCTTTGCTTTTGACAGTGACACTTGACTTGTCATAAATTTTCACACGTAACACGTCAGAGTTCGGTGGAACAACGTGCTTTGTTTTTTGGGTTGTAATCGCTCGTTTTGTGGGCAAGGTCCGAGTGTTTTGTTGGGATATTTGGTGAAGTGTTTCGAGACTCGTGTTGGTGGCCTGAAGGCCCGAGTCGTTTAAGCGGAAAAGGAACATTTGGTGAAGAAAGGTGACGGGGGATTTGGCGCCTGGGATTGGAGCCGCGCCTTGTTGGCAACAGCCCGCGGAGCCCCATCAGCGACCACAACAGACTTGTAACTAGACATGATGACCTTTGACGGCTAGCGACTCTACCATATCGTGTCGCCGGTGGTCATGTAAGTTGATACCATATGACCCGCGTATCGCGTGGCGGTTTGGCTCGCTCACACTAGGAGCGGAGTGGAACATGCTGGTTTCTGGAAAATAGTAATTAATCTTGTTGGGAAAACTTGCTTTGCTTTGTTGGTTTTTTGAGCACAATTTTCCAAATTTTGCTCCCGTCTTAAAATAAAACACTAATACGTACAACTGAAATACTAGATATCATTTGTGTCATACATTATATTCGTGTATTAGAGACTGTATCGAAAAGTATAAGGACAACTTTAGCTGTCCGCCATTCTTGTTTTATTTGTTTTAAAAATATGAACGTTGCTTTATTTCATAGATGCTATGGTATTGAACTCAATGACTTAATTATTTTTTTCGGATTACTTTAAATTTCAAAAATGAGAGGCCTAACACCCGATCAACGAAAACGAATTGTGGACAAATACATACGAAAAAAGGGTATGTCCATGAGAAAGATCGCAGAACTTGAGAAGGTGAGTCGTTCAGCAGTTTACAATGTCATCAAAAAGTACGGGGAAGACTACTCTTTTAATGACAAGCTGAAAAGTGGTCGAAGAACTGGCTCACATAATTGCAATATCGACTCTAAAATATTGCGAACAATCCAGTCTCGCCCAGTGCTTCGATAAGAGATGTGGCTAAAAAGTGCAGAATTTCTGTAGGAATGGTTCAGAGAGCCAAGAAGCGTAACGACTTGGTAACTTATCGAAAGCAAAGGAAGCCTAAACGAACTCCAGAACAGGCTGCAAATGTTAAACTTCGTCTTCGAAAGTTAAACGACACGGTTTTAACCAAAAATTAACATTGCATAATTCAAGACGACGAAACCTACGTAAAACTGGATTATTCTGTTCTACCCGGTCCCCAGTACAATACTGTTCGCAAAGGAGAACTCCTGAATGAGAACCAAACGTCAATTTATGCCGAAACATTTTGGTAAAAAGCAATGGTGTGGCAGGCCATATGCGAATGTGGCATGAAATCGACGGCGTTCATCACTACTTCCACGATAACTAACCGATCTTTACATCAAGGAGTGTTTGCAAAAAATGGTTTTGCCGCTGATTCGACGCCACAGGGGCTCTACTTTATTTTGGCCCGATTTGGCTAGGTTCCACTATGCTGCCCGCACCAGAGAGTGGAAGCCCACGGCGTGCAATATGTTGATAAGAACATGAATCCGCTAAATTACCCAGAGGTACGTCCCATCGAGGAATATTGGGCAATCATGAAGAGTACACGTCGACAACGCTTCTCGGCAGTGGATTCCGTAGACAAATTTAAAAAAGACTGGCTAAAAGCATCGAAATGGTCACCGTAATCGTTGTCCGGAATCTGATGAGAATGTCCGAAGTCAAGTGCGAAAAGTCGCCCGAAAGCAAACATAATAGGTACATTAGTCAACAGTAAAACGTTTTAAAATGTATTTCAAACATAAGCCAAGAACATACGTATGTAAAAAATAAATATTTTAAAAGTCATTACATATTTCACTTGTCCTAATACTTTTCGATACAGTCTTTATTTCTAGTTTTGCCGCAAATTCTGAAATTCCTTAGATTTTGTTTGATTTTTTATACGTTTGCTAATAGTATTAACGAATACGAACTTAAACTAGCGTATATATTGAAATATAATATACGAATGAACTGTTGAAAATTTATGCAGCTTTAATTTGGTACCCGACATGTGTATGAAGTAGTATGTACGTTGCATGGTTTGGGTGTAATCTACATTTTTCCCAGCGTGGCCGGTATCCGAAAGTGAAGTATTTTCCCCTATTAACAACATGCACTATTAACCCCCGACTCAAAATCTTAATGTTGGCTTTAGGCTGTAAAAAAAAACGAAAACAGAATAGATAAAGAAGTACGTCTAATTATCGAACCCTGTAGAGGAGAACAGCCGGACAGCCGGACAGCGGGGCATCCGGACATACGAAGGAATTTTGGCCCGAGCTGAAACGGACAACTTCCTGCGCTTCGCTCACTTGTTCGACGAGCCACATGGGAGGAGCCACGAAGTTTTTTGGGATTGTGGGGACGTAGCGTAGCCTGTGCCGCAGTGTAAGTGCCTACCTTTATTTAGATCCTAAACGTTTTTAAACCGTGCGCAGTCTGTCCTTGATTCGTATTAGTTGTCATACTATAAATACAACGTGTTTCTAAATTGAAATATTCGTTTGTAAAACATACCTAATTGTATAATCACTAGATTCCATTTTATTGTGACATTGTACTGTGAAATGTCATTTATCTTAATTGACGTAGATTTAGCGTTATTAGCTTTGACATTAATAAAACTTGATTTAACCTTTAAATATACTTACAATTAATTCAAGAACGAGTACATATTATTTTAAATTGGACCTTAAGCACTTTTTAACTCTCTGGTTTTTCACGATACACAAATTTGAGTTTTAATATATCGGAAAAAGAACAAGCCCGAGCAAAATTTGCCATTTAAAAAGCGATCTTACCTCAATTCAGTTAAATCCATTTTTGCACTCACTAATCACATAAATCGGTTGGGTTTTCACATTTCGTTTGTCACAACTGTCACAAGCGATTGGCGGCGAAGAATGGCCGTTATCTACTGAGAGCTCTCCACACATGGATTAACTGACTACAAGCAAGGGTAACCATGATACTTGAAATTATTTAAGTTGGCCGAGTTCTTCAAAGTTATTCGTCCAAAAAGTGACTTTACCTTCCAGGCTAGAAGATTCAAAATCCACAGACATGTTTAAAAAAAGTCGACCAGTTTAAATAATTTCTACTAACTATACTAGGGTCGGTTCAGTCAGCATCATAAACATTAACATGTATGTATTTCTGGCGGTTCTTAGGATATTTTTGCTTACGAAGCAAGAGGTCCTGGGTTCGAATCCCGGTAAGGGCATTTATTTGTGTGATGAGCACGAGTATTTGTTCCTGAGTCATGGATGATTCTATGTATTTAAGTATTTATTTATCTATATAAGTATGTTTATCTTCGTCTAGTACCCATAGTACAAGCTTTGCTTAGTTTGGGACTAGGTCGATTTGTGTAAGATTGTCCGCAAATATTTATTTATTTTAGACCTATTATGGTCGTGATTTTTTTCTATCGAGCGAAAGTCAAAAACTCAGGATTTGAATAGCGGTTGTCCCTAAGGCCTCAAGATTGCTAATTAAATTTAAGGCAGCCGTATCCAAACAAGAGCTACGACTTTTAAAAATCCGTTTTCTGAGCACACGTCGCCTTAAAACACAAACTAGGGCCGTGTCCTGCTAGATTGAATGATCTTTATCGTTGTGAAACTCACTGATGTGCTCTCAGGTTATTATCAACCTATTTATTAAGCCTGAGTCGTCAAGGTTAATCTCGCTGTAAGCCTTTAGGCTGACGGAGAATCTCTTACCTTTAGGTTGACGGAGATAAAGGCTTCGTTAGCTCAGCTGTCAGCTAGATAAAAGCAATGAGCCCTGTCTGCAGAAACGTTGCAGGTTCGAATCCTTTCATCTCTTATACGTATTTAAAATGTACGATTTCATAAGCGACTGTCCTGCTTGGAAGAGGTGAATTAACGAAAGTTGGCCTGAAGCGATCGAGTGCGTGACCAAAAGCGCGCGCGTTTCTATGCGTTATCTCAAAACATTTATACTTACTTATGTATCGCTCCCAGGGAAAATCTATCGCTTTTTCGACGGTTAATAAAGACGTTTTTCTAATTGAAGCTTATGCCAGAAGTGCCTTATTGACAATTAAAAAAGTGATAACTTTTGTCTGGAAACGACACAAATATAGACCAGATTATATTAAAATCGCGTCAACTAAACTCACTTGAGCGCAAACTCTTAGAGTATTCCAGTGTTACAACCGCCTCCGTGTTTGTGTCGGAGGTTTCCCCAGGCAACTCTCCCAGTCACCCACCGTGCACTCACTATCGCTTTACTGGGCCCAGCCTATAAAGCCACAGTCAGGTCAAAAAAAAGCTACCTACTCGTACATTTATTTTGAGGTTTTCTGTTTATCACCGAATGTACTGTTCATTTATTTATCGTCGCGTGTCCACTGCAGTGTAAAAATCAGTTTTTTGTAGATCAGATTCATCACTTCTCATGCTCGCAAAGTTCGCCTTTGTGCTGGATGTATGCTGCACAAAATGCCGATTTTATGCTCTAGTGCACAAAGTAAAATTGTTTTAAAGACTAAGATAATCCGGCACAACAGCCACACACGCAATAAAACTTCGTAGAATAAACTTGTCATTTGATTTGATTTACTTTAAATAATAAATTTCACATCCGTGTTTTCCATTACTAAATTCATAAAGTAATTCAATTATTATTTTAAAATGTATTGAGCCATTAAATGACTTAACAGTATGAAGTACCTAAGTCTAATATCACGTGTCGAAAATTAAACATGAAAATTTTAAAAAGTTAAGTGACGGGAATGAACCTATGTAATTTAATTTTGAAATTATTTGTTATTTTCTCGTAATCGAAGTGAAAAGCAGTGTGCCATTTATGGTGGCTCGGGTGGATATAAACGTCTCAGGTTACATGGCTCGTTTTATGCGCTTGTTGTGCAATCTACTATTTCTCAAACATGCAATGAAATGTCGTCATTACGTGGGTTATATGAGGCTTCAATGTATCAGTTTTTTTTCATTCCTCTATTTGTGGCACAGCATCACGGCATTCAGCCATGAAAATTAGTTTGATTTGAGGAGTTTTTATCTATTTATTTCATTGCATGTTTGAGAAAAGCACTATACATATATGCCTGGCCGTGAAAAGGGCTTGCCGGCTTCGTATTACTATCCGCCCTCTATACCTACTCGCCCGGCAAGCCCTTCTTTATTTTGCATCCAGTGGATTACGTTTCTGCTGGTTTGCCGTCGTATTTGCATAGCAGCTCGGTTATGGCAAACCGTGCAGCGCCCGACGTCTTGCACCGCGATCCCACAATCACACTTCGGAAACTCTTTATCCAACCGTATTTGAGTATGCACGTGAGTGTCCGCAACCAGAGAGTTCGTGTATATCCCTCTCTGTCGCTCGAATCAACAAGTACGACAGAGAGGACTCAGTTCTCAACCCGTTCAGCTGACACCATTATTTTCTACTTATACTCCGATTTCTAATTCAAGACCAAAAATTTACCAATGTACCATTAAAAAAGATGTCCACATACTAAGTGTAATTTAATTACGTAAATAGGCCCATAGTTACACGTTCTTTGTATATGTATGTACATACAATAAAATTATAAAATTCATCATCATCATCATCATCATATCAGCCGGAAGAAGTCCACTGCTGGACATAGGCCTCCCCCAAAGAGTTCCAAAGTGACCGGTCCTGCGCCACCCGCATCCAGCGGACTCCCGCGACCTTTACCAGGTCATCAGTCCACCTTGTGGAGGGCCTACCCACGCCGCGCCTTCCGGTACGTGGTCGCCACTCGAGAACCTTTCCGCCCCAGCGGCCATCGGTTCTACGTGCAATGTGCCCCGCCCACAAACGAATTATTATTTAGGCGACGAAACAGCGTGGCTCCGATGCGTCGTCAAGTCTGGTGTAGAATACTTGATCACTTACATTTACCTGCAAAACGAATATTTAGTACTAGCTGTTGCCCGCGACTTCGTCCGCGTAGAACTTTTTATCGTCTTAGAAAATGATTTCTCTCAATACAAAATTTGAACCCTCTTTTAGGGGATAATTAAAAAAAAAGTTGATGTTCATTTTCTAGTTTGTGAACAAACAGTCTAAAACCAAAGTTAAAAATCTCGTACTTTAAAAATGCCTTGAAATACTCAAACTTTGAACCAATTTTAACACTCTTAGGGGATGAATTTGGAAAAACTCTGAAATCAGTTTTGTAGTCTTTTGACGTACAGAATAAGACCGAAGTTAAAAATCTCTTACTCACACTTTAAAATTTTATTGCTCGCCATTTAAAATTTGAACCCCCTTTTAAACCCCCTTAGAGGTTGAATTTTTCTAATCGCTGAAAGAACTTTTTTCGTAAACTTTTAAGTCTCTAGCTCAAAAAAAGTGTTGCCCATACAAAGCTTTCTTAACCCCCTTAGGGGTGGAATTTTCTAAAACTCTGAAAGTACTTTATTATTAATTTTAATAAGTAACATTTTGAATAGTTTTAAGTCTAGTAAAAAAAAAAGTTTTTCCCACACAACACTGGCTACCCTTCTTAAGGATCTTAAGGATCCCCTTAGGGATGGAGTTTTCTAAAACGCTGAAAGTTCTTTTTTAGTATTCTAATAAGTAATCTTTTTGCAAAGTTTTAAGTCTAACTCAAAAAAAAGTGTTGCCCTTGCAAAGCTTGCTCTCCTTTTTAACCCTATTAGGGGTGGAATTTTCTAAAACGATTTGTGTTCTTTTTTTGTATTTTAATAAGTAATCTTTCTACAAAGTTTCAAGTCTCTAACTCAAAAACATAAGCTTTCCCTGATAAAAACTTTGCACCCCTTTTTATTCCCCTTAGGGATAGATTTTTTCAAAACGCTGAAAGTCTTTTTTTTTTGTATTTTTATAAGTAATCTTTCTACAAAGTTTTAAGTGTCTAGCTCAGAAAAAGTGTTCCCCATACAAACCTTGCACCCTTTTTTAACCCCCTTAGGGAATGATTTTTGTAAAACGCCGAATGTAGTATTTTTCATGTTCTAATAAGTAATTTTTTGGTCAAAATTTTAAGTCTCTATTAAAAAAATATATGTTTTTCCCATACAAACTTTGCACCCTATTTTACCCCCTTAGGGGTGAAATTTTTTCAAAACGCTGAAAGTACTTTCTTTGTATTTAAATAATCTTTCTACAAAGTTTTAAGACTCTAGCTAAAAAAAATAGTTTCCCATATACAAACTTTGCACCCCTATTTTAGCCCCCTATTTTTAGGGGTAGAATTTTCTAAAACGCTGAAAGTATTTAATTTGTATTCTGATGACTAATCTTTCTACAAAGTTTTAAGTCTCTATTTAAAAAAAATATTGTTTCCCCCATACAAAATTTGCACCCCTATTTCACCCCCTTAGGGGTAGATTTTTTAAAACACTGAATCTAGGTACTTTATTTGTATTCTAATGAATAATTTCTCTACAAAGTTTTAAGTCTCTATTTAAAAAAAAGTAGTTTTTCCCATACAAACTTTGCACTCTATTTTACCCCTTTAGGGGTAGAATTTTCTAAAACCCTGAAAGTTCTATATTTGTATTCTTTCTACAAAGTTTTAAGTCTCTATTTAAAAAAAAATGTTTCCCCCATACAAACCTTGCACCCCTATTTTACCCCCGTAGGGGTGGAATTTTCCAAACCGCTGAAAGTGTTTCATTTGTATTCTAATAACTAATTTTTCTACAAAGTTTAAGTCTATAGTCAAAAAAAAAAGGTTCTCCCATACAAACTTTGAACCCCCATTTTACCCCCTTAGGGGTAGAATTTTCAAAAATCCCTTTTTATCCTTATCCCACGTCATAAAAGCAACATACTGTGCAAAAATCAACTCTCTAAGATTAGTAGTTTCGGCTGTGCGTTGATGAGTGATTGAGTGAGTGAGTGAGTGAATAAGTCAGTCAGGACATAGGCATTTATTATGTATAAATAGATAGAAGATAATGAAACTCCCATTCAAATATCTCAAAAAATTATGAAGCTACATCCGTTTTAATGTCGCTTGTTAGAGTGAGAAAACGATGAGGGACTGTGACGTCAATATACTCGAGCGTCATAGTAAAAAACAATCGTTTCATATGAAGGTGCGTTTTGCGGAAAAGGGACAGAACATACCCCCTCTTAAAACTTTGGACTCTTATAACTTAATCATTACCTATATAACCTCTTGCTTTGTTTTTTTTTCCATTTGACTATATTTATTTTAAATTATTTTTCGAGAAAATACATTATGATTATTTACCATATTTTCGATTCCTGAGCTATAACCACGAACTTCGGAATTCGAAAATATTCGGGTATCTCTATCTCTGTCGCACTAACCATACTCGAGTGACAGGGATGCAAATATATGAACATTGAGTATCGGTTTTCGTGGTAGCGCCGCAGGTACTTTGGCTGAATGCGCCGAGCGCGTGCCATTGTCATTCAAAAAAAACAAATTCGTGTTAATTATATTGTTCAAATTTGTTGATTTCATTTATTGAAATTACGACATAAAACGACATTTGCGCATATAAGTTCTCATATCAGAATCGAATATTTTTTTATGGTTTATATTTTAGCATTTGTCTCGTAAAGGTCTATCGTAGACGGGATTTAAATTATTAATAAGTGAAAGGCAAAGCAATTCCGCCATTTTGACGAAAATTTGACGGTTCTTATAGCTGACAGTTGGAGCAGCGTTTGATTTCAATAAAAATAAATGAAAAATTAAATGAAGTCGTATATTTCGGAAAATTAATTAACTGTCGCAGTCGGATAAAAACTATCCTAAGTTGCAGCTAGAATAATAATGTACCTATATAAAATGTTTCATATTTTTCCGTTCATGGGATGCTGAGAACATTCGAACCGCGCAAAGCTTAGTTTCAAACTGGCTGATTCTTTTTTTAATTTAGAGATTTATTATAAGTGGAGATAATCATATTTATGTATAACAAAAAATCGTTGCAATAATTAACAAAACGCAAATCAATGTACTGAAAAAAAAACCTAGATAATAATTCAAAATGTTATAAGTGATGCAAGTCAGGTAAAAAATGGTCCGTCATAATACATTCGTCCCGCTCACACGTACGGTCAGCCTCACAAGGGGCTAAACACCTTTGTACTGTGTCGCATTAAACGTCATGTTAAACTGCCATATGACGTTGTCAAACGAGTGAAAACGACAAGGTACCTAGAACTTATGACTATACTATGAGGAAAAATGCTGTACGTACGCAGGAGTGACGAGTAAGCATGGTTTTTGTTGTCACCCTACATAAACAGGTATAATTAATGACAGCCACTTTGAAGTCTAGACGCCGTTTGCAAACACGCAACCATGCAGTTCTTATTCTTTTTATTTTCACCGAGTCATTTTCCTCAATAACAAGTACAAATGGTAGGAGAGAGTGGATAAATTAGAGCCTATCTAAGGAAAACTATTGAACGAGCGAGCGAAGTGAACGAAGTTCTCCGTTTCAGCTTAAGTAAAAATTATTTCGTATGTCCGGCGTCTGTCCGTCAAAAAAACTTTCACCTGTGTACTGAATGGACTTGCCGGATGGTCATAGGTTATTTTTTATACTACGGGTATTCCTGCGTTCTTTGCAATACGCGGGCGAAGCCGGGCGGGAAGCTTGTTATTATTACAAAATAACAAAAAAATCATAAACATAACGATATAAGAATAAAACGGGTATATTTGAGGCAGCCTCCCCTCCCATGCCGCGTCGAATACCTTCATAGTAATAGTATGAAGTTGTCTTATAAGAGTTCACCATAAGTCGAAAAGTGAATTGTTCTCCAAAACACGAGTCGTTATTGAGTCGCCGTAGGTTCATGGTCTTCTCTCCCTTTCACTGAGCATAAGCGTGAGCGAGATGGAAGTGCGTGTTCGGAAGCGCGGATATAATTTTTTAATTTTAATTTTTGTGCGTTTAAATAAATAAATAAATAAAAAAGTAATCACTAAGTTCTCTCAAAAATGATATTGCCGATTTTTCGAATTTTAATATGTTTAGCTTTTGTGCATAATTTGTTAATGTTTTAAGTGTATTTAAAGGCCTCCACACACACCGGTCGCGGGCGCGGGTCGGGCGCGGGTCCGAAACTACACTTCAAACACACAACGAACAAGGGCCCCCGGGCCCGTGGCGGGCCCGCGCTCGGTGTGTGTTTGAAGTGTAGTTTCAATGTTTTACAACAACTTGCGCGGGCCCGCGACCGGTGTGTGGAGGCCTTAAGACCTATGTTCGTGATTTTTTTCTATCGAGCGAAATTTGCTTAATCAATCATGTTTCGAATCACTGATCTCGCTGCAGAAAAGCCTCTAGATTACTATTGGCATTTTTTTAAAACCATATTATTATAAACAGACGCATTATTTTGTTTCAAAAACTCTGTTCGCTTAACTTCGCTGAACCTACGGCGCCTTAAGTTCAGACGACAATAATTTCAATTCATTGTTAACAGGTATACAGGGTGTGGCCTGCAATAGGAGCAAATATTCAAAAAAAACGCTTCCTAAAAGCATTTGCAGTAACCCTTTGTATCCCATTCATTTTAATCTCTTTTGGATTCGGAGTAATTTTGATCTAAAGTTATGACCTCCAAGTAATGTATCTTGGCACCACGACATAATAGCACAGCAGTCAATGCGGATTTAGAGGTAACATCATGTAATGAGTCAGAATAGTTTTTGCATTTTTGTTTTCAAAAGATATTTTTGTGATTTTTTAATTTTAGTTAACTTTTTTTTTTGTTTTTTTTTAATAAAAAGTTACTGATAGCACTGCAGAAGAGTAAAACAATACAAGTAAACATATTTTGAAAAAAAAAATCTTTTTTTCAAATAAAACCACGTGGCATTAATTTTTCACAAGCTTAATAATCTACGGTCTAACGGTTAGTAATTTCGCTTAGTTCGCGTAGTATTCCGCGGGCCCGTGGCGGGCCCGCGTTCGATGTGTGTTTGAACTTGAAGTGTAGTTTCAATGTTTTACAACTTGCGCGGGCCCGCGCCCGTCGCGTTCCCGACCCGCGCCCGCGACCGGTGTGTGGAGGCCTTTAAAGCCGGAAAAAGCATGGTCAGACGTTTTTAAGGTTTAAGATCATTTAATCTCATAAAGAATTGTACAATTCACTTACATGAGATAAACACATAATTAAAAACAAAAATTGTTATGAGCGTACTAAGACACTAAACTATTACTTAGGTAAAAAATAAATAAAAAAATAGAGGGTACTTGTACAAATAATTATCGAGTGCCGTGCCGCTCGCACTGCATGCAGCGAGCGACAATAACAGCAAAGCATGTATTGCACGGAATCGTTATAACTAGATACGGCATGCGTACGCTGAGCGTAGTTCGGATTGACTTAAGGTATTATCATTGTTTACGAGTTTATATAATTTGTTTAGGTATTATAACTCTTTAATATACTGTATTTTTTATATTGTATAAATATTTTACACTTTGATTGCTCTTTTAATGATATAGGATAACGGTTTATTGTACAAAGTGTGTATCTACATAGTTATTAAAAAGTTTATGTTTTTTTTTTTTTTTTATGTTTTTGTATATGTACATATGTTATTTTTGAAATGTTTAATACTGTGATATGATGTTTATAGTTTTAGGTAAACTGTTTTATGTTGTTTACGTTGTTTAATTTACAAAGTATATAATGTATATTTAATATTTATTTGAAACATGTTTTTTAAGTAAAGATTTAAAGTGGGATATTGATTTTGTTTCTTTAATAGTTTTGGGCAGTTTATTGAATAATTTGGCACCTTCGTAAAGTATACTTCTTTTTCCATAATTTGTTCGCGACGATCTTAAGATTAAGTCATTGGCATTTCGTAGTTTCATTTTTTGCACGTGATGTTTTCTGGTAAATTTTAGCTGCGATGAGATATCATTTTTAATTATTTTTCGTATCAAAACACAATTGTGATACACGTAGGTTTGAGTAATGTTTAAGAGTTTGGTTTCGTTGTAGAGTGATTTGGTTGGAGTTAAAAAGTCATATTGGAATAATACCTTGATTAATTTGTTTTGTGCTATTTGAAGAACTTCAAGATTGGTTTTTGCAGCAGAACCCCACACTTCAATTAGATAATCTATGTGTGGTTTTATGAGCGAATTATATATCGTGTGGCGCACTTGCGGCGGAAGAGTGTTGGCATAGTTGCGCTAAGCTCCAGTTAAAGATGTTAATTTAGCTTTTACCTTATCAATGTGTGATTTTCAGTTTAAGTTCTTATCGAGTATTAACCCTAAATATTTTTCGTTGTCTACTTTTTGGATTATTTTGTTATTTATTTTTAGTGGTTGAAAATCTTGTATTTTTTTGTTTTTTGCGGCAAAAAATATATAATTTGTTTTTGTTACGTTAATAGTTAGTAGATTACATTGAAACCAAGTGTTTAACAAGTTTAAATCGTTTTGTGCATCTTGCATAATGTCACTTATAGTGTTTCCAAAATAAAAAAATACTAGTGTTGTCTGCATAAAGTGTAATGTCGCCCCTTAGATCGAGTTCTTTAATGTTGTTAATATATATTAGAAAGAGTAAGGGTCCTAGTATTGATCCTTGAGGGACACAGCACGTAATCATTTTGGGCTCACTTTGGTAACTTTTAATTTTAACAACTTGATGTCGATTTGTAAGATATGATGTTAGGATATCTAATGCTAAGTCGGTTATACCTAACTCCTTTAATTTTTGTAAAAGTATGTTGTGACTGACTGTGTCAAACGCTTTTTTGAGGTCTATGAAAATACCTAGTGCTATTTGTTTGTTATCTATATTAACTTTAATTTTTGTGACAAGGTCTATTGTTGCTGACAACGTATTTGATTTGCGTCGAAAACCGTATTGTTATATGATTCAAGTCGACTATAAATTATTTTCTCGAATATCTTCGAGATTACAGGGAGAACTGAAATTGGACGATAGTTATTTGGATCACATTTGCTTCCCGATTTATAGATTGGCGATACTTTTGCTAATTTTAACTTTTATTGCTTTTTTTACTTTTATTGTTTGCATATTTTTTTGTTTTTCGATCCCAACTCAACTGGGCAAAACTACTAAAGTAAGCACCAGTTGAAAACGAAAAAAATGTAAACAAACAATGTATTGAATTTGACATATTAAATGTCAAATTCAATACATTGTTTGTTTACATTTTTAGGGTTCCGTAGCCAAAATGGCAAAAACGGAACCCTTATAGTTTCGTCATGTCCGTCTGTCCGTCTGTCCATATGTCACAGGCATTTTACTCAAAAACTGTACGTTGTATTTGAATGAAATTTGGAGTAAAGGTGTATTTTGATAGCCTCTATACAGTTATGCAATGAAATTACTAAAAACATTTTTTTTACGGGGGATCTCCATACTTGTAACTACATGTAAAAAAAAAATCACACTAAGTCCATATGTGGTACATAAAATAATAGGTCTTTTAAAATAACTATAAGGTTACTCAGCACTTTTTTTGATTATATGAATAAATATACTCGGAGATAATCGCCACGAAAGGCACGAAAATTGTGTCCCCCCCCTCTAACTTTTGAACGGTGGAAGTGAAAAATTTGAAAAAAATCATGGATATAGTGCTTAATAAATACTTTCACTGAAAAGTGTTTTGAAAAAGATCGGTTTTAAAGTTTTCGAGTAATTGCTGAAAAACTGATTTCCCTATAGAAAAGGATGAAAGTGCCGTAAGGTTTGTATCACGATACGACCTTGTTAATCTCCACTTATAATAAATCTCTAAATTAAAAAAAGAATCAGCCAGTTTGAAACTAAGCTTTGCGCGGTTCGAATGTTCTCAGCATCCCATGAACGGAAAAATATGAAACATTTTATATAGGTACATTATTATTCTAGCTGCAACTTAGGATAGTTTTTATCCGACTGCGACAGTTAATTAATTTTCCGAAATATACGACTTCATTTAATTTTTCATTTATTTTTATTGAAATCAAACGCTGCTCCAACTGTCAGCTATAAGAACCGTCAAATTTTCGTCAAAATGGCGGAATTGCTTTGCCTTTCACTTATTAATAATTTAAATCCCGTCTACGATAGACCTTTACGAGACAAATGCTAAAATATAAACCATAAAAAAATATTCGATTCTGATATGAGAACTTATATGCGCAAATGTCGTTTTATGTCGTAATTTCAATAAATGAAATCAACAAATTTGAACAATATAATTAACACGAATTTGTTTTTTTTGAATGACAATGGCACGCGCTCGGCGCATTCAGCCAAAGTACCTGCGGCGCTACCACAAAAACCGATACTCAATGTTCATATATTTGCATCCCTGTCACTCGAGTATGGTTAGTGCGATAGAGATAGAGATACCCGAATATTTTCGAATTCCGAAGTTCGTGGTTATAGCTCAGGAATCGAAAATATGGTAAATAATCATAATGTATTTTCTCGAAAAAGAATTTAAAATAAATATAGTCAAATGGAGAAAAAAACAAAGCAAGAGGTTATATAGGTAATGATTAAGTTATAAGAGTCCAAAGTTTTAAGAGGGGGTATGTTCTGTCCCTTTTCCGCAAAACGCACCTTCATATGAAACGATTGTTTTTTACTATGACGCTCGAGTATATTGACGTCACAGTCCCTCATCGTTTTCTCACTCTAACAAGCGACATTAAAACGGATGTAGCTTCATAATTTTTTGAGATATTTGAATATGAGTTTCATTATCTTCTATTTATTTATACATAATAAATGCCTATGTCCTGACTGACTTATTCACTCAATCACTCACTCACTCACTCATCAACGCACAGCCGAAACTACTAATCTTAGAGAGTTGATTTTTGCACAGTATGTTGCTTTTATAACGTGGGCTAGGGATAAAAAGGGATTTTTGAAAATTCTACCCCTAAGGGGGTAAAATGGGGGTGCAAAGTTTGTATGGGAGAACCTTTTTTTTTTGAGCTATAGACTTAAACTTTGTAGAAAAATTAGTTATTAGAATACAAATGAAACACTTTCAGCGTTTTGGAAAATTCCACCCCTACGCAGGTAAAATAGGGGTGCAAGGTTTGTATGGGGGAAACATTTTTTATTTAAATAGAGACTTAAAACTTTGTAGAAAGATCAGTCATTAGAATACAAATAAAGAACTTTCAGGGTTTTAGAAAATTCTACCCCTAAAGGGGTAAAATAGAGTGCAAAGTTTGTATGGGAAAAACTACTTTTTTTTAAATAGAGACTTAAAACTTTGTAGAGAAATTATTCATTAGAATACAAATAAAGTACCTAGATTCAGTGTTTTAAAAAAATCTACCCCTAAGGGGGTAAAATAGGGGTGCAAATTTTGTATGGGGGAAACAATATTTTTTTTAAATAGAGACTTAAAACTTTGTAGAAAGATTAGTCATCAGAATACAAATTAAGTACTTTCAGCGTTTTAGAAAATTCTACCCCTAAAAATAGGGGGCTAAAATAGGGGTGCAAAGTTTGTATGTGGGAAACTATTTTTTTAGCTAGAGTCCTAAAACTTTGTAGAAAGATTATTTAAATACAAAGAAAGTACTTTCAGCGTTTTGGAAAATTTCACCCCTAAGGGGGTAAAATAGGGTGCAAAGTTTGTATGGGAAAAACATATTTTTTTTTAATAGAGACTTAAAATTTTGACGAAAAATTACTTATTAGAACATGAAAAATACAACATTCGGCGTTTTACAAAAATCATTCCCTAAGGGGGTTAAAAAAGGGTGCAAGGTTTGTATGGGGAACACTTTTTCTGAGCTAGACACTTAAAACTTTGTAGAAAGATTACTTATAAAAATACAAAAAAAAGACTTTCAGCGTTTTGAAAAAATCTATCCCTAAGGGGGATAAAAAGGGGTGCAAAGTTTTTATCAGGGAAAGTTTATGTTTTTGAGTTAGAGACTTGAAACTTTGTAGAAAGATTACTTATTAAAATACAAAAAAAGAACACAAATCGTTTTAGAAAATTCCACCCCTAATAGGGTTAAAAAGGAGAGCAAGCTTTGCATGGGCAACACTTTTTTTTGAGTTAGACTTAAAACTTTGCAAAAAGATTACTTATTAGAATACTAAAAAAGTACTTTCAGCGTTTTAGAAAACTCCATCCCTAAGGGGATCCTTAAGATCCTTAAGAAGGGTAGCCAGTGTTGTATGGGAAAAACTTTTTTTTTTACTAGACTTAAAACTATTCAAAATGTTACTTATTAAAATTAATAATAAAGTACTTTCAGAGTTTTAGAAAATTCCACCCCTAAGGGGGTTAAGAAAGCTTTGTATGGGCAACACTTTTTTTGAGCTAGAGACTTAAAAGTTTACGAAAAAAGTTCTTTCAGCGATTAGAAAAATTCAACCTCTAAGGGGGTTTAAAAGGGGGTTCAAATTTTAAATGGCGAGCAATAAAATTTTAAAGTGTGAGCAAGAGATTTTTAACTTCGGTCTTATTCTGTACGTTAAAAGACTACAAAACTGATTTCAGAGTTTTTCCAAATTCATCCCCTAAGAGTGTTAAAATTGGTTCAAAGTTTGAGTATTTCAAGGCATTTTTAAAGTATGAGATTTTTAACTTTGGTTTTAGACTGTTTGTTCACAAACTAGAAAATGAACATCAACTTTTTTTTTAATTATCCCCTAAAAGAGGGTTCAAATTTTGTATTGAGAGAAATCATTTTCTAAGACGATAAAAAGTTCTACGCGGACGAAGTCGCGGGCAACAGCTAGTATAATATAATGTCGCTCACTGATATGCATAATTACTACTATTACAAGCACACTGATTGTCTGTGGCGTATTTCAATTACAATACATCAATCCATATATGTATATAAAGTTACTCTGTCTGTCTGTTGTACCTTTTCAATGAAATTAGGTATGTAGGTAGTTTTGAGAGCCTGAGAAGGACATAGGATAGTTTTTTATCATCGTGGAAGTCATCTTTTAAAGCAGGGGTCGGCAACCTTTTAGAAACCAAGGGCCACATAGGAGCTAACAAAAACTACGCGGGCCGCACTTCTTAATTATTTGTGACTTTATCAGGCAGATTCTGAATTTAACGACATCCCTGGTGCGCCGGGTGCGGAGCAGTCCCAATACCATTCTGAAAATGATTGCGGATAAGCCTGACTGTGCCATTATGCTACACTGCGCGGGGCTGCATTCTCCAACTAGTGTTATTAAGTGGTAAATATCACTGTAATTTGTAGTTTGTATTTAGTTTAGTTTTATTTATATATGTGTCATGTAGGTAGTTACACGAAATAAATGATTGAATTGAATTGAATTTACATACAAAACGGCCAGGGAGGCTCGCGGGCCTCAAGCAAGGGTCTCGCGGGCCGCATGCGGCCCGCGGGCCGCATGCGGCCCGCGGGCCGCCTGTTCCCGACCGCTGTCTTAAAAGGATGGTAATTGGTAAGAGGTATTATGGAATTCATTGCGATAATTGATGCTGCGCCTGTGCCGGCTGTGTCATGCTCATGTCTAATACTTAGCAGTACTAGCATATTTTTGCTCTTAGATTTTGTTTAGGCGTTTAACATAAAATACGAACGTCGTAACATAAAAAGTCGCGGCTAAAAGTTTGTTTAGTTATATATTTTTTTTAAATGTACGAAGAATACAAACAATCTGCTGCAGAAAAACGGGGAACGATCAATATTGAGAAATGAAAAATCAAAGATCAACTTACAACAAAATTATGCTGGACGAGTCAATTTTGAAACCGGCATTTTGACCTCTAATCATTAATTGTTGGTAACCAGCCCAAGTTCTTTATTTTCATACCACATGAAAATAGCGAACAGTTTGTTTGTTACTTAAACTAATACTGAAACTGCCCAATAATAAACAAACAGCTTAAATAAGTAGTTTGTAGGTAAGAAAAGTTTTATTCACCTACGTCGGTATGGATAAGAAGAGATTTTTAGGGTTCCGTAGCCAAATGGCAAAAAACGGAACCCTTATAGATTCGTCATGTCCGTCCGTCTGTCTGTCCGTCCGTATGTCACAGCCACTTTTTTCCGAAACTATTAGAGCTATACTGTTGAAATTTGGTAAGTAGATGTATTCTGTGAACCGCATTAAGATTTGCACACAAAAATCGAAAAAAAACATTAAGTTTTAGGGGTCCCCATACTCAGAACTGAAACTCAAAAATTTTTTTTTCATCAAACCCATACGTGTTATGTACTGTGTATCTATGGATAGGTCTTCAAAATGATATGATGATGAGGTTTTTAATATAATTTTTTTCTAAACTGAAGAGTTTGCGCGAGAGACACTTCCAAAGTGGTAAAGTGTGTGTCTTCCCCCCTGTAACTTCTAAAATAAGAGAATGATAAAACTAAAAAATATATATGATGTACATTACCATGTAAACTTCCACCAAAAATACGTCATAAATCGTAAACCGCAATTTATTTCACGGAACCCTTCATGTGCGAGTCCGACTCGCACTTGGCCGCTTTTTTAATTAGTTATGAATAAGTAACGATAGGACCCTGTAGTTCACTTTCGGTCTCTTATCAAATTACTCATGTATAGGTGATGAAGAGGTTCTCGGTCAGACCTCGGTCTTCAACTTTTGCCATGCGATTTGGGTGCATCTTGACCCACAGGTAAATAGATTGTAATCTGCATTTAAACGTAGAATACTATTCCAGAAATCATTTACCAAGGGGATAGGTAGGTAGGGGGTAGGGGATCGTATAATCGTATTCCATAATGTAGTCTGATGTCTATTTTATAGTAGAAACTTAGAGTAGCTGTGTTGACTCCTTTAAATTACCTGGTTTTGTAGAAGTAGTAAGAACAACTTTTGAACAAGCATCTTCGAATACAGGATATGGAGTCTTAGCATGGGCAAAAACAAGACTTCGACATTGTCCTAGAAATTATTATGAGCAAGCAAGCAACATAAGCAGCAAGCAGCAGTTTCTCTTAAATATAATATGATACAAGGTTATTTGCATATTAGGTATAGTATAGGTCTCCCAAATGCGCCTTCGAAACGTACTTTACACTAACGGACTTTATAGATTTTGGAGATGTTAACGAAGACTTTCTTCGTTCAAGTCGTTTAGATACCCATTTACGAAAAATGCTGGATATACAGCTTTTCTGCAACCCTGTGTTACCACGCGAGGAGGAACACATTAAGACCAAAAGCAGCCTGACCTGTGTAGCGAAATTACTGATTAAACATCACGACGCTAACAAATTCCTTGTGGCTATTAAGGATATAATATGGCTTAGGTAAACGTAAGGTTACTATTTATCACAGAATGCAGATCCTCGTTTAGCACATTATTGTACGAACGAGCGAAGTCCTCCGAGTCTACAGGAACAATCCGACATTCGTATGAATGTATGTATTTGTATACATATTAGTTCGGTGATACTCGGTTCGGTACGGTTGGTTAGGCGAATGAATAAGACAACAATATTTTATCAAATTAGTCAAGACGTTCACAGTTTGGGGAGATCCACTAGTCGTAATGATCCACTAGTCTGTGTAGAAGTAGGCACGGAACCCTTCGTTGTGCGTGGTCCGACACGCACTTGGCCGCTTTTTTTTTATTTTCGTTTTCAACTGGTGCTTACTTCAGGTAATACAATGTTTTGTTTCCGAAGATACGGAAATATTTATGTTAAGTATTTTATGGCACTATGCCTTTTTTTTATCCATAAGGTTATTTAGGTGGAAAAAAGTTAGGTTAGTGATTCGTTAATAATTATAGAATCAAATACAACCTGTTGAACGCTTTTGTAAGATTTTTATTTTCATTGGTCTAAAATAGCTCAAAAATAACATCAGTGACATCTATCGAACTTAACTTGAACCATAATTATGCTCGCTAGATGGTGCTAATCATTATATGAAACTTAATTCTGGCATTACTTAATAATGCATTTCTTTGAATTTGTGATTCTAGATGTTGAGGTATGAAAATTATTGTTAGTAATATCAGCCGTGAAAAAGGTCCAATGTTGTGTTAGACTCTAACGTACCTACCTAAATACGTGATACTCTAAAAATCGTTAGAATATGATGAGTCTTCTGAGTCTACCCTTTCGCGCCGCGACATAAACACGATAACTCTCAAGTATCACTGAGGCTTTATGTAACTCAACGACTAGAAATATGATATTACGTATCTACTTTCATCATTTGGTAAGCGTTTCGGAGATTATATAAGGGTATCCACTTATAACGAGATTCAAAAGCATTGTAACCTTAAGGGTCGTACTATAAATGAGGCAAAAAAACTAACTTCTAATCTTCTTCACTCGTTAACTTATGCCGAGACAGAAGCTTAGACATTATACTTTAGCTTAAGTTTACAGTTTAGTAATTTTCTAAAAGTGCAATGTAATTTTTTATTTTTTAAGGTTTAAGTCCCTTTTTAAGTTCCTATAGTTTATACTTTGAATGTAACTTGTAACATAATTCCAAAATGTAATTTGTAACTGGTTCCCCGCGATACAGGCGAAGCCTAGTGCGGAGACCTCTGGAAATTAATGTAAGAAAATATGCCTAATAAAACTTTTATTACTTTTTTATTACTTATTACGTATTCTTATACAGGGTATGGCCTGTAATAGAAGCAAAAAATTAAACGGTAGATTATTAAGTTTATGAAAATTCTTCAAAATAAGTTTACTTGTATTGTTTTACTTTTCTGGAGTGCTATAAGTAGGTAACTTTTCATCATAAAAACACAATTAACTCAAAATTTCTCCGAAACAAAAAAAATATAAAATGAATGGGACACAACTGCAAATGCTCTAAGGAAGCGTCCTTTTGAATATTTGCTCCAATTACAGCTACAGGCCACACCCCGTACATATATAATTTGTACAACTATTGTAAATTTTTACTTTGTTTGGTAAATTCAGCACAATTCTACCACCGCGCACCGTAGCGAAAATCGTGAATAAATTCTTAGTCTATTGCTGTACTTAAATAATAAGCGCTGATGTTCTGCATGGCTACGCAGCCCTCACCGCTCGCAATTTTGCACGGTATCTGTGCTGTGTTATTGTCCAAATGTATGAATGGCAAGTCAGCGAAGGCCCACCGGTGACTGTCATGGCTGAACAGTAGGTACAGTCAATCACGTAACGCATTGTACGCGCGTCAGGTTGATCTAAATGTCACTTTTTATATGGAAAAATGACAGTTAGGCCCTGGGTTTTCTGACCACCCGTCGCCGGCGGCCGGCGACCGACGCGTGTCCGCCGCCGACGACGTTCGGATGTTTTGTTCGGGAATGTTTGAGGGTGGTTTCTCTGAAACGCCGCCGGCGGCGGGTAGGTATTTTTAGGGCTCCGCATCTCGAAAGGAAAAAGCGGAACCCTTATAGGATCACTTTGTTGTCCGTCCGTCCGTCCGTCCGTCCATCTGTCAAGACCCTTTTTCTCAGGAACGCGTGGAGGTATCAAGCTGAAATTTATATCAAATACTTAGGTCTACTGTCCCTTGGAGCAAGCTGTGAAACAATCAAACTTCTAAAGCCATCGCAATTAAAAGATACAGCCGTGCCACAAATTTTCGAAACTCGCACGGGAATCAAAACCTACAGAGTACTTCCCGTGAACTCAGAATCTTGAAATTTGGCACGAAGCAACGTCTTATAGCACAGATAAAGGAAAAATTGCGAAAACCGTAAATTTTTAGTTACATCACTGAAATTGTAAAGTCCAGTATAAACTGACACGCACTAAGTATGACTGTGAATACATACTTAGTGTCAGTTTATAGTGGAATTTTTTCTATTGTACGGGGTGGTCCGGAACCCTCGGTGCGCGAGTCTGACTCGCACTTGACCGGTTTTTTTCCAAGCACTATCCCTAATTCTTATTCTTGCCAGGAAAATCTCCTATTCAATGAAAAAAGTAAATACATTGTTTTTTTTTAAGTGTGAATAAATGAGTTCACACAATGAATAAACATTTGATGGTTTGATAGCTTATATTCGTATTGATAACAAACCTACATGGTTTTACAAATCCAACAAGGAGAGACCGATACCGTACTCTTGGTGACTCCAATTATAGTCTGTGACCTGTAAGAATGAACTTTTGACAGTTATGAATTGACCCTTATATATATATATATATATATAAGGGTCAATTCATAACTGTCAAAAGTTAATCTGATCTGCCTTAGAGTAGAAAAGGTGAATATTTTAACTCATGTTTTTTCTATCTATGCAACGTTTCATAAAGCCCTAACGCCCTCCGTAGCCCAGTGGGTAGTGACTCTGCCTACGAAGCTGGAGGTCCCGGGTTCGAATCCCGGTCAGGGCATTTATTCGTGTGTTTATCACGAATTGTTCCTGAGTTATGGATGTTATATATGTATATAAGTATCTAAATGTATTTCTCTATTATATATATCATCGCCTAGTACCCACAACACAAGCCTTATTGAGCTTACCGTGGGCCTAGGTTGATTTGTGTAAGATTGTCCCGTAATATTTATTTATTTATTTATTTATTATTTATAAAGTTTATGGAATATTTGTTAAAAACTAGCGAAATAATTCACAATTTGACCACTAGAAAATTTAATTCCTCGTAGCCAAACCAGTTCTGCAAATCAGTTTGACTACGACAAAAATGCGGAATTATAGAACTAGTAAAAAAAAACCATTATTTAGTTATATTGTTATTAACCCCTGATTTTTTTTGTAACTACTTTGGAAAAAAAGTCCAGGTAGTTCCATTGTGGAAAATCCGTTGTTGAATGAAAGTATTGGGAAAAAAAATTAATCTATCTATTGATATAATTATTATTGACCTGTTCTATTGAACAGATAATAGAACTAGTGGCAATCGATCAAAATTACAAATTCTTTTGCGCTGTACGGAAATGAAACAAAATATAAGTAGGTACTCACACCAAATTTATTTGTTTCCTCCAAAGTTATGACCAGTAGAGAAAAAAATACAAGTCAACATTTTTTTATAATAGACATAGTTAATATGTAGAAATTATGTTCAGCTTTTGGTCATTTTTCGTTCGCGATTTAATCAAGTTTCAAGTTTCTTATTTGACACAGTTCTGATAATGAAATGAAGTTCTGAACGAACCCTAAGTAGTTTTACACGATTAATTTTAAACTAATTGTAATCATCGATACAACCTTTTTAATAAGCACGGGACCCTTCGTTATGCGTGGTCCGACACGCAATTGGCCGGGTTTTTAAATTTTTTTTTGATTATTTTCATACACCAAGGTACATCAAGTTTATTTTTATGCAATACAATAGTGTTTGTAAATTGGGGACAATCATTTATAGGCTATTTTAACCATTTATTTAAAAGCTAGGTAGTACAGAACTATAGATGGGTACCCATTTTTTTATTTACATTTCATTATGCAAGTAAGTACATCAAGTTTATTGTTATTCACAAAGGTTTGGAGAACTTTATGTTTTATTTAGATACTTAATTCAAAATTATTCGAAAACACTTATTAAGTATAGTTGCGTAGGTTTAAACATCAACAATTATTGTTATAACAATTCATACATACAAAATGCACGACTTCATACATAATGCTTTAAAATACCAAGAAAACATTTTGACAACATATTTTATTTTCTTTCAAAAGTCGTTCCGATTACAATGATAAAGATCAGACTTGTCAATCCGTACAACCAACCATCTTACAAATCTCTTACTCTAAGATTTCTTAGTAATATAATAATATAATATCGTTGAGCTGTTGGGTTAAAAAGTATAATTCTGAGCCTGGACACATATCTCTAAATGTCTCGCAGAACCAAGAATCCAGAACGCACGTCTATTCCAGGAATTCGAAAAATGGTTGCCGGTTTGGATTTTTAAGTTACAGGACTGATTGTTTTCAAGGTACATCAAGTTTATTTATATGCACTACAATAGAATCGCTAAACTTAAGTGGCAGTGGGCGGGACACATTGCACGTAGAACCGATGGCCGTTGGGTCGGAAAGGTTCTTGAGTGGCGACCACGTAGCGGAAGGCGCGGCGTGGGTAGGCCCCCCACAAGGTGGACTGATGACCTGGTAAAGGTCGCGGGAGTCCGCTGGATGCGGGTGGCGCAGGACCGGTCATTTTGGCACTCTTTGGGGGAGGCCTATGTCCAGCAGTGGGCGTTTTTCGGCTGATATGATGATGATGATGATGACAATAGTTGATGTTGAAAATTTTTGTTGATTATTTTCATACACCAAGGTACATCAAGTTTATTTTTATGCACTACAATAGTGTTTGTAAATTGGGGACAATCATTTATAGGCTATTTAACTATTTATTTAAAAGCTAGGTGGTACAGAACTATTAACTATTGATGGGACCCATTTTTTTATTTACATTTCATAATGCAAGTACATCAAGTTTATTGTTATTCAAAAAAGTAGGAGAACATTATATTTTATTAAGTTAATTAATTCAAAATTATTCGAAAACATTGATTTAGTATAGTTATTCGGAATTATATTTCACATTGATAGTAGCAGTACCTACCTACAAACATGTGTAGGTTTAAACGTCAACAATTATAATAACAATTCGTAATACATACAAAATGCACGACTTCATACATACTCGTAACGCTTTAAAATACCAAGAAAACATTTCAACAACATATTTTTTTTTCTTTCATAAAATATTCCGATAACAATGTCATCATTATAAAGATCAGACTTGTCAATCCTTACAACCTACCATCTTACAAATCTCTTGCGCTGAGATTTCTTAGTAACTATCGTTGAGCCGTTGGGTTAAAAAGTACAATGCTGAGCCTGGACACATAATCTCCAAGTGTCTCGCAGAACCCAGAACGCTTCTGTTCCAGGAATTAGAAAAATGGTTGCCGTTTCGAACTTTTTAGATAGGTACCAGGTTCATGACTGATTATTTTCGAGATCTGTGTGCTCAATTTTGTCAGCAGTATCGGGAATGTTCAGTTATCGAAAAATTTGAAAGGTATATTCCGCTACCTGTATCCCAATCCAAAGTCGGTAAAGTCGTCGGGTCAAGCTAGTTCTATGCATGTATATGTATAGTAAATGTATCAAAGTGGATAAGTATTAATACACCCTGTATACCCATGCCGGATTACAGCTTTCTAAGTATAGTAGTAAGGGTCACTGAGGTAAGCCGCAGACGGACGGACAGACGGACATGCCGAAAATATGAGGGTTCCTCGTTGGAAGTGTTTTAATACTAAAAAGGTGACAAAAAATGTGTGCATTATATTGTGTTAATCAATGCTAAGATCAATTCAAAAACATAGGACAAAATGGGTCGTGAATATCATCAAATAAAAGTCATTAGGTTAGGTTAGGTTTGTTTTGCAACAATCCTATAAAGTTTACTATTTAAGAAAAAAATGCATTAGATCTAGTGAAACATTAGGTCTAATGAAACATTAGGGCTACAGTTGTTAGGTCTAACAAGGGAGAACCTGATACAATTTCGTCGGCTTAATAGTGATCTGCTGCCCTGGTTAGATTATAAGTGTGTTCAAGTTTCCCTAGCACGCGATAATTTGTTCATTGTGTTGATCTTTGTTAAGGGACTTCAAAAAAGGAGGTTCTCACCTCGTTGGGTTGTTACCTCGGAGTTCCATCATTTATGAACGGATGCGTACAATTCTTTTTTATTCGAAAGAATATGCTTCCAGACTGGTCCCACTGTCAAAAATCCAGTTGCATGATGGGATCCATGAGGAATTGAGGGAACTCCTCAATAGGCTCGTGTCCTATTTTTTTTACGATACAATTCGAACCATTTTTTGATAAGGAACAAATGTTTGTATAGGAACAACTACAATTAAAGAACAAACATACTTACCCAAAAATTGAGTCAAAGACGGACCTCGCTGGCGGCAGGCGAAACGCTTCATACTAATTGATATAGAATTGTGAGTTACAGATTAATATTGATACTAATCATTTGTATGGGAAACCAAGCAAATTGCTGTTTCGGTCGCGAAATACTGCGTTTAGGTCCATAGTTGTCATACGATTTTGTTTCTATAAAAGCGTAGGTAAGGATTCTATTGGTAGCTTTAAATTCCTCCCGCCTGAGCCGAGCGTTCGGCTTTATGACATTATCACGTAAAATTATCGTCCGTAAACCGACTTTATAGACAACCAATTTTTTATGCACGTTCAGCGATAATTATTCACTATGCTGTCCGATTTTGATAATCTGTTATTGTTCCAAAGCATGTATTTGCAGTGTGGTCTCATATACCTAAATGATTTCTCAAATATAATGGCCACGCATATGCCGATTTTGGTATTTTCTATAATAAAATATGCAATTGATCTTGGGAATCACAAATTTGGTCACGTGCAGCTGATGACGATGACCACAGATAGCCTATCATCAACATCATCATCATCTGCTCAATATTATTGATTAACGCCGTGGCTCTCAGAAACCAGTTCATAAATAATCTTGTGAAGTGGAAAGCCAATGTGATAATGTGCATGTGGTATGGCAAAGTACAAAATAGAAGACGTTTTTATTTTAGTAACGGTACTCGTATTTACAGACTGTATTTATTTCTCTATATTGTTGCAGACTCACTTTACACAAATTATAAAGGCTGACAATGCTAACGG
Source organism: Epinotia brunnichana (assembly GCA_963854355.1). Classification (NCBI taxonomy): domain Eukaryota; kingdom Metazoa; phylum Arthropoda; class Insecta; order Lepidoptera; family Tortricidae; genus Epinotia; species Epinotia brunnichana. The sequence goes on along the minus strand of OY977940.1, from coordinate 14,802,833 downwards.
TTACACTTGATGGCTTCTATGTTATTTATGTAGCGTCGCAGTTATTGTTCAGAAACACAGAAAATGCTCAAGAAGGCTGACCAATTGCGTTCACGGACGCTATTGTTTAGATCTACTAGAGCCTAATCAATTAGAGTACGTGCGAAACCAGGGCCTTCTATTGTGTTCTGTTTACAATTATATAGTTCAAACACTTCCTAACAAATGTTGACAGTCGTTTCCAAATATTTTTGCGACAAGAACACCTCTTTCCTGTCCGTGTAAAAGTTTGTCTCTGTTCCTCTTAACACGAGTCCGTTTACTAACAATGAGTGTACTAGTTTTAAATGGCCGATTCATTCATAGCGTGGTTGTGATTGAGCGCTGCCTTTTGCCAGACCGCTGCGAGCCCACGTGATGCGATACAGGAATTGGCTGTCCTCTTCTCCTGTCTCTATTACCTGGGGGAAAAATTATAATATTATTTATTTTACAAGAATATTATATTATTAGGGGTAGTGCCAATGTTTTCTAACATATTGTAACATCTATCTCAACAACAAAAAATGTTGTTAAAATGTTACGATAGACATCAGACAACTCGACACAGCGCGTCCTCAGGAGCTCGGGCGGCAATATTTAACTACTTTAACAAGTTTTTTATAAGTTATTACCATTGTAAGTAGCACAATTAACTAATGATGGGTTACGCGAGTCTGCAATAATTTACGAGATTAAAGAGCTATATATGATATACATATAGTTAAACATTATGGTGGTACCCAGTCCCTATTCTACATAAAACATGGGTAGAGCGTAGTCGTTAGTTTTTAAAAATCAAATATACCTTACTCAATTAAGCCTCCTATAAGCTGGATGATTGCGTAACTCGTATATTCGTATAAGTTAGTAGAGCTAAATATATTTTTTTGTATAAAAAATCACAGTTGAGTTGTCCTAACGCTTGTTCGGCACTATGACCCTCAAAATGTATTAAATCTAAGTATAATATAATGCTCTAATTAGGGACCCAGGTATGTCCTAAAACTACGACCAAGACCACCGAGGGACGGGTAGCAGCATCCATGGAGTACGTTGGAAATACGCGATCGCCAATCCAGGCGGAATGATCCAAGCGTGGCAATTACGGCACGGTTTTTACCTCCCATGCATATCACAATAAGGCTACAGCGCAGCGCTGAGGTTCCGGCGACCCCCGGTGGTAATGTTATGTAGCGGCCAGGGTACTAGCGGGGTCAGGGGTGAAGAACCTCCAACGATGATCCGACCACCAACGACTCCTAGCCCGTACTGCGTACTGACGAAGCGTACGTTTGACATTCCAGGCGGAAGCAAGGGCGAAGGGCCGTGGTGAGTACCTACAACATTTTACGGCTCTCCCTGGCCAGGAAGTGGAATTTTCGGCAAGCGTATGATAGATTCTACAATAGTTCCATAATAGAAGGATCATACTAGTATATAGAACCGATTCCACGTAGAAACGATGGCCGTTGGAGCGGAAAGGTTCTCAAGTGGCGACCACGTACCGGAAGGCGCGGCGTTTGTAGGCGCCAAGGTGGATTGCTGACCTGGTAAAGATGCGCGCAGGACCAGTCACTTTGGCACTCTTTGGGGGAGGCCTATGTCCAGCAGTGGACGTCTTGCGTTCGGCTGATATGATGATGATGATGAATAGTACATTACTTACCTAGGGCGGGCCCTAACATAAATACCCGAAAAATTTAGACAATGATTCACCTCGCTGGCGGCATCCAAAACGATTCATACTAATTGACAAAGGTATGTCGTCACAGCTTTCTATTTATACTAATCGTTGTATGGATAGACAACTTAGGTCAAATAGCTATTCGTTGTTGTTCAAGCGTCTCTGTGTTGTCAGTTTAGACTGTGTAATTGTAACTTGTAGCCTTGTAAAATGGGCAACCAGGCGCGAACTAATAATCCAGACAATGGGGGGTTGCCTTGCAAAAGGTGGAGAGGAAAATGTTTTTCACTTCTCATGCTTGCAAAGTTCGCCTTTGTGCCGGATGTAAGTTGCACAAAATGCAGTTTTTATTCTCTAGCTAGTGCACAAAGTATTTTCTTAAAGACTAAGATAATCGGGCCTACCTGTACGCACAATAAAACTTCGTGGAAATAAGTTGATATTTTATTTGACATGCTTTATTAAATTTCGCTTCCGTGTTTTATATGACTAAATTAAGAAAACCAGATAAAATAGAAGTAAATTATTATTTAAAAACTTATCAAAACATTAAATTATTTGGCAGTAGGTAGGCATGCATTTCCGATCTCGGGCATGTGTGCGTTTGCAACCATCTTCATTTGAAGGGACGATCTTTTGGTATTTATGGAATAGCACTTTAATTATTGTTCTATGACAAAAGTGTCTATGGCAAGTTAAAGATAATTTTTTTTAACATTTTCGTTGTACATTATTTATCTGTAAGTCTACAGAAAAAAAATTGTAGGGGCGGGAAAGGTAGTATTTTTCAAAAATCTTTCGTACAAGAGATTTTTGCCCCAAAATGTACAATTTTCAACTTCGGGTTGAATACATCAAATTTATAGAATGCTAAGAGTGTTCCAGAATGTGTAATTTTACATGCTGGAACAAGTCGGATTCAATTCGTCTTTCTTTGATCTGACCACTTTGATTATGAACTATTTAATGCTAGGGCTTGAGGGGTATAGTAGTCAGCTAAAACAGACACGAGGAACTTATTTTTGACTAGCTGTTGCCCGCGACTTCGTCCGCGTAGAACTTTTTATCGTCTTAGAAAATGATTTCTCTCAATACAAAATTTGAACCCTCTTTTAGGGGATAATTAAAAAAAAAGTTGATGTTCATTTTCTAGTTTGTGAACAAACAGTCTAAAACCTAAGTTAAAAATCTCATACTTTAAAAATGCCTTGAAATACTCAAAATTTGAACCAATTTTAACACTCTTAGGGGATGAATTTGGAAAATCAGTCTTGTAGTCTTTTAACGTACAGAATAAGACCGAATTTAAAAATCTCTTACTCACACTTTAAAATTTTATTGCTCGCCATTTAAAATTTGAACCCCCTTTTAAACCCCCTTAGAGGTTGTATTTTTCTAATCGCTGAAAGAACTTTTTTCGTAAACTTTTAAGTCTCTAGCTCAAAAAAAGTGTTGCCCATACAAAGCTTTCTTAACCCCCTTAGGGGTGGAATTTTCTAAAACTCTGAAAGTACTTTATTATTAATTTTAATAAGTAACATTTTGAATAGTTTTAATTCTAGTAAAAAAAAAAGTTTTTCCCACACAACACTGGCTACCCTTCTTAAGGATCTTAAGGATCCCCTTAGGGATGGAGTTTTCTAAAACGCTCAAAGTTCTTTTTTAGTATTCTAATAAGTAATCTTTTTGCAAAGTTTTAAGTCCAACTCAAAAAAAAGTGTTGCCCATGCAAATCTTGCTCTCCTTTTTAACCCTATTAGGGGTGGAATTTTCTAAAACGATTTGTGTTCTTTTTTTGTATTTTAATAAGTAATCTTTCTACAAAGTTACGAGTCTCTAACTCAAAAACAAAAACTTTCCCTGATAAAAACTTTGCACCCCTTTTTATTGCTTACTTTTTATTGCTTTATTTTTTATTGCTACTAACCACAAATATGGATGTACATGTCCGAAATAAATTTTTGAATTGAATTGAATTTATCCCCCTTAGGGATAGATTTTTTCAAAACGCTGAAAGTCTTTTTTTTTTGTATTTTTATAAGTAATCTTTCTACAAAGTTTTAAGTGTCTAGCTCAGAAAAAGTGTTCCCTATACAAACCTTGCACCCTTTTTTAACCCCCTTAGGGAATGATTTTTGTAAAACGCCGAATGTAGTATTTTTCATGTTCTTATAAGTAATTTTTCGACAAAATTTTAAGTCTCTATTAAAAAAAAATATGTTTTTCCCATACAAACTTTGCACCCTATTTTACCCCCTTAGGGGTGAAATTTTCCAAAACGCTGAAAGTACTTTCTTTGTATTTAAATAATCTTTCTACAAAGTTTTAGGACTCTAGCTAAAAAAAATAGTTTCCCACATACAAACTTTGCACCCCTATTTTAGCCCCCTATTTTTAGGGGTAGAATTTTCTAAAACGCTGAAAGTACTTAATTTGTATTCTGATGACTAATCTTTCTACAAAGTTTTAAGTCTCTATTTAAAAAAAATATTGTTTCCCCCATACAAAATTTGCACCCCTATTTTACCCCCTTAGGGGTAGATTTTTTTAAAACACTGAATCTAGGTACTTTATTTGTATTCTAATGAATAATTTCTCTACAAAGTTTTAAGTCTCTATTTAAAAAAAAGTAGTTTTTCCCATACAAACTTTGCACTCTATTTTACCCCTTTAGGGGTAGAATTTTCTAAAACCCTGAAAGTTCTTTATTTGTATTCTAATGACTGATCTTTCTACAAAGTTTTAAGTCTCTATTTAAAAAAAAATGTTTCCCCCATACAAACCTTGCACCACCCCTATTTTACCCCCGTAGGGGTGGAATTTTCCAAAACGCTGAAAGTGTTTCATTTGTATTCTAATAACTAATTTTTCTACAAATTTTAAGTCTATAGCTCAAAAAAAAAAAGTTCTCCCATACAAACTTTGCACCCCCATTTTACCCCCTCAGGGTTAGAATTTTCAAAAATCCCTTTTTATCCCTAGCTCACGTTATAAAAGCAACATACTGTGCAAAAATCAACTCTCTAAGATTAGTAGTTTCGGCTGTGCGTTGATGAGTGAGTGAGTGAGTGAATAAGTCAGTCAGGACATAGGCATTTATTATGTATAAATAGATAGAAGATAATGAAACTCCCATTCAAATATCTCAAAAAATTATGAAGCTACATCCGTTTTAATGTCGCTTGTTAGAGTGAGAAAACGACGAGGGACTGTGACGTCAATATACTCGAGCGTCATAGTAAAAAACAATCGTTTCATATATTGCGGAAAAGGGACAGAACATACCCCCTCTTAAAACTTATAACTTCATCATTACCTATATAACCTCTTGCTTTGTTTTTTTCTCCATTTGACTATATTTATTTTAAATTCTTTTTCGAGAAAATACATTATGATTATTTACCATATTTTCGATTCCTGAGCTATAACCACGAACTTCGGAACACGAACCGTACTCGAGTGACAGGGATGCAAATATATGAACATTGAGTATCGGTTTTCGTGGTAGCGCCGCAGGTACTTTGGCTGAATGCGCCGAGCGCGTGCCATTGTCATTCAAAAAAAACAAATTCGTGTTAATTATATTGTTCAAATTTGTTGATTTCATTTATTGAAATTACGACATAAAACGACATTTGCGCATATAAGTTCTCATATCAGAATCGAATATTTTTTTATGGTTTATATTTTAGCATTTGTCTCGTAAAGGTCTATCGTAGACAGGATTTAAATTATTAATAAGTGAAAGGCAAAGCAATTCCGCCATTTTGACGAAAATTTGACGGTTCTTATAGCTGACAGTTGGAGCAGCGTTTGATTTCAATAAAAATAAATGAAAAATTAAATGAAGTCGTATATTTCGGAAAATTAATTAACTGTCGCAGTCGGATAAAAACTATCCTAAGTTGCAGCTAGAATAATAATGTACCTATATAAAATGTTTCATATTTTTCCGTTCATGGGATGCTGAGAACATTCGAACCGCGCAAAGCTTAGTTTCAAACTGGCTGATTCTTTTTTTAATTTAGAGATTTATTATAAGTGGAGATGAATAAAGGTATTAGTAGGTAGGTAGTATTTTAGATCTGTCTCGCGAAAATTTAAATGTACAAAAGGTATGTTTTTTAGTAAAAAAGTTTCATTTTTGGTACAAGCTTTTATTGCCGACTGTACTTTTCTGCATACCATCATCAACTAGGTACTCATTGAGACGATTCTAACGAGCCCAAACTCGATGGAGTTGTGTCTTTTTATTGCGGAGTTCCTATGGCCACCTTCCAGCTACAATTCATCATAATATTGCATTGTCATGCGTTTTACATATGCAAAATTTCAGCTCGATCGGATAACGGGAAGTGACTGAAAAATGGATTGCAAATTTTGACGGACAACTTACATGCTTACATTTACATACATACGAATAGTGCAAGTTAATGTAAAGCTTGTAAAAAAGGTATTTTTCTCTAGAAAAAAAATGTTTCTGTTAAAAATAATATGCATGTTGAAGGTAGGTACCTACCTATATTTTTTTAAGTGATGTTTATATTTAAAAGCTATACATCTAAAAGGCCATTTTATCAAGTTTATAAATACGTATACTTTTTAGGCACTCATCGATCTCATCATACTAAAAATTCACGAAAACCAATACTGTTCGCATCAAGTTGAAGTAGAACCCTTCATCATGCCTTTTTGTTCAGAATTACTATTTTAAATAATCCGTTGATGGAACTGGAATTTGTGGCATATTGTATTTACTGAAAAGAAATGCAAATAAAATTTATTTTTGATGAAAGAAAACTAAACAGTGAAAATATTACATTTCTCACTCGCAAAACACGGCGTAATCTGGGGGCACGGTAGTGCCCCCGCCAAGTCGAGCAAAACAAAGAGGCACGGCCGTACCATCCTTTTCTCGAAGCCATTCAGACCATTTTCAACATCCTGTAATTTTGTGCTGGTTAAAGCTAGAACCCTGAATTTTCAGGAACATGTAGGGCATAATACGGCTAACATATAATATCAATAACATTAAATTTGAACTTTTGGTTTAAGAACTATTGGCCGTCAAAGTTCGTTAGTTTTGTCACTGACATACTCACTGATAATGATCACGCTAATTCTAAGGTATTTCTAGCAGACCCACAAGCTCCAAATTTCAAATGTAATTAGTTTTCAGCCTAATTATTCATAAAAAACCTAAAAATATTGCAATTTCAGTCACGTTTCAGAGATATATAAAATGCATAAATAAGTTTGTAATCCTATACAAATACATGCGATTACAAAGTTACTTTTGCAGTTCCTTCCAGCAAAACTATACAAACGTTGGTAAAATAACATTCCCATATAAAGTCTACAAAAAGAAATGAGATCCCATAAAAAAACATTCCATGTAAAAAATAGGCCAAGTCTCGAAACTCTTTCACAGTAAAAAGTGGTGGGATATTTCGTAGAGACAGATGCCTGACTAGGCATTCTTATTAATCTTTAGTTGCTTGCTAAATTAAATTTTGTGACTTGGCAATCACACTTACATAGTTTTAGGTACCTATGCAAATATTAGTAAATGCAGTAAAGTTGTGTGATTCCCAAGTTGCAGAATTTTATTTAGCAAGCAAATAAAGATTAATAAGAATGCCTGACTTGGCTTTCCGAAATATCTCACCACTTTTTACTGTGAAAGAGTTTCGAGACTTGGCCTATTTTTTACATGGAATGTTTTTTATGGGATACCTATCTTTCATGAAATTTTAGAAATACAGAAGTAAGACAGACAACCTTAACCGTAAGTTATTATAAACGAATGAATGAATGAAAGTTTTAATTCGTGTAACCATGGACACATGTTATTAGTAGAATTTATAATGTGTCGCTTATAAATATACATACAGGTCGATTCAAGAAAGCTGGCATGAATGGATTGAACGAAAGTAATGTCACTTGTCACTGTGAGTGGCAGTGTGAGTAACGTTCTTATACAGGAGCCTCCTAATATTTTGTAAACATGTACTTACCTAATACATTTTCGTTATTCAAGAAAAAATAAATTATATTATTATAATCTGCACCAAGTAGGTATCATGTTAATCCTTTTAGTAATTATTATTAAAGTCCTTTGTAAATAAAACGTATATTTATTTTTATGACTTATTTTTAATGAATGGCTTGTTCGAATTGTAAAAAATCTAAAAAAAGAGCAGACCAAGGAGTCCGTTGTCAGCACAGTTTTTAATTTATGTATATCCTGTTTTCACACTGACGCCGCCATCTACAAAATGACGGCGAAAAGATTCGAAATGCTTACGAAATTAAACTGTTATTTACGCGTTTCACGGCATCGTCATTGTGCATGAAACATGGTTATAATTATATATTTATTTATTTATAAAATGCAAAATCTCTGAAACACGATTATATAATCACTTTTTGCATCAACCTGAACTGAAGTAATGTTCTAGGTAAATAATAGACGAGCTTCAGAATAGGAATGAACCCTTTATTTAGGTGAACGCTGGCTTATATACACTCTCTGTAAGGCTGCGTGGTGGGAACGCTAACAATGGTACATTTACGATAATGGGTTTAGTTTAACGATGATGTGATTACTCGTGCGTAAACCATCAAGATAGGAATCGAAGGTTATCTCCCCACCACTCGACCTCCCTTTTTTTTGAGACAAAAATATGTGGACATATTTTTGACTTAACATTATCAATTACAATGTTTCATATAGGTACGTGTTTAAACTTATCTTATTTCTATTTTGTATACATTACTGTGTCATCTGTGTGAGTTTATTATAAGATTTACGAGTTAAGGGGGTTCGATTGCCATACAAAACGTTATTTGACATTCGTAGGCTAACGACGTGATATTTTAAGAAACTTATGTATCAAACTTTCATAAATTGGCTTCCCATTTGCGCCAAATTCCCCCTTTCCTAGAATAAACTAGTATAAACTAGATTAATTTGAGAAATTGGTTTGTCACGTGATATTTTGGGAAAACTATTTTTCTCAAATTAATCTAGTTTATACAAGTTTATTCTAGGAAAGGGGGAATTTGGCGCAAATGGGAAGCCAATTGATGAAAGTTTGTTGCATAAGTTTCTTAAAATATCACGCCGTTAGCCTGCGAATGTCAAATAACGCTTTGTATGGCAATCGAACCACCTTAAGTATACAATATTTTTCAATGTTAATTCAAAACCTCCTGTATATGGGTTCTTGATCGACTTACATGTTATCTTAATGCTTATATTACGAATACATACTTAGTTGCACTTAACAATACTATGTAACTGATACCTATGAACTTGAAATGTTCCATATTGGGATTAGAACTTTGAACATCGCTGGTGTCTTTATTCTGGGTGGTCTAAAATTCATGATGTCACTCTCGCTCTTTTAGTTATTAGTTTAATTTTGTTCTGTGTCCTAGTCGGTCTAAACTACTCTTTCGTTTTATTTTTCCGGACAGTAATTAATGATAAAATTTGGTGGTCGCTGATGTCCTTAAACAAGTTTTTATGTTTAGTGCCGTGCTGTACAGTGTTTCCTGACTTTCCTGTTAAACTTTGTGTAAATGAATTAATAGATTAACGCCTACACTCCCAAATGGAGTAGGCAGTGCTCATGAAACTTTGAAAGATGGGCAATATTATAACTTTGTGCATTGTGAAATAAGTTTTATAGTTTGCTGCGTTTCGGTAAGTTTTTAAATTGTGTTTTATTGGTAATAGTAATAGAGTTTAGTTTTGTTTGTGTCCTATTTCACGATATTTTATTTACCGTTTTCGCGTTACGGTTCCGCTTTTTCGGTGTTTATTTATATATAAGAAGTTTTCTATCTTATACGTATAGTTAATAGAGTTAATACTTGAAAGTGGTTAATATTAAAATTAAATCTCCTATCCTAAGGTTAATATAGTTATGTTTTTATTCTAAAATGTATATATATATATATATATTTTTTTTATGTTTTACTTTTTATTTTATTTGATTACTGCTACATGATTAAAATATTATATAAATATGTATTTTCTTTCCTAACAAGATTTTGGTTTAAAAAAAAAGAATTGGAATGCTGTTTAATAATCGCAAGTTTGTTATGGTTTTATGACTTTTGATACGTTTCTTCGTTATTTTCTTTTTATTTACTTTTATTTTGAATAAACTTCTTCTAGATATTTTCCGTCAGAGCTTAATTGTGTTTTAATAGTCTTTGTTACAATATTTCGACATTTATTTTGAGACGTGAATAATTTTTCTTTCATTACGTTATTTTTCTTATAATTATACTCGATGTGTGCATTTTATTGCATCACTTTTAACCATTTTAACGAAGTGTTTTGCCTCTCTTCTAGCCTGGCTATCCCTTGTAGCTAGGTCTGGGTACGCATCTATGTGGCCGGCCGACCTTACATACTTATTATATTAATAATTATTTGCTTAGGATACAAGAAAATAAGTCCGTGCACTTACTACTTATTACTACTATTCAGACAGTTGTTATAACACTTCCTTTTACTTAACCAAACCCTGTGTCCAAAAACCTGCATGGTTGGTAGCTCGACCGAACCATGTCGTGATTGAAGGATTTCCTGTCTGTCTTGTTCCTTGGCGTACCCTGGAATATCATCTATATACGTTTTTCGTTTCATGCATAGTGCATGGTACACGGTGCGTTCCGCGGCTGCGCGAGGAGCCCCTCGGAAGCCTGATGCTAACGAAAAGCGTATTTGTGATATTATGTTGTGCTCTCAAAATGGATCCAATGTCCTAGCGGGGAAAGCTCGTTCGCTCGCAAATGGATCATTGGTTTTGAGACACAAACTTTTGTGAGAAATGGCGAGTATATTTCGTTGTTATTTTTACTGGTAACACGATTTACTTGTTCCAGTGTTCTCTAATATTGACGATTGTTGAAAAATTAATTCCGATATTGTTTTTTTTTTTTTTTTTTTGCAAGGATTTCCACCATTCTTGGTTGCGCAGTCCAATCACAATTGGAAACCTTATTATATATTAGCTGAAATATTACTTGTTTTTGCTCTTTTATTTGTTAATTTTCTGAATTTAAGTTTATACATTTTTAAATTACGTGATTAAATATTTCCTATCTAAAATATTATCTAGCATATTATCTAGTATATTACCTAGTATATATTATCTAGTGTAACTTTCTGTAAAAAAAAACTAAATTTTTCTTCTATCTGGAATTTATTATAATGAATTTTTCATCTTTATATCTTATTTATATCTTCCTTTGAAAACATCTTTTCGCATCTCTCTTTTCTATTGATTGTATTTTATTACTTTCTCTGTATCGGTACTATATATCTTATTTTTTATTTATGCCGTCGGAGTCCTCTGCTCCTATTAATAGGCTGCACATTTGCGCCTGTATTTAGAGTCACTTTAGTGCTCTTTCTATAATAATATTTATAATATGCATTTGTACCGTACCAAAAAATTTAATCTTTGTCTTGCTTTAAATACAATTTATTTTATAAGCAATTAAACATTCACTAAATTATCAGGTGGCCATCCCAATAACTAGTTAATGTGTGATTGTGTGAAATATTGCGTAATATAACTTGAATTTACGAATTTAATTATGGTGACACTAGATTTACAAAAATATACGTTAAAATTACGTTACGTTTTTTTTTTTTTTTTTTCGTATAAAGAGAAAAAATGTAATGTTAATTTAAGTTAATTAAAACAATACGATACGCTTTCGACGTCCTCGTAGTGTCCGTGTCGTATCTCGTCCTCGAAGCTGTGGTGGCTGCAGTCTGCTCCTTCGGGACGGCTGCGTCGGCTGCTGGTTCTGATGCCGGGCCGGGAAAACCCTGGACTCCCTCGAACATGGGCCGGGATAACCCTGGACTCCTCTTCTGTCTTCTTACTTTCTTGGCGTGGCGTGGTCGTGGATTGGCTGGACCGTTGCTGCTGATGAGTGCCACGACGATTTGGTTGCTGCTGAAGAGGTTCTTGTTGCTGAAGAGTTGGTTGATGCGCTGCGATGGTTGCTGGCTTAGCTGGGCTCGGGGCTGCTTCGAGCAGCCCTACTCGCAAGATCGCTTATGAAGGGATCTGCGTGGAACGAATTTATTTTATTTTATTATGTAGCGGCATGGCAGGTCGCCGTGAGGCGACCTGCCCTGGCAGGAACACTATGAAAATGTCCCGCCAGGCCTGGCAAGGATCGCCATGAACTGAAGTACGTTCTAGGTAAATAATAGTCAGGAGTCAGGGATAGAATGAACCCTTTATTTAGGTGAACGCTGGCTTATATACACTCTCTGTAAGGCTGCGTGGTGGGAACGCTAACAATGGTACATTTACGATAATGGGTTTAGTTTAACGATAATGTGATTACTCGTACGTAAACCATCAAGATAGGAATCGAAGGTTATCTCCCCACCACAAACCTGTATTTAATAATTATGTGATGCACACATAGACATTGTCATTCACTCGTTCAATTCATTCGTGCCAGCTTTCGTGAATCGACCTGTACTTTTTGGTCACGAATAACCAACACTTTCATAACAAAAAATACAAGTTCGGGAGTGTAAAACAGCGATTAGCTACTCTTTGCGTTCCGTACATTTTTTACACATCTGCCCTACGAAAGGAATGTCATGTTTTTGAGTAGGTATACCACAGGTATACTAATCACACAAACTTCAAATCAAAGTTGAAGCAGAATAAATTTTTGATTTTGAAGCTGGAACATTGTGTTGATGGCTTGAGTCCAACGCGGGACCTTCACTATCAACAGCACATCGTCGGGAGCTCTACCTTAAACCTAAACGTGTGACGTGGTTACCTGTGTAATGGCCCTTGTGACAGACAGCGCGGGCAGCGCCGGGTGGTTGCCGCTTGAAGAATTGGCTTGTGAGCCGCTGCTAAACGCATTCCTCCCCGTCCAGCCCGACCAACTCTGCAACAAGTTGGTACAACTGGCATACTCAGACCGAGAAAAAAGATAGAGGGAGCATTACGAAGATCCTTTTATTTCCTTGGAGAAAACCTGCGAACCGAGGAGGTAGTGTAGGTACCCTGGTTTCGGGGGAATTCTGGGTTATGTGGTATTTATACCCTATAAAAACTCCACGTCAGCCGCCATCTGCGCCAAGTAATTCGAATGACTCTAGGATCTCACGCCTTGCCCCTGCGGGCTCGTTCTGGGCATCCTTGCTGCCTTATCCTTACCTAGCCAATTGCTGTGGCTTGTGGTCTTTCAGAGGTTTTCTTTAAGCCTTTAACATTTAACCACTAATTCAAAGTCAAAATATCACCATGTTATTAGATATGTCACCAAATATTTTTGCAATATTTTTGTGTTATTTCCTTTCCGAATTGCTCAACGAAATACTCATAAACTCATTAGTAGTAGCGGCTGAAGGATGCCAGTTAAATTACATCTGATGAATATGGATATTCCTTGATAGGAGTAAAATAAAAACAAATATTGTAAAAATAGTCAGATAAAATCGCACAATTTTTCGATTTCTTATTTATCTGAATACGAGTTATTATCATATTTATCATTTGTCATGGTTAGCAGCTCGCCATTTACAGTACATTTCTGTTTATTGTGCAATAACTACTCGAAATTAATCTGCTTATTTGTGGCTGGTAAGTTTGTCAATGTGTCTTGAAATACATAATTTAATAGTCAACAGTGGTCTGTCAACATTGCGGATGTATTTTATGACATTGTATTCTAAATTTTATTGGTGCTTGTCTGTGTGCGTGCACACAAGCTCACGCACGGCCCCGTGACAGAAATATTTATTGGGAATTCTCGAATCTGAAAAAAGGCTCATCTGATGTACGGTTGGTATAAATCAAGAATTCATGAACGCTTATTTCATCGCTCAAATAATAGAATAAAATACTTATTTCTCTTATTGTATGTCTTCAACAGGCAAAAATGATTTATGAGGGTAGTTATTGAACAGTTCTTGTAACATTTTATATTAGTGCAAGTCTCAGCTCGAACTGCGTCTTTCATCGTAACATTTTGTAATAATTTATGATTTTATTGCACAGTTTCTCAGTTGACAGAACATACGTTTTCACATGGGTATTAAACCGAATAAAGAGTTTATAACGCATTCAGTACTTAGTTCATATGGGTACATTTTACGCCGTGCATAGATGCATACGACCATTACCCGTTACCGTATTTATTTAGGAGTAAACAAATACCTATCTACCTTATATGATCAAAGTAAATTCCCATTTAGTACCCTTGGAATTCTTTGCCTATGCTCTTTACGTAGTATCGTACATAGGAAATATGTTATAGTATAGTTGAAATAATTCAAGGTGACCGATATTGTACTGTCTTACTGTCCTTGGTCAGACAGCCTCTGAAAAATCTCATCATTTTGCAATGCATCCCCGAAAACAAATGAGGTTATACATACCTGAACGGCCAGTCTGGCTACCCCTTATGACGCAAGCAGTGACCTCCTGGCTCGAAGGCGGAGGCGTGACCGGCTTGCACTCTGACTCCTTTACGAAGCAGCTCCTGCAATACTTTGTAGGTTAATTTTATTTTCCACTACAATATATTTTTCACTTCTCATGCTCGAAAAGTGTGTCATATTAGTACTTAGCAAGCGGGGCTAAAGTGTAATACATATTTATGACTTTAAAACATTTTAACTTGACCAATCAAAACACTTCACTGTATTAAATCCACCAATCACAATTCATATCGACATTCAATCGGAACGTTGCGTTATTTTTTAGGTACGTTTAACTAATTAACCTCTTCAAAAAAACTTTGTGTTTAGTATTAGCCGATCAGAATACAGCTATTTTAAAATTGACCAATTATCAAAACATTGGGTGCTTTTTAGTCTCAACTTCACAATAATTAAAATAAAAAACAAAGAACGTCCAAATGTCCGAGCGCAGCCAGGACTGCATACGATACATAAACTATAAGTTTTCTTGTCTCGCTCTATCTCAGCTAGTATGCAGTCCGTCGCGCTCGGACGTGTAGACGAGCCTTAAATAGCTTGTGCGACGCTTTGAATTAAAAAAAAATTTGGCGCTAAATTAAAAAGTATTTTCCCCATTGGAATTTGTTATTCATTGTGGATGGGATGGTCTTTGTTCATTAAAATGGCATCGAGTGAAGATTAGGTAATTACAACTTACGCCGAATGCAAAGACAGGAATAAAGAGCGAAATAACTTCTAGAAAATATTTTGCCGGCTTTCGCCGCGAGCTATTTAAAGGCATACCAAAATTTTATAGTCTGGAAAAAGGAAAAGCACGTTGATTTGTTTTGCTTAATTATTATGATAAGCTATCCAAGAAATACAAGTCATGCATGACGAACAACTAGGAAACCTCCCGAGTCCACAACAGTTGTCTCCGACTTTCACTCAACAAACGAATCAACATACGATCAATTTACCTGGAAAAACAATCAATAAATATAAAAAAGTTACGAATTGAACTTTTAATTTTTCTTGAAATAAAATTATTTTACTTTTTTATTTTCTTACACTCGAAGTGAAAAGTAGAGTGTATAACTCTGATCTAAAAGCCATATTACCACTCAAACAATTTCTCTCACTCAATCGCTTCGCTCGGGAAAATATCCATCTCGTAATGTGGCTCATTTTAGACCCTTGTTGTACAATCTAATATTTTTCTGTGACATCAACAGAAGTCTGTGAGTATGTATGTACCAGTGGCAGAGCGTCCATACAAGCCGATTCCCATCGGCTTGCCTAAAATGTCTTGTTATTATATATTACCAGACTCGTAAATCATCAAAAAACAGCCCTTTTTTGGCTCCGGGTTGTCCAGTGAAAATTCTCACGCGCCGCCACTGGACTATGTACATACCAACGTGGCCTATGGGTCAGCCACCACATTGAGCGGCAACGGCGGTGGCAGCGGTGCGATAAACTTGAGATTATTTGAGTGAGTAATCAAAGT
The DNA here is from genome assembly GCA_963854355.1 of Epinotia brunnichana. Classification (NCBI taxonomy): domain Eukaryota; kingdom Metazoa; phylum Arthropoda; class Insecta; order Lepidoptera; family Tortricidae; genus Epinotia; species Epinotia brunnichana. The sequence continues at coordinate 14,787,143 of OY977940.1, read as the reverse complement.
AGTCTATTCATAAAGCAACCCTACCGTCTAAGGTTCCAATTGCAATGACAAGCATTATTAAAAGTACGATACAATAAATAATCTCATCTCAACCATACGTGGGACCGACAGATCGGGGCGAGGTTATTTGACGACCGAGCATAGGGCACGGCATGCTTGCTTTTATTTTTGGTTTTATACTATGTATATCAGGTTCTTTTAAAATTATCATTATTTTTAGGGAAACAATATATAATTTTCATAGATGTGTCGTAGTTTATCTCTCACCGCGAGAACAGTGTTCGAAACGTGCAATTAATACGTGAGTGCAATGATGTAATATAAATAAGTTTCTGTCAAATATTTAATTTTTGGTACAAGCTTTTATTGCCGACTGTATTTTTTGCATACCATCATCAACTACTCATTGAGACGATTCTAACGAGCCCAAACTCGATGGTGTTGTGTCGTTTTATTGCGGAGTTCCTATGGCCACCTTCCAGCTCCAACATCAGATCAGCTCCATGTCATCATAATATTGCATTGTCATGCGATATACTGTTAGCGGCATTTCCGAACGTGCCTGAGTTGACAGAGAGTTGGCAATACTGCGACATTAATGGCGGCCCGTGCGTGATAGATAATGTCTAAGGGTCGATGGCTTGTAATTTATTGTGGAATATAATTATAATCTAAGGAACCAGTGCTTTTATTGTTAAAAATACATATGCATGCAAAATTTCAGCTCAATCGGAAACAGGGAAGTGGGTGAAATTTCAATTAGGTACTAAATTTGACACAAGAAAGAATAAAATAAACGGGGTGAGCTAAATAAAAGCTTGTTAAAACAGTTTGTTAAAAAGAGGTTGATTAGGTTATAAGCGCTCCACAAATGACACGCTAAAATTGAGTCAATTGCCTCATTTTCGCGTCGTCTGTCCTCGATGTGCCTGGCCATTTTTAAACAGGGAGTTTCGTATAGACAACATATCTACCTACCTCTTTTTAGGGTCCAAATGGCAAAAACCGGAACCCTTATGGATTCCGCATGTCTGTCTGTATGTCCGTCCGTATGTCACAGCCACTTTTTTCCGAAACTATAAGAACTATACTGTTGAAACTTGGTAAGTAGATGTATTCTGTGAACCGTATAAGATATTTACACAAAAATAGAACAAAAAAAACACTATATTTCGGGGGTTCCCCATATTTAAAACTGAAACTCAACATTTTTTTTTCATCAAACCCATACGACATACATGTATAGATAGTGTGTCTATGGATAGGTCTTAAAAAATTATATTGAGGTTTTATATAATTTTTTTCTAAACTGAATAGTTTGCGCGAGAGACACTTCCAAAGTGGTAAAATGTGTGCCCCCCCCCCCTGTAACTTCTAAAATAAGAGAATGATAAAACTAAAAAAAATATATGATGTACATTATCATGCAAACTTCCACCGAAAATTGGTTTGAACGAGATCTAGTAAGTAGTTTTTTTTAATACGACATTTATGGGTTATTTTACGGAACCCTTCATGGGCGAGTCCGACTCGCACTTGGTCGCTTTTTTCTTTTACCAGTAAAACTACAGAATAAATCATTGACGGGCATTATCTATAGTTTATCGTTCTTCTTCTCTGCAACACGCGGGCGGAGCCACGCAGGAAATAAAAATGTCCTGTGTTTAATATTCACCTTTAAGTGTACATGCTTAAATAACCTCACGTACGGCCATTTCTTTATTTGTCTGCCTGTCCGTGTCAGAGGTATAATATTCATACTCTTCAAGTACCATAATTATCATACAGATATATTGACCAAATCCTAAAAACGCACTTGCTTATAAAGTCGCAGTTACAAATTTATCGGAAGAAATAAAACACTTTTATATTTAAAATGGGCTCTTGATTTCGCTCGATCCAATTATCTACGTGACCCAAAATTCCGAATTAAATTTAAACCTAACAATTTATCCTAAATTCCCCAAAACATCTTGGTTCGTTAAAATACCTTTTAGAATTCCTAACGCGCTATCCCGTTGGTAATCCTTTGAAAAGCCGAGGATAACTCAATATTATACTGGAAAGAGGAGCGTCAGCCGTCGGCTGCCCCAAATCAAATCCTATTAAAGCATTTTTTTTTAAACCGTTTTTTCTCCAAAATTTACCTTTGTAAAAAATTAGGAATGAATTTTGATGGTGTCTTTACACAATCTTAAAATTCGGCATGATTTCCGGAAGTTTGAATATTTCGAAACTTAGCAAGTCTATTACAACCATCACTTTACCAGTTTATTTGAATACTTCGAAACTTAGCAAGTCTATTACAACCATCACTTTACCAGTTTATTTTTACATAAAAACAAAGTTTTAACCGACTTCAATTTAGCACTCCGCCAAGCCACATTGACATGAACATTTCCACTTTTACTTCAAGTGGTAAAAAGTGTGGTGCTTTCCGAGAGCAAATGCGATTATTATTACAGAAAAAACCCAAATCGCTGTATGGGAGCCGATGATATTTGAGGAGTTCCGTCGATTCCTCGATATCAAAATGGTGATTTTGGTCTTCATCATCAGTTTCATTTCACCAAATTTGTGATTCCGGGTTTAAAATACACAAGATACCGGAATTACTACACGCGTGCCTAATATGTTTGAGGAGTTCCCTCAATTCCTCATGATTCCCATCATACAATTGGAATTTTGATAACAATGGAACCAATCTGGTAGCATATACATTCAAATAGAAAATAATTGCACGGTTCAGTTCATAATTGATGGAGGTAACAAACATAAAAAACCGAATTGAGAACCACCTCTTTATTTGAAGTTGGTTAAAATATAGTACATGCCTTAAGCATAATTTCCACCAATCGGCTCGAATCACATCGGATCGGAACGGATTTTACTATCTTTCAATGATATTAAATTCTTTCGGCTGTCGTCGCGTGCGCTCGAAACCGTGGACGGGCGGCGCCACCACTCATTCTCGAAAGTGCACGCACTGCAGACGTCACTCAATCATGGATTTATGATGGATATTTTCTTCTTCTTCTCATGCAATAGCCAACAATAGTACGTTTATCATTTTTACAAATTAGAACACGTCGTCATCACGGTAGAAATTAAATTATTTGACTAGGCGCAGAAACCGATACGTTCGCAAGCGACGGTACGGATCCGATCGTATGCGTCGACATCCTGCCGGACACAAACGACTTTCTGATCCAATGTGATGCGAGCCTTTTGGTGGAAAGCTGCCGCCGCATCCGTTGGTATCCTTTCCGATCCGACGCGATGCGAGCCGTTTGGTGAAAATTATGCTTTAGTAGGTATTTGAATTGGGAATCGTCATGCGTTGGGGCGGGGACGGTTTTTTTTAATTACAATTTATGTCTATTTTGCCTCTTCACACTTCACAAATGTTTACCTTCTTAATAGTAAAATAGATTCCAAAAATGATTTCCATATCCTTGAATTCAATCCAACTTGTTGTCGGAGCACATATGATCAAACATTTAAAGAAGACTGTAGTGTGAAAGGCGAACCGTACCCCCCTACTCCTGAAGTGGTTGGAGGAGAGGGGGGGGGGGGGAAGTTACCCCGTGTAGAGTTAAAATTGCAAGATTACAGAGTTGCCAAATCTATAAAAGAGCCCTCTTACTAAGTTTTGGGGAACATGAATAGGGTAGAGGAACCAAAAGATGAACGTTTAAGCGACTATCCCAACTTTACAATTTTTTTTCGAGGAGTGGTGATTTAATTTGTTTACATCTAATTTTTTTATACGATTTCGTATATAGTCGAGATTGGATTAGACTATTTTAAACCATCCTATTACAATACAGTATTTTATTAAAAATGGTTTTATGCTGAAGTATGTCTATTTGCCCAGAAGATGAACACTGTGCCCAATAGTTGAACATTTTGACACCAATAGTTGAACGAAGAAAAACGTAACACCGCGCAGCCTCTGACTTTTGGTCTAGTTATTATATAATCATTGTTATAGCAATTTATACTAGTTAACAATCACAATATTGATACTAAACACAGAATAAAACAGTTCAAATGTACCCTTTTCATATGGTTACAATTATAAGAGATTATTTTTTACATATTAATCATTAAAACATTTTTTTATTAATTTATTATTAGATTAAAATAGATAATTTGTTGGGTTTTGTATGTATAATTCAGATTTCATATTTATTACGTATCTTTGTTATTAAGATGTTCATTGTACTAACCCTTGCCTTAAACTTGAACGAATAAATTTTGTTCGTTCATGTATTGGGCACGATGGCAAAGGAATGATCGGACTAAATTTAACAGAGCGTTCACTTATTGGAATCGAAGCCAAAAGTTGAACGAACTAATTTTATTCGTTCATCTTCTGGGCAGCGGTTCTTTGTTGAACAATCGTGCTTTTCATAGTAAAACAAAGCCCAAAATAACCGTGTTGCGAATGGATACTCACGTTCAACTTTTGGTTCAAAAATCAACAGTTAAAAAACGATTAATTTGAGCCATAAAAGTTTTATGTACCTTTTCAATAAGAATTTATATAAGCATTTGAAAAAACTATACCTTGCCCAGTAGATGAACGCCGTTCATCTATTGGCTCAGGTACAAAAAGTTGGAACCGTTAGTTGAACGCTAAATATCTCTTAAATTAACACTAAATACGCAATTTGTGATAGATAATCCATTTAAGGCATTAATCAAGAATCTATATCATGCAAAACAATCCATGTAGACGTTTTATTCAATTTTATACATAATTTAGAGCTTAAATTTAAGAGCGCTTTCCTTAAGTAAATCTCCATACAAACGGTGATTTTGGCGCGAGACCTCGACGCGACAACCGCTCACAGCCTTGTGTGTGTGGGAACTGTATGGGAGTTTAAATGCCAGCCTCGGCAAAGGGATGATGCGTTAGGAAAAAAATATCCCGAAGGCGTAAAATGTATCGCGATTTTTTTATTTCAATTTTACGACAAAACGTTCAACTATTGGGTGGTGTTCATCTTTTGGTTCCTCTACCCTACTCATAATCGTTTTCAAAGTTCGTAAGCGGTTTAAAACGTGATAATACGTAATATGTTATTATATTCCGGTGTACATAAATACCTTCACTAGTACCTATTTATATAGGTACACTTTTTCACATTCATGTTTATAACACTGACACAATTTGCGTTTTTACGCTACCCTATAAACTTTGGTCTGAAGCTGATACTAGGTTTAGTTATAGGGTAGCCTGATAATAATATCTCAACAAGTTTGCAAGAAGATATAGGCACTTGAGCCCGCAAGAGCTTATTCAATTTATCTAATTATTAGATATCGATATGATTATTATCGATATATTATTAGATATCGTATTAGATTCTAATACGTATGATATTGCAGGTAACATACTCAGGGCATCAGGCTATATTCTTTCAGACTTGACTTACGTTGATATTGATACTGATGTTTACGAGATAATCCGTTTTACATGTGTAACAAAATGTATTTCTTATCAAGTTATACTTGTGTATTCTTGCCACATGTATTCATGACTAATGGCACCTCATCATTATTATCATTAGGGGTCGGAATTTCGGCAGTCGACAGGGATGAATAAGTGTTATCTACTTCTGTCAACTTGCGTAAAGATAGTGTAGTGTATCCCTTAGATATTAAAAACCTTTCTACATAGGTACTCGTATGACAGAAATGATTTTTACAAGTTATGTAAATATGTATATTTAGGTTGACCGCTTAACTCAGTCCTCGCCAGCGCGGCACTCGGGTGCAGGGGTATGACGATAACGGGGCGAGCGCAGCGTGCGGGCGCCGGGATTCGCCTCCCGCACGTCGCCCGCGCCCCGTTATCGTTATACCCAGTTGGCCCCGTCTGCTAAGAACTATCGGCCATTTCAGGTTGAAATGCGAGTTCAAAAACTTCCAACGAAATGGCGTTGAAATGCGAGTTCTAAAGCTTGTGTCAAGACCTGGTACGAGACAGGTTAATATGTGGAGTAAAGGATGGGTCGTTGCGAGAACGCTTGTTACGACAGCCCAACTTAACTTTTACAAAAGATGTGGATATTTGCAATTTAGCAGAAATATCTCGTGCTCTAGCTGTAACATTGAAAACGGATAGTGCAGCCCATCGCAACATTCATGAAATATCAGGCGGAAACCAAGGAATATAATCACAATATGGGGAACTCTTCTCTAGCATGTTCCATGAACACAGTAAGAGGCATCTCAATTGATCACGAAGGTACATTGTTTACCGATTAATTTTTGGTTTATTTAAGATAAGATTTGGAAAATGATTAATAAAAACAGTCTTATTGCAGCGCTCGTGTTTAGCTCTCGTTCCCTACATACTGAACAGTTTCGCTCCCTCGCTAACAAAACTCGGCACAAAATAGGTTTTTCTTAAAACGGATCATTATTTCAAACAATTCCTGAAAGAACTTCCATAATTGAATATACTATAATTATATTGATGTGCCCACGGAAAGTTTTAAAAATTTCGAAATTTCCCTTTGGAAACATCTTGGTGATTTCTCTAAATCTCCTAGGTATATTTAATTTATAATAAAAAAAAAAAAAACTTAATTTCAGACTGTTTCATCCATAGTGTGTTAGTACAAAGTAACTTAAGACTAAATTAGGTTAGTAACAGCAAAACAAATAATTATACATTTTTTTAAATAATAAATTGGGCAACGCCCTTAATCTGTCCAACCCAGAAAAATAGAATTGGACAGACAAATCTACACGTTATTGTCTGTTGAATACTGTTGGGCTTGCTCTCAACTTAAGACTAAATTAGGTTAGTAACAGCAAAACAAATAATTAAACATTTTTTTTTATATTAAATTGGGCAACGCCCTTAATCTGTCCAACCCAGAAAAATAGAATTGGACAGTCAAATCTACACGCTATTGTCTGTTGAATACTGTTGGGCTTGCTCTCACCCTGCCTAATAACGAGGCTATCTTTTTTCGCATGATCGCCTGGAACCCGTCTACACGCGCTTTGGCAAACATGCATTAATGTACCGTGAAAATTTCCTAAAATTTTCGAGAAGTGTCGTATTTTTAGAAATCTACCGCAACTTGCGCAACTGCGGCGCTACCACGAACTTCGAATCTCGAACTTCGTATATCTCCGTCTCAATCGCTCGAGTACCATGAACCATAAGTGCGATAGAGACGGAGATATACGAAGTTCGAGATTCGAAGTTCGTGGTTATAGCTCTGTTCGCTGGTATTGTAATACTTACTCAAATACTTTGCAGCTCTTGATGAGGCAGATGAAGGCTTGACGAAACCTGCGATTCATGAAGCAGTACGTGACGGGGTTGCAGAAAGAGGAACAGTAGGCCAACATCTGAAGGGAGATGATTCCCTTGGGGCCTACGTAGTGGTACAATTCTTTCGGATAGAATAGGTATATCTAAAACAAAAATAATTGTATACAATTAATTTATTTTATTCATCATAACGAGCTAACGAACTGTCGTGTCGCCGTGACGCAACACTAGATGAGAATAGTGCAGGCTCTCAGTGGAGTTTCGTTCGTTTAGATGTCTGGGATCCATACAATATATATCAGAAGTCAGATTGCGGTGCGCTATTTTTGCAAAGGAAATTCGAATGCGAGCCCGGTCTAGAAAGTGTGGAGAATAGTTATTTACGTCATACCTGGCCATAAGTAGGAATTACCGCACGCTATGCGTGCGGAAAACCCCACTTCCTGGCCAGATAGAGACGTAAAATGTTGTACTCACCACGGGCGGTAATAAAGAAAGCCTCAGAGCGCATATTTATCGCCCTTGCCTTCGGCTCGGGCGTCAAATACCTGCGATCTGAGACATTCTTTGTTTAACCGCCCTAGGTAAGTAATGTACTATTGTTATACAAGGGTGCAAAGTTGTATTTTACACGCGAGTGTTTCAACACACCAGAAGTAAAATACATTTTCACTTCTCATGCTCTAAAAGTTCGTCTTTATGTCGTGCGTAGGCGACATAAAGTCGCTTTTTATGCTCTAGAGCATAAAGTAAAATCTTCGTCGAAGACCAAGGCAATCGCTGCAACAGCCACACGAACATCTTTAACTTCATACAACAACCTCTTTATTTTATTTCGTTTCGTTCGTATTCTAAGACCAAGGCAAAGATACCAACAGCCAAAGTACACAATAAAACTTCATGAAATAAACTTATAATTTGTATTTCGTCTCATTTATTATTTTTTATATTTGTTTATTTTTCAATTTAGTAGATCAGTATAGTATTTAAGCCATAACAACAACAATTAAATTAGCATTTACTATATTTACGTGTTGCTGTTTCATTTCCTCGCAATCGAAGTGAAAAGTAGAGTGTACAACTCGTCCATAAAACCCATTTTACTCGAGACGTTTATCCATCCGAGCGAGCTTGCGAGCGAGGATAGATATAAAGTCGAGTGCGTTTTATGCACTTGTTGTACAATCTACTATTGCACCCGTGAGTAACACAACACTTTTCACCTCACTGAAGCGAGGAAAGTGCAACATGCAAAACAACTTTATTTAATTTAAATAAGTAATAAATTGGCACCCCTGTTTAACAAAGCTATTTTTTTTTATTTGTGCGATACGGGTTTTAGTTATTTTGAGACTCAGCGCCTGATGAAGGCAACAAGCAATTTTGAAAGCTTTTTTTGTATGGGAGGAGCCTAAACCGTTTGGCGGATTTCGACATGTGAGGTGTCGTTGGATTCTTCTTAATCGTGGGAGTGACAAAAAAGCAGTTGGGTTTTTTGAAAAAAAAAATTCTAGATATTATTTAATTCTGTTTTTTACTAATTGTTGTTATAGCGGCAACAGAAACACATCATCTGTGAAAATGTAAACTGTATAACTATCACGGTTCATGAGATAGGTATTTAGAGACTCATGAGATAGATAGATAGTTAGTGGATAAAATGCGTTTTTGCTCACTGGTTTTAAAGGATAAAAGACGGGTTTCCGAGGCAGTGAGGGGAAATACATGACCTACTGTTTCTAATTTGATTATGATTTAAATTACATTTGGGCGTCCTCTTTTGGATATCAGTCTTATAAGCCCGTGTTGTTGTGTGCAGAAGCACGATCTTTACTTTATTTTTATTACTCTACGCAGACTGAGAATTTGGTGCCTCGGAGTAATCTCCAAAGATATGTTGCTTTGGCAAGGAAAAAACGTCTGACCCCATGACCTACATCGCTTTCGGCAAAGCAGCATCTGGGTCATTCACATTGTTTAAAACCAAATTGGTCTTTCCTGTGGTCAATAGTTAAAGAGCATATAAATATTTTTAACGCATAATCTCCACTTATAATAAATCTCTGAATTAAAAAAAGAATTAGCCAGTTTGTAACTAAGCTTTGTGTTGTCATGAATGGTCTCAGCATCCCATGAACGGAAAAATATGAAACATTTTTTATAGGTACATTGTTTCGAGAGCTGTGACTTAAGATAGTTTTTATCCGACTGCGACAGTTAATAAATTATCCGAAATATACGACTTTATTTAAAAAAAAAACTGACAACTGTCAGCTATAACAAACGTCAAAAAGGAGGAATTGCTTTGCCTTTCACTTATTAATAATTTAAATCCCGTCTACGATAGACCTTCACGAGACAGATGCCAAACATTAAGCATAAAAAAAAATTATATGAGAACTTATATGCGCAAATGTAGTATTAAGGCGTTATTTTAATAAATGCATCAACAAATTCGAACGCACGCGCTCTTTGCGCTTTCAGCCATCCGAAACTCCAAGTTCGTATTATATCTGCATCCCTGTCACTCGAGTATTGTTAGTGCGATAGAGATAGAGATACCCGTATATTTTCGAATTCCGAAGGTAGTGGTTATAGGGAACGGGATTAAAAGAAAATAAAGATGTGTCGGATATATCGAAAATAGGGGTGTAGATGTCAGCGGCCGATCGTAAAATCCGGCAGATCACGAAATTCCTAGGCATATCGTGAAACGCCGCCATTTCATGATTTGGCTAAAAGTTGACCAGGCATATCATGATGTGCCTGATAAAGAATACGGCAGATAGATTTAGTGGCAAAACCGACTCGGATCGCGGATAGGTTAGAAGAAGAAAGAGGTCTTCGAGGTTATTTTTTTTTATAAAAGAGCGAAAAAAAATTTTTTAAGCCCTACTTACGTATAACGGCGAGTATTGAACGATATGGCGGCGTTTCATACTTAGCCTTTTATGCCTAAACGTCATCAGAAAAATCATTAAACGTCAAGTTTTGAACGATATGACGGATGTCATTTAGCCAAATCATGAAATGGCGGCGTTTCACGATATGCCTAGGAATTTCGTGATCTGCCGGATTTTACGATCGGCCGCCGACATAGACACTAAATGAAATAATCATAATGTTGTATTTTCTCCAAACAGGATTTAAAATCAAGTCGAAAAAGTCAAATGGAGAAAAAAACCACGCGAGAGGTTATATAGGTCCCAAGTCTTTCAACTTTGCGTCGGCAACAGGCTTTCCTGTTGGCCAAAGGGGCTCCCTTGTCTCCTTGGTAATAAGTAGTTGTCCTTCCACGAACATTTTGTGTTATGTCTACTTCCTTGAATACTTCGTTAAAACTTTTTTTGTTGCAAAGTTGAAAAACTTGAACAGCCTCCTGCATCTGATTCCTCGGGTTCACCATGATTTCTATGTTAAGTTTATTTCCGATGAAAATATTGAGGATGATTTAGAAGGCGTTTCAAAATAAAAAAATAAATAAATAAAAGAACACAAAATCGACGGATCGAATTACACTTAGGTACATAAAACAAAACAACATAAAACAGAAACTAAAAGACTGCGTCAATAGGCTCGGAGCTCAGAGGGGTAATCACGTAACGTTCCGAACGCGCGTCGGTACAATTTAACTGTTAATTTTCCATATAAAAAGTGACATTTAGACCTAGTTACCCGACGTTCGTACAATGCGTTACGTGATTGACCAGTAGCGTTTGCTGCTAGCCTGTCGGCTGTACAGCGCTGTTTTCAGCCCGCACCTACAACCTGACTTCGAAATGGAAGAAGAAATCAGCAAGGATTTTATTTGTATACACTTTTTTAATAAACGCTTTCTGTCAAATCAACAAAGTACCAACCCTCACTCAACCTTTTTTGTTAAAAGGAACTACTGATTTTTTAAAGAAAAAACCTGTATACAATATGTTTCTTAGACCAATTACTAGTAACAAACATAAAACATATGAATTTGTAGGTATAACAAATCAAACTTTTTTTTAAGGTTGTTGATTTTTTTGTATACACTTTTTTAACAAATATATGCGTTTATCTCAAAACTGTCATTGTGTGGGTTGGTTCCTGTTTGCATAACTACGTCGATTTATTATATAATAATTAACTACTAAGAAAACTTTAAAAACCCCCGATTTTTTCTTTTCAAAATTCAATATCTCAAAAACGGCTAATAAACCTATTTTGTTAAAAACGTAGCTAAGAACCATCTCAATCACGTCAGTCACCTTCGGACAAAAAATCGCATTAAAATCGGTCCACTCGTTTAGGCGCTACGATGCCACAGACAGACACACACACAGACACACAGACACGGGGTTAAAAATTGATGCCTTAAAAATTGAGTTGTGTTCAGATGCATGTGAGTTGCTTGTTTGCTCTGATATATGTGATAGCGACTGTAACTTTAGCCGCCCACTATACAAGAACAATTGGCAATGACATTTCAATCAACTATAATAGGAAATAGAGTCGAGTTTGTTTTGTTTTAGAATTGAATGAAAAAAAAACAAATGCAACTTTGTTCCAATTTAGAATTATATAAATTCCATTGAATAGGAAGAGGACTTTTAATAAGCCTTTGGGCAGCTAGAGGTTTACATACTTTACGAACACGAAACTTGTTAGGTGCTATTTTATTTTATTTCGTGTATTAAACTTATGGATATCAGAATTTTTATAGAATGAATCTATGTTCTTAATGACAGAAACAATATTTTCATAAATGTATTCGGACGCTACTGTTAAAATGCTAATCTTTTTAAAGAGGTCAAGGATTCTCGTGCTCTCAGGTGGTTATATACAGAACGAATGGCTCTTTTTTGTAACACAAAAATTGTCTGTATGTCAGGGGACCGATTTTTGACTTTCGAGCGCTCGAAAATGAAATAAAATTAAATACGATTTTAGTGTCAAAATTGCAGGCACTAACTTTCTACCGATAGAATTGAATACGACTGGTCAATACCACTCGCTTTTAAATTTTCTATCGCTATTTCAAAAGAGCATTTCGTCATTTTTGTCAGTTTTCGAGTGAAAGTTTCGAGCGCTCGAAAGTCAAAAATCGGTCCCCAGCTACTTCACCCCAAACAGGAATTATCCATATCTTTTAAAACCCTCAGAGCTATGTACACTGTTAGTTGCTACTAACCGTATTTATTACGTGTAGAGGCGTCCAGCATATGAAAAACTCCAATATTATAACGAATAACATTCTTATTACCTGAAAAGAAAAAAAAAACATCTAAACATTGCACATAAAAATCACATCCAATTGGTAAGTGTGAGACATATACATTAGTGGAACGGAACCCAACCACAAATGTTTGGTTCCGTATGAAACGCCGAAAACACGTTTCAAATATATTATATATGATATGACTGCGAGCCCCTTGATTTTTTTACTTTATACAATATAATTTCATTTTTACCGATATATAGCGATCAAAGTACTTAATACTCGCCACATACATATTTCGCTACCTAATTCCATCACGTACTTAATAATGCGGGGCCTGCCACATACAACATGAATTAATGCACAGCCGAAAATACCTATAAACGCAACGCATATCTGTGGTTACCACTAGATTTTGTATGGAATACCTAGCTGCGATCGAATTCGGCGACGAAATTTGGTCATGGAATTCAGCTTGTATGTAGCGACCCCAACACTCGGTTTCGAGTAAAGAATGAAGCATGTTACGGACGAATAAACAGATGGACTGACAGACATCTGACACAACGTTCGACTCTATTCCCTTGGCAATAAGTTTGTCAATGTATTGTGTTTAGCACGTTCTCTCGGCAGTCTGATCAGAATGATGGACTGAACTGAAGAGTTAGAGTATTACCGATTTCGATTATATCAATCGAGACTTCAATACACGAATCTTGCCCAACTGAGCCGTTTTGGATGGCAAACCGAAGCAACCTCTTAAAAGATAAGGAGTTTTATTCTAGAATAAATCCTGTTTTTTTTTATTAAATACAACCAACAGTGTAATACTTGTCTACCCACAGAGCGAAGCATTTACAACTGAAATTAATATTTCAATTTGGTTCAATTTATTATTCAGAAATTTCAATAAGTATATTATTATGTAACACTCTTACAATGTAAAAACTCAAATAAAACACGTGTAGGTAAACAAAAAATACGTCATGAGCAAGTGCCTTTTGGAAGATTCGTCAGATCTAGGACCTTACAACAATGCATGCGCCAGCTCGAGGGAGTGATAAGATTTCCATTCAAACACAAATTTCCACGCACGCGTACCATACTCGCCAACAATACGGCAATGTCGGGAATTTTGAAGGGATCACAGTTTGGGAGAAAATTTCCATGATTTTCCCCATTACTACATATATACATGCATATTATTTTATGACACACTGAATCATTTATTTTTCGCGCTCAACTGCATCAACGCGCTCCTCGCATCAGCACCTGAATATGATGTTTTTGCTATAGCTGGATGTGACGAGTGTATGAAGTTCTGCGAGGCGATGGATAAACGACAGTCATCTGTTGCTATAAGTCCACCCTGGCAGCAACTATATCTTTTCGCTCCATTAACGTATTTCTTCCGTCCATTGTTTTCTTGAATTTATACCCTAAGCGTTTAATAATTGTTACAAATTCAACTTAAAAACCAGAAAAAAAGAATAAATAAAACTAAATAAAACTACTTATAACTAAACTAAGCGTTTAATAATAGTTCTCATTGATGATTCCGAACACTTTAGATTGGGTAGTTTTTCCTTGGCTGCATCTAATATTTTCTGCACTGTGGGGTACTCTCCATTTGCATACAGCGACGTTATAGTTCTTTTTATAACTGATTTATCAAAGTCGTCAAGGTCGATAACCGTAGAAGGTTTCTTGTACTCTTGTCTAGGTGAATTCGGCACCCCTGCTTCCGAAAGATCCTTCTGAATACGATATAGAGTTCGTTCGCTCGTTCCGCAAACCAATGCTGTCAGTTTTTTTGCTTGTTGAAAATCAATTTTCCTTATGACATCAGGGTCTTTTTTCAACTCTTGAAACCTTTTATAAACGTTTAGAATAACCAGCCGAGCTTGCTGGTTAACATCACCTGTTAACTTGGTCAAATTGGTTTTGCAAAAATCTTCCATTACGACGTAGGTTCACAGACAAAGTTCGTATAACGAATGAGTTATGCATTGTGATGTTTACCCTTTTATGTTATAGTATATTTTGTTATCAATTATTCCTAATGACTTAAATAGATGCATTTGTCATTATCTACTTACCTAATCACGTATTTAGCTAATTATTTAAGAAATATCTTAAACATTTAGTATTATTCATTAGATAACTTTAAAAACAATATCAATAATGATATAAGATTTAATTTGAAAATATAATAATTATATCGACGTTTACATTATAAGTTATCGACATGTTACACCCCTAACGGTAGCGGACGTTTATTGCCCTACCGGCCAGATAGTTTTGCGGATAGTATAGTTGAGTGTTTTCTGTTTTTCTGTAAGTATGTCTATTGTTTTATACTTAAGTTCTAATGTTGTTTGCTATTCGTACTTATTTATACATATAATAAAGCTGAAGAGGGTCAAAAGTCTGTACATGGAAGATATTCGAAAAAAAATTGGCTAGGGATACTTAAAATCGATAACTGAACACGTTCCAACAGTTTTTAGAATTTTTGTCTGTTTGTCTGTTTATCTGTTTATCTGTTTGTCTGTTTATGTGACCGCGCATCACGTGAAAACGGCTGAACCGATTAAGATGAAATTTGGTATAGAGATAGTTTGAGTCCTGGGGAAGGACTAAGGGTAGTTTTTATCCTGCAAATCAACCCCTAAGGGGATGAAATGGGGGTGGAAATTTGTATGGAGCTACTTAAACCGCTGCACCGATTTGGATGAAATTTGGTATATAATTAGTTTGAGTCCCGAGGAAGGTCAAAGGATAGTTTTTATTCCGAAAATCTTCCCTTTAGGGGGTGAAATGGAGGGGTGAAAATTTGGATGTAATTCATTTTGATAAAATTTGGTTTAGAGGTAGTTTATGTTCTGGGGAAGGACATTCGATAGTTTTTATTCTGGAAATCTTCTCCTAAGGGGGTGAAATGGGGGGTGAAATTTTGGGTGGACTCCGTTTAGACCAAATTTGGTATAGATATAGTTTGAGTCCCGGAGAATTACAATGGATAGTTTGAATCCCGAAAATCATCCCCCAAGGGGAAGAAATAGGGATGAAAATGTGGATAAATCCCATTTAGTTTAAATTTGGTATAGAGATAGAAGGAGTCCCAGGGAAGGACAATGCATAGTTTTTATCCTGAAAAATCATCTTCTAAGGAGGTGAAATGAGGGGTGAAAATTTGGATAGAACCGATTTTGATGAAATTTGATATGGAGATAATTAAGAGTCCTGGGGAAGGACTTAACATAATTTTTAGTCCAGAAATCATCTCCTAAGGGGGTGAAATGGGGTATAAAAATTTGGATGGAACCCATTTACGGTATAGCGAGTTGGAGTCTTGGGGAAGGACATAGGATAGTTTACTCCCGAAAATCATCCCCTAAGGGAGTGTAATTGGGGGTGAAAATTTGTTGGTTACCCATTTTGATGAAATTTGGTTGAACGATAGTTTGAGTCCCGGAGTGTGACAACGGATAGGTTTAATCCCGAAAATCATCCCCTCAGGGATGAAGTAGGGGGTGAAAACTTTGGATATAACCCATTTAGATGACATTTGGTAAAGAGATAAAAGGAGTCCTAGGGAAGGACAATGCATAGTTTTAATCCCGAAAAATCATTTCCTGAGGTGGTGAAATGAGAGTTGAAGATTTCGATAGAACCCATTTAGATGAAATTTGGTATAGAGAGAGGTCTCAGTCCAAGGAAAGAACATAGAATAATTTTTATTCCAGAACACATGAAAGGAGGAAATAAGGGGAACATATAAGGGGGTGAGAAATGGTGGATGAAAATTTGGATTGAACCCATTTACGGTAAAGCGGTAGTCCTGGGGAATAGGAACATTATATAGGTAAATATATGTTTGTGACGTTCCAAGGGTAAAGGTACCTAATGGCGGTAGTTTCGAAGATGTTTTCTAAAACGGGGTAAAAAAAGACGTTTTATTATGGCTATTTTGAAAACTATTAGATGTAACATTTTGTTGACGTATCTTTATTTTTAATAAAAAAGATTTAAATTACAAGTCAGTTAATTTAGTCCTACGGTTTAGTAGCAAAAGTCCTTACGGCCGTGTGATATAAAAATATGCAAAATAATACTGAAAAAAGCCTACATGCATCTATTTCGTATAGAGTATAGATACTCTTTGATTGAGCCGATGGCATTTTAACACTCAGCCCGTGTCGCTCCGTTGCAAAATCTTGCCCTTGATGCGTCTATGACGTAATTATATTTTTACTTCTGAGTTTATAAAATCAATATTTGTGTCCCGATAATCGGGAACACCCTGCGGGCCTACATAGGCCTATGGGTCATGGACTGAGCAGAGTCCCCTACTCTAAGGCCCTACTTGAACGCTGCAGCCCCTAAACATCTCTGCATACCAAACCTGCGTCACGCTTACGCACAGCCGAGGGACGTTGTTGGGTATAAAAGGAAGATTGCCCAACTCTCCTGTATTCAGACTGACCCAAAATCTAGGCTTCGGACCCACTTACCCTACTTTAACCAGGCGCGATTCACTCGCGATTTGTGTTTATCGCTACAAGTACATGCCGGTCGCCCCTTCGAAGGGCTCTATCCAGTAGCTGCCGCGCGTTGGGACGGGACGCTCGCACGGGTCGCAGCGAAGTGAAGCGGGTCATAGAAACCAAGTTTGCGGCGGAGTCTATTTTGTAAAAAAAGGCGTTCGGAGTAAGCTAATCTATATTATCATGCAACTCAGCCATAATGACCCTTTCCTTCATTAAATCCATACTAATATTACAAATGCTAAAGTAACTCTGTCTGTCTGTTACCTTTTCATGCTTAAACCGCTGAACCGATTGAGATGAAATTTGGTATAGAGATACTTTGAATTCCGAGGCCTTCCCAAAGAATCCTTACTAAAGATAGTTTTTATCTGGAAATTCACCACCTTAGGCCACCCCCTTAAAAAAGGGGGGAGAAAGTTACGATATAAACGAGTTCCGCGCGGACGAAGTCGCGGGCAAAAGCTAGTTGTTAATAATTGTAATATTTATAAATTCCGCAGTGCCTTAGTTTAATGTTATGCAGTGTCTTTTATTGAAATAAAATAAATAAAAATAAAGTATATTAATTAATTTAGCTGCGGAGGATCTTTGACCCAGATTTCGTAATACAAGTTTTTATTTAACTTGTTCTGTTTGTATGTAAGTATTTCCTGACTTGGCCGGAACGGGATCGGTCTGCGGTATTTTGTACTGCGCAAATGTAATACTGACAAGTTAAGAGAACAACATTCTGATCTCAGCGATGATAAGAAGCACCGATGTGCGTATTTTTGCATGCAGTTAATGCAAAAACCCCTTCTCCACCCGTGCAAAAATGCCAATAATTACAACAAACCACCACAAAATAATGACAAAACTTCAAAACGTGTTTCGTTTCCCTACGAGACATCATCAGGAGATGCTGGCAGTAGAGGTTGCTTGCACTACATCCACTAAGATAAAAAAAAAGAAACTTGTGTCAGGAAATAAATAAAATTAGGTGTTTCCAGCGTATTATCTCCATTACTAGGTTGACACCTTATTTGCTTAATAACTGACTGGATTAAACGGGCTGCGTTCAACCATTTGTACCAGGCAAATTTTTGCACAGCTAATCATCTTCGAGTAGCCATTCACAAAAATCACTATGCCATACTTTTCCGACGGTTCCAAATGGCCACCATACCGCTGCAAAAGAGTTATGTTTTTATTTTTTTTAACGATTTGTACCTGTATGGCATTTGGATTTTTGGAAAGAATATAATACAATGTGACCATTATTATGTATGCCATGCACATAACATGTCTAACAACATACTTAAAGACCGTGCTGGTTTCTGGAAAATAGTAATTTCGATAAAATTAATCTTGTAGGGAAAACTCGCTTTGCGGTATTGGTTTTTTGAGCACAACATTCCCAATTTTGCTCTTGTCTT
Source organism: Epinotia brunnichana (assembly GCA_963854355.1). Classification (NCBI taxonomy): domain Eukaryota; kingdom Metazoa; phylum Arthropoda; class Insecta; order Lepidoptera; family Tortricidae; genus Epinotia; species Epinotia brunnichana. The sequence goes on along the minus strand of OY977940.1, from coordinate 14,768,681 downwards.
AATATAAAAAACTAAAATGTAAAGTTAAAATACTAGATAATTATCATTTGTGTCAAACATTACATAGGTACGTGTATCTTTTCTAGTTTTGCCGCAAAGTCTGAAAGTCCTTAGATTTTTTTCTTGATTTTTTTTATACTTTGGCTAATAGTACTTACTAGCGTATACATTACTATTACAACTATTGACAATTTATGTAGCTCTCATTTAGTACCCCACATGTGTATGTACGTTGCATGGTTTGGGTGTAATAGGGAACATGCATCTTTTTATTTTATTACGAAAATCAAAAGTATAATCCAACATTAAAACAACTGAAGCATTAAAACTTTCTTACGATTTATTTTTCTGATGTTATATGCATTTGAAATCTGCACGCGCCGGCACCCCCGAAAACGCGCTATATTAAACGGGCTTATGCTATGACGTCACAGCATATATTCTCGGGGCGTTTACTATGGAGTAAGTCATTCATCATCATCCATCATATCAGCCGAAAGACGTCCACTGCTGGACATAGGCCTCCCCCAAAGAGTGCCACAATGGCCTGTCCTGCGCCACCCGCATCCAGCGGACTCCCGCGACCTTTACCAGGTCATCAGTCCACCTTGTGGGGGGCCTACCCTAGTAAGTCATTAATTTGCAATTATCTCCACAAAATTTGCGTTTAAGTCTATACTGGTTTTACAAAATATCATTTATTATTTAATATTCTGTGTAACTGTTATGTTATTTTACCGAAAAAATAAAAAAAATAATTTTGTCATTTTAACGTGAGATAAAACTAATTCAGTCGTTTTTTTTTCTCTTTTTTTTCTTTTGTATGATATCTCTATGTATATCCGTATCGATGGAGCGCAATTTATTCGAAATTGAAGTCCCATGCAATTCCCTATTTACACTTTTCCAAGCGCGGCCGCGGCGTTTTTGATGACGTCTTTACAGGGGAGATCGACTCTTTAGATACTGTCTCCTGGCAGTTTTGGAATCCAGGGGACATGCCTTACAACATACCTCCATAGTGGGCTGTTAATATTTTCAGCTATGCTGGCTCTAAGGAGGCTTTTGGGACTGACACGAATGCGGTGCATTATGATAGTGAGAGAAAAATGTGTTTTGAAACGAGCGTTTCAAGCCTGTGTTTCAGCCTGGGGCGGTATTAATCAAAACCACGTGCGAAGAGCGAGTGTTTTTGACCAAAACGAGTTGGGAATTACGTGTCCGCACATGTATCTAACATACAACGTTTTGTGAATTATGAGGCATTATGCGAACAAACAAAAAAAACTTTTTGTACTCAAAATAGCGTTACTGTACCGTGAAAAACTTATTAGGCGTGTTTTGCGAAAGTTAAATTAAAATACTGACTGACGAAAATGAGTCTACCTACGCCTCTACCGCGCGCTAAAAGCGACTGGCTGATCTCATTTAGTTCAGGCAAAAATATAGTTTTCAACCCGGATTTAAAACATGATACTTTTTGTCCCGAATAACATTCCTTAAAGCTTAAAGGGATGAAATCGCAATGGAAGTTGATACTCGTACGAGAGTTCACGCGGAATGTCGCGGGGAAATGTTATTGAAGAATGAGGAATTGATGCATGGAAATAACCCGTCATCAATAGATGACATTGTTGAATATACATAGCTGAACAAAAAAGTATCCTTTTCCTTCGCTCGAAATATTGCGGACCTGTTCAAAAATATATCTGAAACACACGATTGGAAATTGGATTTTAATTATAAAGCCACCCGCTACCAATGTTTAATTTAACATTAAACGGGTATAAAAGTAAAATGGGGAGGAAGGAAAAACATCCAAAGAATGTGCGTTGTTAAATGGGATCCTGCTGGCGGCTGTAATATAGATTTGATATATTTACAGGTTAATTAACCTATTGATGTAACAGCCATGTTAATAACAAGGTTTTATTTAGCTTCCCCTAGCATTTCCGATATTATGGAGCCGTGTTACAATTGAGCCGAAACGTAGACCATCAAAAGCAGAGAAAGGCAGCGCATCGATGCCTTTGTTATGTGGTGTTGGAGGAGCTGCAAATACCATGGACTAGAAGGCGCACCAATCAGTCGATACAATCGAAGCTGAAAATAGACACACGACTGTCCACAACCTGCGAGCAACGCTTAATGAGCTACTGTGGCCTTATAAGTAATGAGAATTCAAAGGCCAAATAATGTATGCCATACGATTAAATAAATAAAATAATGAGAAGGGGTGACGAAAGTTTGGAACGGTTAATCGTTGTAGGAAACACTGAAAGCAAAAAATCACGTAGTTGTTCATCTGCACGATGGACTGGTCGACTTAAAGACATGGACCTGTCTCAAAAATTTTACCATGTTTTGAGGAACACCATGGGCAGGAATCGATAGTGGGAAAACCTTCGTGCTCGAACGTAAATCACCAACCACGATCAAAATCAAATCAAAATCAATTATTTATTCTGCAAATAGGCCACAAGGGCACTTTTACATGTCAAATGGTATTCTACAATATAATATTAATAATCTTACACAATAATCATTTTTAAATTGCAGATTTTAACCAATTAGTACCTAAATGGTTAACAAACTAATTGTCACTAAATGAAAACTAAAAAAAATCCAAAATTGTAAAATATTATCAAATACATTCGATATAAGGTCTGTATCAGAATTAACAATAAGTTTATGATATTAATTTAGTACCCCAGAGATGTATAATGTCTCTGAGCATCCAAATACAATTAATAATTATTCTAATGTTCTTATAGAGATGTATACTGTCTCTAAGCGTTAAAACAGAAAAAAAGGATCATTAATGTAATATTGTCAGAGATGTACAGGGTCAATAACAATAAAACGTGTCAAGAACAGAATGATGTCTCTCGTCAAAATAATGATAATAACACTAGTATTTAGGTAGTTACTATGCCCTTGCAAGCATGAACAGACCGGACTCCACAAACAGCACCCGATCACGAGTATGACGCATATCTCAGCCATCGCCTCCCTCAACCATATGTTAGGGAAGGTGGCGACCCGATCAACGACGCCACCGTAAGCAAAGCCCTTTAAGCGAGCATGAGATATTCAATTCATGATCATAAGTTATGATGGACACGACTAAGAAGAAGATATCTAGCTTCCAAAGTGATCCATCATTATTTCGGCAAGTTATGTATGGACTTACTTTTCGTTTCGCCGCAATGCTTTTGTCTGTGTGCGTAGATCGGACCACGTGTCTGAAGTCCAGTTCTTTTCCCTGAGTGAGTGTGGACTCCGTTTTCGGATCCTGCATGATGTCGAACTCTGCACCCTGTAATAAACTCAAATGTACTCGTATTATGAAAATAATGAAACATGTAATTAACTTATTATGTCCGGATAATTTATTTAAGATTGTCCGAGTAAAAACTGAACTCATATCAAAGAGCTTTTAAGAGGATTGTGAACCTGTAAATTTTCATACAAAAAGCGATAATGTTTTACACCCCGTAAACATAGATCGATTTTTACAATTTTGGTATATGTTGTGGATATAAAGAAAAACTAGGTCTGTACGTTTTGAGTTTTAAGAAATATTGCTTACCTTAGTTATTAGCATCTAAAAATCTATTTTTAATACAGTTGCTCAAAAAGTGGTACTTTTTGTGGCTGCGTAGCGTGCGAGAAGCTCAATTTCTCGCACTAGTGCTTTTTACTTTTTAGTTCCAAACTATACTTTCGAAACGCAGTAATTTTATATTAGATTTTTTACTTGGAAATTATGAAATTAAAAACGCTTACGAATACTAGGAGTATTTATTTTTGATCGCGTTAGTATGAAAGTCATTTTTGAAGCTGAAAATGTACGCATCTGTAGGTAGACCGCTTAACTCATTCCTCGCTTGCGCAGCGCGCGGGTGCAGGGGTATGACGATAACGGGGTGCGGGCGCCGGGGTTTGCCTTCCGCACGTCGCCCGCAGCCCGTTATAGTCATACCCCTGCACCCGCGCGCCGCGCAGGCGAGGACCGAGTTAAACGGTCCACCTATAGGTACCAGGAGCGCATACGCAAGCAGAAGTTTCGATGCAGCCACTAACAGTTGAGATCGAGGTACAATAATATAAATTTATTTAAAGAATTCATTAATATATAAATGACGAATATTAATTTATTATTTTTTCGCAATTGTATTAAAAAACGTCGTTTACAACACGTGTGAAATGTCTTTTACCACTCGTACCGAGTCTTGCCACTCGCTTTCAGCTCGTGGCAAGATACCTCGGTACTAGTGGTAAAAAGACATTCTTTTCACACTAGTTGTAAAATGTACTATTAGTTCATTTTATAGTTTTGACTTAAAAGCTTTGTCTATCGTTTTATTTTTTTTAATTAATCTAGTAGTTAACTAAAAAAAATTATGTTGGATATTTATCGCTTTAAATTATTTTCAAAAGGAAATTATAAATGATAATTATGATAAACAATCATTAAATGTGTAATTTTATCTTTTTCGGGTTCCGTACCAAAAGGTAAAAAAACCGGCCAAGTGCGAGTCAGACTCGCGCACGAAGGGTTCCGTACCATTATCTATAAAACGGCAAAAAGATCACGTTTGTTGTATGGGAGCCCCCTTAAATATCTATTAAATTCTGTTTTTTAGTATTCGTTGTTATAGCGGCAATAGAAATACATCATCTGTGAAAATTTCAACTGTCTAACTATAACGGTTCATGAGATACAGCCAGGTGACAGACGGGCAGACAGACAGACGGACGGACAGCGGAGTCTTAGTAAAAGGATCCCGTTTTACCTTTGGGTACGGAACCCTAAAAAGGAACTCTTATGGTGCGACTCTGTCCGTCTGTCCGCCTGTATGTCACAACGTGAAATATCTCAGGAACTACTAGTACTTATGTTATCGATTTGAAATTTGGAATAATTGTAAACAAGCCTAATCCACGTGTATGGAGAATTAAAAAAAATGACGTTCCTATTTTTATTTCCTATGAAAAATTAAGGATACGAGGGGGGCACAAATACAAATTCTAGTAATTAGGTCAAATGGGGTATGAAAGGGCTTCAAATGCACATCCTTAAACAGTATTTTTTTCTGTACTGAATAAATTTCGATTTATGAAAGAAAGTGTTGAATAAAATGCCGCACCCCCCTTATCGCCGAAGTTTACCAAGCGAAAATTTTGAAATTATTAAATAAGATTGACGTTTTTAGGGTTCCGTAGGCAAAATGGCAAAAACAGAACCGACAGATGGACAGACGGACCTGTCCATCTGTCGGTCTGTCTGTCTGTCCATCTGTCCGTATGTCCCAGGCATTTTACTCGAAAACTATAAGAAGTATTATTATAAAATTTCGAGGTTTGGTAAATTTTTTTAACCGCTACATTGTTCTGTAATGAAATGAATAAAAAAAAATTTTTTAGGGGTGTACAGTACACCATACCATACATGTAACAGCAAGTCAAAAAAATACATTGTAAGTCCACGTGTGGTACACATCAATCGATAGGCCTTTCAAAATAAATACATATGTATTTATTTAGTAGACTAAAGACATATATTATGTATAAGGTTTCTCAGCATTTTTTTTATTCAATGAATATAGTCGGAGATAATCGCCCCAACTTCTGGCTGCTGCACTGCTTATTCTAATAGCCTCGCAGCAACATACAGTTTTTTACCCACGATGGTCTTTTATAATTATATGAAGACAGATAATTTTGATATCTTATCGATTTACAAACGAGTTTCATTAATTACATCGTTCCACACTTTAAAATCGCGATTACTCAAAATGGTACTCTTGTGACTAGACATGTTCTTTCCGTCCGTGGACCCTTCATTTGCTCTCGGAAAGCAGGGTTGTTAAAAAAAAAATTCACCCCTCACCCCGCCGGTTGCCCGTTACGAAACTAGACCTCTACCTACGCTTATACGCATCGCGGTGTCAAGGTATAATTGTGGGTGAGCGTTGGGTGAGCTTAAAACAAGTTACAGAAGGGGGGCTGTTCATGCGGTATAGTGGGAAGGAAAATGTTAATGTATGTTCCATGGCGAAGTACTGAATTGAAGTCGGTTTAAGCTTTGTTTTTAAAGTAAATTATGAATACAATTTTTTGTATTAGTTGTTTTCTTTATAGTCGGGGTTTACCTATATTTAATTATTTTCAATTTCAAGGAGAGTTTTTTTAAATTTTCATTTTGCGTTTTAAGACCAATGAAAATAAACATCATTTCAAAATTAAATTAAAATATATATACCTACTTAGTAAACTTATTTTCACCCGAGCAGAGCTCGGTCACCCAGATATTTTAAACATAAGATTACAAAGCTTGTCGCGCTCTAGATTTACTTTATTTTAGAAAAATACTAAATCGACAAAACTCACGTTATAAACCAAAACTGTAGATATTACAATATATTTGCCTTCGGCTCAATGTATCCCTAAAAGCGTTAGGGATTAATGTCACATACACGTCATTACATAAAAGTTGGGTTACTCGCGCTCTTATTGCTCTTTTGTTGCTGTTTTACGACATTCTAATAAACGGAGAACGACTATCAAAATCGTAAAACAAAGCCTTAATAAAGTAAGGTTAGGTGCTTAAGCGAAATGAAAACGCCGCGATTTCATACGTTTTTCGTTTTAAACTTAGTAAACTTTGCGTTGTATATTTTAAATTTTCTCGAATGTTAGATTCACCGTTGCAAGAAAAAATAGACCATTTTATTTAGTACGTTATTGCAGAGGAAGGCGATAAGCTATTCTCTTCTTCTCCGCCGAGGTAGGTGTATGTACGAGTAGGTATTGTTTTCCTCCAACAATCATTTTCAATAGTAATAAAGCGTCGTTGTAAAATAGCTTGTTCTTAAAAAAACCTAATTCCTCCTTTGGTGACTGGTAAAAAAAAAAAATTACAGTAATGGATTTTCATGCACTTAGATTAGATTAGATTATTTATTTCATGATAAAAAATTACATTACAAATTTGCTTTCATGTCAAAAAAATAAGATTATTTATTACGATCGTCTAAAACAAAGAAAAAATAAAGATATAATCATAAATTAGTACAATGTCAACAAATTTACTCAATAACGAGTAAATATAAAAATAAAACAAAATCAAAAGAACAAATATGTCAACCACTCGGTATCGTCATTTAATTTACAATATAGTGTAATGTGCATTAGAATAAAAATGATATTTAATGTCAAATCATATTAAAACAAATGTAAATAGGTAAAAATAATAATTTAACATGTCAGATCAAGATCCATATACTCTTTAACTGAGTATAATGGATTTTCCAATAAAAGGTATTTCAGGCGGCGTCTAAATGCTTCGTCAGATGGTTCCAGTCTAAGATCAGCGGGTAGTCGCTCGTAGTAGGTAGGCCCAATGACACGCGGGTTCTTTTCTGCAAGTGCCATGCGACGGGGAACTGTTCTCAAACGCCCAGTGCGGCGGAGTGTTTTGCCAATCACATTTACGGTATCGAACGAGGAAAATTTTTTCCTTACAAACATTATAATTTCGAATATATAGAGTGAGTAGTGCGTCATAATACCGTGCGTTGGGAAGTGGCCTCTACACGAAGTCCTCGATTTTGCCCCAATCATCGCACGTACGGCACGTTTCTGCATAAGCAGCACTCTGTTGGCATCTGTTGAGTTTCCCCAAATGAGCGTACCATAGGACATCAGCGAATGAAAATGAGCAAAATGCTTCATGGCATCGTCTGATACCATAGGTTTTAGTTTACGCAAAGCAAAGACTGCACTACTCAATCTTTCACATAGTTTGTCTACATGGCACTTCCAGTTAAGGTGAGAGTCCAGAGTGAAGCCCAGGAACCTACATTTATCACTTATCGGCATCGGGCTGTTTGCTACGCACGGAGGAATCGCAATTTGGCGCACCGAGAAGACCATGACGTTGGATTTTGTTATATTTAAGAGTAAGCCGTTGGTAGCAAACCACCTCTGCAGTTGATCACATTCCCGTCCTCTGCGGTAGGAAAGTAAGTAGTAGGTAATGAGTTTTTTATCAAACTTGCTCGCAAAGGGCTTCGTCGCGCAGGGCAGGTATACAAACACCATCACAGTTAACTGACTATTCGTGACCCTTATTAATTACAATGCGGTGCATAAAGTGCACGGATGGTCAGTTAACTTTGTTGGCGGTGGTCCAGACTCTGTGTGGAATATCCTTTATAACGCCCATGGGCCTAATGTTTTTCTTCCTTTAATTGTAACCGTCACTCATTCAGTTATAAAGCAAGGAGGTTTTAACTCAAATACGTATGTCATCATCATCATCATTATCAGCCGAAAAACGTCCACTGCTGGACATAGGCCTCCCCCAAAGAGAGCCACAATGGCCGGTCCTGCGCCACCCGCATCCAGCGGACTCCCGCGACCTTTACCAGGTCATCAGTCCACCTTACCCATACGCATGTATTAAAACGTTTTTACAAATAAATCTAGACGTAAATACAATAGTGAAATATATTTACGAGTAAGTCACTTAATAATTTTAAGATTCAATTTTTTTTTAAGTAATAGGTACAGTGCTTGTGTAAATTGTTTTTAACAGATATTTTTATCACATTTGCGAGGACACAACCTTTTTTATAGAAATTATTACTATTACAATGAAAACGACAAAATACCAGGCATTTGGTTGAATTTGACATGAGGCGCTTAAGGCAAAGACCCTTCGGCATACAGGTACGATTTAAAATCACTGTTAAATACATTTGACACAGACACTAAAATTCTACATTATAATTTTTAAATTAACCGTTATTTTCAAAAGTAAGCGTTAGCAGAGAGGTACTGTTTCCGCCAAAGACATCAATGAACCGGCGAGGACCGGCACCAGACCCGCACCGTCTCGCCTCGAGCGATTAGTATTCTTCATATGGATTTGTATGGGCATGCGCTCACTACATCAACTCCGTAGCATCACCGAATCGCCTCGCTCGCGAGGAGTCCACGCGCGGACTGCGAGTGGACCACTCGATGATAGCTGGCAACGCGCCGTTCAGGAGGGAGGTGGGGAAGGTTGACCACGCGACATCCACTCGTTGACGACGCGAGGTCCACTCGATGACCACGCGAGTTTCACTGGTGACAACGCGGCGTCCACCCGTGGACTACCTGTCGGCAACGAGTGGACGCCGAACGCCGAACGACGAGGCGATGCCGGGTGGCTGTAATGAGCTGTGACCTTTAAAGGGGACCCCACTTTCAATCTTTGACTTTTTTCAGTGTGACAGAGACATCAAAGTGAAAGGTTGATGACTGATAAATGTCGCAGATAGAATACCGGTGCTAGTCGATTGCGTAACGTTTCGTACGCACGATTTAAATGTCATTCTATGAATGGGAAAAATGACAGTCGAGTTGCCCTAACTCTTGTTAGAAAAATAACACTATTACGCCTGTAACCTACCTTTTTAATCGGCAATTTGTTCTTGCAGCAGAGCTCCGTTGAGTTGGCACCTAATATCGGCGTGTTAGTTGTGACGAGGTTCTCTTTTACAGATACTGCAACAAAATTATTTAATTTCACTTTTCTGCAATCAAACATTACGTAGAGAGTCGGAAATAGGTATTTGTTATACAAGGGCGCAAAGTTGTATTTTACCCGCGAGTGTGGAATTGAAACACGAGCAAGCGAAAGGATTCTTTAGTCGCTTCGCTCGTGGTTCAAATAGAATCCTGAGCGTAGCGAGTGTTTAAACACACGAGAAGTAAAATACACTTGCACCCGTGTGTAACACAAAACTTTTCACCTCACTGTAGCGAGGGAAGTTTATTATATTTAAATAATAAATTTGCACCCTTGTATAAAAAATATAACAAATACCTAACTAGTTTTTTTAGAACTTTGGTCAAGTGCGAGTCGGATTTTAGTTTTCCCATACATTTTAGTATTTGTTGTTATTATTTTATTATTATTTATTTATTTAAAGACAACATTTGGTCCACACATTATTAGTATTCACTTAATCTAATGTTAGTAGCTTAATAATTAATACACAAAAGAGATTTAGTTCTCTGACCCATTTGCCACAAAAGATGACAATCTAGCTTGTTAGAGCTATCATGCTCAGGATGCTGTTGCTGCTCCCGCGCACCCTGTCTAACAGCGAGGCCGTTTTCTTGCGCCAGACGGCATCAAAGCCGTCTGTGCGCGCCTCGGCGAACATGGACGATGCGCTGCAGAAACGCGGAAGTTTCAACAACACCCTAAAAGCATTATTGTATTGAATGCGCACGGCATTGTAAGCCCTTTGAGTATATCTAACCCACAGACTCGACGTGTACAGCGACGTTATAGCGGCAACAGAAATACATCATCTGTGAACATTTCAACTGTCTATTTATCACGGTTCATGAGATACATGAGATACGCTCCAAGGTCAAATTACATTGCCCACTAGTGGATAAAATGCATTTTTGCTCATTGGTTTTAAAGGATAAAAGACGGCTTTCCGAGGCAGTGAGGGGAAAATAATTTTTCAACGCATTTGCTTGTAACGGGCCTCCGGTAGAGTAATACTTTGTTGCAAAAGGTTGTGTCGATTTTTTTTAAATATAGTTTACATCGATACAACCAAATATCAAAAATGGTTACACGAGATATCTTGGGACTTTTGGGATTATCTCCGACTATTTTCACTTAATCGAAACTTGCTGAGAAACCTTATATTCGATTGATGTGCCACCAATCGGACGCGCGGGAGACCTAATATTATTGAACTTGTAACAGTCACAATGCCCAGTATACTAATAACATGCAATGCACAACGTACCTATATCAATATATTTTAAATAACTTATGATAATAATTTCTCATGTGATTTTATTACGCCACCGCCCAAATTTGTATGCCTGGCCGACCTTTATGCTAATATCGTTTAAAAGCAAAACTATGCGATTTTGAATATTCAGCTCGCGTAATGACATAAAATAGCACATGCTATGTAATACGAGTAAAATATGTAAATGTTATTAAACCTCTTACAATCCATATTAATTTTCAATGGGGAAAGGTTACCTACCAACATTTTTGAGGTAGGTAGAAGCTTTAAAGTAATTTTATAAGTATTCCGATATGATTATGCTTAATGACGCCTAAACGATTAAATATTAAATTTGCGCGTGGATCTTTTTGGCACTAACAAAACAAATGTTACCTATTTTACTAGGTAACGCATTGAATCAGCTGTTTGGCGCGCAGTGCGAATCCGCGCAATTAAATACAATCCTTCTGCACAAATGTAATAGGTACCGACAAGTATGGAAATCTGGACGCCATCAGTAAGTTCCCGGTAAAATACAGAATACCGTGTACTGATTCCATCACACCAAATGCGGAAGTGGCCTGAGGCTCGGCTTTATAAATATCCCTCAGACCACATGCCGGTTTATTGTCAGAAAAATGTAAAGGCCGCTTAGGCCTTTAGATCTGGCTAAAACCATCTCACTCTGATTTCAGTGAGTGTGAGCGCAGTTAGTGAACTGAAACCTAAAGGCCACTGTAATAGAATTTGATTTGTTATCTAAAACCTGGCCTCAGAATGTGTTCCCCCGGGCCGGAGAGGTAAGTAAAGTTGCGTCGTCAAAAACTCTTGTGTCAGTACCTAACACGTGCGTTTTTATATTTAACACATTCAGTGCCAAAGATTTTTTCCGCTTTCTTCAACAAAGAAGATAAGCAGATACGAAATTCTGCTATGTAACAGTAGTCTTTTGCCGTTCTGAACGCTCGAGTCTCGAGACAGCACTATGTAGGTAGCATTCAGTTGAAGCTGTAGGTATAGTCAGCATCGTATAGTGAGTAGCAGCAAGAGTAGCCAAATATATCGTAACACACCCTTATTCTTACAGTAATAAAGACGTGTACCGAAATATTTGGCTACTTTGGCTGCTACTAACTATATGGTGCTGTTTGTACGAACACCTCGATTTTGTGAACAATCTTGTTTCCTCGGTGTGAGTTTTTTGTGAGAAAAATTCATGCAATAGGTAAAACGAGTGATTATAATATTGATAATGATACCGCAATTTTTCTGCTTTGTAGAGGAAAGTGGCTACGAGCAGCGTGCCCAGTTAGCGGGCGTCTGGCACCGAAAGTGTTCATCAAAGTAAGCATTATACCGGCCTGTGTTTAAAAAAACTTTTTGGTCATTTTCTCCTTGACCATTTAAATTTATTTTGCTGGTAACCCATTATCCAGTACCCATGTAATGTCGAGCTCAAGGCCTCGCCCGCGGTGTCACGGATCGCGCTCCACTACCTAGTATTAAACACCAGAATTCGTTTTTAATCAATCAATGTCTCTTAAAGTCTTCTAGTTTCAAAAAACATTCGTGTTTATTAACAATTTTAGAGAGATTCTGTAACTAAATTGAATAGGAAGAAAAACAGAATAATCAATAATTAAACTATGCCAGCCGAACGCTTAACTTGTTTGCTTTGCTTTGTTATTAGTTGCCTGTAGGCCATTTAAACTGAGCATCCTGTCCAAATATTTGAAGCTGGTAATTTAATTGATCCCCTTTTGATCAAAGCATTCATCCATAATGAAATTCATCAATTTCATCATACATTTTGAATTAAGAAAATGTATTAATTTAATATTTCAATTTGCGCAGAAAAGCTAAACAAGTGTTGCGCTTTTTTATAAGATTATCCGAATCTAAAAGGAGTGTAATATTTCCAAGACTTCTAGTTGTGCATTCACCTCGCCCTCTCTTTTATTACAAAGGCAATTTATGTAAGTGACTTTCATATTTTTCCAGATTTTTCCTCACAAGCGATACTTAAATATTTTACCCTCGGTCATTGACTCCCTCATTTTGTTTCCTTCAGACACAATCTTGTATTTCAGTACCATAGAAGACACACTTAACTGACCCAACCATATAGCTATGCGAATAAGGTTGCCAGATGGCCAGCTAAGTGTGTTACTGTTTGTAACAAAGCGACGTTAAATATTGCAGTATGGTCTCAATTGATTTAACATTCATACTCTGTGTTTTGAAATTCAGAGACTTAATAAATTACTTAGACTTATATATTTATAAGCGTACTTGCTGCATATTTTAATTTTTTACATTTAAAACGTCTTTGGGTGAATTGCAAAAAAATTGTACATAATTAAGGACCTTAATCTAATCTATGCTTTAACTTTTTTCCAATGTGTAACGAAAGTTACCCATATGTAAAATGTATGTGTAATTGCCGTTACACAATGGAAAAAAGTTAAAGCGTAAATTAGATTAAGGCTCTTAACTATGTACAATTTTTTTGCAATTCATCCCTTTAGCAAATCTTGATAGTTTATTTTTTGAATTCCGGCAGCCGCCTATTTTTAACCGACTTTAAAAAAGGAGGAGGATATAGGTTCCACTGTATGTATTTAGTTTTTAATGCAAGCTGATTAAAAAGAGTTCCTAAATTATACGAAATCTCATAAAAAATACGAATAAAACACATAAAAGTATAATATTTTGTCACTGTTTCAACCACCCCTGGGATGGGGAAAGTTGAAACAAATCATTTTTTTTTTCATTTTGATCTACTGCTAAAATTAGAACACCTGGACCCAAAAATCTATTGCCGTTCATTTTTCACGCTCTTTCATTTGATATATTTTCTTCATCTCACAGATTATAAAAAGTAAAACTACGGACGATATACGAAAAATTGGTTCAATCGTACCCAGTCTACCCTATGTTCGCCGATTTCTCCTTCAATTTCATTGTGGACCGATTTCCAAAGTTCTTTTTTTATTCGAAAGAGTATGCTTTCGAGGTGATCCCATTGTCACCAATTAAGGATCTAATGATGGGATCCCAGGGAAATTGAGGGCAACCCTCAAATTTTATAGGCACGCGTGTTGTCAATTCGGTATTTTCTATTATAACTCGTGTATTTACCCTCGGAAATCGCAACTTTGGTTAAGTGGAACTGTTCTGATGATGAAGACCACAGATGACTTATGGAACTCCTCAAAGATGTAATGTATGTTCGCCGATTTCTCCGTCACTTGTGGACTGATTTCCATAATTATTTTTTTATTTGAAAGAGTATTTATACTCCTCAGGTGGTCCCATTGTCACCAAGTCAGGATCTGATAATAGGATCCCAGGGAAGTTGAGGGCAACCCTTAAACCGTATAGGCCCGCGTGTACTAACTTCTGTATTTTCTATTATAACTCGTGTATTTACCAGCGGAAATCGCAATTTTGGTGAAGTGGAACTTATGATGAAGACCACAGATGACTTATGGAACTACTCAAAGATGTAAAGTAGGTACGTCAAAGATTCTGACACGATTCCGTTGAAGTAGCAATTAATGTTAATTCTGAGATCCTTGAGGAATCGACGGAACTCCTCAAATATTATCAGCCCACACATAGCGACTTGGATTTTTTCTGTAATAATCGACGCATTTCCTCTCGGAGAACAGTTTATGTGGTAAATTCGAAAGGAAATGTGGAAAATTACATGTACCATGTGGCTTGGCGAACTGGGCGAAGTACTGAATTGAATTCGGTTTAAACTTTGTTTTTAAAGTAAATTATTACATTCATACTCTGTGTTTTGAAATATAGTTACCTACTTAATAAATTACTTAGACTTTAGTTATAAATTTATAAGCGTGCCTGCGTTATATTTTAATATTTTACATTTAAAGCGTCTTTAGCAAATCTTGATTGTTTCTTTTTAGAATTCCAACATCGCCCATTTTTAGATAGTGAACAGAAACAATGCCAATACTTTATAACAAAAAGCTCCGTTTTAAAATCGCATAACGTATAGGTACGTCATTGGTAAGAGTTAAATCAGCCATTGGCAACAGTAAGCGCAGACCTAAAAAACGGCCTCCGTAGCCCAGTGGGTAGTAACTCTGCCTACGAAGCTGGAGGTCCCGGGTTCGAATCCCGGTCAGGGCATTTATTTGTGAGTTTATCACGAATATTTGTTCCTGAGTTATGGATGTTATATATGTATATAAGTATCTATATGTATTTATCTATTATATATATCATCGCCTAGTACCCAAAACACAAGCCTTATTGAGCTTACAGTGGGCCTAGGTTGATTTGTGTAAGATTGTCCCGTAATATTTATTTATTTATTTTTTTATAAAACTGGCGCACGTTCGTTTCGGTGGCCAACTCACATTAGGTCACTGAGCCATTGGATTAAGGCTACTTGCGCTTATGGCGAGGCCTCTATGTGGTATTAGGACTTTTCCAAGAGTTTACGACTGTGGCCTAAAGTCGGCATACAGTCAGTTTTTCAAACGCAATAGTATATATAGTAGGGTTATAGGGCCTACTTATTTCGAGCACCTACCCGCCGATATAAGAAACGAACCTTGTGACGAAACATTTAGGCGTAGACTGAGAAATCTTTTGTTGGATAACCCTTTGTACTCTGTTCATGACTTCATGGAAATGGTTTTTTAAGAGTTTATTTCATTTATTGACAGCTATAATTTGATATGATTTCTTGTATAACATTTATATTCTATATTCAACTTTTAAATCGTACCTAATGCATACATTGCCATGGTTTATTTCTGTTTAATAGTATGTGTCTATCAGTTGTTAAATGACAATCCGTAATTGGAGCTACAATTTCCACTTTGTGTATTTACATTTTGAATATTTTCAAATTTTATTTCTGATTATTGACGATCGTGATAAGGATTCTTATAATTTTGACATTGTATGCAAACCTATATTGTAATCGAAATAAACAAAACTAAATCTATTATATTGCTCAGACGAGAGGTAGTTAGGACTCATGCTGTACTGCATTATAGTGCGTATTTTTTAGCATTAGAAAGAAGGATAAAGTATGAAGCACGAGGTCTTTTATATAAGACACTTTATGCCACATAACTGTCAAAGTATCTCAAACGGCCATTAAAAAAGACTAACATTATTGTTGTCGACCCTAAAATGATAGAAGTGTTTTCATTATTTATATCTAAATAATACTTACAACAATATATTTATTTTGAAAGTACTATTTATTTATTAACTCTGTTATTTTAATTTCGTTATTCAGTTCTGGAAAGGTTGCATAATAAAAAACCTAAAGAAGAAGAGGTTTGAAACGATCGGTTAAATTTTTTCGCTGTCGACCACCTGTCGACATTGTCAAAGTTGTCAATCGTATCAAAGACTACAATAGATAGAATGGATAGAGATAGACAGGCAACTCGACCAAATTGAGAAGGCATTTAATGCTTGCGTACAGGCGCCATCTCTTCTGCCGATGCTTAAAACTTTTTCTTTGAATGTTAAAACATACAAAAAGTGCGTTGGTGGCAGGGTTTGAACCTCGGCTCATCGACTCCAAATACCGCCGTCTGTACCCTTAGGCTACTGTCTTATGACAATACGGCGAATTTCGAAATACCTTGACAGCCTATCCTAGCAATCGCTACAGCTTCAGAGAGTTCGCCAGCTATCTAGTAGGTGACACTATTTTCAATAAGAAACTGGATTTGCATTAAGTTCTAAGTTCGCATAGCATGAATCGTATCACGATCTTTTTCTTGTTTTCTTGGTAATCAACAAATTGTTGAATTCGGATTACAAGATTATTATACGAGTAACTGTGTGCTCATTAATATTAAGATTTTATTTTTCGCTGTGTGTGGTGGCGTGCGGACTGCGATGGACCAACCAGCGGCAGGCCCAACTCTTTTTACAAACGATTTGTATTTGTCTTAACAGCAAAGATTTATATTCCCGTCAGACGTGTGCCTCCCAAGAGGCCCGTTGCCCCAAGTGCGCAAGGTTTTCAGATCGAAAAAACGTATGTTGACCGCCGTTAGAAAAATTGATATTGTGCTCGTATGTTATAATAATATTGTATATATTATATACCATTCGATACTAGACAAAATTGTCTGTTTATTTTAGTAAAGAAAAATTGACTGACCTGTTTCATTATCGTGAAATAAAAATATTTCGATTTTCATTTGTTTTCTGTGACTCGATGAAACAATATAAAACTTTTCACCAAACCATTTCACAAATTTCACATTTTTATTTCACTATTGCGGACGCTATTAAAACATGCGTCGATTAAAATTATCACTTCACTATATTATGCACTATTTACCTTACATTAATTGTTTATTTACATTATCGGTCACAAAGATCGCACGACATTTTTCCCGACTATGGCGGACGTGATAACCTTGAAACGTACTAATTTCATTAGAAATCCGATTTCAATAAATTGTTAAAATAACACACTAATCTGATTACTGAATCAAATACTGGGATAAATTTACAACAAACTTATGTATATTTCACAATATTTGGAGCTCATTACATATATTTTTCTATCTATAACATTTTGTCAAACGTAGTTAAAAATGACGTGTTTAAACTTTGAATACATTTATCAACCACTTATTTTTCGAAATCGTTTAAACGAAAGCTCAAAACACATTATTTATTATATTTCCAGTAATTTGATATATTATTTTAATGAGAAAAACGTAATAGTTTCATTTTAAAACACATTAACTTCACGCGCTTGCTATCTCAACTGGTACAATTTTGCAAGAGATAAAAACAAAATGGCGCATTTAAGAAAATTTTCGGATATATTTTTTTTCTGTGCCCTGAGTACTGGTAATTTGGCCAAAACATGTTTCTTATGGTGGCATAATGCATAAGCTACCCAGGTTTATTTTATTTAAGATGGCCACTCGATAAATCCGAGGACAAAAATTGGCCAATGACGGCGCAGCCGTTAGTGCCACATGGTGTCCCTAGCGCGCTAGAGACCAATTTGAGTTAGTGCCACCGTGTGTCCCTAGCGCGCTCCATGGGTTAATATTATATTTCCAATGACTTAGTATATAAAGAGTGTTGTGTCTATCCTACCTAGTAAAGGGAAACCTATGTATGAGAGGTTACACATTCGCTTTTTTTAACCTGTTGATCCGAGTGATATTTTTTGGAAAAAATATATGTGGTAGAGTATTACATGGTTTATAAAATATCCAATATTGGAAAGTGTCGCCACCTTGCAAGAAAAATATATTTTTTTTGAAATTTTTATTTTTTTACATAGATATAAAATTTCATGTTATTTTTTTTTATAAAAAGTCCTGATTTATCTACATAATATATACAAATTTCAAAAAAATCGGGCCGCTACTTTAGTAGATAAAAAATAAAGAGGAATTTCCTTTTTTTTTTTATTATCTCAAAAATCACGACGATTTTGGGGCTGATATTTGGTGAAATAACAACGTATAGGTACAATAGTTATTTGTTCAACAATAGAGCAAAGTAGATTTTTGCTGCGAGTGTTGATGTTGAGTCCCGAGCAAGCGAAAGATTCTATATTTGAATCACGAGCGTAGCAAATGATTCAAAATTAGAACCTTGAGCGCAGTGAGGGACTCAAAGGCACGAGATGCAAATATCTTTGCTCTCGTGTGATACATACAACTTTTCACCTCAGCAGTGAGAACATCGTCACGTTAAAAAATATATCGCTAGGCTTTTACGCACCTATAATATTCTGAATTTGTAATAGAGCACTGGTGACACATCATAGTGTTACCTACGTTATGTAAGTACGTAGATGTCGATTGAAGCCCACACTATGATGTGTCACCAGTGCTCGATATCAAAATTAAAAAGCTACTTTGACTCACGGAGTGAGCAAACTCACTGTTTTCACGCAGCAAAATATGCTTGTTCGAGCTGCTGAGGTGAAAAGATAATTATCCGAGCAAAAGGAAAACCATTTTCTCGTCAAAGGCAGTTTCGCCATCCAAAGTATCCAAACACGGCTATACCTTTTAACGTCACAAGCCCATTCACAGTGACAGCTGATAGCTTGCTTATCCTGCAGCCACTCTCATAGAGCGATTACAGACAGGCGCATTTTTAGAGCGCTACAAAAGTGATATACAGGGTGCCCGGGAGGCAAGGGAAAGAGTGAAACAGCAAATTCCTGACTATATTTTAAGTTTAAAATGTCATATAATAAACGCTGAGTTTTGCTTAGTTTTTGCAATATTGGCATTTTTGTGTAAAAAACTTGTATTTAAATCACCAGTACAAAACACCTTTATGATTGCGACGTTGCAAGACCGACACCTATTTAAGTCGTTTGTTAGTCGTGTACCTCGAAATCAAAAAATCCTTGTAGCTTTTCACCTATTCGCGTTTCGCCGCGATAGCTTAGTTTGTTGTAGCGTGTATTATCGGTGGTATATTTTGTTACTCGCATATATTTTTTATATATTTTTACAACAGTAGCAAATTTTGATGTAGCATGTATTATCAATAGCCTATTTAGTTAGCAGCATATATTTGCAATAGATGTTTACAACAGTAGTTAATTTTGATGTAGCATGTATTATCAATAGCCTATTTAGTTAGCCGCAAATACTTTTAGTTTTTTGATTTAGTCGTACGATGCCTATTATCGCACTCAGTTGACTTTTTCATTTTTACTTGCAGTAGGTAGCACAGGGACAACATTTTAAAATCTCCATACATGTAATCGCATTATGCCGGAAATCGCACCTAGCCAAACTTTTTTCTAAACAGTTCAAATAGTCGCAGAATGCCAACTTTTGTTGTCACCAATATTTTCGTTTCGCGTATTGCCTACAAAATGTACAATCAAACACAACAATCATTGTACCGTATGTCGGTTTTATTTTGAAAACATTTTTGAATTGTAATGTAATCATTATGTAATAATTGATATAGCTCCACAACTAAACTAGTATAGTCACCAAACTTTAACCCCTTGTCGGTCGTGGTCCACCTGCTTAGTTCACCTATTTAGGTGGACCACGGGCACTTTTTCTTGCCGGTGGTTCGGTTAAATGATGAATAATATACAAATAAAAAAAAACCGGCCAAGTGCGAGTCGGACTCGCGCACGAAGGGTTCCGTACCATTATCTAAAAATATTTATTTAATTCTCTTTTTTAGTATTTGTTGTTATAGCGGCAACAGAAATACATCATCTGTGAAAATTTCAACTATGTTTTCTGTCATGGTTCATGAGATACAGCCTGGTGACAGACAGACAGACAGACAGACAGACAGACAGACGGACAGCGGAGTCTTAGTAAACGGGTCCCGTTTTACTCTTTGAGTACGGAACCCTAAAAATGACTATGGGCATGGTCCACCTAACCTAACAAGCTAGAAAAAATATTCTTCGTAGAAAACCGGGTTATGTACCAAGAAACCAACTTTCTTTGCATTTACGAAACAAAACTATAGAGGTATAGTGCTTAAAGGAAATATCGCGATATGTAATAACGCATTCCAAACAAATATCTATCGAGGTGAAAAAACGACTACAGTGAAGAAAGGCAGGAAAGTAAATATACTATGAATTTTATACACCATTGTAATTGGCGACCAAAAATCATACTATAAGGAAAACATCTGTTCAGAAATTTTGAGATCGCGGCGAAACGCGAATAGGTGAAAAGCTACAAGGATTTTTTGATTTCGAGGTATACGACTAACAAACGATTTAAATTGACTGTATAAGTCAAATGCAGTTGAATAATGTCAATACCATTGTAGACGTATCAACTGTCAGAATATTTTGCCACCGTAAATAAGAAAATCAATAAATATGAAGAACCTATCAGTTCACGAATCATTTGGAACCTTGTAATCGACTGATAAGCCAACGGCAAGTGTTTGTTAAATTGTGAATCGTTCGTTCTCGTATTGACTAGTTATTGTGGTGAACACATTGTCGTACCTAAATGTTAAAAATTCACGATTATTATTTGGTAAAAGAGTGGGATCTCCTTATCTAGTAAAAGAGTGGGATCTCCTGGTACAAGCGGACTGCATGGTTAATAGAAGGTTTCAAACTTGTCTGTGCTATATGAAATTGTAAAAACCTAATAAACATTTTTCATTTTCAATTATGTAATTAATTTCGTCCATAATTAAACACACACACAATCTTTTTAGTACTCATTTATTATAAAAATGGGTCACATTTAATCATTTACAACCTAGATATTACTTAAAATAGTACAGTACTAGTATTACCACTGACTCCAATACTATTTTCACGAGTAATTTAGATTGCATTAAATCTCTGATGGTTGTCTGAAAATCCTTTCTCCCATCTGGAGCATTTAAATGATCAAGTCTCGCTGATGTTGTCGTAACGTGCACCATGGAACACTCAACAGATCATTTCCTTCAACTTCCATAATTAAAGGCTAAAGATAGCCCTCATTTTCTTTAAATTATTATGTGAAACTTTGAGAGTTAAATTTACTTCGTTAAACAATTATCAATTTAAATCTAGCCATGCTAAAATTCACAATAATAACAACAATGGCTTGTCAATGACGTTGAAAGTCATTCTGAAGCTGGAATGAAGTACTCAGAACATTTCTAAGTGGCCAGGTATTTATCGTATCTATTCTAAGGAGTATCTATGATAGCGAAACTCGTTAAAACTTTAACAATTTAACTCCTTGTTGAGGAGTAGGTAAATATGCAAATAAATATTACTTTTAATTTGTAATGATTAATTTAAGTAGGTAGTGAATAATCGTCTCAGGCTTAACTTTACTCATCTTACAAAACAAGAAGCGAGATAGACGGAGTGACGTCTCTCTCGCTTCCGGACGTTTGTATTTTTGCATTAACTAACCTTTTTATTATTCAGTGTGATACTAACTTTTAGCGATTTATAAGAAAGAAGGATCTTGATCCGGCTTTGCATAATCTATGCCTAAAAAAGTTTTTATGACACTGCCTCTTGTGAAAATAAAAAGAGATAGCAATAATACGTTGCCAGCTCGTCCTAAGGCAGTTTTATGCTGGAGAAGCAAACGATAGGTATTTATTATGTATGAAAATATTAAGAAATTAAAAAAGGATAATTCGACCTAGTTGTATATAACATTTATTACTCCTTACGACCTCAGGAATACGCTGTTTCAGTTTTTCCCTTTCCTCCTGGGCACGCTGTACAGGTGATTTTGACAGGTTATCAATGGCTTAGTGTCGCCGTTTATGAAACGCACATTTGTATCGCTGCAAAAAATCGCCTTGTGTAACCGCTCTTAGGCATTAAATAACGCTTAGGTACTCACACTGCCGTTGCCAGTTGAAGTTGTGTTGGATCTCATGCCGCATGCCCCTCCACAGCTTGGTGACGATGAGCGAGTACGCGATTGACAAGACGAAGATCGGGATAAGGAACAGCGCAGCATCGAGGCCCAGGTTGAAGGCTCGTTCCACTACCAGCGTCGGCCAGACCTCCCGGCATTTGTAGGCTGCGGACAATGGGCTTGTGACCTTAAATTTGTTTACGATGCCGTTCGAACCAGTTTTTGTAGATGAACAAATGTTTATATGGAAGCAACTACATTTAAAGGACATTACTCGTAATACCCCAAAAATCGAGTTAAAGACGGACCTCGCTGACAGCAGCCGAAACGCTTCATACTGATTGGCTTTAAAGTATGACGTCACACCGTGCAATTTGTACTAACCGTTGCATGCCAAATGAAGTAAATTGCTGTTTCGGTCGCGAAATACTGCGTTTAGGTCCATAGTTGTCATACAAATTTGTTTCTATAAAAACGTAAGGACTCTATTGGTACCTTTAAATTTACTCTTGGACAATAAATAATAAAACTTTTTTTTCTAAACTTTCAAGGTTCATATCTTTTTACGATTTGAATTCTATTTCGTAATTTATACTTTATTACCATCATTTGATGGTTTACTATCCATTTAGCAACACGACGTTATCAATTTTAACACCACGCAACAAGCCTATTAATACATCATTAATATGAAGAAACAACCAGAGTTTTGACCCTAAAACGATAAAGTCCACTACTTACCTAGGGCGGTAAAACAAAGAACGTCTCAGATCGCAGGTATATGACGCCCGAGCCGAAGGCAAGGGCGATAAATATGCAATCGGAGGCTAACCAACCATTATGAACGCCAACTAAGAATATTTTTATCGAAAAACCCATTATATTTAGTAAAGGAATATTTGGACATTAAACATTAATAATTTCATTGTTTTTGACATTGTAAATTATTATATCGTTATTTGTATTTTGATTTTTTTCGTTTATTAAGGTATAATTTATTATCTGAAGATCTTTATGTGATAAGAACTTAGTAATTTAATTACTTTTTTCTACTCCTGTACCGTTATCTGTCATTTATATAGGCTGTAGCTCAAATACAATGACACCACTAATAAGTCGTCGAAAAACTCTGCTCTATGGCCCAAAAACGCACTGTTTAGCGTACTTTTTTGGTTCATTATTTTTTCATAAAAGCACTGTTTAACTTTTTTTTAATCGGCCGCTATATTGCAGTGGTGCCAACTTCAGTATATGGAGTGCCGATGCCGCTCAAGCGAGGGGTGTGCGAAATAGGTACATACATATTATCTGTACAGGACTCTATTGTCAATGTCATAAGGGCGTGTACATATATGTAACTATGTTCTTATTTATGTTCGTATCTGCGAGAACTTGAAGTCTTTTATGTTGTATTGTCTGTGGCGCTTCTATGGGCCGTTGCTGGGTGACTGAACACAATAACGTTGTTCTTGTACCGATAGTCATTCAAATAAATATAATACCTAACTCCAATTAATTTATTTGGTAGTTTCATTTGAAGATACAACATTAACTATATTAAACTTAATCTGACTGTACTTAAAATCGCACGCCTAACGGGGCGACGACGTCCCCAAACTCTTGAGTACGCCAGTTTGTGCCTATGTTTGGAAATAAATATAAGATGAAAATATTATTTTCTCAAAAATGGCCCGCAAAGTGAACATAACTCGCTACATATTGGAAGGTAAAGTGTATAGTTGAAGGCCAGATCAAGATTAAAAAATAAAAAACATTGCAGGCCGCCTGGAATGTTACATATGAACTCCTTTATTAGTCGAGTACCAAACTTTTTAAAAAGTAGAAACTGGCATATAAAAGACGGCACAGGTCGTATTCAGCCAAATCAAGTCGTATTTTTCTGTTGCAAACGCGACATTTTTGTATGTGTCATTAAAAGATTGCGTTTTTCGGTGGAAAAATACACTTGCGATTCTGTTTAAAAAATATATGACGTTTAATTTTATGTCATTTGCAGTATCCTCAATTTGTATTTAATAATAACGCTTGATTTAAATTTAGTCTCGCAACTCGCAAGCTCGTCCGTTTAAACAAAATACTCAGCCTGCAATTGTCTCCTTCCCAGCCACGGCAATAATGTACTATTTCTCAAACATGCAATGAAATATTCTCTTCACGTTCCTTATAATATACTCGGAAGTATCCTTTTTCGGGCGCAGCATCTCGAGGCGGCCTGAAATGGGATTTCATACATTTGTTTAGGCCTAAGTAGGCCTGCAAAGTACCTTTTTAATTTTCATTCCACTATTTGTGGCACAGCATCACGGCATTCAGCCATGAAAATAAGTTTGATTTGAGGATTTTTATTTATTTATTTCTTAGCATGTTTGAGAAAAGCACTATAAATACATGCCTCGGCGTGAAAACGGATTCCAGGCCTCGTATCTCTATCCGTGTCTATACCTACTTGGCCGGAAATCCGTGTTTTCCCGGCCTCCGATGTAATGTACTATTTCTCTACCTAAAATAAATGTATTCAACCGTGGTAATAAATTAAAGTTAAGCGGAAAAACGTCAATCTTATACCACAAATAAAAATAATACCTTGGTACAGTCGCCATCACATACATCGGAGCAAACAAGCAGCTCACAAACATCGGAACACACATCTATTTTCAAGGCATGTGCTGATATTTTTAAACACCTATAGTGTACCTATGTATGTGATGGCGACTGTACCTATATTATTATGTACCAACCTTATTTTATTAGTATCAATCAGCTTAGTACATTTCAATAAGTATGTATAAACATAAATTATGAAACATAAGTACCTGCAACATATTTGAATTTTGTTCAATTTAAAATATGTATTTACCTATTGTATTAATCGGTTAGTAATGCAAAAAGTCGCATATCTGTAGAGAAATCTTCCCAAGGTCCGCTGCTGTTTCGTAAAAGTGTATCTATGTATGTTTATACATTGTATTGGTTTGGTTATGAGCCAAAAAACCTTTCAGTTTGGAAGTAAGGTTGCAAATTTATTGTGTGGTAGGCTGGTAGGTAATTGCCGCGTCAAAAAAATACTTTTTTAGATCATAACACTAACTGTTTACATAGCTCAGAAGATATCTGCAGGTCTGACGAGCTAAAGGGAGGAAGTTAAAATCACATACAATACATGTTAAAAAAAACTGTTTGTTGATATTTGTAGTTTTAGAATTTAGTACTTTGGAATAAGGTTGCGGGTTAGTTTAAAAATCATTTGAAATCTTACCGATGCTAGATTAAAATATGCACATATGAATACCAAAAGTGTCTAGCCGATTAGACAGTGTAGGTAATGTATTTATAAATTTTGTACTTTGTGCGCCGTTATATTTCAGCAAGGGGTACGCTTTTAGGACGTAATGGTCTTTTTGTATACGAATAAATTAATTGGAAAAAATACTAAACTCTATTTGGAATAACCATGTTTGTTGAGGACAAAGACTATTGGTAAGGGTTCGTTGTAGATTTCCATGAAATAATAAAATTAAAATAGTACCTACATTTAAAAAAAACAATAAAATAGTGTTAAAGTAGATCTAAGTAAATGCTTTAAATTACTGATTTTAAATCAGAATCTCTGATTGTTTAACCATTCTACGTTTATTTAGTTATGCACGTTTTTTAAATACGCGCCCATCTAGCGGAATGTAATACCCGTGCCTAGCCATACAACTTAGAAAAAACGTGCGATCAATAGATCTAGTCACCGATTTAAAATTGCATTGTATTATTTTGCTATTTTCGTGTTATGTTGTGACAATGGTGTATTTTATGCCATGAAATTTGTTAATGTGATGATTTAGGACACTAAAATGCAACATTTTGACGTATTCTACGCTACTTTTTTCATTGAGAGCCTAGTAGCGCCACCTCGGAATGCTTTCTGAACTACTACGACGTTTCCAAATGTTAGCTATCTTGACTTATCAATAATCTTTGATTGAAACTGACTTATTCATGAAAAATCTTTTTTTATTTATATTTTTAGTACAAAACTAAGAAGTGGCTAATAGGAATGAAAAAATGGCTAATAGGGGTGGAGTCAAATACTTACGATATTTTTTTTTTCGTTAATGATATAAATTTCAAAAGATATAAGTTGGTTTTACTATTAATAACTTTAGTTATAAATAAATGATAAAAGGTAAAAATTGCTACCAAAAGCCGAATCAGCGCACCTGATTCGGCTTTTGGTAGCTGGTCTTGTCTGTCCTACCCCTAGAGTGTATATGTCATCGTTAGATTGTGAACACCGTCAGTTTATAATCTTACTTGCGATATTATAAACTGTCGAAAAATTGTGAACCGTTCCCAATTTAACGCAATATTTTTCGTTACTTTATAAACTTTCAATGTCGAATCGTCAAAATTGTGAACTGAGATCAAATCGGCTTGCTACGGAACGTACACAAAGACTAGGTAGGTTAGGATAGTTAGGTATCTTCAGTTGCCCGAAGGGCAAAGTGCCCAGAAATAGGAGCCCCGCGCAGCGCGGCTCCGTCGACACTGCTGGATACCGAAATAAATGGAATAAAATGTCTGAATAACAAAAAAAAAACCAATCATGTTCTGATGTAAGTGGAAACTGATACAAGTGGAATAATTCGCTCAACCAAACAGCGCACAGGTTGCGTTCCGAATCAGGCAAATTTGTCACAATTTGACGATATGACATTGTTAGTTTATATACTAACGAAAAGGAATGCGTAAAATTATGAATTATTTTGGCAGTTCCCAATATTCCGTCAGTTTACAATATAACGGGTAAGATTTTAAACTGACGGTTTTCAAAATCTATATGTGACATAAATAAAAGCCCGCGGAGCCAGAAGCTCGCGAAGGAGGTCCTGAGTTGAAAGTGTGCACGTGAAACGAAGGGCCGAGGAAGCGAGTTTCTGGCGGGAGCCTGGGCGGAGGGCGGTAGACTGAGTCCCAGAAACGAAGGCGGGACTCAGTCACTAAAATAAAAAAATGTATTTATATAACTATTTTTTCCAGTGATTACAATATATTTTAAGGTACAGTCGAGTTCTCCAATATATGTACAGACAACCGTTCAAAATATCTATACACAGTCTTTATTGTTACTGACATAAGACTCATGTGTAGATATTTTTGAAAGGTAGTCTGTATAGATATTGGAGAACTCGACTGTACTTAATCATGTTTATAAATATTGTTAAGTGATTCTGTTTTAGTGACAATTTAATTATTTTGAAACCTAATATAATTATTTGGTGATAAATAGATATTATTCCCAAGTAATTCTTTATTGATTTTAGGTAATCCTTTTACTATTATTAGGTGATTCAATTTAGGTGATATTATTATTCTAGGAACTGAAAATGCATTTATTAGGTGACTGATAAAATCATACCCACATATATTTCACAAGAGTAAATAACAAACAAATGATATTGGAACAGTAGAGCATCTAGCATCCATCGGCTCACAGAATCTCAAGCACTCACTACATACTGCCGCCCATCGCCGCGCAAACAAGTCACACTCAGGTGTCGATGCCAGGAGTGCATTCAGCTCTGAAAGGGCGCGGGGCAGCGGGGAGTTTCTACACGACACGCTACGCGTCAAATTACTTTCCCTACTAGTGGATAAAATGCGATTTTGCTTTCCAAGGCAGTAAGGAGAAAAAACTATTCTTACCACTCCCTCTCATCGGTTGAAGCGTCGAGGCGATGAGTATGGGTGAGTTGAGCGTGACAGACGTGAGCCAGAGCATGGCTATCATCTTGTACGCGTGGCATTGTGTCTGCCACTTGCGCGACTTCAGGGGTCGGCAGATCGCGAAGTACCTCTCCAGAGATATTGCAACCAGCGTCCACACATCCACTGACACTGACACCGCTGCAACAATAGTATAAGTTTTACAACTTAGAATACATTATACAAGAGACAAAATAGATAACTGTACGAAATCCAATAATGCGACTTTATTTTTTTTCTTAAATATTTTGGTTAATCGCAATAAAGACTTATCTTAGGTTTGTGGAAAAACGAATATTATCAAAGTAATTGAAATTCTGAGCGTGTATATAAACGTTTTTGCTCGAGCATTTATCGAATAGCTAGGATAGCTTGTATACTCTAGCGTGTACTAAATTTAAATGGCATTAACTAAAAAAATACGCTATAACGGGAATTTCAGTAATGCCCTAATGCCCAAGAGTGAGAGTTGGAAGTAAGTTCATTAATTACTGTATCGGTAGAAAAAAGCGTAATGATGGTATTTTATCATAAATTAGTGCTTCCTGTGGGTCGATCACGTAACTTTTCTTACGAACGTTAGGTAGATTTAAACGTCATTTTTGAAGCTTAAATCTATCCCCTTATGTCATTTTTTTGGCATCCGACCCTAGACGGTAAGTGATCTGTACTGAATGAACGACTGAATGGAAATCCCATACTAAAACGAGGAATTGAAGAAATTATTTGCAACACGTAACTTTTTGACGGATAAATTGTACGATGAATCATGTCAATTACTGACTGACAAAGTCATCATATCTGTCATGTCAAAAGAATCAAACAAATTGTGAACAAAGATTATCGTTATAATACATTAATTTTAAAGTGATATATTTCAAATTGAAGTGTTATTTGAAATGCCGCCGAAATACTCGATGAAGTACAAAAGTACCTACAGTATATCAGAAGCACTAAGCAAACAATGAAAAGTAAGAAGTGGTAAATGTCATATGGTATTTACTCACATTTGTTATTGATCTCACTTAATTTGCTGTGTTATGTGCTTCGTTTCAGATAAAGCAGATCTCTAAGATGATCATGCGATGCTGAGCATCAACGATAAGGAGAGAAAGAATTTAAAAGCTGTACCGACGGAAAGAAATGTTGGCGGTGCCGATGTACAATTGTCCATGATTCAAATACAAATAGGGTGCACTACAGAAACATGCACCCAGAAACATGTATGTTTTCATATGCGCGCCCTACACGTCGGTACGTTTGACGCCATGTGCGTTGCTTCATACATGGATGTCGATCACAGAATAGTTTACTTATTCTGTGATGTCGATGTAGGATAAGTAGGCACTCATGAGGTAAGGGCTCGGCCATTCACAATCGGACGACACTCTGTCACCGTGATATGGTGCGGCGCGGCGCCGTAGGAGCTATCGTTGCAGCGCCGTACCGAGTAAAAGCTCACAGTCATCATGTTCCTAGCGTTATTCCCGGTTGTGCCCTAAAGGAGTCCGGGGTCCGCTTTGACACCTAATCCCGAGTAAAAACTCACAGTATTACACTCGTATTCTACGGTGCCGCAACGTCAGTTGATTCGATGCTGTGTGTGTGTGTACCATTGGCAATGTGATATTTTGCTTAGTGTTGGTACCACGTGACACCGTGCATCTACATAATACGGTACCGTAGAAAAGACGTTGCCACTTCGTGAAAAATATAAACACACGGCGCAGCAACATGCGTTTCCACGGGGTGCCAATCTGCGCCATTTCACGTTGACGAAGCCGTGCCGTGAACATGGACCTAGCTAGCCCTAAACTGCAATTAATTTATTATACTTAGAGTTCCATAGCCTGCCGCATTAAAATATTGCCTGATTTAACATATAATTTCTTTATTTCTTAAATATCATATCGGCTTAAACTCAGTTTCAAATGAATACCACAAATGTAGGCACCTTCTTCGGTGTAGTTAGCAGTAAGTTAGCAGTTTGTCGCTGATGGCCTGCCTCACAAAAGGCTGAACACCGCGTGTATACAAGACATTAGTTGAATAGGGAACATTACTGCAATGTTCTGCCGCCAGAGTGCAGCACTAACACAATTAGTAAACAGTTTTTTTGACAACTTTGACAAGTCCTTCAAAGCTCTGGATCAAATAGTGTAGTAAAATGCATCAGTGCCGCGTAATTGGATGCAAGAATGAAGGGCATCATTCATTTCCGAATGAAACGATGATATGAAAACTATGGGAAGCGGCAATGCGTCGTAAAGCAAAAAAAAAACCCTCATCCACCTTTAAATGGCTATAGGATGCCATTTTAATATCACAGTACAGGTATTTTACACACGAATGATAATTAAACGATTGTAGTTGGTGCCGGTTAATGTACGGCCCGATAATACGCGTCCATCTATCGTTATATCTCTCTTTTTGTATAAGTTAAAAAGAGACATAGATATAGAGGATGCCAATGATTGGGCCGTACATTAACCGGCACCAGTTTGTTTACGGGTTGTGTTAGTGTCGCCCCCTACGCAGAGCTTTGCGTAATGTTCCCTATTGGCCGAATTGCATCAAAGTACCTAGTCCATTCAAAAAGTAACTCTACCGTCCAAGGTTCCAATTCCATTGACAGTTTTATAAACATACAGTGGGCCACATTAAATAATGTCAACCATACCGTATACCTACCGTGTCGTGAACTGCCATACCATACGAAGTTGTGAAATGGGTGATGGTGACAAGGTGCTAAGGTGTGCAGCTACTTATGAGTTCGACTGTACAACAGCCAGTGGCGCAGTTTCCGTTTGTCTACCTTTCTCAAAATCTCCTTAAACTGCTGGTGGTCAATATTGTAGTAATAAATGTAAGTACCTATCAAATCAAAGTTAAACACTCGTGCAACAATGTGTATTGCTTTCGGTTTTAGGTGATCCGGAAAATCTGCAACAACGTGGATGATGCTTCTGCTTTTAACTACTTTTCTGGCAGAAAGGCCTTTTATGGTTTTTCCGACGATCAAAAAAGTGGCAATAGTCATCGCGATTATGGCTTGTTGTCTGCACATCGTGTTCATTTAGTGACTGTCGTCTTTTTAAGATACAACTTAGTGCTATATTTTTGCTAAAATAACCAGTATCGGAATTTGCATTAAATCAAAGTAGTTGGGTCCATATTCAACGTCATCACGGCGTATTTTCGTCATTATTATCTCAGCAAATATTATCAAAATAAATGATTATCAGAATTTGCTTTGGTTAAAAACGTATAAAGACACAGGCTTTGAGTTTTATTTCATAAAAAATCTTGTGTTTTGTCAATCTTTTACGGCGATAATCATGAGGTGATAATACTTAATGACCTTGAGCGTTTCAAACCACCGGAGATTAAGGAGATTTACCTACCCAGTTGCTGTAAGTTCAAATATCATGAAACTTTTTCAAGCACTAAGGTAAGGTCATATATCTAATTAAAGATGTATTGCCTACGATGTGTACCTATTTTATGGCTTCATACCTAAAAGCTGTATTACTTTTATCACTAAAGCGCAAAATTATTGAAAAGTAAGCCTAAGTTAACTATCAAGTTAACTTATATTCTAAGTGTTCGAGAGATTTAGGCATCTTACCAAAAATCAAACGATTTTTTCATTGATGTGGGCCCAACATTTAAAATTATACTACCCATCATTTTGTCTATGGACACCTGAATAAGATGGAAATACAGCATGCTCCCTCTAATGCATAATCAGAGGCATATTTAAAGATTTGGCGCCCCGGGCCAGTAAGTTTTGTCGCCCCGGGCCAGTAAGTTTTGGTGGCTCGCGCCACCCCTCGGAGCCTGCCGCCGCGGGCCATGGCCCCCTTGACCCTAGGGTAAATACGACCCTGTGCATAATATTTATAAATCCATCAAAAAGTTCGAACGTAGTCGTTGTGTATCATTTGCTAGATTAAACCAAATAGGTCTTGTAAAGAAAACAGACAATGAGTCATTGAAAACAAAGCATAATCACAGTCGTTGACAGTTTGAAAAGTCAACTAAGTCAGGAAAAATTTGGAAGATTTTTAATGTAAATATAAAGATAAAAACCGATGTAGTTACAATAGGGGTGTAGACTTAAAATTGATTATTACTTCAAAAGAAAGAAGGCATAAAATTATGCCTGGTGACGAAAATCCCATTCAAATATCTCAAAAAATTACGAAGCTACAACCGTTGCTTTCTAGAGAGAGAAAACGCTAGGGGGTAAGTACTTATAGTTAAGTACCTATAACTAAATATGTCATATTATGATACTCAGCATTACGTTATTTGGCTATTCGACTGTTTCATAATATCTCGAGCTTATCGAATTCATTTTACTCGGCTTTATTAAGCGGTCTTCCTTGACTTTGCTGCGGTGAGCGGAGCGACAGTTTTCACTTTGTATACAAGTAGGTAGCTAATAATCATCATCATAATATCATGGTACCATCACGCTGATCTGATGATGATTCATCATAACCATGGCCTGGTGTTGTCTGTGACTTTACTATGTAATGCTATTATCCTGTTCTGTGACTTCACTCTACTCCCTTGCTGGGCAGTGAGCACAGAACTCCTCTCATGGTCCTCATGGATTAGTAGGAATGGACAACGTATAGTCCCCATGCTAGCCCGTGCCATGCCCGACCTTTGAATGTCATCGCAAATGTACGCTGAAATTTATCTTTCACCGAAATGCTAAATATATTATTCCGTATACACCTAAGTTCTGCATAACGCATTAGTATGAGACAGGATCACAGGATTTAAACTTTCAGTATGATTAATTGCATTCTAAGGTATCTGCGGTCAGCTTACGATATGAGCTAATGTTTTTGGCGTAGGCACTCGTTAGGGTTCCGTACTCAAAGAGTAAAACGGGACCCTTTTACCGCCTAGACTCCGCTGTCCGTCCGTCTGTCTGTCACCAGGCTGTATCTCACTGATACCGTGATAGTTCCAGTTGAAATTTTCACAGATGTATTTCTGTTGCCGCTATAACAACAAATAATAAAAACGGAAAAAAATAAATACTTTTATTGATAATGGTATGGAACCCTTCGTGCCCGAGTCCAACTCGCACTTGGCCGGTTTTTATTAGAGTCGTGTCTGGCCCCTTGCCGGCTAAATGGTTACCGGGTATATGAAAATAATCATGGCAGTTGAACATATAAGTAATGCATTTAACACGAAAACTAGCACAGATAAATAGGCATAACTAGTTAACGAGTAATAGACGACCGTCTGTCCGTCTGTCCGTCTGTCCGTCTGTCCGTCTGTCCGTCTGTCCGTCTGTCCGTCTGTCCGTCTGTCCGTCTGTCCGTCCGTCCGTCCGTCCGTCCGTCCGTCCGTCCGTCCGTCCGTCCGTCCGTCCGTCCGTCCGTCCGTCCGTCTGTATGTCTGTCCGTCTGTCCGTCTGTCTGTCTGTCTGTCTGTCTGTCTGTATGTCTGTCTGTCTGTCTGTCTGTCTGTCTGTCTGTCTGTCTGTCTGTCTGTCTGTCTGTCTGTCTGTCCGTCTGTCCGTCTGTCTGTCTGTCTGTCTGTCTGTCTGTCTATCTGTCTGTCTGTCTGTCTGTCTGTCTGTCTGCTTCTTAACTTCTAATACTATAATTCCGCCTCTGATGTAATAATCAACATAGCTCACTTGTATCACAATGTACTATTTTATAGATACCCTGTACGGAACCCTTCGTGCGCGAGTCCAACTCGCACTTGGCCGGTTTTTTTTCTTCAAACGACTGCCATCAGACCCTACAATTTTGAAATATGGACGCTTGCCACTACAAAAGAATAACAAGTGCGCTGCCGACTCTTTATTGATTTGAGGATTCATTGTGTTGATAGCTAGATTAGCTAGAGACATGCAGGTGTCCTTGGAAAACAGCGCATCCACGGATGCTTTGGCTAAATCACCACCAGGAAGACAACATCAAATACCCACAAAGCAAGTAGGGGTATTATTATGGTTGCGGTCTTCTGTAAGGTGAAGGTACTTAATTCACCTGTTGGACTGCTCCAAATATAAGCCAAATAACATATATATTATATAGTACACTTATACTTATTATGATGATAAAGAGTATACTTTAGGGGTGGCCTGATAAAAAAACATCATCAAGATCTGAAGATGGAAACCATGGATAATCAATGAAACTCGTTAAGTAGTATATATAGCGATGTTTGTAGGTATACTCATATTATCAAAGCAATTTGGGTATATATGTAAACAAGCATTTTCTTTGTAGCTTACTAAAATGTCTAGTATTGTTCAAGTGTGTGTTACTTAAGGGATGGCAATTTAGGTATCAATAACTCATATAGCGATTTGGGTATTTCCTAACGCAAGTTATGTATTTACTCTCAAATTTTCAAATTAAGAGAAGTGGAACTGCCTGAAATGACCACAGATATCCTATGAAATTTCTCAATGAAACGTCATCATCATCATCATATTAGCCGAAAGACTTCCACTGCTGGACATAGGCCACCCCTAAAGAGTGCCAAAATGACCGGTCCTGCGCCACCCGCATCCAGCGGACTCCCGCGACCTTTACCAGAAAAATAAAATCAATGAATAGTTTTAGGTATTTCACAATTTTGACATTTTGTTGAAGTAGCAAGTACTCGTACTTACTATCGATGTCAGATTTAAAGATGAAAATTGGACTAATGGCTCATGGACTATTGTCACCGTCACCACCCAACCCTGGAGTTGTTTGTGACTTCATGCTACTTCCCACGACTCGTCGAAGCAATTATTGCGATTTAGGTATACTCAATTACTCATAATAGCGGTATTTGGGTATTTTCTAAAGCAAATTATGTATTTAATCTCGTGAGTTACAAATGTATAGAGGTGGAACTGCCATAAATAAATACAGAAATCATATGAAACTCCTCTTTGAAAAGTTGGTATTCCACAGTATTGACATTTCGTTGAAGTAGCAACTGCTTAATGTCTTGAGAATACAAAACTTATGTTAGATTTAAAGATTTTTTTTTTTTTTTTTTTTATTTATTTATATTTTTAAATTACATCTAACAAAACATTTATATTCTCGCCAAACTGTTACGTTTGATGGCGAATTGACTCATGGCTCATATACTATTGTCACCACCCTGCTCTGGAGCTGTTTGTAACTTCCTGCTACTTCCCACGGTTGGGCACTTTAACTGCTCCCATGGATGAGTGGTGATATTAATCTTTGAATTTCTTCGCAGATGCAGGCAGGTTACTTTACGTTGTTAGCCTTCACCGAAATGCTAAAGATATTCCAAAATAACAAAGGATTGATGCCCACAACATGCATCTGTAAGTGACGGACACCAAGTTATATACATCTTTGGTCAGAGTAATACTTTCACTGTGCCACAGAACTAATATAAAGTCATCGTCATCATATTCAAAACCAAAGAATATGCCACTGGGGACTAACCTCTATTCATGTATTAGATCGATATAAATACTTGTATTCTCTCGTCTCCAACACCACCTTTACAGTACAGGTCTTCAAATTCATGTTCAATTTATTCATAAAGCCAATTTACATGTTATCAAGCACAGTCAGAGACCTACACACACTCTTAATTTCTTAATAATAAAGTCGTGTGCAGGTCATTTTGAACACCCGGCCCGCTTAGCTATTTCTGCTGCTGACTGTACTTAAATAAAAATAAAAATTACACATTATGGATAATTCTTCTCTGATTCATGGCAGGGCACTATTTATCCCAATGCATGCCCAGCTTTAAATTTCTAGTAGGTTTCTTTACGATGTTATCGTCTACATACATACAAACATACATACAATCAAGCCTTTATCCCTAAAAGGGGTAGGCAGAGCACATGAAACTTGTTTTCCAGTGCTACTTTTAGCATAAATGTGGGTATAAAATATCGACAAACTGTGATACCGAAGTGATAGGTTGCTAGCCCATCGCCCACAACACACTTCAACCCTGTTCCCTTAGTCGACTCTTACGACACTCACGGGAAATAAGGGGGTGGAGCTATTCTAACCCGACACCACACGGGAATTCCCGTGTGTTATCTTTTATTTTGGTTAAACTAATAATCACTTCCGAGAGCTGCATTATATTAGTACACGCTTACGATTTGAAGCTACAATATCC
This sequence comes from Epinotia brunnichana, assembly GCA_963854355.1. Lineage (NCBI taxonomy): Eukaryota > Metazoa > Arthropoda > Insecta > Lepidoptera > Tortricidae > Epinotia > Epinotia brunnichana. The sequence continues at coordinate 14,732,545 of OY977940.1, read as the reverse complement.
ATTTGAAATTGACACACCACCAATAGAGCAAGTAGTGGTATTATTACGGCTGCTATCTCCTGTAAGGTCTTGACTTCTGGAAGGTCGTAACTGGTGGAGGCCGTGCTTCCTCAGTTGGGCTGCTCCAAATATTAATGAGCGAGATGACATTCCGCTGTGCCCTTACTCTCTCAAACCCGAGTAGATATAAACATAGCATAGTAACCATATTTTATCGTAACGACCCTATTTTTAACCAACTTCAAAAAAAAGGAGAAGGTTCTCAATTTGGTTGTATTTTTTTTTTTAATTTTTTAAGTGTGTTACCTCAGAACTCCGTCATTTATGAACCGATTCGTACCATTCTTTTTTTAATTGAAATAATATGCTTCCAGGTTGGTCCCATCGTTTTCAAAACTCCAGTTGAATGATGGGAACCATGAGGAATTGAGGGAACTCCTCAAATATATTAGGCACGCGTGTATTAATTTCGGTGTTTTCTAATATAACTCGTGTATACGGAAATCATAAATTTGGTGAAGTGGAAGTGATGATGAAGACCACAGATGGCTTGTGGCACTTGTCAATGATGTACTTCAAACTATAAAAGTACGTCACCGATTCCGATATCATTCCGTTGATATAGCAAACAAAGAGGTGCCAAAGGTGATTCTGAGATCCTTGAGGAATTGACGGAAGTCCTCAAATATTATCGGGCCACATACAGCGATTTGGTTATTTTCTCTAATAATCAACGTATTTGCTCTCAGAAATCAGTTCATGTGGTAAATTGGAAAATAAATGTGGAAATGTTCATGTGGCTTGGCGGAGTACTGAATTGAAATCGGTTAAAACTTTGTTTTTAAAGTAAATTATCTATAAGTTGATATCAACTAGCGCTTCTTGAAATAAAAGGAACAAACTGAAATTTACATACGGCACTTTCAGGCAGAAAATAATAACACGACGATGAAACATGGTCTGCAGCAACGACGTTCATGTGATGCGAGGAGCATTGTACTCCGAATTAATGTAACACTATCTGTCGCAGTTGAAAAATATACATAGATAGTTAAAGCTGCTTTATATGGTAATCATTTATCTAAGTATTTCCATAATAGTATGCAGGTATAGTCAATGCGGCTTACTTTGAATGCTCAGAATATGCCTTTATCGGTACTTAACTTACAGTAATTATACTTCGAATAAGCCGCTTGACTGATGTAAACTCATTAAAAACTATTTAGTGAGTCTGTGACCTGTAGAATCGCGAGCCTGTCTTTTTTTCATTTTACAAGCTTTTATTTATTTAACTTGACCTGTTCGTTTGTCAGTGTGGAACAAATCTTTCAACCTCTACCGATTGAGCTGAAATTTTGGGAACAAGCAAAGTTTGGATGATGATTCAATATTATGGTACCATCGCGCTGATCTGATGATGGAGACAGAATGTGGCCATGTGAATTCAGTACTATAGCGGGGTAACCCCGTTGAGTTTGGGCTCCTTAGAATCGTCTATAATTGAGTAGTAAATAACGATATACAAAAAAATACAGTTTGCAATAAAAGCTTCTATCAAAAATGTTTTTTTCATAGAAACTTATTCTCTTATTACAAGCTTCTGTTTAACATGAGTTGTCGTTTGTTAGTTACTGTGCGACAAATCTTGCGACTGAATTTGGAACCAGTTATCGTAATCCGATTGAGCTGAAATTTTGGGTATGAGTATAGTTTGGATGACAATCAATCCAATATTATGGTACCATCGAACTGATCTGATGATGGAGACAGAATGTGGCCATTGGAATTCAGTACCTAGGTACTTAACCGACGTAACCCTGTTGAGTGTGGGCTCGTTAGAATTGTCTCAATGAGTAGTTGATGACAAAGCGGAAATAATTTACAGGGATGTTAATGTGCCAAAAAGACAAAATGCTGTTACGGCCTTACCCACAGGCTGGCTCCCTCGGCTAGGTATATTATACCTAGATCTGATATTTTATCTAATGAAAAATACCACGATTCACAGATTTTAAAATTTCGATATTTTAGAAATATTCACGCGACTTTTTGTAGCGATACAAATGCGCGTATCACGAACGCGTGAATGTCGCAAGATACTATCCGTAGCGATAGATCACCTGTCAAAATCACCTTTATCGTCACTGTCTCGCGTTTGCTACCCTTTAGAAAGTCGCTAAGTGCAACCCCTCTTAGGTATAAAAACCATCTGTCACTATACCCACAGTTCAAGTGAAACGCATGGGTACGCATGTTTAATCCTCGAGTTAAATGAATACGGCCAATAGTAATTAACTAAGTACCTACTATTGTAAGTAACTATAATATTAAATTAGCTAAAATAGAACTGCACCCCTGTAAAAATATATATATTTAATTAGTTAAAGAGCGAATACAGCGGCAGATAAACCTTTACGGCTTTGTCCGCTGTACAAATGTTTTCTTTTGTATTGTTTTTTGTAGTAAATAAATGAAAAAAAAAAACACCAAAGCAAACCATGGTTGTTGAGGCACTCCACACGCCATCGGCACTAGCTCAACGCACAGCGATTGCCATAATACAGAAACGCTTCTTTTTTGGTTAATGGTTATTAATTACAGCAAGGAGCTACACGGGCGGTTCTACAAGACCCTCACAGACCTGCTCGCATGGGTGAACTGGCTACGTTTCGAGGATCTCTTCGGGGAAACCGAAGTTTTTGTCTATGCAATAGCGGAAGAAGTTACCATGACGTACAACTACCGGAAATATATCCTGAAGGACAGTACGGTCGATATCTGTCTGGCATGCCACCGTCCCGGGAAGTCACTCAACTCAGCCATATTATGTCCGGTTATGGCCATCCTGCTTACGACGAGTACTTGGACAAGCATAATCTTGTAGCCAGGATTATTCACCAGCAATTTGCTCTGCTAAACGGTCTTGTTGACTTCGAAAGCCCTGACTATAAGTACAGCCTGTTCCAGTTCTCGAACATGATCGTGCCACGCTCTATTTGGATCAATCCGTCATCACAGACATGACTATTCTAGCTAATATGCCTGATATCGTGATGACAGATCGATCGAAACGCCAGCCAGTACTCGACGACATCACCAGCCCCCATGACGACAACCTTGTGAAGTCCGAGAAGGACAAAGCCAGCAATTACCTACAGGCAAGTCATGGCTTACGAGGTAACCGCCATGTGGGATGTTGATTCGACGATCATTTTCCCAATTGTCGTTTCGGAAAACGGTTTAATCGCGAAGAGTCTCGACCAACACCTTAAGAGACTCTTGCTAGATGGCTGGGTCAAGGGTTAGATACCTACAGAAGGCGGTACTCCTTGACACTGCGCGGACAGTCAGGAGATTCCTCTGGTTCTCCCTTGTTAGACCTAACAACTTTAGCCCTAATGTTTCACTAGACCTTATGCATTTTCCTTCGAAACAGTGAACTTTTCGGGTTTACTTTGAATATCATCAAATATAAGTTAGGTTTGTCTTGCAATAATCCTATAAAGTTTACTATTTAAGAAAAAAAATGCATTAGATCTAGTGATGCATTAGGTCTAATGAAACATTAGGGCTAAAGTTGTTAGGTCTAACAAGGGCGAACCGATTCCTCTCTCTACTGCCCTGATAACTAAAAATAAAATCAAAAATATTTTTAATTCTAATAAATAAATATAAAAAATAAAAATAAAAAAACTGGTAGCTTAGGCCCCGACTCGCTGCCAGCGGCACCCTTAGCTTTTTATAATGATTTTATGTATTGTATGTATAGTTTTAAGTTTTACTTTTTTATATAATTGTTGTAAAAACCTAACGTAATATGAAAGTTCAATAAAGGAGATATAATATAGTTACCCTCTCTGACCTACGGCGCAACTACGCGGCTCAACTGGTTGAGCGAACGGGAACTTAAATTCCCCAGCACACCTAGTTGTTTCATGGGGAAAATGTATGTACTCATGACACAATTTGACAGAAAGTTTGATCATTGGGAATTACTGATTTCCCTATGGCACAATTAGTCACCTACGATTGTTCCCCGGCCCAGGCCCACAACTTTAATGTTTCAAGCAATTAAGAAAAGATAGGTATACGATAAATCGGTTTTCATGAAATTTTACTGTAATGTAGTATTTACTTCATTGCACGTAAAAAATCCATAAAGTGGTAGAATAAAATCTAGAAAAAAAGATAAAGGTAATTGGGAGAACTTTTTCCTGAGTGGTTATTATTTAAACGGCAGATTCTAAAAACGGCAGATATTTGTACAGTTGCCTATAATAAAATACCTCTATTCCACTAAGTTAAACTGGAAGTTCAAACAGTTGAACTAATTAGACAAAAATATTCCCCTTTATTGCTGTAGTACCATTGGATAGTACCCATTGATGGAACTAGTGACACACTTGTATATCGCTAGTTCCATCGATGGTACTAAAGACCACAGTTCTTAGTACCATTGTTCAATAATAATAACAGTAGGTACTAGTGACACACTGTTGTTTTCAAGTACCTTTAGGAAAAAAACTTCCTGGACATTTAAAAGTTTTATAATTCCGACACCTCCAAATGCAGTTATTATTTTTGTACTTGGTGTGAAAATAAAACTCATACCCATTGTACAACAATAATTTTCCGCGCCCTCGCATTATAACACTTACAACAGAATCATTCATTATTTCACCGGTTTAATACATTTTATTTACGCACAATTTCTTCTAGTAATACCTACCTATCTGGAAGTTGACACTTTTCAAAGTCAATGAAAGTGGATTGCTTATAATTATCATAGCATAGACTATGATAATATCTAAAACAAAATAGTGGCCAGTTTTTTTCCTAATGGTACTTGAAAACAACAGTGTGTCACTAGTACCTACTGTTATTATTATCGGACAATGGTACTAAAAACTGTGTCTCTAGTACCATCGATGGAACTAGCGATATACAAGTGTGTCACTAGTTCCATTTATGGTACTATCCAATGGTACTACAGCAATAAAGGGAAATATTCCAATTATTTCAACTCTTTAATGCCATTTCTAATATTTAGAAAATTTAAATAATTCGAATATTGTTGTCTAGTTCAACAACAAAGTTCGAATAAAGTAATAAAGTAAGTATATTATTTTACTTCTGACAAAAAACATAGGTATTTCAACCTCCTATTAATGCACGGTAAGGAATTAAATTTTATTAGGTATGTTAAATAATGGTCTCCTGGTACTTCGACAGCTTTTATATTGTGAAATTCATCTCTTAGTCATGTTTAATGAAAAATAGTGGCACTTGCGAATTTTTAACATACAAGACAACTGGTGCTAAAAAAGAGTACAAAATAGTTATTTGTTATACAAGGGGGGAAAGTTGTATTTTACCTGCGAGTGAAACACGAGCTAGCGAAAGGATTCCATGATTGACCACGAGCGAAGCGAGTGGTTCAAAAATAGAATCCTGAGCGTAGCGAGTGTTTCAACACACGAGACGTAAAATAACTTTTCACCCGTGTATAACACAAATCTTTTCACCTCACTACAGCAAGGAAAATAAAAAAAGAGTAAAAAAAAAGTAAAAAAAAACAAAAAAAAATAACAAAAAAAGTTAAATAAAGTTTAAAAATAGTTTAAAAAAAAGTAAAAAAAAATAAAAGTAAAAATAACTAAAAAAAAAAAGCTAAAAAATAAGTTTAAAAAGTTAAAAATAAAAGGTAAACAAAAATATGTCATAAAATATACCTACAAAAAACAAAAATAAACATTTAACGTTCTACGTCATAGTACTTTTAACGTTCTACGTCTACTTTCTTCACATGTGGATAAAAAGCGATTTTCTCAATAGTTAACAAACATACAAAAAGGCCTTTCCGAGCTAGTGAGGTGGAAAGGTATTTAATAAGTTCATATATCACATTACGAGTATGTCCTCTTTTGCAAATGTTTTTAAAACAATAACATGATTGTTAATAACTTAAGTGTGCTATGGGGAATTTAAATTCCCAACGGCTCATCCAGTTGAGCAGCGTATTTGTGCCGTGTCTCTTAATAAGTATTGCGTGGAGTCATTGGTAACTTACTTGTGTTATGGGGAATTTAAATTTCCGACGGCTCAACCAGTTGAGCAGCGTAGTTGTGCCGTGGGTCAGAGAGGATAGGTACTTACATGAAAATAAATAACAATTCGGCAAATGCAAGACCACGTGGTAATGCATCATCAGAACGTGGCCCGTGTTTACTTTATTGGATCTGTGTAAAATGTAAAAATCATTCACTTTACGTTATTCCTCCAACTATCGTCATATCTATTTTATTGTAATTCATTAATTAAAATAGTTTTAAATAATTTTTGTTTTTTTTTCGAGCCCCCAGCAGCGCAGCGTTCGTATGTCACGAATAAAAAAAACTATACAGGGAGTAGAGACCACGAGAAACAAGTCTCCCTCGTGGTCCCACTGGTGGGTAAATCAGTGGAACCACGAGAAAACTGATAACTATATAAGATTTTTTAATTATGTAGATATTTAATAGTACCTAGGGTGGTAAAACAAAGAATGTCTCAGATCGCAAGTATTTGACGCCCGAGCCGAAGGCAAGGCCGATAAATATGCGATGTGAGGCTTTCTTTATTACCGCCTGTGGCGAGTTCAAAATTTTACGTCTCACCCTAACCAGGAAGTGTGCGGTAATTGCTACTTTATGGCCAGGTATGACGTAAAAAAATACAAAGTGACTCCACCCACTCTAGTTTTTGTTCCACACTAATCCATTATCGCGATGGATTATTTTACATAGCTTTTTTATATTGCGTTCTAATTCATAATCGCGATGGCTCAGTGATTCAACTATTAACTAATTTATAAAGTATTTGTAATTTAATAAAGTAATATAGATATTTTTTTTCGTTACTTAATTAGCTGTTGCGTGGGGCTCCTATTTCTGGGCAGTTTGCCCTTCGAGCATCTGAAGCTACCTAACGAACCTAACATACCCCTACCTAGCGTTATACGCGATCGCAACGCAATTTGAGTTTGAGTTTGTGAATAGAGGATTTTTTAGGTAGGGCAGATGCCCCGGTTCTGGCTACTGGGCCGGTTTTGGCCACTTTCAACTTTAAATTGAGTGTACTAAGATACCGAAAACTGAATGGCCAATCAGTCTTAAAGCGGCCACAACTGGGGCATCTGCCCTATTAATGGATTAGCGTGAAACTAAAAGTAGAAACAGATCCATTGATGCATTAGAGTGGAACCAAAAGTAGAAACAGATCCTTTTATGGATTTCTCCAGTGGATTAGAGTGGAAAAGACCGACTCCGCATCCCCAAATGAAATGCTTTAAGGAAAATTTCTACTCTCTTTCTTCGTCGAGGCGCGCGACGCACCTTCGCAAAGAGTTTTGCTAGCCCCCATTTCGGTGTGTGCTCAAAGCAGACGTCCGGATACACCCTACCGACCCGTGGTCACACAAAGTTGCCACACCGGTTTGACCACGGTATTTTATTAAGATTAATTAGATCACGGGTAATGTTTATTTTAGCCTGACCCTAACCAGCCCGTGGTCAGACCAAGTTGGCACATGAGTAGTTAATTCTCTTTGGTAAAAATATTAAATCTAATGACTTCACAAACATTACCTCATACCTTTCTTTGTGTAAGCGTGGTGTGACTACGGATAAATAATAATATCCGTGATCACACCAGTAGTGTGGCAACTTGGTCTGACCACGGGGCTCTTGGAAGGTCATGTATTGTACCTACTTACGATCCCTGACACAGTCTGGGGCTTCACGACGGTAATAAGCACTAATTGTCTTATTTGAGCGTTTTTGGTCTAAACCTTTGAGAGCATTCGAATACGCCATGGCTACACGCACTATAATCTCAGAACCGTGTAGGTATAGAACCTTTGGCTTTTTATTATTTTATTATTATTATTTTGTGGGCCTTAATATGCCGCTTCGACCAGCAAGTGATCTATTGTGGCAGCCCTTGTTTTAGAGTTCACCGTTAAGTCCCGTTGCCTCCAGGAAATTCCAGATTCTTTGGGCGGTGATATGTTGTACTTCTTGTGGGTGCATTATGTGCCGCCCTAGGTAGGTACTTCTTTTATGCATGAGTGGTCCGCAGGAGCAGAGAATGTGCATTGCAGTCTCCTCTGTCTCCTGGCAGAACCTGCAAGTTGTGTCCTGCTTCATACCCATTTGAAACAGGTGTTTGTTCAATTTGCAATGTCCTGTCAGGATTCTTGTCACTGCGCAGGTTTTGTGCCTTTTGAATTGTAATAACTCTTTAGACAGCTTACTATTGAACCCTTCGATCAGGGCTTTAGCTTGTTTTTGTCCTTTGGTGAACTTCCACAGCTTGATTGCCTCTGATTTTTCCGCGTTGTTTAGCAGAGAATATGCTTTCCGTTTTGTGATGCCACAGAACGGTTCCGGGCCGACTAGGGCCGTGTCTGCGCCCTGCCTTGCAAGTTCATCTGCTCTTTCGTTTCCTACAATGTCGGAGTGCCCTGGTACCCATCTAAGTATGACTTTGTTGGAGTTCGCCAGGGTGTTTAGATTATTTTTACAATTCTGGACTAGTTTAGAGTAGGACTCTAGTGATTCTAGTGCCAGCAGAGCAGCTTGGCTGTCCGAGTTGATTGAGTTGACCTTTGGCTTTTAGGGATAAATAATAATTTCAAATCTCTCGAAATCTTAATAGGTATTTAAACGTTTCAATCGAAAAACAGAGGACTCTTTTATAGTTCTTGGAAATTTCAAGAATATAAATACAAGCTGTAGCGGCTCTAAAACAAAACTTAATATTAAAAAAAATATTGAAAATCAACATCCTCTTACCAAACTATTCGATATAAACTATCGATAGAAACTATGCACTACAATGCTCAGATTCCTTGTCATATCAAAGCAATTTCCTTGTGTGTAATGATATGAGAAATACGCTACCAGTTAGTTAAGAATTCCTTGTTTGATATTTATCTATTTATAGTTTTTAACATTGTAGGTACCATCTGCGCGGGTCTTGGCGTCAGTGTGATGTTAGCATTAATTGTCACCACCTTTGCTGCATAGTAGATGTTTGGGTTTAATTTGGAAATTATATTTTATGTGTTGTGGTTAATCAATTAAGTATTTTATTTATACAAAAACTATATATAAACACTATTTGGAATGCAACATTGGTTTTAAATGGTAGTTAAATACTATGAAGGTCTTCCGCCAAAACGTAACTTTGTCTTTGGTTATTTATCAAAATAGTGCGTTTCGTTTATTCCTGCTAATGCAGTTGATATATGTATTTGTTAAAATAATGTGAGTTTATTTATAATCTTGTATTTTTTTTCTAAAATCGTTGCATTAATGACCAAATAAACATTTATTTCAGCAATAACTTTTAAAGACAAACCATTCGTTCAATGGATTTCCTTTGCAATAACAAAACGGCGATACCCATTCACCTAGTGATCTGTACGGTCCCTGAACCGTTTTCGAACGTACGTACGGAGTTACGTGGTGCAAATTTTTGACAAGCGTCGGGTCGGCTCAAAAATGACATTTAAATCTACCTAACGTTCGTAAGAAAAGTTACGTGATCGACCCACTGATTGGCGAAAGATGCACGGAAGCGGGGTGGTACGAATACAGGCCCCGTAGCATGGATGGCCTTATCACGCGATAAGTGACAAGATAGAGCATCCGTCACTGGCTGACACCGTTCGATAGAACGAGACGACGCTCTTATCTTGTCACTTATCGCGTGATAAGGCCAACCATACTACGGGGCCTGTACTGCTTGCGTACTGCTACTGCCACGCTTATGCACAATATACATAGATATATAAAGTAAAGATAGGCCCAACCCGCACGAGTAATTCGTCCAATGCGGTGGCCCTAAACTAGCAATGGAGGGCCACCGTGCCTTAGTCTGTGGCAGGACGCCAAACCGTTCAGCTGTCAGTGTGTCAGAGCCGACTGTCTCAAAATGCCCATTTGCGCCGTAAAAGGGTGCAAAAATTATGATACAATAGTAAAAACAATACATGAAATATCTTATCATCGGTAAGTATCGTCAGTTTCTTTTTTATCGCTTAGTAACACATTTTCAAAAGATTTATTTCGTTACCTAGCGCCATTACGTTTTGTTATTTCGCAACGGCTAGTCAATCAAAACAAAAGTAACCTTGTAATGGCGTCATTTTTATACTGGTGTAGGAACCATTGACTATGGACATTGTTTGATAATATATAGCATTTGATTGTTATTGTTTTTAAACGTATCTTCTACTAATGTAGGTAAGTAGATGCATAAGAATAATGTACAAAAGAAAGTCGTTTGAAATTTATTAACGACGGTGGAAAAGCAAAACCACTGAAGCGACATTTTGGTCAAAATAGAGTTATATATATCGTTGAAATCAGCGTTTTTTTCTGCGTCGATTGATCCGGGTTTCACGGCGATCTGATGACTTTCATGTCGCTTAAGGTAATACAAAAATAAGCGCCAAATAAAAAAAAACGTTACTTTATGCGACGCACTTTTCGAGTAAAATCTAAACTGTGTCACTTAACCGTACACTCAACCATAACCATGGTCGCATACAGTATTTAAAAAAATTGTTTATTTTCGATGTCATGTCACTTAAAGTGTTTCTTCCAGGTACATATTTCATAACATAAGGTACCTACTTAAGTGTTTCTTCGGACATGTTGAAAATAACTGTTGTCGCATGATGGTGTCGCTTCAATGGTTCTTCCGGGATTTGTTTGGGGGCTTTTTCACTTAAGCGACATTTATTTTAAAACCCGCCTTGTTTAGGGGAATAACATTATTTTTATTAAATAGCTATAACAATTTGAAATAACACGTGCATATAACTCAACGCTCTAAGTTAACAAGAAATAAAGTTACGATTTTTTTAGTAAAAAAAAAAAAAAACTTTAAAATATTCTCGTGTAAAATTCAAAAAATGTCGCTTCATTGGTTTTGCCTTTCCACTGTCGTTAATATTTTCAACTTTAACGAGTCAATTCGTCGCTCATTGTTTGACGAAGAGACACATAATGTCAATAGAACAATGTAGTAGTAAACAAGTATTTAAAAATAGATTAAAAAAGGCACTGCTGGATAGGTTGGATTAAAACCAATCGATACTGTTAAATGTAGGTTTGAAATGGGTACTTGGCGGTCTATTGTGTACGGATTAATACATAATAGACCACTAATACACATATAGATATTTAGTTAGTTTGCATGACTTAGCTTAATCTTAAATAAGTAGGTATAATTTGTAAATGTATTAAAATGAGAGAGCGCATCACTCGCCAACAAACTGTGAATACAGTTTGGCGAGGTAAAATATGTAACTATAAGCTTTAAGTGTCTTTTTTCGAGTTCAATAAATAAAAAAAAATAATAATGTCATTTGGCTCTTATTCTATTATTTGCCACATTGTTAAGTGGTGTGCAACTACGAATTAATATTTGTGTTGTAATTATTGTGAGCCACTAAATTGCGCCCGAGATATCGTCCGTGTGGTTTTCTATCATTTGGAGAAAGTAGCATTTATGTGTATTAAAATCTTACATTTGTTACGGAAAAATTCTCTACCGCATCCCTGACAAAATTTCGTGACAAACCGTTTAGTAGTTGAGCCGTAAAAGTAAATAGGTAAATATACAAACTCACTTTCACATTTATAATTACTTATTACGTACATAGGTACGAGTACCCCTATCTCTATGTGATGCTTACATCAACCACTGCCAGCCACTTCATTAATATTGAGAAAAGTCCCCCTTACAAGGTTACTCCGTGCAACAGATCGCGCCACTCATTTTTGATAAGGACAGATATCAAGCGAATTGTTCGGACGGGCGTATCTTTACTTTATAAATCTATGACAATATAAGTTTGTAATACGACTGTGCAAAAGTAATGTGTGATTGGGCCGACATATTACGAGCATCTACCTGCCAAATTAAGAAATAAAACATCTAGGCCTGCTCGTAATAGGTACTATTGTGAGAAAGATTGGGTACGTAAGACCTTTGAGAGCGCACCAGATAATTAAATCGATCTCAACACTCGTGAAATCAAAATATTATTCAATAAACCCAACAGATTTTTGTAAAATATTATACAGCCTGTCACTTGCACGATTATGAGGAATTCAACGACACCCCTATGCCAAAATCCACTAAGCCGTTTGGACAAGAAAAGTATAAAGGGTAAGTACTATTAAATTGTCGCTAACATTTTCCGTTCTATTTTTCTGACCTTGCAACCTGTTGTGGTAAAACTTTTCAGATATGAAATTAAAAAACCGGTCAAGTACGAGTCTGACTCGCGCACCGAGGGTTCCGTACAATCTTTCATACACCATACCCGTCATGTCAGGACCCCATTCGTTCTTGAACAATCTTAAACAGCTCATAGTAGAAGTTACAGTTGCAAAGCGCCTTCTGCATTTTGGTACTAGCAACTTACAAACGAGTAGATTGTTTATCAGCGATAGCTTTTTATCACGCGTACCGATTTCGATTATTTATTTTTTATTTGAAAGAAGGGGCTCTAACGATAATCTGATAGGAATTTGAAGTTATAAAATTTCATATAAAAGTAAGTATATTACAAAACCATTTTAGGAAATGATTAAATATAAAAATAAGCTAGATAGAGATATCGTTTTACTTTCCTGTACTATTTATGTTACTCTTAATTATATGTATTTTTCTCAGATTTTTTGCTTCGTAAACTTAGGAGATAAGGATAAGGATTTTTTGCTTCGTAAACTTAGGATTTAGGGGAATGGTATTTTTTTCGAAATTTTCCTAATAAATCAAAAAAAAACGGTTTCAGAAAGTGCAATTCAAGCCCTTTCATATGATACCCCATTTAATCTATTTACTAGACTTTGATTTTTTAACCCCCCTCATATTCGTCATTTAAACATAAAATAAAAATGTATATTTAATTTTTTTCATTTTCCATACACGTGTCTTAACCCTTTTAACAGTTGTTCCAAATTTCAAATTGATAGCTTAAGTAGTTCCTGAGATATTTAACGTTGTGACAGACGGACGGACGGACAGACAGACAGACGGACAGACGGACAGACGGACAGAGTCGCACCAAAAGGGTTCCTTTTTTACCTTTTTGGCACGGAACCCTAAAACGTATTTTCATCTTAGGTTTAAAAGAATACATTCATTTGTTTGTATCCGTAAAGACGTCATCAAGAGAAAAAAGCGTTCGCGAATTAAGAGGAAGCGCGGTGAGCGAGCTTTTTGAAAATATGATATTTGTAAACCTATTTCCGTCGCGTTTCGCGCTAATTAAGGGTGTCTCTGTGAATGTGTGCGTAAATCATCAATGTGTGCGTGCGATGTTTTCTAATTTTTCTTCTAATTTTTCTAATTCGAATTTTTCTAATTTTGAAATTTTAAGCTCATCGAGAAGATATCAGAAATCTCACCTGATACATTCGTCTCTTTCATTTTACTACTGACCTTCATTTGTTTATGGAAATAGCTTAATATACACATTTTTAGGGTTCCGTAGCCAAATGGCAAAAAACGGAACCCTTATAGATTCGTCATGTCCGTCTGTCTGTCTGTCCGTCCGTATGTCACAGCCACTTTTTTCCGAAACTATAAGAGCTATACTGTTGAAATTTGGTAAGTAGATGTATTCTGTGAACCGCATTAAGATTTTCACACAAAAATAGAAAAAAAACATTAAGTTTTAGGGGTCCCCATACTCAGAACAGAAACTCAAAATTTTTTTTTTCATCAAACCCATACGTGTGGGGTCTCTATATGGGATATCTATGGATAGGTCTTCAAAAATGATATTAGGTTTCTAATATAATTTTTTTCTAAACTGAAGAGTTTGCGCGAGATACACTTCCAAAGTGGTAAAATGTGTGCCCCGCCCTCCTGTAACTTCTAAAATAAGAGAATGATAAAACTAAAAAAAATATATGATGTAAACTTCCACCGAAAATTGGTCACTTTATTGTCTATCTGTCTGTCTGCTAATCAATACCCTTTTTTTAGGAACGCGTAGAGGTTTCAATTTTAAATTAAAATCAAATATTTAGATCTGCAGCCCCTTGGAGTTGTGAAAAATGTAAATCAATCAGGCTGACTGGCTGACAAAAGGGTAGAATAAGACATTGAAAAAAAAACCGGTCAAGTGCGAGTCTACCTCGCACACCGAGGGTTCCGTACAAATTTTACCACGCTTTATTAAGAAAAAAACTATGTTGGTTTTTCAGAGATAATGCTTTATCAAGTGAACCAATTTCTTTTTTTATTTGCTAAAAGGTACTTTCAGAATACTTCCATACAAATTTGAAGATAAAAAAATTAACAAAAAAGTATTAAATTACAAACAAAAAGTATTAATTTATAAATATTACTTTTTTTTTTGTAAAACATCAAAATAAAAATACATTAAGTATACATTAAAACACAACAGAATATACAATGAAAACTAGATTAAAAATAGTAATTACTATAAAAACAAAGTTTAAACCGACTTCAATTCAGTACTTCGCCAAGCCACATACATGAACATTACCACATTTCCTTTCCAGTTTACCACATGCACTGCTTTCAGAGAGCAAATGCCTTGATTATTACAGAAAAAAACCCAAGTCACTATCTGTGGGCTGATAATATTTGAGGTATACTCTCTCTAATAATGGACTTTAAATGTCGTTTCTTTGTTTTTCAGGTATGATATTTGTGTATTTAGTGCTATAAAGTACGTACTTTAACTTTTGTTACCGATTTAAATAAACCTTTGTTTTTCAGAGCAACACATTACTTTTCATTTGGTCGGTTCCTAATAAGTCCTTAGAATAGTCTTATATTTATATTTTAGCAACTTACCGATAAAAAATTAAAAAAGGAAGACCTTATTGCAAATCTGCAGCATGAGACGAAACCAGTGACATATCATTTATCAAAATCGGACCATAGATAGATAGATAGATATGTACCTATGTACTATGGGGCCTGTAATGTGTAGGTACAAACCAAACGTTAATAAACTTCTTTCTCAATCACAATACCGAAAAAAAAGGACCACACATTTTGTATCCAAGCAGAAATAAGAATTTTCAATTAATGCTATTTTTTTAAATATTTATATGAATTAGATCTCATAAAACAGTACCAATTCTATAATAATCTCCACTTATAATAAATCTCTAAATTAAAAAAAGAATCAGCCAGTTTGAAACTAAGCTTTGTGTGGTACGAATGTTCTCAGCATCCCATGAACGGAAAAATATGAAACATTTTATATAGGTACATTATTATTCTAGCTGCAACTTAGGATAGTTTTTATCCGACTGCGACAATTAATTAATTTTCCGAAATATACGACTTCATTTAATTTTTCATTTATTTTTATTGAAATCAAACGTTGCTCCAACTGTCAGCTATAAGAAACGTCAAATTTTCGTCAAAATGGCGGAATTGCTTTGCCTTTCACTTATTAATAATTTAAATCCAGTCTACGATAGACCTTTACAATACACATGCCAAAAGTTAAACCATAAAAAAATATTCGATTGTGATATGAGAACTTATATGCGCAAATGTCGCTTTATGGCGTAATTTCAAAAAATGTATTAACAAATTTGAACAATATAAATACACGAATTTGTTTTTTTTTAATGGCAATGGCACGCGTTCTTTGCGCATTCTGCCAAAGTGCCTACGGCGCTACCACGAAAACCGAGACTCGAAGTTCGTATAACTGCATCCCTGTCACTCGAGTGTTGTTAGTGCGATAGAGATAGAGATACCCGAATATTTTCGAATTCCGAAGTTCGTGGTTATAGCTCAGGAATCGAAACTACACCCCGTAAGCCACGTCCGCTGCGCCATGTTTTCGTGGTTTTTAAACGTCAAACATGTTTTGCCAATCAAAACAAAACCCTATTTGTTTGCCGAACCTGACTGAAAACAAGTTAGATGTTTAAAAACATGGAAAACATTGGTGCAGCGGACCTGGCTGTAGGTAGACACTAAATAAAATAATCATAATGTATTTTCTCGAAAAAAGGATAATAAGTAGAGAAAAAATCAACGCAAGAGGTTAGGTATATAAATAGGTAATCACTAAGTTCCAAAGTTTTATGTTCTGTCCCTTTTTCACAAAACGCACCTTCAAATGAAACGATTGTTTTTTACTATGACGCTCGAGGATCTTGACGTCACAGTCCCCGATCGTTTTCTCACTCTAACAAGCGACATTAAAACGGTTTTGAGATATTTGAATGGGATTTTCGTCATCTTCTATCTATCTATACCTACATATAAATGCCCTGACTGACTCACCCACTCACTCATCAACGCACAGCCGAAACTACTGGGGCTAGAGAGTTGAAATTTACACCATTGGGTCGATCACGTAACTTTTCTTACGCGCGTCTGTAAGGTCTAAATGTCAATTTTATATGGAAAAATTACAGTTAGATTGTGATTTTACTGTCAGACGCGCGTACAATGCGTTACGTGATTGACCTACAGAACTACCTTATACAACGTAGGCAACGGATAAGAAAAGATTTTTGGAAATTCTACCCCTAAAGGGGTCAAATAGGGGTGCAAAGTTTGTATGGGGGAAACTTTATTTTTTATAGCTAGAGACTTAAAATTTTGTATAAATATTACTTATTAGAATACGAATCAAATACTTTCAACGTTTAGGAAAATTCTGCCCCTAAGGGGGTAAACAAGGGGTGCAAATTTTGTATGGGGGAAACTTTATTATTTTAGCAAGAGACTCAATACGTTGTAGAAAGCTTACTTATTAGAATGCAAATAAATTACTGCCAGCGTTTTGGAAAATTCAGCCTCTTAGGGGGTTAAAAAGGGTTGCAAAGTTTGTATGAGCGAAACTTCTTTTTGAGATAGAAGCTTAAAAGTTTATAGAAAGATTACTTATTACAATACAAATAAAAAAAAACAGCGTTTTGGAAAATTCCACCCCTAAGGGTATGAAAAAGGGGTACAATGTTGGTAAAGGGGATTTTTTTGAGCTAGAATCTCAAACCTTTTTAAAAAGATCGCAAGCGACAAACCTTTGCTGAAAGATTACTTATTACAATACAAATAAAGAACTTTCAGCGTTTTGGAAAATTCCACCCCTAAGGGTGGTGAAAATTTGTATGGAGGAAACTTTTTTTTTGAGCTTGAGACTTGAAATTGTGTGAAAAGATTATTTATTAGAATACAAATATATAGGTAAATTACTTTCAGTGGTTTGAAAATTTCCACCCGCTAAGAGGGGGATAAAGAGGTGCAATGTTTGTGTAGGAAAATTTTTCTTTAGGTAGAAACTTAAAACTCTGTAGAAAGATTAAGTACCTACTTAATAAAATACAAAAAAATACCTACTGCCAGCGTTTTGGAAAATTTCACCCCTTAAGGGGTTAAAAAGGGGTGCAAGGTTCGTATCGGAAACACTTTTTTTTAGCTAGAGACTAGATAGTTTGTAGAAAAAAGACTTACCTATTACAATAAAAAAACCGAGTGTTTTATTTTTAATTTTTCCCTGAAAAGCGTTCAAAGTTTGTATGGAGAGCAAGAAAATTTTAAAGTATGATATTTGTAACTGCGATCTTAGCCTGTTTAGACTACAAAACTTATTTCAGCGTTTTTTTAATTCATCGCCTAAGAAGGTTAAAAGGGGGTTCGAACTTTGTATAGAGAGCAAGACATTTTTAAAGTAAGAAATTTGTAACTACGGTTTCAGACTGTTTACTATGAGGGTTCAGAGAGGGTTCTTAGTTTGTATAGAGAGCAAGAGATTTTGAAAGTAAGAGATTTGTAACTTCGGTTTTAGATTGTTTTCTAAACGTCTAGGTAGAAAATTAATTTCAATGTTTTTTTTTAATTCATTCCTTTAACAAACATTTAGACGATAACATGTTATACGCGGACGAAGTCGCGGGCAACAGCTAGTTATGAATATGACTATACCAAAACCTGCCAAGTGTGCGTCGGGCCACGCGCAATGTAGGGTTCCGTAGTTCCGTAGTAGTCATATCACAGAATACGCGGCGAATTAAGGTCAGTTGATCGACTGGTTGTCTGTCTGTCAGTGTGTCCGCGGCTTTGCTCTGTGACCCTCTCTACTACAAAGCTGTAATTTGGCATGTGTATGTACAAAACAATCATGCCAACGAAGCGGTAAAATAAAACCTTGTTTTTTTGAATTTAATAGGTTATTTACCAAGTTATTTGTCATAAAACCCTCAGTGTGGGATATCGTTGTATAGCTTTGTCTAAAATATTGGGAGTTTCCTAAAACCTATTTTTGATTTCGGTTTGCGTGATATTAATATTTGTCGCCTAAACGGTTACTACTGAACATGTGAAAAAAATTTCTTGGCGTGACAGCCCTACTTCTGCCGTGCGTGAATGAATATAAGTTATACGATAGACAGAGAAGCAGAGAGTAGGCACGTTTCTTATGCCTAAACGCCGTTTTTGCTAGGGAGTGCAACTTCTGTACTTGTACTTATTCTGTGACTGTACTTACCTCTTTAATGACAATGATAACTTCAACGAACAGACGAATGTCGACTTTAATAGCGAGTGTTCAACGCTCGGAAGTAAGTGGAACCCGGCGTCGGACAAACTATCAATTAGTTGTGCTAAAGATTTCAATGATGTAGGTAATTATGATGAAAAATGTACAAAGCGAACGATTTTATCCACCATAGCCAGTATTTTTGACCCGCTGGGTCTCTTATGTGTGTGTACAATTACGTTCAAAATATTACTACAGCGGCTGTGGGTTTTGAAGTTAGACTGGGATGATGAGGTACCCTCCGATATTAAACAAACATGCCATAAAATCGTGCGTGGACTAGGTACTTTATGTACGTTCCAAATTGATCGTTACGTATTGCAATCAAACGCCGAAAGAATAGAACTTCATTTTTTTTCTGATGCGTTGATATTAGCATATTATTATGCTGCGTGCGCATATATTCGCTCAGTATTAATAGGAAGAATTCATTCAGAATTATTAGCCGGATTGGTAGCAAGTCGATTATACGACAAAAAAAAACTCATTACGCCAGAATGTCGATAAGGTGTATTTTTGGGCCGATTCAAAAATAGTCCTAGCTTGGTTGAATATATATAACTAGCTGTTGCCCGCGACTTCGTCCGCGTAGAACTTGTTATCGTCTTAGAAAATGATTTATCTCAATACAAACTTTGAACCCTTTAGGGGATAAATAAAAAAAAACGTTAATGTTTATTTTCTAGTTTGTGAACAAACAGTCTAACCAAAGTTAAAAATCTCATACTTTAACAATGTCGTGAAATACACAATTTTTGAACCCCTTTTAACACTCTTAGGGGATGAATTTGGAAAAACTCTGAAATTAGTTTTGTATTCTTTTAACGTACAGAATAAGACCGAAGTTACAAATCTCTTACTCACACTTTAACAATTTCTCGCTCTCCATTTAAAATTGGAACCCCCTTTTAAACGCCCTTAGGGGTTAAATTTTTCTAATCGCTGAAAGAACTTTTTTCGTATTGTAGTAAGTAATCTTACTACTAACTTTTAAGTCTCTCGCTCAAAAAAAGTGTTGCCCATACAAAGCTTGCCCCCTTCTTAACCCCCTTAGGGGTGGAATTTTCTAAAACTCTGAAAGTTATTTTATTTTTATTTTTAATAAGTAATCTTTTTAATAGTTTTAAGTCTAGTTCAAAAAAAGTGTCTCCCACACAACACTGGCTCCCCTCTTAACCCCCTTAGGGGTGGAGTTATCTAAAACGCTGAATGATCTTTTTTAATATTCTAATAAGTAATCCATTTTACCACTTTGGAAGTGTCTCTCGCGCAAACTCTTCAGTTTAGAAAAAAAAATATTAGAAACCTCAATATCATTTTTGAAGACCTATCCATAGATATCCCATATAGAGACCCCACACGTATGGGTTTGATGAAAAAAATTTTTTTGAGTTTCAGTTCTTAGTATGGGGAACCCCAAAATTTATTGTTTTTTTTTATATTTTCGTGTGAAAATCTTAATGCGGTTTACAGAATACATCTACTTACTAAGTTTCAACAGTATAGTTCTTATAGTTTCGGAAAAGAGTGGCTGTGACATACGGACGGACAGACAGACAGACAGACAGACATGACGAATCTATAAGGGTTCCGTTTTTTGCCATTTGCCTACGGTACCCTAAAACACGACTTAATACCCTTTTTTCCAAGAGGAACTGAATTTCGGAAAGTTAATTTCACATTTCCATTCTATCTAAAATACCTACCCAGTTTCTTGTAAAACATGCAAAACAATACAATAAATAGTCCGTTCCGTCGACTACCAAAAAAAATGTTAACCTTATTGCGTCGAGACAAGGTAAACAATTTTTTAAATTTATATACTACATATAAATTTTTCAACCACGCTGGTATAATCAACTGTAATAATATTCTTTAGATAGAAGTCACAGTGAAAGAAATTCATAGACAGTCTTCACATATTTTTCATTATACTTGCTCATAAATGGTGTTATTCCTTGCCTGTATACAGAAGGACAATGGCCTAAATTGTTCCCGCGGGAAATAATGGCACCATGGGAGTTATGAGCTTGTGTGTGATCTGATTGGTTAAGCAAATCTGGGCGGCAAGAATTCTGCTCTGTGATTGGTTGAAATATTGAAGCTCCGCCCTCCACTCGCACCGATCTAGAAGTGAAGTTGTCAATTTCGTCAACATTTGATTGATACGCTTGTATAAAACATAGGTTTTTCTGTCTTTTGTAGTTATTTATTTCCTCGCAAATGTGATGAAAAACATTGTGTATAACACGGGCGTAAGAATATTGCAAACTCGAGTCATCAAAAGCCCTCCGCCTTACGGCGTCGGGCTCCTGATAGACTCTTCTTTGCAATATTCCTCATACGCCCCTTGTTAAACAATGTACTATTACGTAAGATCTTACAAACACCAATGTAATCTAAAAAGATGCCCAGTTTAATAATTTCCATTCTTTCTTATTATTAGAACATTATGAATATACCGTAACTGGGGTTACTTTGATCAATTTTAGACTTTGACTGCCTTCTTTGACGATCCTATTATACGTAAAAACATGGAATTAAAATATAATAATCGATTTTTTCTCTTCTTTAGGCCTGCCAAATAAAAAAAAATATGGACTTATATTTTCACAGAAAAATATAAAAACAACGTGATCAAAGTAACATTGAGAATTGGGTTACTTTGAAACCCCAACTTTTTTCACTGCCAATGTAAAGTAAACCCACTAAAAACCTCGTAAAAAATAAAATATAAAAATTCAAACCAGTACTTTTTCAGTTAAGCATTTATATTTTTAGAGTGTGGGGTGACTTTGATAACTTACCAAATGATACAAATTGATAATTTCAAAAGATTTATTAAATTAGAATAGGCCCATTCTACTCCACGGATATAATTTTGGAACTTAGCCACTACCCGTCCTTGTTTATCTAAATATGATTATGCGATGTATCTTAGATCTAAGAGCGACAACGGGTAGCCCCAATCAGCGCACTTTGCAGCAGATTTAAGAATGGAAAGCTCTTCCGTTTCAGTAAAGATGGTCTGTGCACCCGGTTTTTTAATATGTTTCCCTTTGTACTTATTGTATAATGTTCCATAAGAAATTTTGTATGCTTCCGATGCGACACGAATAGATTTTTTGCCGTCCACTATGTCTGAGAGTGCATTATTGAGTTGTTCTTCTTGATATTTTTGTAATCTCGTGGCATGGCTTCTAAAAACAGAAACAATAATATGTTAAACTAGCTTTTGCCCGCGACTTCGTCCGCGCAGAACTCGTTTATATCGTAACTTTCTCTCCCCTTTTCACCCCCTTAGGTGATGAATTTCCAGATGAAAACTATCTTTAGTAAGGACTCTTTGGGAAGGCCTCGGAATTAAAAGTATCTCTATACCAAATTTCATCTCAATCGGTTCAGCGGTTTAAGCATGAAAATGTAACAGACAGACAGAGTTACTTTCGCATTTGTAATATTAGTATGGATTGTATGAAGGAAAGGGTCATTATTTCAGTTGCATGATTTCATAGATTAGCTTACTCCGAACGCCTTTTTTTACAAAATAGACTCCGCCGCAAACTTGGTTTCTATGACCCGCCTCACCATAATAGATACATGTAGGCTTTTTTCTGTATTATTTTGCATATTTTCATATCACACGGCCGTAAGGACCTTTTCTACTAAACCGTAGGACTAAATTAACTGACTTGTAATTTAAATATTTTATATTAAAAATAAAGATACGTCAACAAAATGTTACATCTAATAGTTTTCAAAATAGCCATAATAAAACGTCTTTTTTACCCCGTTTTAGAAAACATCTTCGTAACTACCGCCATAAGGTACCTTTACCCTTGGAACGTGACATACATAAATTTACCTATGTAATGTTCCTATTCCCCAGGCCTCCCAACTACCGTTATACCGTAAATGGGTTCCATACAATTTTCACCCCCTATTTCACCTCCATAGTGGATTAATTTTCGGGATAAAATCTAACCGTTGTCATTCTCCAGGACTCAAACTATCTCTTTACCAAATTTCATCTAAATGGGCTACATCCAAACTTTCACCCCTATTTCACCCCCTTAGAGGATGATTTGCGGAATATAAACTATTATATGTCCTTTTCCAGGACTCAAACTATCTTTCAACCAAATTTTATCATAATGTGTCACAAACAAATTTCCACCCCCAATTAAACCCCCTTAGGGGATGATTTTCGGGATAAAACTATCCTATGTCCTTCCTTAACTATCGCTATACCGTAAATGGGTTGAATGCTAATTTTTGTCCACCATTTCTCACCCCCTTAGAGGATGATTTCCTCCTTTCATGTGTTACGGAATAAAAATTATTCTATGTTCTTTCCTTGGACTGAGACCTCTCTCTATACCAAATTTCATCTAAATGGGTTCTATCAAAATCTTCAACCCTCATTTCAACACCTCGGGAAAAAAAATTCGGGATAAAAACTATGCATTATCCTTCCCTAGGACTCCTTCTATATTTTTACCAAATTTCATCTAAATGGGTTTTATCCAAATTTTCACCCCCTATTTCATCCCTGAGGGGATGATTTTCGGGATTAAAACTATCCGATGTCATACTCCGGGACTCAAACTATCGTTCAACAAAATTACATCAAAATAGGTTACAAACAAAGTTTCACACCCAATTACACCCCCTTAGGGGATGATTTTCGGGAGTAAACTATCCTATGTCCTTCCCCAAGACTCCAACTTGCTATACCGTAAATGGATTCCATCCAAATTTCACCCCCTTAGGAGATGATTTCTGGACTAAAAATTATTTTAAGTCCTTCCCCAGGAATCTTAACTATCTCCATACCAAATTTCATCTAAATCGGTTCTATCCAACTTTTCACCCCTCATTTCACCCCCTCAGGAGATGATTTTTCAGGATAAAAACTATGCATTGTCCTTCCCTGGGACTCCTCCTATCTCTATACCAAATTTTAACTAAACGGGATTTATCCACATTTTCATCCCTATTTCATCCCCTTCGGGGAAGATTTCCAGAATAAAAACTATCGAATGTCCTTCCCCAGAACATAAACTACCTCTAGACTAAATTTTATCAAAATAGGTTACATCCAAATTTTCACCCCTCCATTTTACCTCTTAAAGGAAAGATTTCCAGGATAAAACCTATCCTTTGACCTTCCCCGGGACTCAAACTAATTATATACCAAATTTAATCCAAATCGGTGCAGCGGTTTAAGTAGCTCTATACAAATTTCCACCCCCCATTTCATCTCCTTAGGGGTTGATTTCCAGGATAAAAACTACCCTCAGTCCTTCCTCAGGACTCAAACTATCTCTATACCAAATTTCATCTTAATCGGTTCAGCCGTTTTCACGTGATGCGCGGTCACATAAACAGACAAACAGATAAACAGATAAACAGATAAACAGATAAACAGACAAACAGACAAAAATTCTATAAACTGTTGGAACGTGTTCTGTTATCGATTTTAAGTATCCCTAGCCAATTTTTTTTCGAATATCTTCCATGTACAGACTTTCGACCCTCTTCAGCTTTATTATATGTATAGATTAATATAAAATAATAAAAAAAGATCAACCTACCCAGATAAAAGAATTTTTGAAATCAGATGAGTAGTTTCGGAGATCCACCTAACTACGTTAAACTAATAAAGTACAATTCTACAACCTCCCAAAAATCCATAAACTCAGAAACGAATCTATTTATTACATTAGTCATGAAAGTTAACATATAAACATCCAAAGCTGCCAAGAAATAATACCTTGGGGTTACTTTGATCATTTGATCAATTTCACCACGTATAAGTGATCAAAGACATCCCGAGTCATGGATTCCCCGGCCGCGTGGGTATGTTTAGGTTATCGAATTGAGGTTATTTTTTCTTAACTCACGAATAAACACTAATTATTTATTATTTTGTTTGTGGGCCTTAATGTGCCGCTTCGACCAGCAAGTGATCTATTGTGGCAGGACGTCCCCCCCCCCACTAATTAACGTGAGATATCATAAAATGCACATGTATTTATTATTGACACAAGTATAGACAAAGTTTTTCACGCAATAAAACCAGGAAGAAAAGAGTACTTACCATTAATATGTTTTTTTCTTGGCGAAATAATAACGTTACAAGTGCACCCGGTCAGTATGCGGTGAAGAAACTATCAGTGTTGCCAATTAGAAAAAATAACTGCTAAGGCAGTTTTCAACTCGTTAAAAACAGGACATAAGTGGCGGATAGAAGTTGTTATCAAAGTCGACCCGCAAATCAAAGTAACCCCCCCGGTTTACGGTAGTTCAAAATTACATTTGTAGATTGTGGTTTTAGTGACAGTGTCAAAGCGAATAAAAATCAAGGTGTCTGTACGATACACGAACTTACTACTACGTATATAATTTCTAATCGATCTCTTTTCGTTTCAAAATCTACGGTATGTTCTAAATTTCAATTATTTAACCGACTTCAAAACAGGAGAAGGTTATAATGGTCCACTGTATGTATGTTTTTTTTTTACTTTATGTATGTTCGCCGATTTCTCCGTCAATTGTGGACCGATTTCCAAAATTCTTTTTTTATTCGAAAGAATATACTTCCGAAGTGGTCCCATTGTCACCAAATCAGGATCTGATGATAGGATCCCAGGGAAATTGAGGGCAACCCTCAAATTTTATAGGCACACATGTAGTGATTTCGGTATTTTCTATTATAATTCGTGTTACCTTCGGAAATTGCAATTTTGGTGAAGTGGAACTGATACTGAAGACCATGTGTTGATGTCTTATGGAACTCCTTAAAAATATAAAGTTCGTCAAAGATTCTGACATGATTCCGTTGAAGTAGCAACTCATGAAGTTGTAATTCTTAGATCTTTTAGGAATCGACGGAACTCCTCAAGTATTATCAGCCCACAGATAGCGACTTGGGTTTTTTCTGTTATAATCAACGCATTTGCTCTCTGAAAGCAGTGCATGTGGTGTAAATTGGAAAATAATTGTGGAAAAGTTCATGTACTTATGTGGCTTGGCGAGTACTGAATTGAAGTCGGTTTAAACTTTGTTTTTAAAGTAATTATTTTGATGAGACAATTTGCTTTGAATCATAGTGGGTACTAGATTTTGGGTAGGTTACACCACTTTGGTAACTTTGTAATTGTGTCGGTTTGTCAAAGCAATATTGTGAAACTTATATTATCTATGAAATGAATTGGGAACTCGTCAAAGTTCAAATTGGAATAGTTATTGGTTATTCTATGATATTCGCATTTAACAAGTTTACTTACGGGTACGATTTATTCAGAGAACCTTCTTTGTTGTTGTGTAAAGTAATTTTAATCATGTATTATGTATTAAACTACGATTTTTGCAGCGATATAAACGTGATACAAACACGATACAGTATCGATGCAGGTGACTTTCTATGGCTAGTGTCACGATACAGTCGCGCGTTTATATCGCTGCAGAAAGTTGCCGTTTGTAGCCGCTCTTAGATTCAAACAACAGGGTTGACTTAAAAAGCAGTACACAGTGCGAACAGTTTCGTAGCGCCGTAGCCAATAACATAACACATTCACTGCCAAGAATCGCTACGCTACGCTCGTAGCCGATCCCGGTTTTCCTTGAAGGTAGCGGAAAAAGCCTACGAGTTGAGCACTCATCTAGCGGATTCGTCACACTGAAAGCGTTAGGGCCGACGCTAGCTGACGCGGGTGCACGGAGCGGACGCACGCCTGCGGTTACCGGCTCTATCCAAGTATTGCTACGCGCTACGCTACACTCGTAGCCGATCCCAGTTTTCCTCGAAGGTAGCGGAAAAAGCCCACAAGCTGAGCGCCCACCTAGCGGATTCCTCACACTGAAAGCGTTAGGGCCGACGCTAGCTGACGCCGGTTCCATCCAAAAGTCGCTACACGCTACGCTACGCTCGTAGGAAATCCCGGTTTTCCTCGAAAGTAGCGGAAAAAGCCTACGAGCAGCTCGTAGGTTTTTTCCGCTCAGCTGCTGAGCGCCCACCTAGCAGATTCCTCACACTGAAAACTTTAGGGCCGACGCTAGCTGACGCGGGTGCACGGAACGGACGCACGCCTGCGGGCACCGGCTCTATTAAAAAAAAAAATAATAAATAAAAATAAAATAAAATAAAATTCGTTTAATTCAGACAACCACGGGTCCATACATGTTAAAATTATTATCTAGCTAGGTCTATGCATCCGCCCCGCAGTTAGCGCTGCTCATTGAATACTATTTTTCAATAGGCGTTCACCAGCTTCATGATAACCGCGTCAGCTAGCTTCGGCTCTTAAACGTATCCTTGCGTTTCTGTAAACGTGGAATTTATATTCATTTTAAATTGTAGGTATTGCACTCACCTTGCAGGAATGGTATTATCTTGCACATGGCAGCCCCAAAGAGGAATCTGCGGTAGAACTGTCC
Source organism: Epinotia brunnichana (assembly GCA_963854355.1). NCBI lineage: Eukaryota > Metazoa > Arthropoda > Insecta > Lepidoptera > Tortricidae > Epinotia > Epinotia brunnichana. Next base: position 14,705,490 of record OY977940.1, on the reverse strand, counting down.
GACGAGTGTGAACGGGAGGCAGAATACCCCCAGCAAGAAGTCCGAGATTGCCTGCGCAAAAAACGATCCAAGTAAAAAAATAAACTAACTTCAAAACCACGGGATTGAAAGTGTTAACAAACTGTTTACTATTGATTTGAAATCAATGTGGGGAACATCACAATCAAATTTCATTGGGCATAAATCGAACAAGTCGCTTTAATCTTTGCTATTATCAATGTCCAGTGGCTTGAATATGTCATGCTCGCTTAAAGGGCTTTGCTTACGGTGGCGTCGTTGATCGGGTCGCCACCTTCCCTAACATATGGTTGAGGGAGGCCATGGCTGAGATATGCGTCATACTCGTGATCGGGTGCTGTTTGTGGAGTCCACCGGTCTGTTCATGCTTGCAAGGGCATATTAACTACCTAAATACTAGTGTTATTATCATTATTTTGACGAGAGACATCATTCTGTTCTTGACACGTTTTATTGTTATTGACCCTGTACATCTCTGACAATATTACATTAATGATCGTTTTTTTCTGTTTTAACGCTTAGAGACAGTATACATCTCTATAAGAACATTAGAATAATTATTAATTGTATTTGGACGCTCAGAGACCTTATTTATACATCTCTGGGGTACTTAATATAATATCATAAACTTATTGTTAATTCTGATACAGACCTTATATCGAATGTAATTCAATTCAATTCAATTCATTTATTTATTCAGATTACAAAGATCCATTATTTGTAAGTAGTATCCTTTAAAAGACTATGTTAGTACATACACTATAAATATAAATAAACAAAAACAAAAACTAAAAAATTAAGCTTTGCACAGCTCACTTCACTGAGTATGGCGCATGTAGCCGACTACAATGAAGCAAGTAGGGACAGTCCAATCTGTCCCCTATCATCCTTAAGATGTTGTTGGGGCTGGCGCGCACCCGACGCACCAGGGATGCAGCTCTCTTGCGCATGGTGGCATAAAAGCAATCCACTCTCGCTTCCGCAAACATCCCTGATGCGCTACAGAGGCGCGGCAGCCCCACCATCACCCGGAACGCGTTGTTGTACTGGACGCGGAGGGACCCGTAGGCCCGTTTTGTATAATCACGCCATAAGCTGCACGAGTACATGGAGGTACAATTAATAATATTTTACAATTATGGATTTTTTTACTTTTCATTTAGTGACATTTAGTTTGTTAACCGTTTAGGTACTAATTGGTTAAAATCTGCAATTTTAAAATAATTATTGTGTAAGATTATTAATATTATATTGTAGAATACTATTTGACATGTAAAATGCCCTTGTGGCCTATTTGCAGAATAAATAATTGATTTTGATTGATAAATTAATTACGCAATATAGCTACGTATTGTGTCCAATGTAGCTAATTAGCCGAAAATATTTTGTTATAACCACCATAAAGAGATATTGGTTTCACGAGTTATCAATTTAATCTAAAATACTGCGTATTACCGACGCACCATGTTATATGATTAATAAATGATAGACTGCATCACGACCGCAACATTCAAACTGATAAGCAGGAAATCAAAGGCAGTCCTGCACAAACATACAAAAATAGTAAATTGTTCCACGAGGTTGGTAAGTCGTTTTTTTTTACGAACGAGATTGTATTAGAAGCCCAACGCCGAAAGCGGAGGGCTTTGATGTCTCGAGATTGGAAAAGCTTAGGGGAAGGTGGCCTAAAGCGGGCACTGGACTTAATATTGCCGTTTAAAGTAAGAGTGCGGCCGTTAAACGCGACAGTACTCTCTGCCGCTCGCGCACCTCGCGTCATTCATCCGGCTCACCTGCAAGCACGCCGATACACGCTCCGTCAAAAAAATGTTTCAGGCTGTTTTTTGAAAAATGATTGAAGGTATATTTCATGTGTTCTCTCGTTTTTGATGTTTGCAATGCTATTATCAATGCCTGTTAGTTATTAATTAGTTATTTGGCCGCAATAACGTTGCATTAAACTCTACATGTCTCAATAATTTGAGGTTAGATTTTGCTTGGATATTTTAAGTGTCAAAAAAGGCAAAGCGGGCAGGGTAATGCGGGCACTGCGCTCAAAGGTTCCTCGGTAGGTAAAAAAAAGAAAATAAGATTAAGTTCACTTATGATAAGCGTAAGGCATTTTCACACCGTCAAAAAAAAAAGGTTAGGTTATGATATTCGTAAGGCATTTTCACACCGTCAAAAAATGAGGTTAGGTTAGGTTAAAAGTTTTTTTTTGTTTTGTTTTTTTTTTCTGTGATTTTCCTTAGTGACTGCTGCTAAAAAATTATAATACAAAATTGAATCAAGATGTTTTGTTTTATTTAGTTATGGCTATCCCATTACGGTACATTATGTCCGTGCCCGTTTTGCCCCAAGCGAGTGCCCACTTTAGCCCCCCCCCCCCCCTAGGGCAAAACGGTCAATCGTAGGGGTTTTGTAAATTGCGTAGAATTATTTTGTTTTTCATTTTTCGATAAATTAAGCCATAATCTATCAAAACGTGTTAAATTATGGACCTTGTGGCAAACAAATGTATAATATTGCTGGGTTACAAACCATTTTTTTTTTCAACTTTCCGTTAAGGTGCCCACTTTGGGCCACCTTCCCCTACCATTCGTGTCGCACACAATGTATTTCATCACATTTGCGACGAAATAAATGCATTTGAAACAAAATTAATACTATAAACGCATCGCGCTTGTGTAATAGTTGAAGTTGGAGTTAAAACATCATTTTTGTGTTCTGAATCTGACGGGTGATAGTTGCTTGAAGTGGTCGGGACATTTACACAACGGGCTCTTTTATGTTTTCTAAGATGTGGCTAAAATCAGTAGATGAAGATGCAACATTCACTTCAGACTCTTCTGTGCTTCGCAAAATGTGGAGAGGATATTTGAAAATAGAGGTGTGTTCCGATGTTTGTGACGTGCTTGTTTGCTCCGATGTATGTGATGACGACTGTACCTAACTTTTGATTTCGGGGGCAGTAAATTATTCATGGACTTTAACATTAGTTATCTTATCTTTTCTCTTTTTTTTGGTGATTGAATGTCAAGACTTTGTGTCACAATTTGACGTTTGCTTTGCAGAACAAAAGACGGTTGCTTTGCAGGCCTAGGTGTGTAAGGTTGTATGAAATTCCTGTTGGGTCTAGTGCCTTCTTCAAAGCTTCAAGGATCTCTAGACTATTGAAAATGCGAGTGGACTGTAAAATACTTCTTTTAATTTCGAAAGTTAAATATTTATAAACAAAATCCTTTAGATCGCGAACAATGTGTGCAGTAAGCAGCGCGAGTCTTTTGTGAATCCGCCGACGATCCCCGCGAGCCATCCCCTGTCGTGACGTCGCAGCCGGTATCTCGCTAGCGCTCTCATACTAACCGGTTAAGTTGAAGATGCGCCCGCTTTGTCGCCAACAATTCCTTTACATATCATCTTCACTATTCGCACCGGATACGTAGTATTATCGGACCTAATTTGAAGTAAGTCATGTCAACATTTCATTGCAAGTTTGAGAATAAGATTACTAGTATTTAATGATGAATAAAAAGTTCCCTTTTACTATTAGGATAGAACATACTTATAATTATATAGGTTAGATTTCAGTACTTCCATTGCATATATTTCAAAGACCTTTCCTACTGACATGGATGTGATGTCGGATCGTTCATAGGATTCTAGCGTGTTTTTGTTACTATAATTACATTACACATACGTATATTCAATGTATGAAGATATATATTTTTCCTAGAAGCACAGCCCGATAAATACCACTTTTGTTTTATATCTATTTATCCCTAGAAGCAAATGATGAGGTCCAACTTAAAGCAACTTACCAAATTTAGTAGATAAACGTTCGTCACTGTCCTCATCCTCTTGTTGCAAGCCAGTGTCGCGATCACCATACAATTTCCAGATATCGATAGCATAAAAATCAGGAAGTATGGGGGCAGGATGAACCGCCATTCATAAGCGTTCGTGACGCTGCGAGTTGCGTTGTGGACTTCAATTGCCGTTGCCTTTGTCGTCAGTTCACGGGCGATGATGTATTGACTGATGTTGACGAAAGTGGTGTACGATGACTCCATTCTGTTGAGTACCTGTGTGCAGAAAGATTTTAATATTAGTGTGTGTATTGCTTTTGGTCTACGCTTTATTTAAGCTTTATAGTTGGCTAATTTCTCACGCCAATAATGTATAATAGTATCGTGTTATTATATGGATAGTAAACCAATAAATTATCACAATAAATTGTGAATTTCAAATTAATATCAAAATTCGTTTAGTATTTTATCACGAAAAACTATATCACGAACGACTTTATCACGAAAACTTTATCACGAAAAACTCTTTCACGAAAACTTTAAAGGTCGCAGTTCTATCTAACACTCCTCCTCGCTTTGCTCGTCGTCGTACCTACCCAGTTTTCGTGATGTGGTCTTTTCGTGATAAAGTTTTTCGTGATAAAGTCGTAAGTGAAAAAATTTTCGTGAAAAAGTTTTTCGTGATTTAGTACTGACACGATTTTGGCGTATTAAGAAATGTGTAGCCAATTGCGTTGGCTAAAAAAATCCTGGCAAGAAAAGAAAATCTAAATTCAAATTTATATCAAATTTTATACTAATTGAAAGTATGCAGAAGCCTATAGCATATAAAAACGAATGTATTTATTAAACATATAAGTGTAACTTAATAGTTTCGATTATCAGCAAACCATTGGGTTAACTGTGTTTAGGCCAGAAAATAAATAGAAAACTCAGCGTTAGTAAATAAAAAAACAAAAACAAATATTTATCCTGCAAATAGGCCACAAGGGCACTTATACATGTCAAACAATAACCACTACATAGTATGAAACTAAGTCGCTTCCCTCTGTCTGTCTGTCCCTATGTATGCTTAGGTATTTAAAACTACGCAACGGATTTTGATGCGGTTTTTTTTAATAGATAGAGTAATTCAAGGGGAAGGTTTATATGTATAATACATGTATGAAAGGTTAATGTAATAAGGTCTCTGAGCGTCCAGATACAATTAAGAATAATGCAGCAAATATAATTGTAGGACTTTTATTGGATCAATATTTACATGAAATATATATAAAAAAAATAAAAAAAAAAAAAACTGCAAAGAAAGAGAGATAATACGAACATTTTTAAAATGGGTGAGTATCCACCATAGATGTGTGAGATTGTTACATCCGGATTTTTTGTAGCTAGGGCCTATCACTTTGGGTGAAAACATATCCGGGTTCAGTTTTTTTTATTTTCGTTGCTACGTTTCCATGAAATGCTACATGTGACATGGGACGGAGACCACCCTCGTAAAGTAAGTACCAAGACCTCATATCAATAATTTATATCTTCCATTTTCCACGGAATTAGACCGTGTTTTAAATACTGTATACATCAGATTTTACAGAAAATGTTTTCGTGGGTTTCAGGAAAAACTATCGAAGTGGAATGAAAACCATTGTAACTGAAATAAAAACGGCCATAAGAAACATTGACTCGCGCAAGGTTAGTGTTATTAGGTCTAATATAATTGAAAATAGAAACGCGACTTCCAAGCAGTGTAAAAATAAACAAAAAAATATATCCCATTACTTTACGGTTATAAAAATACGAGCATAATACTACCTACATCATTCTGTAATTTCACAATCCTCCATTAAAATATTTTAGTGAAAAAATATATACTAAAGCCTTACATGTATTATTATATTCAAATGTTCTCATGTAACTATGTGAAATTCAATAATTATGATATTTATGATATCATATTTTTAACAATAAAAACACCGGTTCCTTAGATTAAGACTACCTATATTCCACAATAAATTACAACAATTATTTACTTTCTTATATTTTTATGAATTATTATTATAGAGGCTATAGGAATACATAATCTGCGGAAATTTCATGTATCTACATATTAAGGTTCTAGAAATAGACCAATTGTTATGGACGGACCAAAAATGCCATAAAAATATGTTATCTTATCTTATCGTATCTAGGTGAGGGCCCTTTGTGCATTTGTGTGGATGTGGGATATTTTGTGCATTTGCCCTCTCCTTTATACCTGCTCCCAGGCTTGCTCCATCATTTCCACAAAGTGGATGATGCAGTTCGTCGGGAGCACCTTGAATTCCTTTGGTTGCGGGTAACCGTTACCAAAGTAGTTCATTCTTTGTCTGACATTCACACAATAAGTGTTCCATAGTCTCGTCCTCCTCGCCACACATTCTACAGTCTAAACTATCCGATAGTCCCATCTTGGCCAAGAGATCCTTGACCCCGAAGTGACCTGTGAACACCCCAGATATAAAATAATTCTGAGTTGCTTCCTACTGGGTTTCCAGAATTTTCTGGTCCAGCCCGAGTCCACTCCTTCTATGAAGAGCTTAGAGTGCCTTAAGCCAGCCTCATTCCTCCACTCGTGTTGGTGTTTGGTTTTGGCGTAGGCTTTAAAGGCCGATATTATGGTCCCCTGCGAGAGTCCCACAAATGGTTCTGGACCTACAAAGTGATTTGTAGAGCCCCCTCTAGCAAGCTCATCTGCTCTTTCGTTGCCGATGAAGCCCTTGTGCCCTGGTATCCAAACTAGTTGCACCTTATTGTGCCTTCGAAATCTGTTTCGTGCTTGGACGCCATTATAAATTAGTCTAGAGTCCACTTTCAGCGCCGTAAGCGCTTTAAGGGCCGCTTGACTGTCACTGAAAATATAGATAGTCTGCCCTTAGGTTTGCCTGTCTATATTCTCCTGTACCCAGGCAATTATGGCGTATGTCTCCGCCTGGAAGACAGTTGCCAAACTACCCATGCTTACACTACTACTATAGTCATTTGCATAAATGCCTGCTCCCGTACCGGATCCCATTTTTGATCCGTTCGTGTACCATATACTGTCTTCGATACCAGACTTTGGTGGTTCTGGACCTTCGGCCCACTCAGCCCTGGTTGGAACTGTTGTTGTGTAGTTCCTATGGAATACATACTTGGGTTGCATTTTGTCGCTTCCCATGTTTGTTATTCTGTCTAAGAAACCATCAGTCTCCATGTTTGTGTGCTTAGTCTTCGGCTTAATATCGCTCCACAGTCCAAGAGTTCTTAATCTGTAGAGCGATTTGCGCGCCTCTGACTTAATCACCATGTGAGGTGGCGGTAGGTCCAGTAGGATTTCTAGCGCCGCTTTAGGCGTGGTACGAAACGCCCCTGTTAATAGCCATGCATGCCGTTCTCTGCACCTTTCTCAGGGCCTCTCTGCATGCTTTTAAAAAGGCAGCCATAACGATATAAACAACTACCGTCCTATTACAATATTATTCTGCATAGATAAAATAATTGAAAAATTCTTCGGAAATCAAATACATCATTTTCTAAATAAAAATAATATTATAAACAATAAACAATACGGTTTTTAGAAGGGAAAAAATACGGCAAAATTGCTATGTAAATTTACAAACGAAGTAAATATGCACTTAAATGATAAAAAACATGTTATTGTTGTATTTATTGATTTTAGTAAAGCTTTTGACACACTTAAATATAATACCTTATACTTAAAACTCCTGCAAAATGGTATACAGGGCCCACTACTAGAATTTATAAAAAACTATCACACCAAAAGCTTTACATCTGTCAAAATTAATAATACCTATAGTGATCGGATACCTACAGAAAAAGGTACAGCCCAAGGCTCAAATTTCGCACCTACCGAATATCTTTTGTACGTTAACGACATGTGCAATATATTCAGTGGTGGGTCTGTATACCAATTTGCGGACGACTTTGCGGCTGCTGAAACCATCCTACAAGGTAACTTTAACCGGCTGTGTGCATGGGCCCACGACGTAGGCTTAGTCATTAACTATGGCTAAACCAAGGTCATGCATATCCACTCTGCATATAAAAAAAGCCTCATCACACCTAAAATTATAGCGCATAGCCATGAGTGCATGCACCAAAAAACTACGCGTACGTGTGAGTGTGAACAACTGGAAATAGTGGATAAGCATACATACCTCGGTTTGGTCATAGATAATACATTCAACTGGGGTCCACATATAAGCCATATTTGTAATAAATTACGATCAATTTTATGCAAACTATCACTTCTAAAATATAAATTACCTTTCAATACTCTCAAAATGTTGTACATGTCACTAGCCGAATCCATTGTTAGTTACAGCCTTAGTAGCTATGGCAGAACCTATAAAACTTACCTGGATAACATCTATAAGCTACAATTAAGAATGATTAAAACAATTGTACCAAATTCTATTAGAAATAAGCATAAAAACGACGATAATTATCTATTTCGATACTGTAAAATTATAAATGTGTACGATAAATTTAAGATGATGCTAATCTGTGATGAAATTTCAAATTTACCCAACCTTCAAAATCGATATAGGCCACAAAACTTAAGAAACATAAGTACTTTACCCAGATACGTACTGCCACCGTATAACAATGCATACGGCAAAAGAATGTGGGAGTATTTGTTTAACGAATGGCCAAATGATGTTTTCCAGAAACTGATTCATAATTCTCAGAAAATAAAAATTATTACAAAAAATATGTACTTGCCTACTACCGATGCGCGCCCGAGCGGAGCACAAATTATGTAATAACCATTATAAAACTACCCTACTTTTAACTACGATTGTAAAACGAGCGACAATGGCGACAGATAAACCGCACGCAGTTTTCGTTCGCTGTTCGAATCATTTGTAAATAGTTTATAAGTATATTGGATAAATAAACGAAAAAAAGAAATGTGCTCATTAAAGTCCTTGGCCACCATACCAGGCTACCGTACAGTATTATGGGTCTCACCATCATGGTGTAGATCCACTTCAGTACCTTAGGGTTCAGTCCCCATGTTTTGAAAGAAAAGTTTTGCCGTACGCTGATCTACACATTCCAAATACCCTCAGGGCCTTTGTAATGGTGAGATCTGTATGCTTCTTCCAGTTCAGTTCCTTATCCAGTGTGACACCTAGATAGTTCACGTCATTGGACAGTTCTAGTACCCTTCCGTACAGCTTCAACTGCTGTATGCCGCGAAGGGTCCTTTTCCTAGTAAAGGGTATTACTATAGTTTTGCCTGGATTAATGGATAATTGGTGACAGTCGCACCATCTCTCCACTTCCCTCAGTGTTATCCTTGTTCATGATTACTGATACCGTACTTGGGAATTTCCCATTAACCAGTATCACTAAATCATCAGCATATCCTACCGTGTGGATAGGACCTTTATTGAGTTCTATCAAGAGTGAGTTCACCACCAAACTCCATAGAGTTGGTGAAAGTACCCCACCTTGAGGACATCCCTTTGTGGCCGTGGCCATTCTCTCATCCCCTAAAAGAGATGACTTTACCAGTCTGCCATTTAGCATGATGCCTATCCATTTACAAATGGTCGGCTCTATACCATGTTTTGCAGCTGCTTCGCTAATAGCATTATACGTGGTACGATCAAACGCTCCCTCCACGTCTAAGAAAGCCGCCAGACATAGTTCTTTATTCTCTATAGCCTGTTCAGCCCTGGTTGTTACCAGATGAAGTGCCGTTTCCGTTGACTTCCCTTGCTGATATGCACATTGTAGTTCGTGCAGCAGATGTCTACTTAGTTGGCCATCCCTTATGTGTCTATCTACCAACTTCTCCAAAGTTTTGAGGAAAAATGACGATAGACTTATCGGCCTATACGATTTGGCCTCACTGTAATCCGCCTTACCCGGTTTGGGTAGCTAAGCACGCCCTGTACAATCTGCTAAGGTGCGGGATTAGTATAGTAGCGCCCTCCTGTAGTAGAATGGGGTAGATTCCATCTGGCCCCGGGGCTTTGTAAGGTTGAAATGTCGAAAGTGCCCACTTTATCTTTTTATGATCTACTACCTTTTTAGACGTGTCCCAATTGTGTCTCGTTGTACTTGGTTTGTTCCAACGCACTAATTGTGCAATCGTCTGTTACGCTCTCGTGTATTACTGAGCCTATGAAGTGCGTATTACACATTATCTTAAGGGTCTCTAGCCCCGTTTTCGTCATTGTACCGTCATTGTCCCTGATGGATGTAAGCGGGACCTACTTTGTGGTTGCTAATGCCTTTGTTAGTCTCATTCCTTCTGGTATTGACTCGATATGATCGCAGTGGTTCCTCCACGCTCTCCTTTTCGCTTTTCTCACAGCCTTGCTGAGTTCTGTGAGTTTTTGTGCATAATACCCAAAGTCATTAGATGACTTTGCGTCATTAAATATTGCCCTGGTTTCCCTTCTGAGTTTTTGGCCAGAGTTTTCTTTTCCGGGCAGGTATTATTAGTGAAGGCCGTGTATACGGCTTGTACTATTTTGCCATAAAATATGTTACTAATACTGTTCTTAAAATAGGGAGAAACGAGATTCTGTAAAAATAACGACAGTGAAGAATAAATAATGTGATCAAATGCAGTGGTGTGGAATAAATATGGTGCAAAATTGCGAAGAGGAAGAAACAGAATTGTGTTAAATTAATGACAGTGAAGAATAAATATTATGATCAAATTCAGTTGTGCGGAATTCATATGGTGCAGAATCGCGAAGAGGAAGAAACAGAATTGTGTAAAAAGAATAACAGTGAAGAATAAATAATGTGATCAAATTCATTTGTGCGGAATTCATATTGTGCAGAATCGCGAATAGGAAGAAACGGGATTGTGTAAACATACTGACCGTGCAGAAAAATGAATGTGATCAAATTTAGTTGTGCGGAATTAATATTGGGCAGAATTGCGAATAGGAAGAAACAATAAATTGCATAAACTAAGCAGTATCCCGACAAAATACATAGTAGTATTTAGTACTTACCAAGTGCACTCGTTGGCAAAATCTCGAAATACTCGTAGTGACAAATATTCTTTCACTTTCACATTGTTTTTTTCATGTTTAGTATTAAATTTCTTAGTTCAATAGGTCTATTTATTTTTATTTTTTTATTTAATGTTACTGTACACGAACACACAACACTTATTAACATCTGTTACGTTTCTAATGTGTAACTTTTTAAAGAGTTCTTAAGTTCCAATGACCAAGAACAAATACATTTCTTCAAAATGACTTATAACTAAAGTCCACTTCTTTTACTCGTGGCTAAGGATTTTTTCACAAATGAAACAGCCTAATTTATTTTCATAAATGACAAAATCCTTACACTTGTTCAAAACTTTCAATAACGATGTTTCTTACAAACAGATTAACACTAAACTAACATTACACATTTACCTATTTACACAATTTCACATTTCGTCATTTAATTTTGCACTACACTGACACTTATTTTACGTTCACTTTACTCGCGAAACTTTCCGTGAAGTTCTCAGGTAGAGTTGGGTTTGTGAAAGCCGTCCGCTTACTGAGCCTTGAAGAGACGATAGAAAGTGAGCGTAGGTAGCGAGCTTTTTAAGAGCGCATGCGCGATTTATTTTAGGTAAACTTTGTTTGCGAGAGGTTTCAATACTTATCATACTTTGTAAACAATTTATGAAGCACTTGACGAAAATGACAATAATAATTAATTACGGGGTTTTTTCCTGAATATTTTATTTAAATTGATGACAAATCTCAATCTCAGATGCAAAAAAAAATAACTAGACACAAAATATACAAAAGAAAAAAATATTTCTTTGCGAAATGAAGGTATTCATTTATTACAAGCTTTTATTTAAATTGACCTGCTGGTCGATCACGTAACGCATTATACGCTAAATGTACAAACAAATATATACAAAATTTATTTATTTACCTTGTGAGTTACAAACAGGAAGATTATTGCAAAGAGCAGTAAAAATGTAAAATTCGATTATGGTAAAATGACAGTTCGATTATCCTAACGCGCGTTCGGAGCATTACGTGATTATTATAAAACCCCTCTTTTTCCGTCGAGGGTGGTCCGGGTTAAAAATAAAAACATTGTATGTCCACGTGTGGCACATCAATCGATAGGTATTTTAAAATAAATATAAGGTTTCTCAGCAAGTTTTTCGATTAAGTGTAAATAGTCGGAGATAATCGCCTACGTCTGTCAGTAGAGGTTCAAAGCACGGGGTACTTTGCAAAAGGTGGTGTAGAAGATTTTATATTTTATGTCATGTTATCACCCGATTATACAACCGAGCAATTATCAAAAACAGTCATACGAAATACCTCGGGACAACTTTTGGCAGCTACAAATCCTGGAAATTTAGTGAATTTCGGGGCGATTATCTCCGACTATTCTCACTTAATCGAAAATTTATTTTAAAAGGCCTATCGATTGATATGGGGGTTGAAGTTGCACCACGTCCGTAGGAATTACCCATCGCTACCCTACACGTGACCCCTGGGCGGTGCTAAAAGTGCAACAACCTGGCAACCGTACCGTCTTTTCGAAGATCTCACGGTTCTAATACAATGATTTGCCATACGATAAATAAATAATAAATTGATGTGCCACACGTGGACATACGATGTTTTCCTTTTTTAGGGTACCGTAGCCAAATGGAAAAAAACGGAACCCTTATAGATTCGTCATGTCTGTCTGTCTGTCTGTCTGTCCGTCCGTATGTCACAGCCACTTTTTTCCGAAACTATAAGAGCTATACTGTTGAAACTTGGTAAGTAGATGTATTCTGTGAACCGCATTTAGATTTTTACACAAAACTCGAAAAAAAAACAGTAAGTTTTGGGGGTCCTCATACTCAGAACTGAAACTCAAAAAAAAAAAATTCGTCAAACCCATACGGTGGTATCTATAGATAGGTCTTCAAAAATGATATTGAGGTTTTTATTATAATTTTTTTCTAAACTGAATAGTTAGCGCGAGAGACACTTCCAAAGTGGTAAAATGTGTGTCCCCCCCCCCCCCCCTGTAACTTCTAAAATAAGTGAATAATCATCATCATCAATCCTTGCTTTATCCCTATTCGGGGTCAGCCCTCCTGATACTCTTCATCCAATCATTACGGTTCTGCGTCAATTCCGTCGTTATGCCTAACTTTGTCATGTCGTTATGGATGGTCTTTAGCCAGGTTGTTGGTGGGCGCCCTCTTCGTGAAAAGTGAATAACTAAACTAAAAAAAATATATGATGTACACATGAATGGCTCAAGGCCTATTTGCACGGCAGGACACAATTTGTAGAAATAACCCAAATTGATCCTTCTGATACCGTGGTTGCTTATAAGTCTTCCACTAAAATAAACGGAGTTGGAGTACCACAAGGGAGTATTATGGGTCCCCTTTTATTTTTATTATACGTTAACGATCTACCAAATGTAACAAACTTTGCCTGTACTCTTTTTGCCGACGATCTATCCATCGTTATACCATGTAGTGATGCTAGATCTTATAATAGTGACATAAATATGACAATTACTAATATTATAAAATGGTTACGTAGAAATAATCTGAATGTAAACATTGATAAGACTACATTTATACAATTTGTTAATAGAAATGGCAATAAACGCCCACTAAATGTAACCTTTGAAGATCAGACCTTAACAGAATCCTGTAAAACGAAATTTTTAGGCATATGGCTTGACGATGCATGTTCTTGGAGGGATCACACTAATAAATTATGCAATAAAATAAACTCCTTTGCATATGCGTTATGGAAACTTGCAAAAGTAAGCTCAAAGGAAACTGCAATACAGGCATATCACGGGTATGTTGGTTCCATTCTGAGATATGCCATCCTTCTTTGGGGTAATTCAAGCCATGCAAAACGAGTGCTAATATCGCAAAAACAATGCATCAGAGCTATTTACAACTTGGATATTCTCACATCCTGCAAACCGTTATTTAGAGGATTAAAAATATTAACTGTGCCTAGTATGTATGTATATGAAATTTGTGTATTTGTAAAACTTCATCCAGAATTTTTCAATAAAAAAAGTGACGTACCTATGCAAATCTAATACGAGGTACCCAAATCGTCTTGCTATTCCGTCTATAAGACTCAATTGTACGGCAAGAACGCATTTTGTATGGCAATTGGAATCTATAATACTATATATTTTATAACTATAGTTACATGATGACATTAAAGAATTACTATTTAACATATTTAAATCAAGACTAAGAAATTTTTCAATGCAGGAATCGTTTTATACTGTAAATGAGTACTTTGACTATTATAAAAACTTGAATTTGTATTAAGACTTAACTAATTTAATTTTAATTTTAATTGACATTATATTTATTGTGTAAATCCATTATGATTAATTTCTTTTTCGTTAAGTAGATTCAAATTTTTGCATGCCAGTTGCTGGTGAAATGTGTGTTTCTCTGTGATATATGTATACCATCTTCTGTACCACGTTTTACGCAAAATAAATTACTTTACTTTACTTTACTTTACCATGCAAACTTCCACCGAAAATTGGTTTGAACGAGATCTAGTAAGTAGTTTTATTTTAATACGTCATAAATCGTAAACCGCAATTTATTTTACGGAACCCTTCATGTGCGAGTCCGACTCGCACTTGGCCGCTTTTTTTACTTGAAGTTATATGCATGGAGTGCACCTCTAAAAGAATATTTTTTTGTCATTTTATTTTAGAATAATGTAGCGGCGAATAAAATACACAATACATATACTCTAAATTTTATTCCAATTAAACTTTATAGTTTTCGAGTAAAATGCCTGTGACATACGGACAGACGGATTGATGGGGATTCATGACGAAACTATAAGGGTTCCGTTTTTGCCATTTTGGCTACGGAACCCTAAAAAGACCTTCTAGGCATTGTACCAAGTATGCTGGCGGTATTTCCTCACTGAACTGCAATGCTGATGCGTTGCAAGAGAAAACTGCCAGCTCTTCGATTACCAGTTATGATGATACTAATGCTGAAATAACTGTCGATTCTGTAAATTCCTACAATTGAGGAGCTAAAACCTATAGTTAAATTCAAAATTGAAACGCAAAAGCTTATAAACCAGTATCTTGAAATAACTTACAAACTTGAGGAAAGCCTCGTTTTCAACCATGGTTTTCTACTATGTCACTAAACCGAATTAATATGTTTTGGTACTTATAAGACGCATAATTTCATGTTCTTTAATTTCCTAGTGAAAAACTTTTCGCCAGGAAGCACCGTTTAGAAGCTACGAGTGAGAAACCAAACAATTTCGAGGATTTGTGGCTGCCAAAAGTTGTCCCAAGATATCTCGTGTAATCATTTTTGATATTTGCTCGGTTGTATCGATGTAAACAATATTAAAAAAAAAAAAACTTCTACACCACAAAGATATACTCTACGGACTGGCCTAGACCTAGAATCATGAATGTTGGCCCAGCACAAGGAACAAATCTATAAACCTTAAATTTCCGGTTCATTAAAAAACATTTTTTTACGTCACTAGCTCGGAAAGCCCCTTTTGTATGTTTGATACATATTGAGAAAATCGCTTTTTATCCACATGTGAAGAAAGAGTTTTACAAATACAAAATACAAAATACAAAATAGTTTATTTCACAAAACCAAATATAACATTGAATTGAGGCTGTCCGTCAGTGACCAAACTAGGCTGAGCCTGTATCTTGGCCTACTGCGAGTGCGGTTAACAGATCGTACTTAAATTAAAATATGATTTTAGCATTACATCTAGCGTATGACAAATGAAGAGAACTAATTACAGTATGTGTGTATGTTTGTGCGTGCGTGGGTGTGTGTGTGTGTGTGTGTGTGTGTGTGCGTGTGCGTGTGTGTGTGTGTGTCAGTGTGTATTTGTGTGTGGTTGTGTGCGTATGTGCTGTGCGTGAGCCCCCATTTGTAAATCAGTTCTGGGGTTCATATTACTTTATCTTGCGCTTTGAATAATTTCTTCTGTCTGATCGTAAGATAACGTGAATAACCACTGTTTCATTATTCTCTTAGCTCTGAGAACTGGCTGATGTTTAATATCACATATTTTGCAGACATAGTTATATATGCAGCAATAGGAGTATGACGGTGATCTCCTAGCTAGTGCGGACATGTACGGTGTGACTGATACTTTGTACGTACGTTTCCGCAACATTACCTCGTGGCGATCAGAGTTGAAGATGCTGCCATGAGTACGCATCATAATAAAGAGCTGTCTCACTCTATGCAGTCTCGTTTCGTGGTACAGCAGGTTAGTGGGGTAACGAAACGGCTTTCTAAGCATAACCTTAATAACCGCTCGCTGCGCACGTTCCAACAGGATCATGTGGCTCTTGGCTGCACAACCCCAAACCGCCACTCCGTACTGTAGGACCGATTGCCCTAAAGCGTGATAGACAAGGCGTAGAACATAAGGGGTAGCACAGTCTCGGAGTCTCTTCATTACGTAAATCAGTTTTCGTACTCTTGCAGTAAGAGTGATGATATGCTGCGCAAAAGAGAGGTGTTGGTCAAACAGCAGACCCAGGTATTTAACGAGGGTCTGCCGCCTGACAATCTGACAGGAGCACACCGGGGGCGGCTGACGTGAACCCGGAGCACTATGATGCATGCAGGTATGAACTGCAATAGTTTTGTCAGTTGTGGGAGAACCTGCTGAGCTCTTCGAGAAGGCTATATAGTTTGTCTTGTCTATGTTCAGTGTTAGCAGATTACTTTTCAACCAACGAGCAACTCCTGCCAGCGCTTCTTCGGCTCCAGAGTAAGCTTCATCCCATGATTTGCCATTCACCAGTATGACGGTATCATCAGCGTAACAAATAAGGTTTGAGTTTGGTATATCAAACATGTCGTTTATGTACAGCGTGAACAATGATGGGCCGAGTGTACTCCCCTGAGGAACACCAAAACTTACCGGGAGACGGTCGCTTACCATGTCACCTATCTTTACCCTTTGTGTGCGTTCAGTGAGACATTTGAACCCGCAGTTTAAGTGACATGTGACAGCTAACAAAACGTAGAACGTTAAAAGTACAAAATGTTTATTTTCCTGACATATTTCATGTGACATATATTGTGAAAATCGAATCAGGCAAATTGGATTCAGTTCACAATTTGACGATATAACATTGTTAATTTATAAACTAACGAAAATGAATGCGTAAAATTGTGAATTATTTTGGCAAATTACAATATTCCGTCTGTTTACAAGATACCATTACCAAACTCAAGTGAACCTTGCCAGGCAGAATGATGGTAGGTGGACCAAAAAGGTGTCAGATTGGTGGCCACTTCTAGGTAAAAGGAGCGTCGGCCGTCCACCAGCTCGATGGGTGGACGATATTAGGAAGATCGCGGGTCACTTCTGGATAAGGTTAGCCCAGGATAGGGACGGGTGGCGTACTCGAAGA
Source organism: Epinotia brunnichana (assembly GCA_963854355.1). Taxonomy (NCBI): domain Eukaryota; kingdom Metazoa; phylum Arthropoda; class Insecta; order Lepidoptera; family Tortricidae; genus Epinotia; species Epinotia brunnichana. The sequence continues at coordinate 14,688,187 of OY977940.1, read as the reverse complement.
GAGGCCTATGCTCAGCAGTGGGCGATTACGGGCTGACAATGATGATGACGATTACAATATAACGGGTAAGATTATAAACTGACGGTGTTCACAATCTAACAGTGACATATATATGTCGGAGAATCGAAGCTGGTTCTAGACACGCCACCATCGCGGCACCGAACGCAAGCATGACGTCATCAGTAGTCAAGCTTGGATGCGGCAGTCGGAGCGCAGCGCATTCTTCTGCCAGAGCTCGTGATGAGCGGACGTGTCTGTTCAATCGTACCTTATCGAATTAATTGTGCCTGCCTTTAATATTGTGATTGATATAGTGAGATTCATTAAATCAGTCTGGCTATTTTACTGCTGCTTGAGGTTACCCACGATGTCTGAACCTGATGAAAGGGCTCGCCCACTAAGCTTCCGTTTTTAATCCTACGCCGTCATCAGAACTGGGATTCCCTCGAGCAACTGAAGGATGTCAACCGGCACGTTTAAATGAAAATTTGTTGCGAAAATTATTTGAGCAACAAAAGCCATAAAACAATCGGCTAGCAAAAGTGACTTCAAACTACCTGAATTTGACCCTGAAAAACCTGAAGCTGATGCGCGTGCTTGGACTGCTTGGTGCAACACAGTTGATCTTTGTTTTAGTGAAAAAACGTTAGAAGGAGAACCACTAGTAATAGCTATCAGTGGCACATTGCAGGGAAGTGCTTCACAATGGCTGTCGTAAGTTGCTTTTTCTGGTATGCAGTGCAAGTGGTCTCAGTTTCGTCAGCTGGTCTCTGCCAGGAGGTTCAACTCCTGCAGCTACTCTTATTAAACTACAAAGTAGCAAGCCGCAAGAAAACAAATGCCTTCCGGCATACGCAGCAAGAATGATGACTTCGCTTATGTCAAAATGGTCTGGACGGTCTACTGAATAACTAGCCATATTGCCATAGTCAGTATTGTCATTCGATGCCCAATTTGAACCACGTGCTCATAAATCCGGGGAGGTCAAACCATTTTTATTGCTTTTGTTATGAAAAAACTAGAGTCGACATCTTTCCATTAACAATTAGTGATTTTCCTACGTTATCTTTAAAAGTTAACTTGTTTACGAAATTGTGGTTCATAAGTGTAGTTATTTGATACTGATAGCTTTGTGTAAATGTAACTACTGGCGCAGTAACATTTCGATCAGTGTTAAAGTTAATGTATTTTCTTAACAACCTTATGACAATTGCTTAAGTACTTTGAAATCATTTAGGGATTGAAATTATTTGCTACGCGTTTGAAATTATTGTTTCAGTGTGGGACATGACATTAGGTACATCTCCAAGCAGTACTTCTGACAGTGAACGCCTCGTCTATTAGGTGTGGAGTTCAATGCTGACTAGAGACTGTGCAGCATCGGCGATTCTGGGACGTCAGACTATCACTAGACAAGTGCTGAAGCTGCGGAAACTACTGGCAACTACATGTATTGGAGCAACGGAAATAAAAGAACAGGTTTCGTTCCAATTTATTTTATGCACAATTAGAGCCAACAAACGATACTTAGTGTTTCAATCATTATTGCTGAGAAGCTTAGTGCTTTTTTATGCTGTATACCACGGCATTGGTGTAATTTGCTGAATAACACATCAACTTTAGTTTAAAGTTGAATTCGAGACAAATTATAAACTGCCTCATTTGTTTGAGAAAGATCTTGATGTAGACGTCATCATGGTGGTGTGATAAAACTGATAGCAAACAAATTGCCCTTTACAGATCAAATCCAGTGCTTGGTCGTAGTGGAGATCTAGTGGTTTTCGTGGTGAACATCAGCGAGCAGGCTGGCAGCTTGGTAGTGAGTGAGGAAGTAACAGAAGACCCCCTTCCTTTTTTACCGTGTGCAACGTGGCAACACACCATGGCGTACCAGTCTATCCGGTGAGCAGTTCATATTTCATTATTCAGATTATTGAGCAGAGTGCTCACGTGCAGTACTGATAGAATCTATTTAGTATCAACTATTGATTCGGAATGACAAAAAGTGACGAAGATAGTCATACTTAACAACTTTTCTCATGAGACCAAGCACGAAACTGCGAGAATATAAGAGCTACTAAAAACCCTTTGTGTCAAAAACTTTAATGACGACGAATTGAAGTTCTAAAAAAAACAAGTAATTAGTTAGTTCTCTCGTTAGTTAAGTCTTAGGCCCTAGCTCACACAGTCGGATCTAGTAACTGAATTCAGTATCTGGACTACTCAAGAGCAAAAAAAAGTACCCTTTAGTAGTCTCCACAAAGTGTAGATACCGTTTCATATAAGTAAGTTACATGAGTGAAAGGCGTCAGTTTGCTGATTACGCGAGACATATATAGGTCAGAAACTTGTTTTGTAAGATCTGGACTAAGTCAAGGAAGCAACCTTGGCCCGTTGGAATTCATTATCATGGTCAATGACTTACCTCAGGCTATCAGAAACTCCGGATGCTTATTATTTGCTGACGACTTGAAACTATTTTAACCTATCAAAAGTAAAGCAGACTGTGAACAATTTCAAAAAGATATAGACCGAGTAGTTTTACGGAGTGAAGTTAATAAACTAAATTTTAATACGTCGAAGTGTGTGACTATTACTTTTACTCGAGCGCACAACCACATTGTCCATGATTACAAAATTAAAGGCACAAAATTAAAAAGAGTGACGGAAGTTAAAGATTTAGGAGTGAAATTCACATATGATCTGAGGTTTAGGGATCATATCAACAATATGTGTAAGAAAGCCTACAGAATGCTTGGATTTGTACTTCGTAGTTGTAAGTAATTTACCAGTATAGGATCAATCATTGCTTTGTACAACGCGCTGGTCCGACGTAGCCTCGATTGTAACTCAGTCATAAGTATGGGCTCCACACGAAACTAAATATCCTTATGGTGGAGCGTATACAAAATAAATTTATTAGATTTTTGTATTGAAAGGAGTATGGTGTCTATCCGTTCTAACTTCTCATGTTTCCAACTCTGTTTGTATTGGATATGGTGGGGTACAACAAGCTGCGTGTGCGCAGAGAGTTATGTCTGGCCACGTAAGTATTTAAATGAATTAGGGGCAAAATATGCAACAGTCAGGTGTTGAGTTATGTGAGTCTAAGTGTCCTCGATAGGTACGTATGGCGCCGCAGCTGTTGGCCGCGCCGCGCGGGCGCACCAACTTGCGCGGTATGGTGCCGATGACCCGCGCCCTGTGCACCCACAACTTAATAGCAGATAACATAGGCCTGTTTTCGTGTTATCTGAATGAATTCACAAAGTCAGCATTGTTTATAGTATGTTATAATAATACTTAGATATAAATGTTGGGTATAACATGGTTGTACCAATAGTTACACTACTTATTGTCTTAGGCTTAGTACCTGTAAAGATAGTTGTAAGTGTAGAAATAAAAATAAAAAATATATAGGTATAAAATATGTTCTTGAGTGATCCAGATCAATGACTAAATTCCGTTCTGTGTGAGCCTGGCCTTAGAGTCTATACCGATCCGATTCGGTGTTATATTTTGCGATCTAATTAGGAATTAAGAAATCGCAGCAGGTTTGATGAGGAAAATAAGTTCTTGGTCAAAATTTCACTAGTACCAAATTCGTATTCCGCCATAAATTCACTTCACAAATGTGCAACTATTTACACTTGAGTGTCTGCATTTGTCAACAGACGGAAAACAAAAGACAATCTGTCCTTGCAGTCATAGTCATAATTTAGTAGTTAGCAGACAGTATTCGACACGGTATTAAAACAGCCAATTAATATGTAAAATAATATTAAAATGAGTCTGTATATCAATTAGTTGATTCATAATAATCAAGAATAAAATTAAAGGAATAGAATTGTGGGGGATAAGGACCTACGTTACGACAATTCAGTATTCAGTATTCAGTAATTTATTGCTTTCATAGGTATACATAAGGTGGTATATCAAAATAAGATCAGCTATGAGCCCTGCAAGGGCACTGCAATTTACATGCTTAATTAGCTTAATAACTAACTAAAGTAATAAAATAGAAATAAGTAATAACGAAATTTAAATAATAATAGTACCTAATTCAGTTCCAGCACGTGTATTAATTACATTACATAGGTGTACATTTACTGACTTAACTACATGAGATCTTTGTATTTTATTTTAATTTTGATATGCCATTATTAGGCATTAAAATGTTGGTACCATTGCCTGCTTGGACTATAATTCAGTTACGTTATTAATGTTATTATTGTCTAAGGTATTCCTTTACTGTGTAGTTAGTTTTGTCCACAAGAAATTGTTTTAAGATTTTTATGAACTTGGTTTGGTTGGGTTCATTTTTTATGTGGTTTGGCAATTTATTAAAAATCCTTATTGATGTGGGATAAGGTCCATTTTGATGTATTGATAATTTCGATGGTACTTGTATCAAATAATTTTTAGTACGTGATTCGAAACGACGGGGCATATCGTCAATTTTAGAGTACAGGTCTGGATGGGTTTTAATAAATTTACACGATTCTAAAATAAACATGCAAGGTAAGGTGAGGATGCCAAGGTTTTTAAAATGTGTTTTGCAGCTCTCTGGGCGTCTAGTGTTTGTCAGTATCCGTATGCATTTTTTCTGTAAAATTAGCAGTTCTGGTACGTTAGTGCTGTTTCCCCATAAGATTACACCGTAGACGAGCCATGCGTTCACAAAGGCATAGTACGCTGACAAGGCGGTCCGTAGATCGGTGGTCTTTTTTAGTTGACTTAAGGCATAGATAAATTGGCTGAGTTTTGTTTTAATTTTTTGCACATGATCTTTCCAGTTCATGTGGCTATCAATAGTTATGCCTAAGAGTGGAAAAGTGGGAACGCATTCTAGTTTAATTCCATTGTATAAGAAATTTATGTCTAATTCGGTTTTCTGATGAGGCCTAAATTGCATGATTTTAGTTTTGGAAAAATTAATTTCTAAATTATGGTTGTTCATCCAGCTTACAATTTTTGTTACAGTTTGAAATATTGTTTCGTTGAGGTTTATACTGTTTTTGCACGACAGTAGTAGAGAGAAGTCATCTGCAAACATAACACAAGTTTCATTGAAAGATTTTGGGAGGTCATTGATGTAAATTATAAATAGCACGCATCCAATTACGCTTCCCTGAAGGATTGAGTCCACTACAGGTTGGACATCAGATCTGACAACGCTGATTTATCTGGTATGATTATTCACGTACTCAATGTCAACGTATTGATTCCTATTACTTAAATATGACTGAAACCATTTGTGGGTTATACCGCGCACCCCAATACCGTATAATTTGTCAAGTAGTATATTATAGTTTACTTTTTCATAGGCTTTGGTCATATCAAATAAAATTCCGATGGCATACTCTTTTTCATTTAAGATATTCAAAATGTCGTTAACGTATTTATAGGCTGCTAATGTCGTTGACCGTTTCTTTCGGAAACCGTTTTGTGAATCAGTAAAGACATGAAATTTTTCACAGAAAGAATATAAACGTTTACACATTGCTTTCTCGAAAAGCTATCAGTCGGTAGTTGTTAGGCTTAGTTTTATCGTTCTTTTTACGAATGGGTTTTATTACTGCTTGTTTTAATAAATCAGGAAAAATACCCTCGGAAAATGATTGACTTAAAATGTATGTAAGCGATGAGGTTAATTCCACTGCCATTTTCCCCATGTCATCCCAAAAAGTGGCATTCAGATCCACCTTAAGCTGGTACATTGCGTTACGTAGGTACTCGACCAGCTGGATTGCGATACTGATAATACGATTCACTGTCATTCAGCACAAATGGAAAATTGACAACTCGAAATTACTGGTCGAATCGGAATAGTGTCATTTTGAAAATCCTCGACGTGGAAAATTGACCAACCTGAATATGCTTATTACGCTCTAAAAGTAAAATTTATATACCGGATATAGGTTGACAGAAATATGTCCACGTGGAATTAAGGGAAATTAGTAGAAGATGATCCCATTAAGCGAGAGTGGCTGTAAAATGTAATGGGGAATGGATGAAAATTTTAGAATTGCTTGATTATTTTTTTGGTGATAGGAAAATCCTTCCTTAGCACCAGAAAAAAGTTGCAGATTTGTCAGCTGCGTCAATTATTTTTGAAAATATAAACAGTTTCCTAACTCACGTTTTGTGGTAAGGACGGCGAATGAGACACTTTCCTTGATCCGTCTCATATTACGAAAAATATTTTAAATATCTGACCCTGGCAATGACAAATATAGCTGCTGCAGCTGTCAATATCATTGCCAGCGTCAGTTTACTACCGATTTTTATGATATCTTTTGTAATATGAGACGGATCAAGCAAAATGTCTTATATGCCGTCCTAAACCCAAAACGTAAGTGAGGAAAGTGTTTATATTTAAAAAAAATAATTGACGCATCTGAAAAGTCTGCAACTTTTTTCTGGTGCTAAGGAAGGTTATTCCTATAACCAAAAAAAAATCAGGCATTTCTAAAATTTTCATCCATTCCCCATTGCAAATCAAAAATTAAGACGCTAACTACTAACTACTAAATTTATCCATCTAACTATTTTCATACTCAAAATAATCAATTAATTGCGGTTTCATTAAAAAATATACATTTTTTAAAACCCTACGATGTAATCATCTTGTACACCCCTGGTATAAGATGATCCCCATAGCAGGGGTAAGGGTGATTCCCACGATCGTCTTACCCCTATTCTTAGTAACCAAATATTTTATGAAGAAGAAGGTAATTAAAAAATATATAACGGTGGCGACTTTCATAAGACGACGACTTTAATAGAGATTTAAAATTAAATAAAAATAACGTAGCTTAGTTCGTATAAAAACCAAGGTACTAGGTAATTCCCCAGGAATCATCTATATACCCATAGAAGGGAATCATCTAGCCCCCAGTCTAACTTTTTTATTCAATGTTTGTTTATGTTAACAAACATTGAATACTTAACTACAAGCACGCGGAAATGTTTAAGCTGCCCAAAACCTAAAATTAAATGTATTTAAAAGCCACAAACACAACAGTCATTGCAATTAACCCTTAATTGAGCATGGCGTGTGAATGTGAATGGATGTCCTAGGATGTTAAAAGTATCTGCATATATTTTTAAGCGGGTAAAGTATAACACACTACTTAAGTTTTATATATTTGTTTATATTCAATAAAAAAATCTCATGGGAAATATCTTACTTCAGACCGATACGGATATCTGGCTTTCACTCAATAGACCTTTTTGTACTCGACGATTAAAATATGTGTATTAAGATTTCATAGAGAATACTGCAACGTCACTCTTTTCATAGTTGTAGTCCATGTTACTGTCGAAACAATCGAAATAACTACTTTTCGATACGCTCCAGACAACTAAAATAAATTCGACCAATCACGTGGCTGCTTTACTGAACTGTAATGAATTGGACCAATAGAATCGCTTTGATGTCGTACGCTCGTTGATGTCTTTTAAGATATCAACAAGCGTACGAGCGATGAGCTGCACTTCGTTTCAACAGTATCGAGTTTGTTTAATTAGCTCAGTTGACTCGTAGAAAATTAATTTTAATGAACTCGTACAAAAAGTATTGTTCACAATAGTGTTATAATCAAGCTTTTTAATCTCGTACCTTACTTAGGCCACTCAGCAAGCTTCGTGGCCTAAACACGGTACTCGACTAAAAAGCTCTCTATTATAACACGATTGTGAAAAATACTATTTCATCACTCTCCAATAGGGCCAAATTACTTGAAATCAGTTGTTGAACTGGCTGAAAATTTGATATATTTATTTGTTGAATATTAGATCATTTTATCTCTGCAGTACCTCTACTGCAGAGATAAAATGACGCACCTGCACTTATCTGCACTTACAAATTTACGTTCATCTCCTCAGCAGGGCTAGGTACAGTAGGTACCTATATCCGAAATTGGCAGTTACACCGCTATTCTAGGCTATTCTCTGATTCCTCATTGTCTGATGAGCTCATTGCAATTTTTATACTACGTCGACATAGCATCTATACATATAATAAAGCTGAAGAGGGTCGAAAGTCTGTACATGGAAGATATTCGAAAAAAAATTGGCTAGGGATACTTAAAATCGATAACAGAACACGTTCCAACAGTTTTTAGAATTTTTGTCTGTTTGTCTGTTTGTATGTTTGTCTGTTTATCTGTTTGTCTGTTTATGTGACCGCGCATCACGTGAAAACGGCTGAACCGATTAAGATGAAATTTGGTATAGAGATAGTTTGAGTCCTGGGGAAGGACTTAGGGTAGTTTTTTATCCTGGAAATCAACCCTAAGAGGATGAAATGGGGGGTGGAAATTTGTATGGAGCTACTTAAAACGCTGCACCGATTTGGATGAAATTTGGTATATAATTAGTTTGAGTCCCAGGGAAGGTCAAAAGATAGTTTTTATCCCGAAAATCTTTCCTTTAGGGGGTAAAATGGAGGGGTGAAAATTTCGATGTAATCCATTTTGATAAAATTTGGTTTAGAGGTAGTTTAAGTTCTTGGGAAGGACATTGGATAAGTTTTATTCTGGAAATCTTCTCCTAAGGGGGTGAAATGGGGGGTGAAATTTTGGATGGACTCCGTTTAGACCAAATTTGGTATAGATATAGTGTGAGTCCCGGAGAATGACAATGGATAGTTTGAATCCCGAAAATCATCCCCCAAGGGGATGCAATAGGGATGAAAATGTAGATAAATCCCATTTAGTTAAAATTTGGTATAGAGATAGAAGGAGTCCCAGGGAAGGACAATGCATAGTTTTTATACTGAAAAATCATCTCCTGAGGGGGTGAAATGAGGGGTGAAACTTTGGATAGAACCGATTTAGATGAAATTTGGTATGGAGATAGTTAAGAGTCCTGGGGAAGGACTTAACATAATTTTTAGTCCAGAAATCATCTCCTAGGGGGGTGAAATGGGGTATGAAAATTTGGATGGAACCAATTTACGGTATAGCGAGTTGTAGTCTTGGGGAAGGACATAGGATAGTTTAACCCCGAAAATCATCCCCTAAGGGGGTGTAATTGGGGGTGAAAATTTGTTTGTGACCCATTTTGATGAAATTTGGTTGAACGATAGTTTGAGTCCCGGAGTACGACAACGGATTGTTTTAATCCCGAAAATCATCCCCTCAGGGATGAAATAGGGAGTGAAAATTTGGATAAAACCAATTTAGATGAAATTTAATTTAGAAGGACAATGCATACTTTTAATCCCGAAAAATCATTTCCTGAGGTGGTGAAATGAGGGTTGAAGATTTCGATAGAACCCATTCAGATGAAATTTGGTATAGAGAGAGGTCTCAGTCCAAGGAAAGAACATAGAATAATTTTTATTCCGGAACACATGAAAGGAGGAAATAAGGGGAACACATAAGGGGGTGAGAAATGGTGGATGAAAATTTGGATTGAAACCATTTACGGTATAGCGATAGTTAAGGAAGGACGTAGGATGGTTTTATCCCGAAAATCATCCCCTAAGGGGGTGTAATTGGGGGTGGAAATTTGTTTATGACACATTTTGATAAAATTTGGTTGAAAGATAGTTTGAGTCCTGGAAAAGGACATACGATAGTTTATATTCCGGAAATCATCCCCTAAGGGGGTGAAATGGGGGTGAAAATTTGGATGTAGCCCATTTAGATGAAATTTGGTATAGAGATAGTTTGAGTCCTGGAGCATTCTCCAAGGAGGTGAAAAGGGGGTGTAAAATTGGATGGAACCCATTTACGGTATAGCGGTAGTTGGGAGTCCTGGGGAATAGGAACATTACATAGGTAAATATATGTATGTGACGTTCCAAGGGTAAAGGTTCCTTATGGCGGTAGTTTCGAAGATGTTTTCTAAAACGGGGTAAAAAAGACGTTTTATTATGGCTATTTTGAAAACTATTAGATGTAACATTTTGTTGACGTATCTTTATTTTTAATATAAAATATTTAAATTATTACAAGTCAGTTAATTTAGTCCTACGGTTTAGTAGAAAAGATCCTTACGGCCGTGTGATATGAAAATATGCAAAATAATACTGAAAAAAGCCTACATGCATCTATTATGGTGAGGCGGGTCATAGACAGCAAGTTTGCGGCGGAGTCTTTTTTGTAAAAAAAGGCGTTCGGAGTAAGCTAATCTATAAAATCATGCAACTCAGCCATAATGACCCTTTCCTTAAGACAATCCATACTAATATTACAAATGCGAAAGTAACTCTGTCTGTCTGTTACCTTTTCATGCTTAAACCGCTGAACCGATTGATATGAAATTTGGTGTAGAGATACTTTGAAATCCGCGGGGCCTTCCCAAAGGATCCTTACTAAAGATAGTTTTTATCTGGAAATTCATCACCTAAGGGGGTGAAAAGGGGGGAGAAAGTTACGATATAAACGAGTTCCGCGCGGACGAAGTCGCGGGCAAAAGCTAGTAATAAATAATATTAATTTTCTTCTCGTGAAGTCGACAGTTTTGTTGTTTTACTAGCATAAAATAAATTATTTATTATGAAAGTTTGCCTCAAGTATGAAAAATAAACTAATAAAACCGGCCAAGTGTGAGTCGGACTCGCGCACGAAGGGTTCCGTACCATTATCTATAAAAACGGCAATAAATCACGTTTGTTGTATGGGAGCCCTTAAATATTTATTTTATTCTGTTTTTTAGTATTTGTTGTTATAGTGGCAACAGAAATACATCCTCTGTGAACATTTTAACTGTCTAACTATCAGGGTTCATGATGGGATACAGCCTGGTGACAGACGGACAGACAGACAGACAGACGAACAGCGGAGTCTTAGTAATAGAGGCCCGTTTTACCCTTTAGGTACGGAACCCTTAAAATTAATTCCTTAACGATCAGAAGTAAAATATTTCCCACATGGTGCTAAATAAACTTCTGTAGCGGTCAGAAGTGATAATATTTCCCACAAATTTGATTCTTCCAAATAACACTGAAATTCTAACGTAATCACCAATATATAAGTTTTACCCGAGGCGGGATTAATGGTTATCTAGTATTCATTCTAAACAAATGCAATTAGCAATTTAGCATAATCACGACGGACCTGTTTACTCCAGTGGAAACCAAACACAAAACCATTAGCAACGCATTTCCTTTCAAATGGAAAACTTAAGGAAATTACTAAATGCATATTTACCCAGATTAGAATCAGATGGGACACGACAAAACCAGTATATAATAGCTACGCCAGCGGAAACGAATCATTCTCTTCCATGTAATCGGCGCAGTCCGCCTGCGCTTGACCAGTATGGCGGACATATTTATACAGATAACTCTACTTTCATTCGTGTCGTTCAGCATCGGGGCGAACGCGCAGGAAGTACAAGACCGTTACTATCCGCGCTACCATTTGGCTCCACCTTACGGATGGATGAACGACCCCAACGGATTCTGCGTCTTCAACAATGAATACCATCTCTTCTACCAACACAACCCTAACAGCAGCCTGACATCCACACTTGTGCACTGGGGTCACGCAAAGAGCCGCGACCTCGTAACTTGGGAACACCTACCAATTGCCATGTACCCAGACCAATGGTACGATGCGGGTGGAGTATTTTCTGGGAGCGCTTTAATTGAAAATGATATAATGTACCTATTTTACACCGGAAATGTAAACTTTCCTGGAGAAACGCCTGACCATGCTAATCGCCAAGCCCTGGCAACCAGCACAGATGGAGTCACTGTTACTAAATACGACGGTAACCCAATAATTAACGGCACTGATCGACAGCCTAATTTCCGTGACCCCAAAGTTTGGAAACACGGAGACACGTACTACATGGTCTTGGGAAATTCTTACAATAACGACAGCTTAGGCCGCGTTCTTCTCTACTCTTCAAGTGACAGGATTACTTGGAACGAAGTTTCTGTGATCGACCAATCAAACGGCACTCTCGGATACATGTGGGAATGTCCTGATTTCTTTGAGCTGGGGGGTAAATATGTTCTCCTGTTTTCGCCTCAAGGAGTCGCAGCCCAAGGAGATAAGTACAAAAACTTATACCAAACTGGTTATATACTTGGCGATTTTGACTACACAACTCTCAAATTTACTCCTACGTCTGAATTCAAAGAACTGGACCATGGTCACGATGTCTATGCTACACAGACTATATTGGACAACCGTGGGCGCCGAGTTGTAATTGCGTGGTTCGATATGTGGGACCAGAACTACCCAGAGCGCTACGATGGTTTCACTGGCTTGATGACCTTGCCTAGAGAATTGACGCTTTCTTCTTTTGGCACTATCATTCAAAAGCCAGTAGAAGAAATGTCTAGAGCTATAGGTCGCAGATTAATCCCTGGAAGCTCAAGCATCTATACTCTGAAAAACAAAGCCGGAGAAATTAATATTCGTGCTGAAAGTTCGAATGACCTTAAATTATACATTGAATCCGGCTCGGTGCGAGTGACTCTTTCTTACGATGCAGCCAAAGGCCAGGTGACACTCAATCGTGGAGGCACTGATGGTGTTCGTCGTACGGAATGGAAGCCTACAGGACAGCTACAATGGCAAATCTTCATTGACGCGAGCTCGATTGAGCTGTTTTGCGGGGAAGGGGAGGTAACTTTATCCAGTCGATTCTTCCCCGATGGCCCTATCCAAGTTCGCTTGGGGCAGCAGTCCAGAGCCGACCACATTAGTGTACACGAGATACTTCGTACTGTACCTCACGGTGGTCATGGCAATGACAGGTGGCACGTTTGTGTTGGAGGCTAGTAAAGTTGTGATCTGTGAGAGCCGAAGCCGCACTATATAAATATTATGCGTTGTCAAATATAACTGTCATATTTATTTCACATTAGATAGGAATGAGATTAGAATGTATCTTATTGAAATACATTATTTAACAAGGAACCGTTTTTATTTGTTACTTTAGATAGGTCCTTTCTAATTATCTTTCATAACTCGTAACATGTTTTGTATCAAGATCAATTTAATGATGATTTATTATATTGTTGTTTTCGACTTTCTGATAGAGACTAAGGAAATTTACGGAGTTGGTGCGATGTTAATAAGTTGTCACCGATACCCTACAAACGCGATTTCTTTCTCTCTTGTACTATGCAAATTGGAAAGAAGAGGGTAGATTTTCTCGTCGCAGCGTCAGCGTCAGTCTCCCCTACTGGAATTGTAACTTATCCATCATTGTCCATATTTTTAACTTAAGGTGGTTCGATTGCCATACAAAGCGTTATTTGACATTCGCAGGCTAACGGCGTGATATTTTAAGAAACTAATGTAACATACTTTTATCAATTGGCTTCCTATTTGCGCCAAATTCCCCCTTTCCTACAATAAACTTGTATAAACTAGATTAATTTGAGAAAACAAGTTTTCCCAAAATATCACGTGACAAACCAATTTCTCAAATAAATCTAGTTTATACAAGTTTATTCTAGGAAAGGGGGAATTAATTTGGCGCAAATGGGAAGCCAATTTATGAATGTTTGTTACATAAGTTTCTTAAAATATCACGCCGTTGGCCTGCGAATGTCAAGTAACGTTTTGTATGGCAATCGAACCACCTTAACAGCATTGATTTTATATATACAAGATACGCAGTCCCGCATGAAAATGTTGTTATAAACCGTCCCACTATGACATTGACAGCTGTATTCAGATACATGCTAACATCGCTATTTTTTATCTGACACATTCATGCAAAAAAAGCTCAATATACTAGCTGTCAAGTATCAAATTTGCAAACTAACGTTTTAAAATATTTAAAACTTTTTAGTGAAGTCGTCATTATCATAATATTTACGACAAAAGTGAACATCGGACGAATGGAGTCGCTTTTCTCATTTTGATATTGTACTAGCTGTTGCCCGTGACTTCGTCCGCGTATAACATGTTATCGGCTAAATGTTTGTATATGGAATAATAAAAAAAAAAAATCCGGGTGTAAATACACGAGTTATTATAGAAAATACCGAAATTACTACACGCTCGCCTAATATATTTGAGGAGTTCCCTCAATTCCTCATGGTTCCCATCATCCAACTGGGGTTTTGGAAACAATGGGACCAATCTGGAAGCATATACTTTCAGTTAAAAAAAGAATTGTACGAATCGGTTCATACATGACGGAGTTCTGAGGTAACAAACATTAAAAATAAAAATACATCCGAATTGAGAACCTCCTCCTTTTTTTTAAGTCGGTTAAAAAGTAATAGGTACTAAATAAATTCCTAAAAATCATGAAAGCATTACAATTTTAACTAGAATCTGTTTATAAATAAATAGAACCTACGTAAAATAAGACATTCCATCCTTTTTATTGGTTTTTTGGTTATTATTTTTGCAGTTTTTCACTGCACAATTGCACATTTCGTCATGATTGACAACTGCCACTGTATGTGGTCGGAACAAGACTAATAGCCAAACTACTGCCCAAGTCGATTTGGCAGTAGTTTTGACTTGCCATTTTTTCCTACTGACTGTGTATCTTTATTTTATTATATTAAATCAATGCTTAACAAAAAAATATTTATGTCTATATTAATTTTGCGTTATATCTTGAATTGTAACGTTTGCCTATGCATGACAAAGCCGGCAACGCGCATGTAACACCCCTGGAGTTTCAAGCGTTCATAGGCAACGGTAATCATTATTATAGGTGGGCCGTAAGCATTTATGCCATCGACGTGGTATAAAAAAAATGCATCAAATGAAATACAACATTTTAAACCCCGATTTCTCAAAACGTCTCACCCCTGTCACAGTCTAAATAATGGCATCACGCTTTAGTGAATATATTAACGGCCTCCATATTTTATTTTATTTTCTATTATGATATGTTTTGCCGTAATAAATGCAACTTAGAAACTCCCGTTGCAATATTTTACTTATTTTCGTAGTTATGGATTTTTTTCCGAGAGGTCAACGACCTTCATTAAAAATGTTTTGATCGAAAATTTCGAGAATAAATCAAACTGCGGTTTCAAACTAAATACATGATAATTGCCCGCTTAAATACATTAGTTGTGAAAGTTTCAGGACTCAGACGGCACAAGGAAAGAGTATATTAATAAATGTAGAAATTTAAAAAAAAAGTGAATAAATAATTAACTATAAAATGGTCGCATTTATTTTTACCCATAAAATGAACAAAATAAATGTACCTTTTAACTGTGAAAATTGTATTGAATTACCTCGCAGGAACTCGGAGAAATTGCGTTTCTAAGTATTTTTTCCGATTTCTATGGAAATAGGGTTGTCACAAGAAAATTAAGTAAAATAATTGATTCCATTGGTTCTACGATTTTTATTTATTTTATTGTTTATCGGATTTTATTACAATTTCGTCTTTTCTTGATAAGGTAACATTCAGTGGGTTGAAATGAACATTATCTGATGTGACTTTTAAAAGGCGAAGGACTTTGTTCGGTTTAGGTAAACGTTTTTGTTTTTTATTTCGTGAACTGAGGGAAGACAGATTAGGGTCAGAAGATTCTAGTGCTCTGTGGAACAGGTCTAAAATAGTCACTTTACGATCTAATTTCCTGGTATGGTGCTCCCGATCATAACGCCAGTATTTATTCCTTAACTCGCCAGCTTGCTCAGACAAAATACCTATCGGTAGTGTACTGGATTCTATAATAATCCGACCATGGATCAGTATCATGTGTAAAGTGACGGACATGTAGAACCAGTTGTATGTTTGTAAGTATTTTACTGCAATAGATCTACAAAATTCGTCATATTTTTCAGCGTCAATATGTAACCCACTTGATAGAGCTACCAATATAGTATGCCAGTCTTCCACCAGCCACATCTCTATGCCTAAGATTTCAGCAAGCGTTTTTAGATGTTCATCCGATAATGCTGTTCGTGCAGTGCTCCCGTAATTAGTCGTCCCTGCATTCGGACGGACAACATCAACTAATCGTTTGTCACTATCAAGATTCAATGGTCTTGTCTTAACCCCATGTAAATGTGCCTTATCTACTAGAATTCAATAAATTTCTAGTTTTGTGAGCGATTTCTTCTCGTCCATATTCATGCTTTGGTCGTCGGTTGTTAGAGTTACCACTCGCTGACCAGAATGTGGGTTGGTGCCCTCACACATACAGATTTATTAGTCCTTAGTCCGTCCAATCCATAAAAAAGGCGACCGTAAAGTACTTTCCAATTATAGACCTATATCCATTCTATCTAGCATTGACAAGGTGATCGAAAAAAGTATCATAAACCAAATTAATTCTTTTCTTCAAAAAAATAAAGTACTTAACGACTGTCAACATGGTTTCCAAAAATATAAAAGCACTGTTACCCTTTTATCAAGATTCACCGATGAGATAAATACGTACCTAGGAGATAAGAAATTTGTTGTAGCCATATTTTATGATTTTAAAAAAGCATTCGACACCTTGGAAACCGACACTCTTTTAAAGGGCATGGACGAATGTGGTGTGGGGCAGCCGCTGAACTGCTGGTTCCGGGACTACCTCACATCACGTTCATATCGCGTCAAGATAGGCGACGGCTTAAGCGACGAGACGGGTTGCGCTGCGGGGTCCCCCAGGGCTCCGTGTGTGGACCTGTGTGCTACCTCATGCACGTTAACAGTCTGTGTAGAGTACTGTGTTACTGTTCCGCGCACATGTTTGCAGACGATCTATACACATATACTTGCCGGAACCAACCTTTCAGAAACTTGTCGCTTGGTTCAACAGGACATAGACGCAGTCGTTAAATGGTCCCATGATAATTGTATAGTGTTAAATACAGATAAGACCAAATTCCTCATCATTCAATCACCTTATTTGTCAATAGCTGAAACCTCACCACTTATGTATACCCATAGTTTTACTTGTCTTCATAATAGTTTAAATAATTGCCAATGCAAACATATTGAAAAGGTAGACTGTGTTACATATCTTGACGTCAAGGTTGATGTTACATTTTCCTGGCTACAACATATTAACTATATTTGTAGTAAATTAAGATTACTCCTAGGAAAATTTTACCACCTTAGCTTTAAAGTACCAAGCAATATACTAAACTGTCTGTACTTTGCTATAGTAGACTCGGTGCTGGGACATGCCCTTGATTGCTATGGACTTACATTCAAATCTTACATAGACAAACTTGAAGCATTGCAAATTAGATTCTTAAAATTACTAGTAAATAAAAAAACAAAAAACAGTTGCAAGGGCGATTATTCAAAATTATTTAAAATCTGTAAAATACTTCCGGTTAGCCTAAAACATAAATACCTTTTAGCAGTTAACAATCATAGCAATCGAGTACATAGCCCAATACCAATAGAACACAAACATAGCACAAGGTAGCCAAGAGATTTCCGTACTTCTTAAATACTTTACCCGAAGACATCCGAAATGAACCAAATAAACATAAATTTAAAAAATCACTAAAAAAACACCTACTGCATACCTACACTTAAGTAACTGCTTGCTTGCTTATTTTGCAAGCAAGCGTTATCATATATTATCACACTCATATTTATAACAAGATTAATAAGTTAGCATTTAAGTATAAAATAGGATTAAAAACGATGTTATTATTATGCTATGTATATTAAGCATAAAAGAGACTTACCTGCAGGCAAACTGTTCAAACAGTTTTGCAGGGACATGTTTTAGAATAAGTTTTTTTATATCTTTGGTTAATAAATATAATAAATAAATAAAATTGCTATAGTAACACAGACTTTCTGCTTAGCTATTTTATGCTCCAGAGGGCTTCAAAAACAAATGTGATGTTAATATTAGGACAAGACTTATGATTATACAAGTATTTTAAAATTATTCACATATTAATGTGCCTGTGACAGATGTCTTTGTCAAACACTATTGACGGTCCGTTTTACGTATGGGTGTTAAAGTAGTTTTATTATTTTGTTCTTAGTTCCATGAAAAATATGCACAGTTTTACAGAATTTGGTTTAAAAATGCGTAAAACAATAACTATTGTAGTTTTAAACTAATTAAGATAAGTATATTGTAAAGATAGACCCGGTTCCCATTATGTCGTCTGTCGGGACGATTTTTTAATCGTGTGTCGTAGTGGCAGAACCTTTTATATGAAGCTGTTCACACTTGTCGGACACCAATTTGTATGAGGCGCCGACACCCGATTAAAAATCGTCCCGATAGACGACATAGTCGGAACGAGCTCATAGTTGACTGCTCGATTGGTTGGAACAACGTTCGCGAGAAAAGTAAAATTTCAATCTGTCACACGCACATTTATATGTGAAGAATATTATAATGGTATTGTAAAAAGGAGTTTAGTCGCTCTAGCAATGATTCCGACATGCGACAACCCTACCCTAAAATTTAAAAAATTAATAACTCCGTGTTCCTGTGTTAGTTGCATTTGTTTTTTTTTGTGGTAATAGTTATTATGTTACTTAACAGTTGAGCACATAACAATAACGCGACCGTGTAGAGAATTGCCGAAAAAATATATATATGCATATCATGGAAATTAATAAATTGACGCCTTCAGAAAAGTATTTTTTTATATTTAAATGGATATATTGGTGCTATTAAATAATATCTAGCATACATGGAGTATTCATTGATGAATCTGCTTCAACAGAGCAAAAAATGCGATTCTATGGTTTCTCAGGACTTTTCTCGATTGTTTGAATATCTCAAAAACTATGATCTTAAAGCCACGGGAATTTTATACTTATCTTTTGTTGGTTACCGTGTATCCAAAAACCGCAAAAAGTCAAAATTTCACACTGTGCGCTGCGCTACAAGTTGTAGCTTACAACGCACCGGCGCACGGGAGCATCTTAGACGACCTTGCGAGCTATCCCTCGCCCCGCCCGCACGGCCCCGTTCTGCCACCTTTTAAAAAAAAATGATTTTTCGTATTTATGTGTTTAAAATTTAAAGTGGCCAGATTCAAATGAAAAAAATATATGTTATAAAAATCGTGTATTTAAACAGCTCTTTCAAAAAAATAACCAAAATAGTTTTTGAAAACGTTCCTTCAGGAAAATATGTATTACAGTACTGTATAGGTAACAATATAAGTGATGGTCCACGGGTAAAGGTACCATAAGGCGGTTTTATGTTTCGGAGATATTCAATGTTTGGAAAAGCGGGTGGAAAGGAAGATTTTTTATTATAGCTTTGTCAAAAACTATGTGATGTAACATTAGTTTGCCTATATTTATTTTTAGTAGTACATAATAAAAAAAATACAGATACAGTTATTTTATGAAAAAATCTGCATAGAATGTTATAACTTATAACCGAAAGCCGAACCTAAAAACTTCTAACTTTTTGTAAAAGTATTATTTAACATGCCTCCAATGACATATAAAAAAATAAAAAACTTTAGTGTTATAAAAACCCGTTTTTGTTCAGCCGCTGGTCTACATAGCCAGACAGACACACAGACACGTCAAACATATAACACCCCTCTTTTTCCGTCGAGGGTTAAAAAGGAATGTAGAAGAAGACAAACACAATTAGTTTATCCCAGTGTCTTCAGAATAGATAGCGCCTTTGATGCTCTGCTACTTTCGTGCTTGAGGTTGATGAGGAGTAGCCGTCAAAGACGAAGAAATTAGTTTATGTCATCCAAAATTGCAGACTTTCAAGAGCAGATATCTCGAAAACTATACGAGATATCAAAAAACTTTATCAAATAAAACTTGTAGCAAATTTAATCAGCTTCAATTTTGTAAAAGGAGACGTGTCGCTAGTACACATAGTTTTCAACCATGTGATGCAGTTTAAATTTCAATGTTTACTTTGTCAAGTATGTATATACAAATTGAATATAGCCACCTGATTAAATATTTAAAGCGTTACATTTAAACAAATACTGCTCCATTGAAATTATACTAAATACTGCAGTGAATTTCCTAAAAACAGTCACACCAATTCCCCGAACCTAATGTTGGGGACATTGTTTTCATGAAGGAGGATGATCTCCCTCCTTGTAAGTGGCTTTTCGGCAGAATTATGCAGAAACACCCTGGTTCAGATCAACTGAACAGAGTGGTACCTAACTATCAAGTGTAAAAAAACTATGTATACTGCCGGTAGCTAATTAGTTTTATGATTATTCTAATTTTAAGATGGTTATTTCAATTCGTAACTAGTATAAGAAATGATCCTCCACCAGCTTCTTTTTCAGCATGTTGGAAAATAGAGTAGCTTTGTATACAGTCAAACCCTAATAACTCAGACACTTCACGGTGGGCGGTCATGATGAACGACATGTTGTCCTTGGTGAGCGGTATGTACGAAACGCATATCGGAATTGATTTACTCAATGTGCCGCCGGTAGATGGCGCTGTCACATCTGGCAAACTAGCGCACGTTAGTTCAACGTATTATAAGGTGTTAAACTTTTCTTGTATTTTTCTGAGGATTTGTGTGGACATTTTAGTTACAGAATAAACATACGTCTGTTTATCATTAAACACGGTGTTTGTTCTTGCTTCCTCTTTAAGACTCTAGTGCAAATGTATACGGTTGGAACAGTTGGCAGTCGCCCCGCATAAATTACGCAGACTGCGTCGACTATAAAAGTTGAAGCACGGTACAACTGCGCCACATTAGCCTCAAAATGGTGAAAACACTTGTCAAGAAGATACTTTTTATTATATTCATCTCATATTTTGGGAAATTTGAAGCAGATGGACTGCAAGTGCAAGATCGATACTACCCACGCTGGCATCTGGCCCCACCACACGGGTGGATGAACGACCCCAACGGATTCAGCATCTTCAAAAATGAGTATCATTTATTTTATCAATACAACCCGAATAGCAGCTTATCTCCCGGCATAGCGCACTGGGGTCATGCAAAGACCAAGGACTTCTTCCGTTGGGAACATCTACCGATTGCCATGTACCCTGATCAGTGGTACGATACAACTGGGGTGTTTTCAGGAAGCGTTTTGATTGAAAATGATACTATGTATCTGTTTTATACTGGAAATGTCAAATATCCTGAAGAGACACCCGACCATATAAATCGTCAAGCCCTAGCTACTACTGCAGATGGAGTCAACGTAGCTAAATATAGTCAAAACCCCATCATCAATGGTTCTATTACTGAGCCAGATAAACGCGATCCAAAAGTCTGGAAGCACGGAGATACCTATTACATGGTTATAGGAAATTCATTCAATAAGAGTACTCAAGGTCGCATCCTGCTTTACTCTTCTAACGATAAAATTTCGTGGAAGGAAGTTTCTGTTCTGGGACAGTCAAATGGCAGTTTTGGTTACATGTGGGAATGTCCCGACTTTTTTGAACTTGACGGTAAATATGTACTTCTATTTTCGCCACAAGGTGTTGATCCCAAAGGTGATAACTACAAAAATTTGTATCAATTGGGGTATATTGTCGGTGATTTTGACTACTCAACTAATAAATTCACTCATACGTCTGAGTTTAAAGAGCTTGATCACGGTCATGACTGTTATGCTTCTCAGACCATGTTGGACGCTCGTGGACGCCGAATTGTGGTAGTATGGTTTGATATGTGGGAACGAAACTACCCGGAAGGCAATGATGGTTTTACTGGTTGTATGACTATGATTAGAGAACTGAGATTATCTGCAGATGGTAATCTGATTCAGAAACCCTTGGAGGAAATTTCAAGCATTAGGGGAAATCAAGTTTTAAAGAAGGAAGGAAAGTATACGTTTAGTGATAAAGCCGGAGAAATTAATATTGTTGCTGACAGTACTAAGGATTTCCAAGTATATATCGAGTCTGAACCAGTCAAAGTGTATATTTCATACAATGCAACTGTGGGTCAGGTGATGCTCGATCGTGGAGGCACTGACGGTGTTCGTCGAACGGAATGGAAACCTGCAGGGCAGCTGAAATGGAGAATTTTTGTAGATGCAAGCTCCATTGAGCTGTTTTGTGGTGAAGGCGAGGTAACTTTCTCGAGCAGATTCTTCCCTGATGGTTCAGTGACCGTTCGTTTAGGCGAAACACAAGCAGTCGTGGGTGTTTATGATATGTTACGTACTGTCTCTCGTGGCTCCACGGAATAGGCTCAAGGTCGATCACGTAATGCATTGAACTCGCGTCAGGTAGATCTAAATGTCACTTTTAATATGGAAGCGACAGTTAAATGTACTAGCGTGCGTTCGGAACGTTACGTGATATTACCCCTCAGGACCTAAAAATATACCTATCTTCTTAAAGTGAGCTTGATAAAAAACATAGATAATCTCTGCATCTGTTTGGTTTTGCAAATTGTATTTTTATTTACCTATAATAATTATTGTTGGTAGGTATAGGATTATACTCTGTCATTTGAATCATGAAATTAAACGAATTGTGTTTGTCGTCTCCTACATTCCTTTTTCCTTGCTATGGACTTTGATATATGTAAAAATTATTTAGATGTTCTTGAGATATAATTATTATATAATATATAGTCCAGTCAGTATGGAAAAATTACAAATTCGGGAATAATTTATAATAGCAGTGTAACGGATATATATTAAAATAAAATAAATAAATAAAAAGCCCTTAATTTCTCATGACAAACTAATTTACATGCTATGTTTTAAATGAATGAATCTTATATATCCTGTAATAGGAGCAAAAAAATTAAAGGATGACTCCGTAGAATATCCGCAGTTATTCTATGTTGGTCCCAGTGTTTCGAAATTGTTGAATTCGGAAAACAATATATTTGAAGTTGTGATCCATAAGTAATGAAATTTGACATCACAATATGTAATTGTAATGTAACTCATTAAATATCTTGGTAGAACACTGGGCACTTATGTCATAGTGATTAAAAGTGTCTTTGTTTTCTATAAATTGTTGGAGTTTTTTTTATATTTTGCAAGATTTTGTGTACTTAAGATGTAAAATAATATTGACAGTATTCCAGTTAAGTACAAGAAACTAGTTAAAAACTTCAAAAGCAAATTTTTTTTTGTTCTGTTTTTTTTTGTTACACGTCTTGGAACTGATTGCTGATTGCTTAATAATCCACCTTTTAATTTTTTGCTCTTATTACAGGCCACATTGTATATCTAAATTTTAATGAGATTACCATTTACTGGTATAGGCCTCCTCCAATTGTCGCCACAATGCCCTGTCGACAGCCTTCCTAGTCCATATTTTGCCAGCAACTTCTTCTAAATCATCTTTCCACCTTCGACGCGGCCTGCCGCGAGGGCGGCGCTCCCCGCACCAGGTACCAGTGGAGCCACCTTCACCGCCCACCTCCCGTCGGTGAAGCGCGCCACATGACCAGCCCATCGCCATTTCAATTGACTTGCTAATCTTGCAGCATCTATTAATTCAGTTTTTTGGCGTATTACAGTGTTTGTCACTCAGTTTTAAATTTAGCATGCTTCTCTCCATAGCCCTTTGGGTTACTTTTATTTTATGTATTACTCCTCTTAAGAGTCCCCAGGACGGTTGACTCGAGTCGTCTCTCCATACAAACGTAGTTTGGTTCACATTTTAAAACGGCATACTGAGCGGGTAATCAGTTCTTGGATGCAATTTCCCGGGGTTTAAGTCCGTGATATTAAGATGGATATGACTTACAATCCCGCGACTTTTTTTGTTACCTACCTATACAAAAAGGTAAATAACTTTTAATTTTAATTAGTTTACAGTATAAACTGTTGAGAGAAAAATACCCTGATTTGCCTTTACCTCCCCAGCCAGTGGTAACCACATAATGGCTTTCTGCTGTTTCTTACTACCTACGTAAAATACTTTAACGAAATCAATTCGGTTTTGTCATCTTTAAAAGCTTCAGATTCAGTGCAATTAGAAAAGCTAAGCAAGTGTTGCGGAAACCCAACCGTAAAAAAGGTTTAGACTTCATAGACGAAAATTTTAAAATCATCGAGATAGTTTTAACCCGCCTACAAGAACGCAACACATCAGTCGTTGATGCGTTGGTAGAATTTGATCAAGTAAGGTCAGTTGTTCATTGGTGTTCTAGTTTACCTATCATTAATACTCTATATTTATATATTATTTTTCTTGTTTTTTGTTCTATGTGTGTGTGTTTTGATGTATACAATTTTTGCATGGTATTTATTGTTTAATAAGGCAAAATAAAGATCAATCAATCAATCAATAAATTAGAAGCAGTTATTAATCGAAACCCTGACCTAGACACTGTGCGGGAATACGCTGATCAGATTTCAAACGAATCTACAAGTGACGAAAGTTCTATTTACAAATTCGCTCCACTAACATCAGTAGAAGTCGAAAGGTTTTTTTCCACATACAAATGGATCTTAGACGTTAAAATAAATCGATTGACAACTGAAAATATTGAAAAAATTATAGTATGTTACTTTAATGTAACCGACTTCAAAAAAGAGAAGGTTCTTAATTCGATTGTATTTCTTTATATTCGTTACCTCAGAACTTTTGACTGGGTGATCATTTCAGTTTGGTCCAGTTCTGACAGTGGCATGTGAAAGATGAGTTTGTTTTAATTTTGTTTCAGAAAGTAGTAACTCGTTTATTTAAACAATACATTTCTGTTGATAAGAGATATAAAATGTTTTTTTAAAGTACATGTAAAATAAATGACTTTCTTATAGATAGCGAATATTTTCATTTTGTTTATTTAGTATAACCCTCTAAAAACTTATTATTTACAATAGCCCATTTCCCAAAATCCCGGGAAATCCGAGACACATCCACGATAAGCATAACGTTTGAGATCGTTCACCCAAATTGCATCTAAGATCCGTATCTTAGATGCAATTTAGAGGGTTATACTAAATAAACAAAATGAAAATATTCGCTATCTATAAGAAGGTCATTTATTTTACATGTACTTTAAAAAAACATTTTATATCTCTTATCAACAGAAATGTATTGTTTAAATAAACGAGTTACTACTTTCTGAAACAAAATTAAAACAAACTCATCTTTGCGTTACGTGATCGACCTACGGAGGTCGATCACGTAACGCATTGTACGCGCGTCAGGTAGGTCTAAATGTCACTTTTTATATAAAAATTTACAGTTAAATTGTACCGACGCGCGTTCGGACAATCCAACTGTCATTTTTCAATATAAAATTTATAAATTTATACAGTCTCTAATCGCCTCATTTTTAGGGTTCCGTACCAAAAAGGTAAAAAAGGAACCCTTATGGTGCGACTCGGTCCGTCTGTCCGTCTGTCCGTCTGTCCGTCTGTCCGTCCGTCCGTCTGTCACAACGTTAAATATCTCAGGAACTACTTAAGCTGTCAATTTGAAATTTGGAACAACTGTTAAAAGGGTTAAGACACGTGTATATAAAATGAGAAAATTAAATATACATTTTTATTTTGTGTTTAAATGACGAATATGAGGGGGGTAAACAATCAAAGTCTAGTTAGTTTAAATTTTGATTTATTTAGGAAAATGTAGAAAAAAATACCAATACCCCTCCCTTATCTCCGAAGTTTACAAAGCGAAAATTCTGAAATAATTAAATATGATTAAGAGTGACATAAATAATACAGGAAAAATAAAACGATAACTCAATCTAGCTTGTTTTTTTTTTATCAAAAATAATTTCTTAATTAAATTTGTAATTTACTTACTTTTGCATGAAATTTTATATGTGATAGTGTTCTTACATTGTACTTGTTTTAATGACAAATAAAGACCTTTTACAAACCATCAACCTACTATGAGCTGTTTAAGATTGTTCAAGAATGAATGGGGTCCTGACATGACGGGTATGGTGTATGAAAGATTGTACGGAACCCTCGGTGCGCGAGTCAGACTCGTACTTGACCGGTTTTTTAAAATGAGAACCAAACAACTTTGTACGGAGAGTCGCGCGTCCTGGCGACCCTTAAATCCACTTGTGATCTAGTTATGAAAATCACTTTTTGGTTTAACTTTTTCTTAATATAGCCGTCACGTAAACTATCTGTATAAAGTAAACTACGAGTTACAATATTATCCTTACGAGATGAGACACCTGATAGTGATTTATCGCCAATGTTAGCTATGCCAAGATAAATGGACTTGTCTAAATACTGATTAATAATTTCCCTTCCGGAGCATCTGTTGTGTTATGTAATACTTGAAGTTTATGAAATACCCTAATCATGTTTGCCACATTCAGGACGAACATAAGCGAAAACGAGATGGTAATAGGTACCTACGTATAGTCAAACGAGCGAGCGAAGAGAACGAAGTTATTTGTTTCAGCTTGGGGAAAAGAAAAAAATAATGTCCGGCAGCGTCTGTCCGGCTGTTCTCACTACAGGTCGAATTTCTCCACCGATTTTTGTGAAATTTTGTTAGCAGGTCCAATGTGTGTAGAATGTTTGTGTCGATTCAGATTTTCAAAACAAAAACCGGCTCGTGATTTCTACAGCTCACAGAGCTGAAAACTAGTTAGTAGAAGTAAACGACATGTTGAATTGAAACCATCGAACACTCATCATCATTATAAGGCCTATATAATATATAATAATATGCATCTTGACAGAATGATTTAAGCAGCGTCTGTATGCGAGGGACAACGCCTCTCGTGACTATATAGGCCAATCTGGGATCGACATTTGCGTCCACATTTGGGGCACGCAAATTGAGGGACCGTATCATCGGCAACCTCTTGACGATTAATGCCTCTTAGCGCGTTCGCGTTTCACGGCCTATTGCGATAGTGTTCCAGATTTTGCTGGCGGTTGCCAGCAAAATCTTCCCTAGCGCTACGATCGATGTTAAATGCCACCATGTCGCGTTTCACGCAGTCCTTGAAGATCGAACACTAAATCGTTGAAAACCATTTATTTTAAAAATCCTTACAAGTGTGCACCAAAAAAAATGGCTTTTATTTAACTTTACATTTTTGTAATTTTAGTGACGACGCAATATTATCGCACCATCGAGCTGATCTGATGATGGAGATAGTAGGTGGCCATGCATATTATTATTAATTATTAAGAGCCTGCTGTCCCACTGCTGGGCAAAGGCCTCACTCTTTTTCTTCCACACATCCCAGTCCTGGGCAGCCTCCTACCAGTCTTGATTAAATATGTCAAGCTCGTCTCGCCATTTCCTACGTGGTCTAACGCGACGCCGTACTTGGTTCTGTGGGACCCGCTTGATGATAATTGTAGCACATAACGCTTGTGGCAAGCGGCAGATGTGCCCGGCCCACTTGGCGACTGTGTGAGCTACGATAGCTGACTATCTGAGCGGTTGTCAACTCAGATAGCTGACTATCAGAATATTGGAACGCAGTTTTGTATTTTTAATGCGATCCGTTAAATTCACGCCCAAAAAACCGCGTTCCATGGTTCACCACATGGCACACCTTGAGGGCAGACTTGTCAAAGACCAAGTTTGTGCTTCTTAGGTAAGGATTGGAAGAATGCACATATCCATGAGTTTGTGTTTTAATGATATCGGAAGGTTTCCCTTCATATACTCCTTCATAGACCAATACCTCCTCCATGGTTTATGGCCTGCATAAAATAAAAAAGCCTTTTCAATCCATTACCACTTACAAACAAGTTCAAATGTTACATATTAGTTTTTAGAGAATAACTTAAGTGTTAGGACCCCTTCTGGGTATAGGCCTCCTCTAACTTCTTCCACCTTTTCCGATCTTGTGCCTCTGTGAGCCAGTCATCTGAAACTTTCTCTATGATCTATGCAATGCTATCTATGTGGTCGCCCTGGTCTGCGTTTGCCACTTGGCCCTATCCATGTGGTCAGTCTTTTCGTCCATTTAGTAGTCCATCCTCGCGATGTGACCTGCCCATTGCCATTTAAGTTTTAATGAATATTCGAAAGCATCTATCACCTTGGTTTTGTCCTTAATATATTATGTATTTATGATTTACGAGTATTTACGCTATACGTCTCACTTTTAAAACTTTTATCTTATGTCTGATATTATCCTTTAGGCGACGCAGGTCGGTTTCTTATTTTGTTGGATTCGTACGTAGTAGGCCAGTTTCTGATTTTGTCATATTCTTAGAAGGTCAGTTTCTTTTTTGGCGGTTTCGTAACATGTCCTTTCCTTATTTTGCGAGTTTCGAAGTAGTACAGTTTCTTATTTCGTTAAATTCTTAGTAGGTTATTTTTTTATATTTGTCTTTTTCTGAGTAGGTCAGATTCTTAGTTTGTCGGATTCGTAGTAAGTGGATCATTACTGTTTGTAGTTATTATATAATTATATGTAAGTTTATTCTCTTCTACATATTGTATTTCTACATTTTGATACGTAAAATGCACGAATGAACATGAAATTCATTAACACAGAGGTAAAATGATAATGCTGATGATGATCCATCTACTACGAATCCGACAAAATAAAAATCTGACCTACTCAGAAAAAGACAGATATAAAAAAATAACCTACTAAGAATTTAACGAAATAAGAAACTGTACTACTTCGAAGCTGGCAAAATAAGGAAATGATATATTACGAAACCGCCAAAATAGAAACTGACCTTCTAAGAATATGACAAAATCAGAAACTGGCCTACTACGAATCCAACAAAAAAATTAGTTATAGAAAAGGAATCGAAAATATGGTAAATAATCATAATGTATTTTCTCGAAAAAGAATTTATTATAAATATAGTCAAATGGAGAAAAAAACAACGCAAGAGGCTATATAGGTAATGACTAAGTTATAAGAGTCCAAAGTTGAGGGGGTATGTACCCTTGCAGGGTGTCACATGAATACCTTATAATGTACCTACCATCTATACTTTGTAATGTGATAATGCAATAAATAAATTGAAATTGATGTTCTGTCCCTTTTCCGCAAAACGCACCTCCATATGAAACGATTGTTTTTTACTATGACGCTCGAGGATCTTGACGTCACAGTCCCCGATCGTTTTCTCATTCTAACAAGCGACAATAAAACGGTTGTAGCTTCATAATTTTTTGAGATATTTGAATGGGAGTTTCGTCATCTTCTATCTATGTATACATATGACTGACTCACTCACTCACTCACTCATCAACGCTCAGCCGAAACGACTGGGGCTAGAGAGTTGAAATTTACACCAGAACTACCTTTGACAACGTAGGCAATGGATAAGAAAGGATTTTAGGAAATTCTACCCCTAAAGGGCTTAAATAGGGGTGCAAAGTTTGTATAGGGGAAACTTTATTTTTTAAGCTAGAGACTTAAAATTTTCTTTAAAGATTACTTATTAGAAATAAAATTCTGCCCCTAAGGGGGTTAACAAGGGGTGCAATTTTTTTATGGGGGAAACTTTATTATTTTAGCAAGACTTGTAATTGTGTAGAAAGATTATTCATTAGAATACAAATATAAAGGCTGTCCCTGAAATCGACGTCAAGCCGAAAACGGATGAACGATTCATAACAGTTATCAGAAAAATACAAAAAAAAATCCAACTCATGTTCTTTTAAAATTATGGTTACTTTAAAAATTGAAAATTTATGACGACTGACCAATTAATGAATAAATAAAACAAAACCAACACGAGTTGAATTTTTTTTTGTATTTTTTTGATATGACTGGTCTATCATCCGTTTACGGCTTGACGTCGATTTCTGGGACACCCTGTATAGGTAAATTACTTTCAGTGGTTTGGAAAATTCCACCCGCTAAGAGGGGAATATAGAGGTGCAATGTTTGTATGGGGGAAACTTTTTACTAAGGTAGAAACTTAAAACTCTGTAGAAAGATTGAATACTTGCCTACTTATTAAAATACAAAAAAGTACTGCCAGAGTTTTGGAAAATTTCACCCCTTAAGGGGTTATAAAGGGGTGCAAAGTTCGTATGGGAAACACTTTTTTTAGCTAGAGACTTAAAAGTTTGTAAAAAAAATACTTGCCTAATTTAGTGTTTTATTTTTAATTTTTCCCTGAAAAGCGTTCAAAGTTTGTATGGAGATCAAGAAAATTTTGAAGAATGAGATTTGTAATTTACTAACATTGTCATATGCTGAAACCGAGAGACTGGTTAGAATACCGCATACAAACTAAACCCTATAAAGCTGTTGTGGAATTTCCATCATCAACTCACACCCAAGCACACACACATACACACACACACACCCACCCCCACCCCACACACACACACACACACACACACACACACACACACACACAAACACACGCACACACACACACACACACATATATATGCAAACACACTCGCATGTCAATAGAATTTAGTTTATATACCAACTCGACTAGTATTATCTAAACTATATAACTAAGTAACTACATTTCCTTAACACTCCTGTAAATCTTGTTTTTTTCGCACTCGCAGACTGCCAAGATACAGGCTTAAGCCTAGTTTGGAGTCTGATGGATATACCCCATAATATCATGTAACAAGTGTTTTTGTGAAATAAATCATTTATTATTATTATTATTATTATAATTTCGATGTTAGCCTGTTTAGACTACAAAACTTATTTTAGCGTTTTATGAAATTCATCCCATAATGGGGATTTGTTCAAAGTTTGTATGGAGAGCAAGACATTTGTAACTTCGGTTTTAGACTGTTTGCTAAACTACTACAAAACTTATTACAGCGTTTTTTTTATTCATCGGCTAAGAATAAGGGGTTAAAATTTTTGGAAGTAAGAGATTTCCCTTTCCATTCAAATTCCATTAATTTACTAAAAGACATTTTTTTTTTCTGATGTACTCAGAAACAGTCCCCGCGAAGGATACGGGTGACTGAATCCGCGCTTACTTTATTATAAATGATTTCTAATGGAATTAGTGATTCTGTGTATCAATGATGACGATAAGTGATGGTTGTAATGGATGATGGGTGAAATGGAGAGTGAACTATGTGCCATTGAACTTTTTCAGGTTATTAACTATGGAGGAGGCGAGTTTGCAAAATGAGGCTATTGTAGTTTCTTTACGAATAATTTCCTGCAGGTTGTATGGTTCTATATGGAGATTATGGCAGGTGATTTCGTGGTTAAATTTCTGGTTTGTGAATTTCGGGCAGTATTTTAAAAGGTGGTCGATGGATTGTGCGGTGCTTCCATCGCACGGGCAAAGGTCATCGGTGGTTATCTTGAAGCGGTATAGGTAGGATTTGTGGTAGCCGTGTCCGGTGAGAATTTGGGTGAGATGGAATGAGATAATGGTCTTGTTCCGTAGATCTTGGATATGCTGCAAAGTCGGTAGCCAGTTTTTCAGGTGTGATCCAGTGGTAGATGTTGCGTAGAAGATGCTGCTTAATTCTTGCGTACTAAAAGACTAGGTACAAAACTAATTTCAATGTTTTTTTTTTAAATTCATTTTTTAAACATACATTTAGACGATGACATGGTAATACGCGGACGAAGTCGCGTGCAACAGCTAGTATTAAGTATACACGCTGTATACGTCTCTATGCGTATACTCGGACTCAGCTCCGATAGGATCGGTTTTTAATAGTACATTTCGATGCTAGTGCGGAAAGTATGTCATTACTTCACGAGTGCCGAGATATCTTGCCACGAGCCGTAGGCGAGTGGTAAGACTCGGGACGAGTGAAGAATGACATTTCCGCACGAGTATCGAACGACGTTTTTTAATACAGTTGCGAAAACATAAGAAAAACAACAAGTATGAACAGTAAGTATTAAAAAAATTTTTTTTAATAACTTCATTATTTTTCTACTGTATTACAATGATGTTACAGAATGAATAATATAAAAGTCTCAAATTCCTTACATGTTGTTTTTCTTATTTTTTCGCAACTGTATTAAAAAACGTCATTCGATACACGTAGAAAAGTAAAAAGCACTAGTGCGCAAAATACAACTTTGCGCACGATTTGCAGCTACAAAAAGTACCACTTTTTGAGCAACTGTATTAAAAAGGAAGTTTCTTAACAGATAATGGAATTTGGCAGTAAGTTGATACTATAAATAAATATCATTTTTTTTATTTCAATAACAATATAGTTATAATACATGCATGTATACACACATTTTATTTATTAAATAATATAGCTAATTATAGTTAGGTACACACACCTAACACTACAATCACCCCTTTCTTTCATCATCCTTTTTTTTAAATGTATTATTATTTTATTGGTTTCAAATAACTTAATTAATACTGTATTTTCCGTATTAGTTATACGTAGTATAAGATAAGGCGGGGTGGTCTTAAAACTAACTTAAAATTTCAACGTAAATCTTGTGGAGCATGGGGTTTCCATTCATATTCATTTAATATGAAGTAAACTTCCCAATGTTTGACACCTCATTGCCTAATATCTGACACCTATTGTTCACCTCTATTGTTAATAATTAAGGTTGAAAGTGTTAACGGAAACGTTTACCTTAAGTTATATTCATATTCAATTTAATCATTTATAAAATACAACGATGGTATTTGGTATTTCAAAAATGTTTTCCGGACTTTTCACTAATCTTTAATGACGCTTATCTTTATAATATGCTACAAAAACTTTTTGTGTCATCTTTATTCATTTTATTTTTCATTAAATGTGCAGTTGCCCTTTCTTTTATAATTTTTACTGTTTAATCAAATTATTAAATACGTTGGTCTCGTAAGAATCCGAGTTGTGATTACTGATTACCATCACCTGTTGCAATTTCACATGTTTGTTGTGATCACCGCATTTGTGATATTTTTAGGATAAAAATTTTAATTAATTCTGTACAGTTTTGGACAGTTTAGACCAGAGGGGTAATTACGTAACGTTCCGATCGCGCGTCGGTACAATTTAACTGTCAATTGTCCATATAAAAAGTGACGTTTAGACCTACCCGACGTGCGTACAATGCGTTACGTGATCGACCTACTGGTATCAACCAGCCTAGCTAAGACATAAAGCATTTGTCCCTTTTTTGTAAAGCTAAGTAATAGCTATCAAATCATTATGGTTTATATACAAGAACTTGCAACAAATGCTATAATTTTCATTGAGCTACTAAAACGAAGCCTGTTAAGGGGAAAAAATAATCAAGCAGTAATATATCTGGCATGGCCTTCGGTTATTCAACATCATGTGCGATATGGACTAGGTACCTACGCTTACACTCCGTCATAAGATTCCTTACAACTAATTAAAATATTACAGAGACATTACCACATGTCTCCACTTGTGCTATTCTCAAAACTATTATCAACATCAACATGACCTACGATAAATTCATCAATCATACCAACAACAGACACATAGGCTCCAGAAACTAAGGCAATGATTGAGACGATTCCGATGATAATGTTCTTGTAGATGATGTAGTTGAATTTGCCGGTGTCCCTGTCCCAGCGGTAGACGGTATCTACGACGGCAGGTAGTAACAGACCAAGGGTGGAGAAAAATATGGCGCCTACGAAGCTTATTACTAACTCCAAGTTCGGAAAGGCTGCGGCGATACCAACTGTGGACAAATATGTCACTATTATACACACTCAGATTGCATCCTAACTAGAGTACATTCTTGATCTCTAGAATTAGAGTGGGTATGTATTTACTAGTTATTACGCTTAGAGACTTTATAGAATTTATAATAGTTATTATTAATTGTATCTGGACACTCAGAGACCTTATACATCTCTGGAATATTAAATGATAACATAAACTTCTTGTTAATTCTGATCAAGACCTTGTATCTAATGTAATTGATGTTTTTTGTAATAATTGTTTTTATTTAGTGACATTTGTTCTGTTAATCTGCAACTTCCAAATAATTATTTCTCAAACATGCAATGAAATGTTCTCGTTATGTTCCTTATAATAGACTCGGAAGTATCCTTTTTCGGGCGCACATCTCGAGGCGGCCTGAAATGGGATTTCATACAACTTTTCAGGCCTAGGCCTGCAAAGTAACTTTTTAATTTTCATTCCACTATTTCTGGCATTCAGCCATGAAAATTAGTTTGATTTGAGGATTTTTATTTATTTATTTCTATGCATGTTTGAGAAAAGCACTATACATGCCTCGGTGAAAACGGATTCCCGGCCTCTGATGTAATGTACTATTGTTGTATTTTGTTGTAAATTATTGATTGACATGTAAGTATAAGACTTACTTAGTGCCCTTGTGGCAAACATTTGTTCTGCAAATAGCATTGTTATTATGGATGTTTTGGTTTTGGTTGTTACAGTGACATCAATCCTGTCCTTCCAACCCAGACGGGAGAATATAAATTATTTGAATTGGAGAACATTAGATTGAGGGATATTTTGAAGTTAATGGGCGCGACGCTTGAAGTTCTCGGGTTATCGATGGCCTCTAATTTTGCTTTAAGATAAAATCCCAGTTTTCATCGTATGCCCACGACATAATAATATACATCCGTCTTAATATTTTAAATGTGAAACTTTAAGGATGACTCACGCTAGAACGGGCCGTGTCCGGCCCGGGGCATTTTCTTAGAAAAACGACGGCGTTTTTGAGCGGCCGAGCCATATCAAAGCCCGGCTGAGCCACGGCCAGGCCGTGCCGACACGGAGCCGCTTCCAAGCCTCGGCCGTGGCTCGGCTGGGCTTGGGTATGCCTCGGCCGCACAAAAACGCCGTCGTTTTTCTCAGAAAACGCCCCGGGCCCGACATGGCCCGTTCTAGCGTGAGTCATCCTTTAGGTGTTTTTATGTTTATGCGTGAGTAACCCCTACTAATAAGCTGTTTAGCTGGGTTGATTAAGTTAAACAATAAGTATACACGATCAAATTAAAACAAAGGTTAGTTTTATCACGAAAATAATCCTCAAAGAGACGAAATCGAGGTAGGAGAATTATACAAGAGTTCCCGCGGACAAGGTCGCGCATTTTTTTCATAAAGGTTTCCCTTAAATTTTACAAAATTTTACCTGATATCGTCACAAGGATGGTCCTGATGCTGACTTGGATAACGTTCTCGAATTTGTTTGATTGACGCTTCTTAAGCATCCTAGTAATTATCTCCATAGCCACGTAAAATTGTATAGGGTACGAAAAATATATTACTATGGCCATTAACAACTTAGCTACTTGCGCGATTCTGGAAAAAAGATCATTACTCATTAGTCGTGTGATCTCTGACAGCGTCAAAATAAATTTGAATGAAGTTTTGCACAAAAAATTTCAACAATTTGCCAAATTTTAAAATAGAATGGGATAATAATTAATTTTGGTAGTAAGCAGTAACGATTGCTATCGAAAATGTAAACATTTCAAATAAAGGGAAAATTTTATGCTTCGAGCCGGATTCGAACCGGCAACCACAGGCATACACGGCCTGTCGCTAATGACTAACTAAGCTATCGGAACAATCCGTCTCGGCCACTATTTTTTTCAAACAGTTCCCTCTTACAACCTCATAGGCAGGGATAATAATTAATAAATGTTATGAACAAACACTACTCGGTCTAACACGCGAAAATGAAAACAACTGACGCAAGTGAACGGCGATAGCTTAGGTACAGTCAAGGTCACCAATATGTATATACCCAAAGTTGCAAAAATATGTTTACATCGACCTTATTTCCGTAGTAATAAGGTCTGTATACATATTTCTGTAATTTTGTGGTGTATACATATTGGTGACCTTGACTGTACGAGTAGGAACTTACATGTCTTCTTGTGGTAAATTTAAAGTGATGCTACCCTTCACATCGTCTCCGTACTGTACGTATCCGAAGAATCCGAAGATACCATACAGTGATATTACAATCACCATGGAAACGTTCAAAACGCCAGGACACCCGAGGAATTGCTGCGGCTTGGCCATCTCATTCTCTACTGGCATGACGACCCCAATTCCTTCCATAGCGAAAATGACAGTACTGGAATATTAAACAAAAGTTATAGCCAC
Organism: Epinotia brunnichana; assembly: GCA_963854355.1. Classification (NCBI taxonomy): domain Eukaryota; kingdom Metazoa; phylum Arthropoda; class Insecta; order Lepidoptera; family Tortricidae; genus Epinotia; species Epinotia brunnichana. The sequence continues at coordinate 14,652,406 of OY977940.1, read as the reverse complement.
TTTTTTAACCGTCTTCAAAAAAAGGAGGAGGTTCTCAATTCGGATGTATTTTTTTTTCGTCGTTACTCCCCAACAGCTCGCCACAAGCTGCCCTGCGGGCTTATTATTATTATATATTACAATTATCCTATCCTATACTATTTAACGAACAACAATATTGTTCGTTAAATAGTATAGGATAGGATAAGATATTCTGAACGTGTCCATTCTCAATTTCCGCAATCTACGAAACCCTATCTTATTACAAATTCCAATAATTGGATTTGAGGATACTATTCAAAATGTAAATTTTATTTACTCCTCGCTTAAACTTTCATAGAAGCTGATTTACTTAAAGCTCACCTACGAGTATCTCTAAAGTCCAACACTAGAGAGGAACAAGGCCGCGATCGAAGCTGTAGAGCCAGTGACTTAGTGTATGAACTTTATCAGTCTTTACGAATTAGCACCACGGATCTTTGTATCTAAGGTGCCCCTAAATAAAGCAAATAAAGATTAATAAGAACCTGAATTTTTACGGTCGAAGAGTTTGAGAAGAGACTTGGCCTATTTTTTACATGGAATAGTTTTTATGGCATTAGAATATTTTCAATAAAGTGAATACATTTTTATTTATACTATATACATACACTTTTACAAATCGAACTGAGACACGACTGTATGACGTTGATTATGACTTTGACAAAGAGAATATAACCACTACGTTGCGAGACATCTCTGTCATTGTTATTTAAAAAAAAATTGTTTCGTTCGATCAACGCAATTTCTTTCTATCATTAGACCATGTGCTCTATACCTTGTCCCATACAACGTAAGAGTTTTAACGGACAAGTCTTTCTACGTTCCTTAGTATATCTTTTTCGATCATTCATTACTTTTCCAACATAACACTACTAGTTGTTTACGTATCGTTTTGTTGGTTTTGATAATGTGGAATAAGGTATACATTATTTTGTGTCATTGTGCTTATAAATATCATGTTTAAAATCTGTTAATCTACGCACATATCATTAGTGCTCTAAAATGCTTTCAGAAACCGTCGGTAATGACCAGCATTATTACAACCAATTTTACTATGACAACTTTCTTGTCTGTGGTAGTAGGTAAAATCTGTACTGTAATGTTATTTATTACAGTACAGATTATCGGTATCGTTATGAGTTTAAATTTGGAACAGCTGTCAAAACTCAAGTGGGTCTCTAGTCTAGTATCTATAGATATTAAAACAGTTACCGGTACGAAACGTCAATTTATTATGTTTTTTCATTTTACTTTTTAACATTTTTTTCTTTTTTACTTTTTTAACTTTTTTTTTAACTTTTTTCACTTTTTTCCGTTTTTTTATTTTTTGCACGTTTTTTTTACTTTTTGTCACTTTTATTCCTTTTTTACCTTTTTCTTACTTTTTTCACTTTTTTTAATTTTTTTTGCTGTTTTTTTTTACTTTTTTCACTTTTTTTTTACTTTTTCTAACTTTTTTTAACTTTTTTTTCAATTAAAAAAAAATCACTTTATTTTTCATTTTTTTTTCACTTTTTTTTTTTTTCAAAGATAACTTACAGGTAGCACTCGTAGCAATGCAGGTCATTTTCCTACGGCTTCTGAACCCATCTTAGAGTACTTATGATATGTGTTTAGATAAAGTAGTGTATGCAACTGTACATAATAAGGCCTCTCATTATGTATCAGTAGCATAAACTACTATTGCAGAATAGGTGAAAAACTTAAGTAAAACCCCTTTTGCTGTAGCGGTGAACTGTTCGAATAGGCATTTGTTTTGTTTCCATTACTCAAATATGTAACGTCTCAACTTACATACAAGAAGGGGCCTTACTTAAGTTGTTTACCATAAGAGCTGATTTATTAAAAACTTACCTAAAGAAGAGAGGCCACTGCGCAACATTAGCAACCATCTCTCGGTCAGTGATTGGTGGCAAGTCCGTGAACATATAGTACATAGTGATGCTAAATACTACAACGATGAGGATGTTCGCCAGAGCAGAAATAGGGACCAAGAACTTGAGGTTTCTGATTTGGCACACTAATACCAGGGGTACTAAGGTAAGTACGCAATATGTTTGTATCGATAGTTGCAGATCCGGCAGTAGAACGTCTAGTACCTGCAATAAGTAATACAGTACTTAGGCGACAACAGTAAAAATATTATATTCTTATATTACCAATAAACAAAACTCAAGAAAAATCTTGGAAAACAGCACGATTCTACTTATTTTTGCGCAAAGTTCAAAAAATCAACGCTGTTTTATAAAGTGGATCTAATATAAAGCGGATTATTCGAACACTGGCAGCAATCCTACGATGGCCATATATCCAATACGATACATGCTGACGCATTCATATTTTTATGGAAGACGAAGGCTCATACATATAGGCTGTTAGCCAGAAGGTATAACAATACGACTTCTATCTTCCTTTGAAAAAAACGTTTGTGTTTTTGCCATGTCTAAGTAATTTTTGGATCCAACTTTAAACGTGTTAATCTCTAGAAATTTTTGCTTAATCCTTGAAAGTAATTAGTTGCTTAAATAATACCCGAGATTGTATCAAAGTTAAGGTTTCATTTATGGTTAATTTGTATTTTGATTACATTCTAAAATTATTAAGTTTGGGGTGGTTGCGTGGAGTCAAAAATGTATTGAGAAGTGCACTGTACGAGTGCATCCCACCTCTGCTTAAATAAATAGTCAGATTGCGAACAGAATTAAAGTAAAAACCGGCCAAGTGCGAGTCCGACTCGCGCACGAAGGGTTCCGTACCATTATCTATAAAAATATTTATTTTATTCTGTTTTTAGTATTTGTTGTTATAGCGGCAACAGAAATACATCATCTGTGAAAATATCAACTGGAACTATCACGGTGTCAGTGAGATACAGCCTGGTGACAGGCAGGCAGACAGACAGACGGACGGACAGCGGAGTCTTAGTAATAGGGTCCCGTTTTACTCTTTTAGTACGGAACCCTAAAAACTAACAAATAAGAACAAAACCACAGAATAAGGTCTAATTTATGAGAAATGGATGGCATTCATGCCAATGAACTTGCGGGCATAGACTGGAACTTAATATTTTATAGAAGTAACCTAAATAATAAATACATACCTCTTTAAAGGATGATCCGATGAACACGACATAAACACACAGGACACTTAGGTATGTCAGAAATATTGAGAAGTCGACCAGCTGCCTAAAAATAAAAGGAACTAATGTTAACATATGACAACAACTCCTGAAGTATCCCTAAACGTAAATCTAACATTTGATTATAATTATATTTCCGCTGTACTCCATTTCGGACAGTTTTAGACAGAAGAGGATAATGTTATCTGCAATGAACAATAGCTACGATAGCAGTATCGTAGCTATAGTTCATCCCGAGGGATGTGTTCTTACTGAAGTGTTGAATGGGAAACTGTTTTGTTCGACCCTGCGCGGTCGCTTTTATTTTATTTTTATCCTCTACAGTAATTTAGAGAGTACAAAGATACAAAACATCTGATAAAATGTACCGCTAATCTTAACCTATCGCTATATTATCATTATCACATTGTCTCTATCTTTTAACCTATATAGCCATTGGTAGAGTCCATCCACTCTAAGTCTGCATTCAAATTATTTGGCAACACCACCTTAACCGCAAAAGTTCCATAGAAATATGACAGTCAACGTGTTGCCAATTTATTTGTTGCGTGGAGGAGCCATCTCTAGAAGAGCCATTGAATTGTACGAGTAAGTGCTCTGCTCATTCATTACAATTGCATTAAATCGTTACAAACATGTCAAATAAGAGAAATAAGGAATACAACAATTGAGAAAAAAAATGGAATAAGTGATGGCATACATTATTGGGATACACAAATTAAATTAAACCCAGGTTATCAATTAATCAAATATCTTACCAAAGTGTTCTCAAAAACGGCTCTCACCATTTGGATCAAAAAAAATTTTTTTATTTAAATTTTGAACTGTTTATTTTCAGATCTGTGCTTAAGGCGACGTGAGCTCCGAAAACGGATTTAAAAAAAATCGTAGCTCTTGTTTGGATTATAATACGGCTGCCTTAAATTTAATTAGCAATCTTGAGGCCTTTCTCGAGGGAAATCAGCTATTCGAATCCTGAGTTTTTGACTTTCGCTCGATAGAAAAAAATCACGAACATAGGTCTAAAATAAACTTTAAAAAAATCTAACAAATTATGCACAACAGCTAAACATATTACAATTGGTTCTTAAAATCGGCAATGTCATGTTTGAGGGAAATCAGCTATTACTTTTTTATTTATTAAAACGCACAAAGAAATAAAATTAAAAAACATGATATCCGCGCTACCAAACACGCACTTCCATCTCGCTCACGCTTATGCTCAGTGAGAGGGAGAGAAGACCACGAACCTACGTCCCCTTAAATTACATACATGTTACATTTAGTACAATCTTTAATATTTAAGATTATCAAATATCAAATTATTTAATATCAAATTTCGCATTTAGTGGGGCGAGAAATCGATCTAGCTGGGTCTCATGTCTGGGAAAATTAGTTTTCTCCGTATTTCCGCCCAGGGACTACCAGATAAAGAGACAAAAAGTAACAAAAAACTGTAACCCGACTACGGGCAATTAACTGCAAAAAACATTTTTTTTCATACGAAAGGTAGCCTATGTAACCCGGAGCATAATTACGAATCGAGTGACACCTCATTAATCAAAGTCGTTTTAGTATCTTAAACGCTACGGTGGTGGAACACACGTAAATACAAACGTAGTAGACTGCTAAAATCAAATCCCTTCCCTATGGCTCTGCCATAGTTGGGCAAAAAATAAAATAGCTACTAGGTATTCCATCGACAAGAGCGAAGCTCCTAAATATTAATGATGATCCAGGTTTTGTGCTTTCAATTGAAACCCAGCTCCAAAGTATTATGTACAAAAATCTATTGATATCGATGCCCTAGATTAGTTATCGGATCTCGATAATCTTACCATTCAAGCGAATCCGTAGCGGCAAAACGTTTGAAAGGCCTAGGATATCGTTTCAGAGGATCTGTTTTATTGAGTAAGGTACTAACGAAGAGATGGAGTGCCCACTAATAGACTAGCCGTTGGTAGGTTTTTTTTTTATTTGGTCCACTCGGTAAAGTACCTATCACGCAGGCAGCATTACCACGCGCAGCGATAAACACGTACCGTTTCGAAGGAGCGTTAGGACAATCCAACTGTCATTTTCCCATTCAAAAGTTTACATTTAGATCTACCTGAGGGGTAATCACGTAACGTTTACAATTTAACTCCCATTTTTCCATAGAAAAAGTGACATTTAAATCAACCTGATGCGCGTACAATGCGTTACGTAATCGACTAATTAAAGTAAGTAAAGCCCTTGCCAGACAAAGAATGAACTACTTTGGTAACGGTTACCCGCAACCAAAGGAATTCAAGGTGCTCCCGGCGAACTGCATCATCCGCTTTGTGGAAATGATGGAGCAAGCCTGGGAGCAGGTATAAAGGAGAGGGCAAATGCACAAAAGATCCCACTGGGTCGAAGTGCATCCGAAAGGGCCCTCACCTAGATAAGATAAGATAAGATAAGACCTATAAGCACCAGTTGAAAACGAAAAAAATGTAAACAAGTAAACAATTTATTGAATCTGACATATGAAATGTCAAATTCAATACAATGTTTGTTTACATTTATTTCGTTTTCAACTGGTGCTTACTTTAGCTGGATTGGCACCTTTAAACGTTCGGCAAGTGCTTTAATTTGATTTATAAGAAGGATAGTGTGCGTCCACACTCATCGCGTCTCCACCCTCAACTATGGAACCGGCGGTTATTCGTGTTTCGGATGATCAATGCTTCCTGCGTCTGTGAGATGGCATTCTGGACTCGGACAGTACTCGTACTGTTAAGATTTTTTTTTTCAAAATAAAGCGGTGTCGTTAAAATAATCCTTTATACTTTCTGATAGTTTGAACGGAACCCTCGGTGCGCGAGACAGACTCGCACTTGACCGGTTTTTTTTTAATAGAATCATTGAAACGACCGTGTTAGGTACTTCTATATTCTAAGGTCAACCCCACTATGTCAGAAAGGTAATATAATCTAAACTGTCAATGTTATGTGTATAATAATTTTCATTTGAGCAACTTACTCGTAATTGTAAAACAATTGATTGACCCCTTATTACCCACAAAAGTACCTCCTTTCTAACTCACATTAAATACTCCCTTTTGGCTTTATTCATGTAATAGGGAGAAAGTTGCTATCTCAAATCTATATCTATACCAAATTTCAGTTTTTTATGCCAAAGGGTCTTTTAGAAAACTATCTATGCCAGGATGCGGCCAGACACCGAGTGATCGCATAAGCATAAGTGCTCCATTAAACCAAAATATGAAAAAAGTATGAAAATAAGTATATTTCTGATATCTTTTCTTTCTTTTATTATTATGTTCGTCTACATGTCATTGTCTTGTGATAACTGATAATTTATTACTAGGTTAAAGAAACGGCGCTTTGATTTACTATCTTAATTAATTTATGTTTGATTGCAATTTAAGCCAAATTTAAATTAATTAGTCTGCCTAATGTTGTTAATTAATTAAAGGAAATTGAATGTAAACGGTGTTTTGCAAGGGAGTTTTTTATAAATTACGACTAAATACGAATATCCTGAAATGATTCTGTCGAGGATAAAAATACATTTTGTCAAACTTGCAATGAAATGTTGACATGACTTACTTCAAATTAGGTCCGGAAATGTAAAGGAATTTCGTACAACCTTACACACCTAGGCCTGCAAAGCAAACCGTCTTTTGTTTATAAACGTCAAATTGTGACAGAACGTCTTGGCATTCAATCACCAAAAAAAAGAAAAAAAGATAAGGACTAATGTTAATGTCACCGGGTAAAACGTTGCTTCAAACAGGTTAAAAAAAAGTTTGGCGCGTAATTGAAAAAAGTTTTCTTTTCTTGTTGGCCGCATTTGTCAATAAAAATTCGTGGTTCGTAATTATTTTGAAACTTTCTAATAAAATCCATCGATTTCGTAACGAGTTCGGACGAAAACGATATGGAATTGAACTGTACGCCTCCGGTATTGCGATGAATAATTTACTGCCCCCGAAATCAAAAGTTAGGTACATGACGGCGTATGAAAATTTCATAAAAACTATAAGTGTTTTCTTTGTTGCAGTGCCTCGTCTATATAGTTAGATATAAGTTCATGTAACTATAAACTAATATTTAATTTAGGGAATAAGCGGAATATTTGTTAGTAAGAAATGTGGGACACAATTATAGGTTATGATGTGACAGCACTGACAGCTATCAGAAACGTATTATTTAGTTTTACGAATAAAACAAATTGACTACTTTTTAATTCATTGCAAGTTTGGGAAAAGCACTATACAAATCTCGGCGAGAAACGGGGTTGCCGGCCGCGTATCCCTATCTTATATCTATTTGGCCTGCAACCCTTCGTTTCCCGGCCTCTATGCAGTTTTCACTAACACATAATACTTAGGTAATAGGTAAGATTACCTATTACCTAAGTGTTATTTTTCATAGACATCGAATGTCGATAGATATGAGCTTATAAATATCAGAGTAAGCTTTTTAGAGAGTTAGGGCACAGAGGAAAGTAATATTACTCATATTTGTGCCCTCCACTTTACGGAAGACCGCTGCTACAATAACTCTAATAAGATACTGGTATTTATTGCTTATAAAGGGTGGATTTTTATGAGTATCCAAAGTATGTTAATCCTTATACATAATTAGGATTTAGGTACGTGTTTTTTTCTTTTAGTATACTAAAATACTAAACGGTACTAAAATATTGAGCACCTCAAAGTTGTCTCAAAATAGTACATTTTACAACTAGTGTGAAAAGAATGTCTTTTTACCACTAGTACCGAGGTATCTTGCCACGAGCTGAAAGCGAGTGGCAAGACTCGGTACGAGTGGTAAAAGACATTTCACACGTGTTGTAAACGACGTTTTTTAATACAATTGCGAAAAAATAATAAATTAATATTCGTCATTTATATATTAATGAATTCTTTAATAGTACATTTTACAACTAGTGTGAAAAGAATGTCTTTTTACCAATAGTACCGAGGTATCTTGCCACGAGCTGAAAGCGAGTGGCAAGACTCGGTACGAGTGGTAAAAGACATTTCACACGTGTTGTAAACGACGTTTTTTAATACAATTGCGAAAAAATAATAAATTAATATTCGTCATTTATATATTAATGAATTCTTTAAATAAATTTATATTATTGTACCTCGATCTCAACTGTTAGTGGCTGCATCGAAACTTCTGCTTGCGTATGCGCTCCTGGTACCTATAGGTGGACCGTTTAACTCGGTCCTCGCCTGCGCGGCGCGCGGGTGCAGGGGTATGACTATAACGGGCTGCGGGCGACGTGCGGAAGGCAAACCCCGGCGCCCGCACCCCGTTATCGTCATACCCCTGCACCCGCGCGCTGCGCAAGCGAGGAATGAGTTAAGCGGTCTACCTACAGATGCGTACATTTTCAGCTTCAAAAATGACTTTCATACTAACGCGATCAAAAATAAATACTCCTAGTATTCGTAAGCGTTTTTAATTTCATAATTTCCAAGTAAAAAATCTAATATAAAATTACTGCGTTTCGAAAGTATAGTTTGGAACTAAAAAGTAAAAAGCACTAGTGCGAGAAATTGAGCTTCTCGCACGCTACGCAGCCACAAAAAGTACCACTTTTTGAGCAACTGTATTAAAAATAAATTTATATTATTGTACCTCGATCTCAACTGTTAGTGGCTGCATCGAAACTTCTGCTTGCGTATGCGCTCCTGGTACCTATAGGTGGACCGTTTAACTCGGTCCTCGCCTGCGCGGCGCGCGGGTGCAGGGGTATGACTATAACGGGCTGCGGGCGACGTGCGGAAGGCAAACCCCGGCGCCCGCACCCCGTTATCGTCATACCCCTGCACCCGCGCGCTGCGCAAGCGAGGAATGAGTTAAGCGGTCTACCTACAGATGCGTACATTTTCAGCTTCAAAAATGACTTTCATACTAACGCGATCAAAAATAAATACTCCTAGTATTCGTAAGCGTTTTTAATTTCATAATTTCCAAGTAAAAAATCTAATATAAAATTACTGCGTTTCGAAAGTATAGTTTGGAACTAAAAAGTAAAAAGCACTAGTGCGAGAAATTGAGCTTCTCGCACGCTACGCAGCCACAAAAAGTACCACTTTTTGAGCAACTGTATTAAAAAAGACCAAGTTTGTTTAGTTCCTGGTGTTGGCTTCATTATACGGCGATTTGTGCTTAAGAGATTTTCTTTTGCCGAGTTGGTCCTTGCGACTCAAATTCTCAAAGATGGACTATCGACTATCAAAATTTCTGATGTAAATTTTGGGATGGGGGGTGGCTTACCCCGAATTACCTGGCGATATTTATTAAGCTATAAGGGCAAGCTTGATATCATTTTCGTATAAATCAAGGACGCCGAATTCATTCCTGATTTTAACTTTTTTCAACGTAAAAAGGCAAAAAAATTAAAGAAATTTAAATTTACATAGTCTTGTTGTCTTAAAATATCTTTATAACTTTCTCTATCTATCTAACTATCTATTAAACATTGCAAAAAATACCCATATGATTTTTTAGTCTGAGTATTGTGCGTGCAAAAAAATAATTACTTTCCACGGAACCAAAATCACAATAAATGCATTTAGCTATTATGGCAACCAAGGATGCCAAATTTATTCCTGGGGGGTAATCACGTAACGTTCCGAACGCGCGTCGGTACAATTTAACTGTCAATTTTCCATATAAAAAGTGACATTTAGACCTACCCGACGTTCGTACAATGTTTTACGTGATCGACCTACTGATATTTAATTTGCATTTTTTTAACGAAAAAAGGTTAAAACTGAAAAAATACGAAAATAAAAATTTTCATCTTCTTTTTAGGGTTCCGTACCAAAAAGGTAAAAAAGGAACCCTTATGGTGCGACTCTGTCCGTCTGTCCGTCCGTCTGTCACAACGTTAAATATCTCAGGAACTACTTAAGCTATCAATTTGAATTTTGGAACAACTGTTAAAAGGGTTAAGACACGTGTATGGAAAATAAAAAAAATAAGTATACATTTTAATTTTCTGTTTAAATGACGACTATGAAGGGGGATTAAAAAATCAAAGTCTAGTGAATAGATCAATTGGGGTATCATATAAAAAAGGGCTTGAGTTGCGCTTTCTAAAACCAGTTTTTTTTTTTTTCTACAGTGGTTAAATTTTGATTTATTAAGGAAAATGTAGAAAAAAATACCATTCCCCCCCGTTATCTCCGAAGTTTACAAAGCGAAAATTCTGAAATAATTACATATGATTAAGAATAACATAAATAATACAGAAAAAATAAAACGATATCTCTATCTGGGTTAATTTTTTTTATTTATTAAAAATAATTTCTTAATTTTTGTGATTTACTTATTTTTGTATGTAATTTTTTATATCTTCAAATTCCTATCAGATTATCGGTAAAGTCCCGTCTTGCAAATAAAAAAGAAATAATTTAAATCGGTATGCGTGATAAAAAGCTATCGCTTATAAACAAACATACTAGGTTGTAAGTTGTTAGTACCAAAATGCAGAAGGCGCTTTGCAACGGTAACTTCTACTATGAGCTGTTTTTTAAGATTGTTCAAGAATGAATGGGGTCCTGACATGACGGGTATGGTGTATGAAAGTTTGTACGGAACACTCGGTGCGCGAGTCAGACTCGTACTTGACCGGTTTTAAATACTCTTATAACTTTTTTATTTAATTATAAGACAAAAACATAATACAAATTTGGAAAGCCCTATAGTTGCACGATGTTAAAACTACCAATAAAAGTTATTGATTTTATTGTGCATGTTAAAATAATTACTTTCAACCAAAGATAATATCTTTGTTTCAACCGAACCAAGATCACAACAAAAGCAAAGCCTTGTGTTCGACCACAATCTCAGGTGATGGGAAGCTACGATGTGGTCTAAATGGAAGCATGCTTGCTCACAAAATACTAAAATGGACTTTCCTTTTTACAAGCTTTATATTAACTTGACCTATTCGTATGTATGTATGTGTATGTAAGTTGTCCGTCAAAATTTGCAATCGATTTTTCAGTCACTTGCCGTTATCTGATTGAGCTGAAATTTTGGGTATTGGTATAGTCTGGACGAAAAGTCAATATTAAGGTACCATCGAGCTGATCTGATGATGGAGACAGAAGGTGGCCATGGGAGTTCAGTATTTGACCGACGAAACCCCTTTGAGTTTGGGCTCGTTAGAATCGTCTCAATGAGTAGTTGATGATGGTATGCGGAAAAGTACAGTCGGCAATAAAAGCTTGTACCAATTTTTTTTTTTCACAGCAACTTATTTCCTTTTATCTCAAGTTTTTTATATGAAATGGTGTAAATATTATTCTTTGAATGAATTTGTCATCTTTCGTTTATTCGAGACCGACACCAAGTTGAATGCAATACCTAGCCTAAACAGAAGCTATTATAAAATTAACACATTATTGTTAACCGACCCCCTCCCCCCCCCCCCCCCCCCCCATCTTCCTGCATCAAAAATCAAGATGGCTCCCCTTCTTAAAACGGTCTGGGGGTTCTAGTCCAGGCAATGAACTGACAACTTGTATGGAAAAAAATTAAATTTGGAAATAATTTATAATAGCACATTTTTTCTATGTAATGGATATACCTAATATCAATTAAATAGTTACCTAGCGACAAAACCCAACAAAATTTCAGACATCAAAAAAATGATAACTTAACAAGGTTCTGAAAAGCTAGCAACATGCTGAGCAGGGTCCATTTCGTGACAAAATGTGTCTTATATTATTTATTTTGTATGTGTTTTTATTGTTGTCACGAATAAATATTAGAATTTGAATTTGAAAAGTCAGAAAAAATATTAATAAATGGTTTTATCGTTATGTTGGTTCATATACATTTGCTTTATAATAATCAAGATAAATAATAATAATAAAACAATTCATGCTTTATTTAAATCTATATAATTCCTTCCGGATGGAAAGTTTGTAGGATTCTTGCATAAAGCATCATAGAATAATGTTTTAAAATAAAATTAACAAAGAAAACGCTATTATAATATAATACCACCGTTTCACGCCAAATAGGCACAATGGACGTCGACTTGCGGAAAACGCCCAGTATAACTAACTAACTAACTAACGCTATTATAAATGAATGTTTTTCAAAACCGTATTTTGCTAACTAAGCTACGGTGGCCTAGTGGTTCAGGCATGCAGCTGTCAAGCGGCGGTCGTGGGTTCGAATCCCGGCTCGTACGAATGAGTTTTTCGGAACTTATGTACGGAATATTTACCGTTAGCTTTTCGGTTAAGGAAAACATCGTGAGGAAACCGGTCTAATCCCAATAAGGTCTAGTTTTCCCTCTAGGTTGGAAGGTCAGATGGTAGTCGCTTTCGTAAAACTAGTGTCAAAGCGGATCCCTGGCTCCTTTAGGGGCACAACCGGGAATAATAAGGCTAGGAGGACGATGATGATTTTGCCTGGAGTATTCAGGGGATTCACTCTGCCAAAGGAGCTTAATCATCAAACGCCGTATATTGCACTTTTATGTCGTGAACAGATGCCACTAGTTGTCACTATTTACTGCGCGACGGCATCCACCAGTCATTCATAATAACCGTCAGTCACGCCCCCGGGGTATGCCAAATTTCATAGAAATCGTTAGATCCATTTACGAGAAGGTGATCACAAATAACGTATAGACAGGTATTATAAGTATATTTACAAATAATGCTCGTTTAATAGTACTTCCTTGGCCAACGGATTGGAATTGCAATTCAACGAGGAAATGTGGCCAGCCTTATGGGCACCCTTCCCAAGGGCTGTGACCTTGGAGAGGGTATACTAGTAATTAAATGGTTATAATAATATATTTCATTGTATAGTATATTATCAACACGATCTCAAATTAAATTTAATTTGGTCGAGTCAATGCGACACACAATTCTTGGAATCAATTCTAATTTAGGTTAACTCCATTCCTGGTTTATAGAATTGAGATTTAAGTAAAGTGGAATGGAAGACAAATTTTGATAGCGTCGTCAGTGGAACTAATTCGGTTAGTATTCCTTTTGTTCGCCAATCTACAGATTCACGCTCACGGAAAATTCAGCAGAATTCAGTCCCTCTTTGCTTAAATTTGTTACAATTACGAGCTCTTTGTCATCGTTGATACTCAATTAAATGACCTGATTTCCCTAGAGACCCCTGAAACCCGTTGTCTTTACGAAAATTCATCAATACAAATAGCCAAATGTTCCGTATTATGTTAAAATTGTGCAAAGAGATAAATTATAAATCTATACTAAATAATATTATAAGGGGAAAAATCTGTGAGATTGTAGGTTTGTAAGTTTGTATGTTTTGGGTAGGCTCCGGAACTGCCTATCCGATTTTAAAAAGTATTTCACTTGCGTATAGAATAGACTTTCTAGATGGTTATAGGTCAAATTTGTATCGGATTTGCCTGCGTTCTTTGCAATAGGAAATAGAGGAAACATCTGTGGGATTGTACGTGGTTAATGCGAAGTTAAGACTTTGTATGAAAGGGTCAATCTCCGGAAGTACTCATCCCATTTCAAAAATTATTTCACCACTTTACAGAATTGTCCTTTAGAATGGAGAAAAGCTTTTAACCGGCTGCCCCACCTGTGTTCGTTCATTATTATAAAGAAGTTATGTGTGTGAGTTGGAAGCTTTAAAGTTTGTATATAGGGGGTAGCATAAGAAATTAGTCATCCGAATAAATAGTTATTTGTTATGCAAGGCTGCAAAGTTGTTGTTTGGCGCGAGTGCTTGTATTGAAAGCAGGGCTAGCGAAGGATTGTTAGATTGAACCATGAGCGAAGCGAATGGTTCAAAAGTGCATAGCGAGGCTTTCAAGGCACGAGACGCCAGACAACTGTGCTGCCGAGCGAAACACACAACTTTTCACCTCACCACCGCGAGGAAAATTATAAATGTAATGAAAGTAATTTGGATTTTCAATAAACGTTTGTTTACATCTCATCAAAATCAATGCATTTTATAATTATTAAATGTAATACAAACATTTTCGCATCTTGAAAAAGACTCCACGCTTACTTACATTAAAAAAGTCAAAGTATTTTTGGGTAGGTACTAGATACTCACGGGTAAATTAAGGCTCAAATACGCATATTTTACTTTTTCCGCTAACTCAGCAGGCATTAAAATTCATTTTTTGTACTCGTCGATTAAAATATGTGTATTAAGATTTCATAGAGAATACTGCAACGTCACTCTTTTCATAGTTGTAGTCCATGTTACTGTCGAAACAATCGAAATAACTACTTTTCGATACGCTCCAGACAACTAAAATAAATTCGACCAATCACGTGGCTGCTTTACTGAACTGTAATGAATTGGACCAATAGAATCGCTTTGATGTCGTACGCTCGTTGATGTCTTTTAAGATATCAACAAGCGTACGAGCGATGAGCTGCACATCGTTTCAACAGTATCGAGTTTGTTTAATTAGTTCAGTTGACTCGTAGAAAATTAATTTTAATGAACTCGTACAAAAAGTATTGTTCACAATAGTGTTATAATCAAGCTTTTTAATCTCGTACCTTACTTAGGCCACTCAGCAAGCTTCGTGCCCTAAACACGGTACTCGACTAAAAAGCTGTCTATTATAACACGATTGTGAAAAATACTATTATGTATATCTTCTGCGCTAAAATCTATAAACATACCTGTGCTAACTCGGGGCACCTATACTAAAGTGATGTAGCAAAATATTTTATCGATTAAAAAATTATTGATGTTACTGTCAACATCTAAATTTATTCAACATGAATAAATATAATTTATTTTCTCTTCATTTTAAAATAAAAAATAAACAACAAATTAAATCGTGTATTTATTTGTTTATTTTAAAATAGTTTTCAAGGTATATAATTTATATTTTTTCCATATTCGTCGGTATTAAAGCTTGCCGTCTAGATGAAAATGGATGAAAATCTAAACGTCCACAGTGAACAACGGGGCATTCTTAAAATATTTATGACTAGCTGTTGCCCGCGACTTCGTCCGCGTAGAACTTATACTTAGAAAATATAATGCAAACAAACTTCTACTTACCATCTTAAGGGATGATTTCCGAGGCAAAAACTATTCTATATCCTTCGAAGGGTCTCAAATTATCTCTATACCAAATTTCATCTAGGTACATGGATTTTATCCAAACTTTCACCCCCTATTTCATACCCTTAGGGAATGATTTTCGGGATAAAAACTATATAATGTCATTCTTCGGGACTCAAACGACCTTTATACCAAATTTCATCTAAACGGGATTCATCCAAATTGTCACCCCCATTTCACCCCCTTAGGGAGTGATTTCCGGAATTAAAACTATCCTATGTCCTTTCCCAGGACTCAAGCTATCTCTTTACCAAATTGTTTAAAATGGGTTTCATCCGAATTTTTACCCCTAATTTCACCCCCTTAGGGGATGATTTCTGGGGTAAAAACTATGCCATGTCCTTTCCCAGGACTTAACCTATATCTAGACCAAATTTCATCAAAATAGATTACATCCAAATTCCCCCCCCCCCCCTTTTTTCACCCCCTTAGGGGATGATTTCCGGGATAAAACCTATCCTTTGACCTTCCTCGGGACTCAAACTAATTATATACAAAATTTCATCTAAAGCGGTTTAAGTAGCTCCATACAAATTTCCACCCCCAATTTCAGCCCCTCAGATATAAAAACTACCCTTTATCCTTCCCCGGGGCTCAAACTATCTGTATACCAAATTTCATCTAAATCGGTTCAGCGGTTTAGGCGTGAAGAGGTAACAGACAGACAGACACACTTTCGCATTTATAATATTAATATGGAAGTATGGATTATTAGTATGGATAGTATGGGTTCTTTCCGCTTGTCTTCCAAATAGAGGTGTAGCTGTAGACTCACTTCAAAAGAAAGAAGAAACGAAAAACTCATTCAAATATCTCAAAAAATTACGAAGCTACAACCGTTTTAATGTCGCTTGTTAGAGTGAGAAAACGATCAGGGACCGTGACGTCACGATCCTCGAGCGTCATAGTAAAAAACAATCGTTTCATTATAAAGGTGCGTTTTGCGGAAAAGAGACGCAACAAACCCCCTCTTCAAACTTTATACACTTATAACTTAGTGATTACCTATACGAGTATAGCCTCTTGCGTTGTTTTTTTTCGAGATAATACAACATTATGATTATTTTGTTTAGTGTCTACATCCCTATTTTCGATAAGATAAGATAAAATAAGATTTCTTTATTGTCAGAACTGTGTACATTTAGTTGTTTTGGGTAAAATAAAGTCCAACAGCTTGCCCATTTCGGACGTACAATATTAAACTTAAAGCTAGTCAAATATACTAAAACAATAACAACAATAGTATTTCCAAATAATTTTAACCATATTCACACATAAAATATTAATTTAGATCTATCCGACATCCGTATTTTCTTTTAAACCACGAATTTTGGAATTCGAAAATATTTGGGTATCTCTTTCTCTATCGCACTAACAAATGACAGGAATGCAGATATACGAACTTCGAGTTTCGGTTTTTCGTGGTTTGGCTGAATATGCAAAGAGCGCGCGCGCGTGCCATTCAAAAAAACCAAGTTTATATTGTTCGAATTTGTTGTTACATTTGTACAAATTACGCCTTAATTCGACATTTGCGCATATAAGTTCGCATATCAAAATCGATTAATTTTATATTTGCTTTTGGTACCTATGTGTCTCGTCAATGTATATCGTAGACGGGATTAAAATTATTAATAGGCGAAAGAAAGGCAAAGAAATTCCGCCATTTTGTCCGTAGTATTTCTTATTAGTCTGTGATTTTGACGTTTCTTTTAGCTGACAGATGTCGCGGCGATATACTTTAAGAATAATAAATTAAAAATTAAATGAAGTCGTATATTACGGAAAATAAATTAATTGTCGCAGTCGGATAAAAACTATCCTAAGTTGCAGCTGGAATAATAATGTACCTATATAAAATGTTTCATATTTTTCCGTCCATGGGATGCTGAGAACATTCGTACCACAGAAAGCTTAGTTTCAAACTGGCTGATTCTTTTTTTAATTTAGAGATTTATTATAAGTGGAGATGACTTTTGAGTCAAAATAAAACAGATATGATGTGTGTTCAGATATGATATCGAACCTTTTTATAGTAATCGTGAAATTTCAATGAGCACGTGTATTAATATATATCGACATCTTTTTTATCGATATCAAATCCCTAAAACGTGCCCCGAGTTAGCACAGGTATGTCTATAAATAACTTCCATTATTTTGATATTACTGTGGCTTTAGAACAAAACAAAACAATGAAATGTAAGTACACGAGTTTTTTCTTAAATTAACTTTTTAAACGGTGCGTTCCAAATTTGCACGAAGCGTAAAATTTTGAAATGTAAAACTACATTTTAAAATTAGTTATTTGTAAGTCAGTCTAATTATTAATATTTTATGTGTACTTAATTCAAAAAGACTAAGTATTATTAAATTATTTAATGAAAATAATAATAATGAATTATTTGCATTACACCATAAGTTTCTGAACGCAGGATAATGAGCTCTCATTCCTATAGAGAAAGTTGGATCTCGCGATAGAGCGTCACGTTCAAAATTCAAAAACTCTTTCCACGCTAGTGGATATAATGGACTTTTGCACGCAGATTTTGACCGACAAAGCAAGCCTTTTCGAGCCGGTGAGGTGAAAAAACTATTTCCATAGAATGGACCTTCGGCGTTGACAGACTACATTTTGACCCGTGGTTTTTAGTTTGTTTTAGTTGAAATGACGAAAATGCACTTAATAAGGGATTTCATAACTTCTTTTGTTGCTAAATTTTAATTTATTTGTATGAACGTTATCAATGTAAATTGGCTTTACGAATAAATTGGTTATGTTTATGATTAAATATGAAAGGAAAATATAACAAAGAGACGTCATAAAACTGACCGAAGTGTGGCGCGTGTACTGGACTAGCTGTTGTTTATTTAATTCACTGTTTGCTTTGGGCCTACCGACATACCTGCGTAATTGTTTTACAACCGTACTTGGAGACAACAATTTAAGGCGCCGTAGGTCCATGGTCTTCTCTCCCTCTCACTGAGCATAAGCGTGAGCGAGATAGAAGTGCGTGGTCAGAAGCGCGGGTATCATGTTTTTTAATCTTGATTTTTTGTGCGTATAAATAAATAAAAAAGTAATCACTAAGTTCCCTCAAACATGATATTGCCGATTTTTAAAATCAATCTTAATTTGTTTAGCTTTTGTGCATTTTATTTATTTATATAGCCCTTTATTCAGATGCACTTAAACCTAATAACAATATTTAAATTGAAACTTAAAACTTCTATTCTAGTATTTGCTGCTTGCTTATTTTCTGTAGATCTGTTTGCCCATCGGCAAAGGCCTCCTCCAACCTTTTCCATTCATGTCTTTCAAGAGCCACTCTGTTCCACATTACCCCTGCCACTTGTCGAATGTCATCATCCCACCTCTTCTGCGGTGCATAATACGAGGGCGACACTGAAAGTCTTTAGAACTGGCCACTTGTAATAAATATAATAAAAAAATAAGTTCAAAATTTGAAAATGGAACTCTTTCTTAATATTTTTGTGTACGAATTCCACTCGATTGTCATTTGTTTTACGATTTGGCGGCAAATTGAAAATTGTGTGTACTACGTGAGCATGAATTTAACGCGAGAAAATTTTCGAGCAATGATTTTTTACGACTTTCGATGTAATTTAAGTCAACAAGAAAGTTATGATAGACTTCGATTGGCCTTTCACGATGAAGCCCCATCTCGTGCTACTATTTACAACTGGTTTAATGAATTTAAACGTGGCCGCACTGATCTCACTGATGATCTGCGTGAGGGCCGGCCTTCTACGGCGACTACTGAAGATAACATCAGTGTTGTGCGGCGTATGATAGAGACTGACAAAAGAGTAACCTATCAGCAGATTCGTACAAGCTTAGCCATTGGTATGAGTCAAGTCCACAAAATCCTCCATGAACATTTAGCGGTGAGGAAGCTTTGTGCCCGGTGGATACCTCATAATTTGACAGAAGCCCAAAAAGTCCGTCGTGTTGATTGGTGCCGTGAAATGGGTCAAAGATTCAACGGAGGTGACTCAAATGCTGTGTTCGACGTAGTTACGGGTGACGAAAGCTGGATTTACTGTTATGATCCTGAAACTAAAAGACAGTCTGCTGAGTGGGTGTTTCCTTCCGAGGAGTTGCCTACTAAAGTGAAGAGAGGTCGAAGTGTGGGAAAAAAGATGGTGGCCTCGTTCTTCGGAAGGACTGGTCATTACGCAACAATTATTTTAGAGGATCAAAAAACAGTTACTGCGAAGTGGTACACTAACAATTGTTTACCACTTGTCTTGGAAAAAGTTCGAGAAAAACGGCCTCGCAGTAGGATCCTGCTTCACCACGACAACGCCTCATCGCACACCGCCAAGCAAACGATCGACTATTTGGCGACGGCAAACGTGGAATTACTGGGTCACCCACCTTATAGCCCCGACCTTGCACCTTGTGATTTTTATTTATTCCCAAAAATTAAAGAAAAACTTCGAGGAAAACGTTTTATGGACGCCGACGAAGCAGTGGCTGCGTTTCAAAAGGCCGTCGAAGAGACCCCTAAGGACGAGTGGGCAAAGTGCTTTTCTCAGTGGTTCTATCGAATGCAGCGATGTATTGATGTGAAGGGAGGCTATTTTGAAAATATATAATAAAAGTAATAAGTTGCTTGATTGCTCAGTTTTTGATTTTCTAAGAACTTTCAGTTTGACCCTCGTAATAAGCTTTTGTGCATAATTTGTTACAAATGTTTTAAGTGTATTTCAGACCTATGTTCGTGTTTTTTTTTCTATCGAACGAAAATTGCTTAATCACTGATCTCCCTGCAGAAAAGCCTCAAGATCCGTATTTTTTTTATTATAAACAGACGCATTATATTGTTTCAAAAACTCTGTTCGTTTAACTTCGCTGAACCTACGGCGCCTGTGTCGATAATGGTTTGTTTAAAGTACTTTTCGTCATCTAATCTAAAACAAAATATACCAATAACAAAGGTGGGGCCTGGTCGGCAGCTAGTTTAAAATGAAGTAGAATAATTGAACTTTCTTGAATATGGGGATTTATTTTTCATTGCGTAACAATATCTCGGTAATCACTACATAGTATAAAACAAAGTCGCTTCGCGCTGTCTGTCCCTATATATGCATAGATCTTTAAAACTACACAACATATTTTGATGCGGTTTTTATTAATGGATAGAGTAATTCAAGAGGAAGGTTTATATGTATGTATTACATGTGTATTGTACATATAAACCCGTGCGAAGCCGGGGTGGGTCGCTAGTATAATATAAGCGGTCAATTGCCGAATCCGACTCGGCTGGGTAGCGTTCGGGAATCTACGGGACATATTTTCGTCCAATATTCCCCAGTGTCTCAAGAGTGATGACACTGATGACATATGGCACTGAAACGTGGTCGCTTACAACGGGACCGATACAGCCCTCCGAATCGCTAAACTTCAGTGGCAGTGGGCAGGGCAGATTGCACGTAGCACCAATGGCCGTTGGGGTGGAAAGGTTCTCCAGTGGCTACCCCGTACCGAAAGGCACGGCGTGCGTAGGCCAGGCCCCCACAAGGTGGACTGATGATCTGGTAAAGGTCGCGGGAGTCCGCTGGATGCGGGTGGCGCAGCTGTCACTTTGGCACTCATTGGGAGAGGCCTATGTCCAGAAGTGGACGTCTTTCGGCTGATATGATGATGAGGATATGTATCAAATTTCGCTATTCGGGCGTCACGGGTAGGGTGATTACCCGTTCAATGAGATATAAATAGCCTCCTTAATTTTACGACGTGACTTAATATTTGTTTATTATATACAGGGAGGAACACATATTTTGCATGAAAAACGTTCCACTCGCTCTATATTTGTTTCCAACAAACACTAATTTCTAACCTAGATATGGCAGAACCCTTTGTGTATACAAAGTTTCATGTTATTCTAGTATGTCGTTGTAATAACATGAGAACGAAACTACATTTGCATACGTATGCAAACTACATTTGCACGCATATACAATTCAGCATGGAACTAGTGTCTATTCCTGATTCAATACTAACACGAAATGTTATTTTTGTCAGCACGTGTGAGGAACGGTGTTTTTACCCGGGTGGGAATTATTGTAGCAACGTTATGTTTAGTGCTACCTTCCCGTATAAATTAATTATTAGTTAACCGTTAGGTTAACTAATGAATAATAATTGATTCAATAGGGGTGTAGACTCAAAATTGATTATTACTCCAAAATAAAAAAGGCAAAAAAATATGCCTATTGACGAAAATCCTATTCGAATACATATCTCAAAAAATTACGAAGCTGTCGTTTCAATGTTGCCTGTTAGAGAGAGAAAACGCTCCAGGATCGTGACGTCACGATCGTCTAGCGTCATAGTAAATGACAATCGTTTCATATGAAGGTGCGTTTTGCGGAAAAGGGTCAGAACATACCCCTTCTTAAAATTTCTTCTCCATTTGACTACATTTTTAATCCTTTTTCGAGAAATGCAACTTAATTGATTATTTTATTTAGTGACTACACCCCTATTCTAAAATTGAAGCTAATTACTGCTCACGAAATGCCGTGTCGATACAAATACAAACCCGATAGAGTTTAACGACACTTAGATTTAACGAAATGTATTTTTTTTCATTAACCGACAAAAAAAAAGGAGGAGGTTATCAATTCGGTTGTATTTTTTTTTATGTGTGTTATCTCAGAACTCCGTCATTTATGAACCGATTCGTACCATTCTTTTTTAATTGAACGTATATGTTTCCAGGTTAGTCCCATTGTTTTCAAAACTCCAGTTCAATGATGGGAACCATGAGGAATTGAGGGAACTCCTCAAATATATAAGGCACGCGTGTAGTAATTTCGGTGTTTTCTATTATAACTCGTGTAATTTACATCCGGAAATCATAAATTTGGTGAAGTGTAAGTGATGATGAAGATCACAGATGGCTTGTGGAACTTGTCAATGATGTACTTCAAACTATAAAAGTACGTCACCGATTCTGATATCATTTCGTTGAAATAACAAACAAAGAAGTGCTAAAGGTGATTCTGAGATCCTTGAGAAAATGACGGCGGTCCTCAAATATTATCGGCCCACATACAGCGATTTGGTTAATTGGTCTAAAAATCAACGCATTTGTTTCGGGGGAGTCGGTTTTTAAGCCTGAGCCGAAGGCGAAGGCTTAATGGAGACGAGAAGTGTAATGACCAATGCTCACGTGTTTCATACGACGTTTTTCAACACATTTGCGAGGAAAAAAAAAAAAAAAAAATGAAAATGTTAAAAGATATGTAATGAAAAGGCACTAGTGCGATAATGTAATGTAAAAGTCACGGCATGGGTAATATTCTGCATTATTTTGCTAATATTTAAAAAGATATGTAATGAAAAGGCACTAGTGCGATAATGTAATGTAAAAGGCACGGCATGGGTAATATTCTGCATTATCAGTGTAAATACGCTGTAATAAGACCTACATTACGAGCAGGTGTGTTGAAAAGAATTGGTTAATAAATGACGGAGTTCTGAGGTAACAAACATTAAAAAAATATATATAATAATAATAATAAAATAAAAAAAATACCTCCGAATTGAGAACCTCCTCCTTTTTTTGAAGTCGGTTAAAAAAGACTGTTCCCCTCATAAATGTTTAATTTTATCTTGATCAAAGTAAAAGCACATAATTAAATAAAAACTTAATTAAATGCCATGGTATCATTCTCAACTTTACTTTGTTTCCTTTTTCAAATAAAGTACTTAATTGGAAATTAGTTGTACTTCCAGTAAAATATTTAAAAAATATGAATACTTACCTAACAAAGTTGCCATATGACTGTAGCTTCTTCGGTCCATGAGTAAAAGCCGCGCCGCAAGTCTCGGCGAAACTCAAACACGGTTTTTTGGCATCAACGCATACTTCTTGCGATGTTCTGACCTAAATCATAATTAAAATTGAAATACATACATACATAGATTCACGTCTTTATTACCAAAAGGGTTTGGCAGAGCACATGAGACTTGGTATAAAAATAGCTACAAAATGTGATATCGCAGTGATAGGTTGCTAGCCCATCGCCTTTTCCGACACACACAGGAAGAAAGGGGGTGGTGCTATTCTAACGGTTCTAACCCGACACGGGTAATAAAAATATAACACAATAAAATAAACATTGCATTAAGTAAATCTAAAAACATTTTATATTTTGGGCGTCATTCAACAAGTTAGAAGAAGATGTCGTTCAAATCGGTTGACGTTCCACAATGCCTAAAGACTCGTCTCTATTATCAGTGTGTCCTTCACCCTTAGCGTGGGATTGAAGTGAGTCGCGTCTACTATCGACGCTACCGCCTATCGTCAAGATGTAGTATCCACCAGTAGTCTATACACCGCCCCTGGTGGTCACTCATAGAACTAAAAATCCAAACTGTAAAGTGAGGCACTTATACATTACTTAATTCGCGATCGACTTGACGTTCGTTCACGATTTTCCAATATTCAACCTTATATCACTAGCATTTATCGTTTTAATTTAAATGTTTG
This sequence comes from Epinotia brunnichana, assembly GCA_963854355.1. Classification (NCBI taxonomy): domain Eukaryota; kingdom Metazoa; phylum Arthropoda; class Insecta; order Lepidoptera; family Tortricidae; genus Epinotia; species Epinotia brunnichana. The sequence continues at coordinate 14,628,590 of OY977940.1, read as the reverse complement.
TCGGTTATGACATTACAGAATACGCGCATCTCGACGTCGACAGTGTCGACTGTCGATACAATATGGCGGCGCGGGGGCCATTTATTTGCATTTTTAAATACAAAATACGCGACTATCTAATTTTGCGGATATATGTTGTCAATTCAAAACCCTTATTTTTATAAGTTCTTTATTTTAGATAAATTTCGATCGGATCTACGGTAACTCTTGAAGGAATAATACGATATCACGGGCCATTTTACAAGTGAAATAGTAAACTACAGTCGCGACGGTATTCTTCGATTCGAAATGTCTCACACTACCGATTGGTAGTACGAATCGAACGTTAAATTACGCATCGAAAACTAAACGCAAAATGCCTAACGTTTTGCAGTTGGTTTCGTAGTCCAACGGCAGTGTGAGTTACAAGTTTGACGGGTCGAATCGAAGAATACCGTAGCGAGATCGAAATCTATTCGAAGCGCGTTTATTCGATCTCGTATTAGTTACGTAACGTTAAGTAGGTTACGATTGTATCTCACAATAAGGGTACTGCTAGTCGATTGCGTAATGCACTGTACGCGCGTCAGGTGGATCTAAATGACATTTTTTGTATAGGAAAATGACAGTTGAACTGACGTGCGAAACTGAGACATGGACGCTAACAAATGAGGCTGTGCATAAAGAGCGGTTAGCACAGAGATCCATGGAGCGCACCATGCTCGGCATTAAGCTACAAGCCCGAGTGAGGAATGTTGAGATCTGACGTCGCACTAAGGTGTGTGACGTAGGAGAAGTCGTCACTAAACTCAAATGTAGTTGGACAGGGCATATTGTCAGGCGGCGTGGCGGTAGGTGGACCAATACGTTAACAGATTGGTGGCCAATTACAGAAAAAGAAGCATCGGTCTTCCACAAGCTCAATGGGTTGACGACGTAAAAATACCGCCGGTCATTCATGGATGAGATTAGCACGGGACCGGGATAAGTGGCGTACTCGAAGAAAGGCCTATGCTCATAGCAGTGTGCGATCATAGGCTGATAATGATGAGGATGATAAGTTTACGGATCTTCAACTAATTGCCACCGCTTTTATTAAATCCTGTGTTTGATGTGTATAGCTTGGACACCCGTGTCAGTAGCAGAGTGTAAGTAGGGTAAGAACAAGATAAATGAAATGAAACGGTTTGTATCTTTATTTTTGTCTTCAACAGTTCATATTTCACACAGATTTTTAAATTGTGCTTGACTAGTAAGTATGTAGGTACATATAGCCGAGCCGCGCGGGCAGGCGCACCAACCTGCTTGGTAGGGCACCGATGACGCGAGCAGTGCGTGCCCACCCTCAATCGCATAGCGGAAAATATTGATTTGTTTTCGTGTTCTCTGAATGAATTCACAAAGGCAGCATTGCTCGTAATATGTAAATATGTTATAAGAGTACTACGTAAAAAAAAGTTATATTATAAAATAGTTACACTGTTGTCTTAGGTTCGATGCCTGGTGTGGATAATAAATAAATAAAAATAAAAATATATAATTTAACCAATCCAAATGTAACACGTAAAAGAGAGATTTCAACCCCAAATACCAAACAAATAAAACAAATAGACTTTTTCTAAACAACTTACTTGTTACTGGGAAAACAACCCTTAATTTGATATACCTAAACCTCTCCTAGCGGCAAATGATCGTAACTTTCCATAAAGGCTCTCTGATGAGGCCCATTCTTACGTTAAACGAGTTCTTTTGTTTAAAAAAACTAGCCGATAACAGTGATTTTCAGTGTTAAATTAATCAAAAATGTGGTAAATACCGACTTTATTGCGAGGTCAGGTTAGGTTAGATACAACTTTCTAAGGGCAACACCAGTCAGAGAGGCTGGGGGGGTAGAGAGGTGGCACTGGACTTTAAACATATAGCCAACTCGCCACTTAGGTGTGCACATCTCTACCTTCGAGTAACAGCTCTTGCAACTCCACTCTGGCCAGCCAGTTAAGGCAAGCCAGAGGTGGGGGGCCTGTCCAACCATCCACCCGATCGACTTAGCCTGACCACAAGACTCCCCCAGGAGCACTCAGGTATTATTATTATTATATTTATTTTAAAAGGCCTATCGAGTGATGTGCCACACGTGGACATTCGATGTTTTTCTTTTTTTAGGGTTCCGTACTCAAAGAGTAAAACGGGACCCTATTACCGAGACTTCGCTGTCCGTCCGTCTGTCTGTCACCAGGCTGTATCTCAAGAACCGTGATAGCTAGAGAGTTTAAATTTTCACAGATTATGTATTTCTGCTGCCGCTATAACAACAAATACTAAAACCAAAATAAAACATTTTTTTAAGGGGGGCTCCCATACAAGAAACGTGATTTTTTTGCCGTTTTTATAGATAATGGTACGGAACCCTTCGTGCGCGAGTCCAACTCGCACTTGGCCGGTTTTTTGACTTGCAGTTACATGTATGGAGTGCACCTCTAAAAGAATATTTTTTTTGTCATTTCATTAGAGAATTATGTAGCGGCTAATAAAATACACCTATGCTTCAAATTTTATTCAAATACACTATAGTTTTTGAGTAAAATGCCTATGACATACGGACAGACGGACAGGCGGGCAGACATGACGAAACTATAAGGGTTCCGTTTTTGCCATTTTGGCTACGGAACCCTAAAAAGGCCCTCTAGGCATTGTACCGAGTATGCTGGCGGTATTTCCTCATTGAACTGCAATGCTGATGCGTTGCACGAGAAAACCGCCAGCTCTTCGATTACCAGTTATGATGATACTAATGCTGAAATAACTCTAGATTCTCTAAAACCTATAGTTAAATTCAAAATTGATACTCAGAAGCTTAAAAACTACTAACTTGAAATTACTTACAAAGTTGAGGAAAGCCTCGTTTTCGACCATGTTTTTCTACTATGTCGCTGAACCGAAGTGTTATGTTTTGACACTCATTAGATGCATAATTTCATGTTCTTTAATTTCCTAGTGTGTAACTTTTCGCTAGGATGCACCGTATAGAAGCTACGAGTGAGAAACCAAAAAAGGTCACAAGATTTCGAAGATTTGTGGCTGCCAAAAGTTGTCCCAGATATCTCGAGTAACCTTTTTTGATATTTGCTCGGTTGTATCGATGTAAACAATATTAAAAAAATAACTTCTACACCACCTTTTGCAACGTACCTCCCCGTGCTTTGAACCCCTACAGACTGGCCTATTAGGTCCAATAGTTGTAATAAACTTTTGTTTCTATAAAAGTGGAAGGATTCTATGTATTGGTTAATGGTGTTTTTAACGGTCTCCGTAGCCCAGTGGGTAGTGACTCTGCCTACGAAGCTGGAGGTCCCGGGTTCGAATCCCGATCAGGGCATTTATTTGTGTGTTTATCACGAATATTTGTTCCTGAGTTATGGATGTTATATATGTATATAAGTATCCATATGTATTTATTTATTATATATATCATCGCCTAGTACCCACAACACAAGCCTTACTGAGCTTACCGTGGGCCTAGGTTGATTTGTGTAAGATTGTGTCCCATAATATTTATTTATTTATATTTATTTATTGGTAGCTTTAAATACACTCTTGGACAATCAAAAAAATGCATATTTTTCTAAACTTTCAAGGTCCATATCTTTTTATGATTTTAATTACAATTTATTACAATAATTTGATTGTTAACTATCCATTTACCAACACTACGTTATCAATAAAATTTTAACATGAGGCATCATGCCTATTGTTCTTACCAACATGGCGACAGTGTGAGTGCAGATGAATCCAGCTAGTAAAGTTCCAATGGAACCCGTTAAGAGGCCTGCGTTCTTAAAGGCAGCCGGCATAGCCAGTATACCAGAACCAAGGCATGCTTTCAGCAAGTGAATTATTGAGCCGATAGTTCTGAAACATGAAAGTCCTCTTTATTTAAAACCGAAAGTTTAATTCGCAATAATACTAACATTATCATGTGGGTCCGGAAGCAGATTTTCTTTTGATAATAAATAATAAAAAATTGAGAGTAATTTATCGAGATATTAAATTAACGTCAAAAAATCGGCATGTTTATCATTTACCTATTAGCTGACGGATAGATCAAAAACATAACCGACTTCCACATGACTTAGAAAGTTGAAATTTGGCGTCCGGCTGGGTAATTGTGTGTATACAAATAAAATAGTCAAAAACGGGGAAATTTTACTTATTCATTATTTTAATTATTTATGTTGTTACCTCAGAACTCCATCATTTATAAACCGATTTGAAAAACTTTTTTTTCTTGAAAAGGACTACCGAAGTAATGGGACTACTGTCATCAGGTCAGGGTCAAGATTAGAATCAGGGTCAGGATGATGGAGTACTAGAGAAATCGAGGGAAATCTTCCAATACTATAGGGACACCTATAGAGATTTGGGTACTTTGTATAGTAACTCGTCCGGAAGGAATCGAGAAAATTCTTCAAATATTATAGGCAAACATCGCACTCCAGGAGGCAATTTGCGGGCACGTCAGGTTGGTAAGGTTTACAACATAGATATACATATAAAGTAAAGATACGCCCGTCCGAACAATTCGCTTGACATATTATGTCCTTATTAAAAATGAGTGGCGCGATCTGGTGTACAGACTGCGTACCACACGTTCGGGTGGCCGGAGTAACCTTGTAAGGGGGACTTTTCTCAATATTAATAAAGTGGCTGGCAGTGGTTGATGTAAACATCACATAGAAATAGTGGTACCTATGTAATAAATAAGTAATTATAAATGTGAAAGTGAGTTTGTATATTTACTTTTACGGCTCAACTACTGTACGGTTTGTCACGAAGTTTTGTCAGGGATGCGGCAGAGGATGTTTCCGTAACAAATGTAAGATTTTAGTATATATAAACACTACTTTCTCCAAATGATAGAAAACCACACGGACGATATCTCGGGCGCAATTTAGTGACTTAGGCCACAAAGGCTAAAAATAAATACAACACAAATATGTATTCGTAGTTGCACACTACTTTACAATGTGGCAAATGATAGAATAAGAGCCAAATAACATGACCTTATGTGCCTCTTCGTCAAACAATGAACGACGAATGGACTTGTTAAAGTTGAAAATATTAAAGTAAGTGTTCAAATAAATACATTTCAAACGACTTTCTTTTGTGCATTATTCTAATGCATCTGCTTACCTACATTAGTAGAAGATACGTATAAGAAACAATAACAATCAAATGTATAGCTATTAATTATCAAACCATGTCCATTGTCAATGGTTCCTACACCAGTATAAAAATGACGTCCTTACAAGGTTACTTTTGATTGACTAGCCGTCGCGAACTAACAAAACGTAATGGCACTAGGTAACGAAATAATAATTTTGAAAATGTGTTACTAAGCGATATAAAAGAAACTGACAATACTTACCGATTATAAGATATCCCATGTATTGTTTTTCTTATGTATCATAATTTTTGGACCCTTTTACGGCGCAAATGGGCATTTTGAGACAGTCGGCTCTGACACACTGACAGCTGAACGGTACGGCGTCCTGCCACAGACTAAGGCACGGTGGCCCTCCATTGCTAGTTTAGGGCCACCGCATTGGACGAATCTCGTGCGGGTTGGGCCTATCTTTACTTTATAGAAATAGAAATAGAAAAAACTTTATTGTTTAACTGTGTTACATAGATGGTATTTTATACAAGTGTTAGGTCCCAACGGTTACCCATTTCGGGTGTACAATATTAACTTAAAACTAAGGAAAACAAAACGAATATATAACACAATATTTTTCTTTAAGATGAAAATTCAAAAAAATCTTTTAATGAATAGAAACCATTCTTATTTAACCATGTTTTTAGATTACGTTTAAATTTTACGTCATCCAACATTTTTATTTCGTTAGCTGATTAAAAACTCGAATTTCACTAATAAATGTGCTTTTATCGTAAGTTTTATTTTTTACCAAAGGCAATGTTAAATTGTACCTATATTGACTACGTATATTATTGCGTTGGGAGGCTAGTGTTGTGAAGTAATCTTTGTTACTTTTGACAAAGTTACAGAGCTCATAAATATAAATGCTAGTTAATGTTAAAAAACCTTGCCCTTTAAAAATATTTCGGAGTGATTGCCTGTTGTTCATGCGAAAGATAATTCTCAAGCACCTTTTTTGCAAAACAAAGGTGGACTGTACGTCTGTCGAGTTACCCCAGTATATTACACCATAAGTCAATAAGGAGTATATGTTAGCATAGTACGCAGTAATAACGGCTTCTTGGGAACACGTATCGGCTAATATAGATAGTGATAACATTGACTTGAAATTTTGTTGTTAATTTTTTGTATGTGGTGTTTCCAGGTTAAATGAGGATCTATTATTATACATAAGAAACTAATTGTTTCTATTTCTTCAATTAAAATACCAGATTCCATAACATTTAATTTTGCTGGAATTTGTTTGTGGTTACAAAATTGCATAAGCTTAGTTTTTGTTAAATTCACCGTTAAGTTTATTGATTTTAACCAGCTGACGACAGTTTTTACAGTGTTATTTATATTTTTTTGAAAATCAACATCTAATGTTTCACCGGAAAATAAAATGGTTGCATCGTCGGCAAACATTACGCATAAATTATCCATAACATTTGGTAATTCGTTGACATAGATTAAAAATAAAAGAGGGCCTAGGATACTACCTTGAGGTACTCCGAGTTTTATACTTTTAAAATTAGATCGTACTTGTTCAATAGTTTTGGTATTTTTATTATAAGTATCAATGATAGTCGCCTGTTTTCTGTTCGTTAAATAGTTTTCAAATAATTTTAAAGCATTGCCTCTAATACCTACATTGTTTATATATCTATGGTTTACAAAAAATACATCTAAATTTACGAGTATATGTACTTAGTGTTTGTAGCTTAGCTAGTATTTTATACCCGTTATATCGTAATAACCAAACATAAAAATTAAATGATCTTATATATACTAATGTATTAAAACCTCCCACCCAACCCACCACTAGTTTTCAAGTTGTCAGAAAAAGGTATTTGTATGCCAAGTATTTTTAACCTAGTATTTGTACTACGCAATACCGAGTACCTTAGTTAGTAATTAATACTGGACGTTAGGTAGCGGTGGCCGAGTGTACTAAAGCCATTCTATTTTAAATGAAACAAGTGATACAGTATTCATATTCAATAGTATATGTAATTATAATTATTGAATATATCCACTTACCTTATTATGCACATTATGCAAATATAATATATGATTAATATTTTTTCAAAATGTGTGGCAGTCAAGTTTCTTCGTCTGCCAGTAAATATCCATTTGAAACAAGAGAACGTCCCAACTGAAGTAATTGGTAAGTATTTACAGTGCTCAAAATGTTTCAGTGTCTTTTAAACCTTACTAACTGACGTGCCCGCATAATGCCCCCTAGGAGTGCGATGTTTGATTATAGGCACACCTGAGCCCCTAGCACACTAGGTTTTACGTCGGAGAAAATGTACTGAAACGTCACGTAAAACGCGACATAAAACGTAGTGTGCTAGGGGGGCTAAGGCCCTAGCACACTACATTTTATGTCGGCGAAGATGTACTGCTATGGCCTCTTTAGGGCTAGGGGTAATTTGTATAGTAACTCGTGCATTATCTCTTGAGAAACACAATATTTGAACAATAAAAAAATCCATACACCCATTTAGATCTTAATTCTTTTGTCGGCGAAGTTGGCAACCACGCATATTCTTAATATTGAACTTGGCTCCCATTTTCACATTTATGTTTTTGGTGGGATCACTATTTCTATGTTGAACACACTTTTGTACGCAAGTTCGAAGACAGTATATGGTACACGGACGGATCAAAAATGGGATCCGGTACGGGAGCAGGCATTTATGCAAATGACTATAGTAGTAGTGTAAGCATGGGTAGTTTGGCAACTGTCTTCCAGGCGGAGACATACGCCATAATTGCCTTTGTACAGGAGAATATAGACAGGCAAACCAAAGGGCAGACTATCTATATACTCAGTGACAGTCAAGCGGCCCTTAAAGCGCTAACGGCGCCGAAAGTGGACTCTAGACTAATTTATAATGGCGTCCAAGCACTAAACAGACTTGGAAGGCACAATAAGGTGCAACTAGTTTGGATACCAGGGCACAAGGGCTTCATCGGCAACGAAAGAGCAGATGAGCTTGCAAGAGGGGGCTCTACAAATCACTTTGTAGGTCCAGAACCATTTGTGGGACTCTCGCAGGGGACCATAATATCGGCCTTTAAAGCCTACGCCAAAACCAAACACCAACACGAGTGGAGGAATGAGGCTGGCTTAAGGCACTCTAAGCTCTTCATAGAAGGAGTGGACTCGGGCTGGACCACAAAACTCTGGAAATCCAGTAGAAAGCAACTCAGAATTATATCTGGGGTGTTCACAGGTCACTTCGGGGTCAAGGATCTCTTGGCCAAGATGGGACTATCGGATAGTTTAGACTGTAGAATGTGTGGCGAGGAGGACGATACTATATGGAACACTTATTGTGTGAATGTCATGCCCTTGCCAGACAAAGAATGAACTACTTTGGTAACGGTTACCCGCAACCAAAGGAATTCAAGGTGCTCCCGGCGAACTGCATCATCTGCTTTGTGGAAAGGATGGAGAAAGCCTGGGAGCAGGTATAAAGGAGAGGGCAAATGCACAAAAGATCCCACTGGGTCGAAGTGCATCTGAAAGGGCCCTCACCTAGATAAGATAAAATAAGATAAGACGCATGTTTGAAACCTTTCGTAAGTTTTTTTTTAAAACGCCGAGCAGAAAATAATATTTAATTGAATTCTCTATAGTAAATAAATGATAATTAACATAAGCTAAATTAAATTAAAACTACGTTAAATCTAAAAAAGGCCCTCGAGGCATTGTACCGAGGATGCTGGCGGCATTTCCTCGTTGAATTGCAATGCTGATGCGTTGCGCAAGAAAGCCGCCAGCTCTTCGGTCATTGAATTCGGATATCATCCTTTAACTTTTCAGTATTCTTATTCAATTTTTTTATTCGCCATAGGGATACAGACAAGGGTATGGGATCTTTCCAAATTTTATTTAACTTTAATCACACGACCAGTCTAGAAGTTTTATTTACAGAATATTATTGTTGCTGAATACCTTATTTCATCTTTTTTATTAAATCTTTAATAGCCAGACAAATTATGTCTCTTTCCTCGAAACGTATAGATGTTAAATTTGGAATAGGTATTGACAATTTAACAACCTTAATTTAACATTTTAATTGAAATTGTCGATACCAATTTAATTATCACCACTAGATGTCGTTATTAATTTGAAATAGACATTGACGATGATCAATGAAAATTAAACAAAATGTAACTCCAAATGAGATCAGGCATATACGGCGACTTCTTGCAGCGATACAGTATCGGTGCATGTTACTATGGCTTGTGTCACGTTACAACCGTGTGTTTGTATGGCTGCAAAGAAGCGCCCTGTGTAACCACTCGAACTTCACTTACGAATTAGGATGCAGGAGCTGCCGATGCTCGAAAGGGTTGTATGCCTTCTCATTCTTATCTTCACCCGAAGCTATGCTTAACGACGATTCAAAACCTGGATTTTTCGTTAAATCCGCCCTGAAATAAGACCAGTCAACGAACGTCAATTTTAATAAGTACCTTGCTTTCTGAAATTGGGTGTTTTGGATTGTTATGACTAAAACCACTTTAATGTGTAAACAATAAAGTGGATATATTATTTCAGCTTTAGATGTACATTATTATTTAAATTACTCTTGTTTTAGAATAAAAACACTTTTGAATGATTTAATTAGATAGTGGGAGGTATAATATTGTTGTTCATAGCTGTTTTTTGGTTTGTTTGATGGTTTGCAATGATTATTAAGTTCATTAAACTGGTTCAAATGTGGGTCTGAGCTACTAGTCGTGGGGTCCACAAGTGGTAGAAACTAAAATGGCCATCAAAAATGTGATGTTAAGTTCTGAACATGTTGAAAAAGGAGCCCCAACCAAGCAGCGAAGGGGTTACCAGGTTTTAGTAGAAAGTTCTGTAGGAGAAGCTAGCCAACTAACTCTAGGAAAAAATACTTAGACCCGAAGACACGTTCTATTGCGTCATATGTATATTTTAGTTTGTTTTTGACGATCCTACTAATGACTAAGGGTGGCGGTATTAGCACAGAATAGTATAATAGTATTAAATAGTATTAGGATGCGCCAATTTACGATTACAGACCAATCAACGTTAAATATGGCGCCGACAGCTGTCAACCCCATAGAAACTAGTCAAACTTTCCATACTATCAGATTTTAACGAACACCGCCCACGACTACAGGCAGTTAGCTGTATCCTACCTTTCATTTATAATGCAATCTCAATACAGGGATAAGGCATAAAATTCTAATAATGATTTAAAATCAAATGAACATTAGTCACACGCAATCGCTAACGCGTCGTGCCAATCCTAAAGGTTGATAATAGGCTCCGGCCTTTTATTCCATACTCATATTCGATTAAGGTAGGGCACTGCTGTTGGCTTATGAGATATAATAATCCCTTTTTCCTCCCAAGATTGCCTATCGGGAATATATTTCTTCTGGGGCTCACTTCCATAATCACTAAATTGTATACATATAGACTACCGTAGGCTCAAAGGGCGTAAGGGAAAAAGTTTCGAAAATGAGTTATAATTACTCAGTTTTTTTCTCTCTATCGATTGGTATTGGATTTTTGTCTGTATGATTTGTAATCATGTGCTTGTCTAATAATAAATTATTCTTTTTATTCTTATAAAGATAACGTCACGATAGCTTGAAAACATTGTCCGTTACGACCATGAAAGTATTGCCTTGATACTCCATTGAATACAAAGCATTTTTGTCGTACTCAATTAAATAAGAAACGTCTCTGATACATTTTGTCGTAACTCGTAACTGATTATAAGATACGCCATTTTGCGTTGTGAACTTTTATACTAGTGTCCGTTATGCCAAAATACCCTTGTTTTAATATATTAATAGTCTGAGATGCTAATTTGTAGGTAATTTCATATATCAAGTAATTCTTAGCTTTTACTTATTTTTAAGCTAACCAAGATCAATGATCATGGCCTCAAACGGTGGATTATTAAGCCAATCAGAAATCAGTTCCAATTGGTATTACAAAAAAAACAAGGAAAAAAACTTTTTTTTGACTGCTTGCCTGGATTTTTTTACTTAACTGGAATACTATCAATATGATGTTACATTTTAAATACAAAAATCTTTCTAAATATTAAAAATGCCTCCAAAAATGTATGCAAAACAAAGACACTATTAACCTCCTAAGGCCCAGCGTACAAAATTTTGTACAAATTTCAAAATTAACTTTCAACTTTTACTAAATGTCAAAAAGTTCCTAATTCAATGACACAAAATCGTAGCCTGGGCTATCTGTCTGACTATCATATGACATGAGTGCCCAGTGTTCTACCAAGATATTTAATGAGTAAAGTACATGCTACGATATCGTGATGTGTGTCAAAATTCATTACTTGTGGATGACAAGTTCAAAAGTATTCTTTTCTGAAATCAATAATTTTTAAACACTGGGATCGATATTATAGAATAACTGCTGATACTCTATGAAGCCTTTAAAAATTTTATAAATCATAAATCATTTATTTGCTTAAAAACATTTACTCTCACATGTTGCATGTTGTTGTTGTTTTGCTCCTATTACAGGCCACACCCGGTTTAGGTAAGGTTATAATAAATAAATAAATGAATATTTGCGGACAATGTTACACAAATCAACCTAGTCCCAAACTAAGCAAAGCTTGTACTATGGGTACTAGACGACGATATACATACTTATATAGAGAAATAAATACTTAAATACATAGAAAAACATCCATGACTCAGGAACAAATATTCGTGCTCATCACACAAATAAATGCCCGTACCGGGATTCGAACCCAGGACCTCTTGCTTCGTAGGCAGGGTCACTACCAACTAGGCTAAAGCGGTCGTCAATAATAAGCAACTAGTGTTGATTATTAAATTATAAGTAAGTACTTACGCCGAATTGAAGTTCCCATCTTCAACTTTTTTATCCATATTGATGGACAGTCTGGAAAAGATAATGATATAATTATTTGCATTTAGAAGGTTCATCACCAATATTGGTTTTATCTTAGAATATTTTAGTAATTTCGAAATATCCTTAAATAATAAAGAAAGGCAACTTTCAACTATAAGTCAAACATCAATTTCTTGTTGTCATTCTGTACCGTTCGCCAGGATACAAAATTACTAGTGTCTTAGAAAAAGTGTTGCGCAAAAGACGGCCTCACAAAAATCAAGTTAAAAAACCGGTCAAGTGCGAGTCTGTCACGCGCACCGAGGGTTCCGTACAAACTTTCACCACGCTTTATTAAGAAAAAAACTATGTTGGTTTTTCAGAGATAATTCTGTATCAAGTGAACCAAATTCGATAATTCTTTTTTTCTTTGCTAAAAGGTCTTTTGAGTATAATACATGTCTTTAACCAGAAGTACCTTACTGACAGAATACTTCGATACACTTGATGGAAAAAAATTCAACATCAAAGTATAAAATTACAAACTTAAGTATTTAAGTTTGTAATTTTATAGTTTGATGTTGAATTTTTTGAAGATTAAAAAAAATACGCTAGAAAAAGGTCTTGTTATACTTTTCCGGTAATATTTACGTTAATATTAATTATATATATATTTTGTAAAATTTTCGCTCGGTTAACTTCGGAGATAAGAGGGGGGAATGGTCTTTTTCTACATTTCCCTTTGAAAATCAAAATTTTACCACTATAGACAAAAAAACTTTTTTAGAATTTGCAATTCAAGCCCTTTCATATGATACCCAACTTGGCCTACTTATTAGGCTTTTAATTTTTGCCCGTGATAATTTGAATCAATTTGAAATTCGGAATAGTTGTAAACAAAGCTATACTTGTTTACAACTATTCCAAATTTCAAATTGATAGCATTAGTAGTTCCTGAGATATTTAACTTTGTGACAGACATACAGACGGACGGAGTCGCACCATAAGGGTTCCGTTTTTACCTTTTTGGTCCGGAACCCTAAAAATGCCAACAAAACCGTGCAATTAGAGGACTCACAAATCGTGTTATTAAAAAATAACCAAGGAGACGTAACCATAGCAACTAGCGACGGTAAAAAAGTTGATTGACCAAGGTACAGGGTCACGAAGTACATAATCAGTGCTTTTTCTGCAAATGATGAACAATTGCATTAACCCAATTTATGCAGCACGTTGAAAAACATTTTTTTGTACTCGACGATTAAAATATGTGTATTAAGATTTCATAGAGAATACTGCAACATCACTCTTTTCATCGTTGAATAGTCTGTTACTTCCGAAACAACCGAAATAACTGTTTCGATACGCTCTAGAAAACCGAAAAAAATTTTAAAATAGAACTAAAATAAATTCGACCAATCACGTGGCTGCTTTACCGAACTGTAATGAATTGGACCAATAGAATCGCTTTGATTATTGAGTTTACTCGTTGATGTCGTACGCTCGTTGATGTCTTTTAAGATATCAACGAGCGTACGAGCGATAGGCACTTCGTTTCAACAGTATCGGGTTTGTTTAATTAGTTCAGTTGACTCGTAGAAAATTAATTTTAATGAACTCGAACAAAAAGTATTGTTCACAATAGTGTTACAATCAAGTTTTTAAATCTCGTACCTAACTTAGGCCACTCAGCAAGCTTCGTGGCCTAAACACGCTACTCGACTAAAAAGCTCTCTATTATAACACGATTGTGAAATAGTATTTTTAATTAAAAAGCTTGATTATAACACTATTGTGAACAATACTTTTTGTACGAGTTCATTAAAATTAATTTTCTACGAGTCAACTGAACTAATTAAACAAACTCGATACTGTTGAAACGATGTGCAGCTCATCGCTCGTACGCTTGTTGATATCTTAAAAGACATCAACGAGCGTACGACATCAAAGCGATTCTATTGGTCCAATTCATTACAGTTCAGTAAAGCAGCCACGTGATTGGTCGAATTTATTTTAGTTGTCTGGAGCGTATCGAAAAGTAGTTATTTCGATTGTTTCGACAGTAACATGGACTACAACTATGAAAAGAGTGACGTTGCAGTATTCTCTATGAAATCTTAATACACATATTTTAATCGTCGAGTACAAAAATACTATTTTAAGTATATAAAATACACCATTAAGATTACAGTGCCTGCTTCGACGTTTCCGTCTAAAGTGTTCAAATGTGTAGATCAATTATGTTTATTTATAAAAAACAAACAAATAAATATTTACAACAAATATAAAAAAGATCAAACGGTTGTATGAAGAGAGTAGAGAGGGGTTAGGGGGCGGTGTTGGGTAGAGCTGCCCCGTCGTTGAGGCCGAAAAAATGCTTTACGGATCTGAATCTGTGCCGGGTCCCGCGAATGCACATGCTTGTGGCTCGGATTATTGATATTATAATTTTTGACCTTAACCAGCCCATTATTACAGATAAGAGTCGGTTCCAGCGATCGGCAATAGCTTCACCAAGATGTTTAATAAAGGTGCACATTTGTGAAGCGAAGACTCCGTCGACTGATGTGACGAGAGGGGTAAATGTTGCATGTTGTTTCTCACAGGCGCTACTGTATTTACGTTCAAATTTGTTTCATTTATGTGTCGCAGTGGAATGGTACCTTTTACATTAACAGCTAGCTGTATTACAAAACCGCGCTGTTTTTAATACCCTCCGTATTTCACGTTCACGTTCACGATCAGGTGGATTAAATACCGCTGAATGAAATTCGATCGATAAACCTATTATTATTAATATTCAGTTTCGTTGAAAATTGCCATCACAGCCACTAACCACCACTCTGTGATAAGAATTTCAGGTAGGTAATACATAAATTCAGTCGGACAATATAATACGTAAACCTATAGAAAAAGTTAAATGTATCACTTATCTCGGAATTAAAGTAGACGAACATTTTTCCTGGTCATATCATGTTGTTATTTTATTTATGAAAAACTTAGAGTTTTATTAGGTAAATTTTATCATTTAAGATTCAGAATTCCTATTAGCACACTAAGATGTTTGTATTATATGTCATTGGTAGATTCCATACTGGGTTATGCTCTCGACAGCTTTGGGCTCACAACAAAGACCAATATCGATAAATTAGAAGCCATGCAAATTAGATTTTTTAAATTACTCGTTACCGAAAAAATTAAACACAAATTTAAAGTAATGCTAACAATCAGAAGTGGGATAAGTAAGTCGCGCTCACAGGTGAGTTTTTTTCTGTTATACTTAATGAATTGTCTTGGACTTCTATTGTCCGGAACTCCGGATGTGCGTTGCGGCTGAGTTTTGCGAGCCTACAAGTAGTATGTTAATATGGTATGTCTAAACGGTAAATCTTAGGGGTTTGCTTCGCGGGCTGACATTTTATAAAATATTTATTGCATTATGAGTCTTTTGCCCTACACTATACAGTTGCTTTTTGAACGAATTATTTTGATTTAACTTGGCAAAGCCAAATGTTCGTATACCGACCGCATTCCCACAGCTAAACTAGTATAAGTGTGACCTTCGTTCACTCATGGATTTCACTAATTCTGGGATCAAAATACGCAGGGTCTATACTAGTCGGGTACAAAACGTTTTGTGAATTATAAAGGCTGATATTTAGAGAGAGGGTACCATGTAGATTCAAATGGTATCATGCCACTCTGATTATAAGTGCACCTTATCTCGTCGCAAGAAGGTTCACGAAGGGTCAATTGACGGCTCTGACGATGGTACCTATCGGTTGGTAGTTTTATTATAACAATGGTGATTGTTATACCAGCATTATATGATTTTTATACTTTATATCGTGGTTTTCATACACTCCTAAGAAGAGATCACTAATTTAATGCTAACAGAAGCATTCAAGGGATTTGCTTCGATGAAAAAAAATTAAATAAAATGATGTTCTTTAATAGATCAAAAAACTAAAACTAATTATTTATTATCATATAAAAAATTAAAAAAAAGATTAAATTAAAAAGATACACTTTTTTATGTGGTTGTGAATTAGTGACACCTCTAGATTTTTTTTCAGAATAGCCCATTGCCCTACTACTTGCCTTAATATCAACATTTTTCAATGTCGTATATAAACTCCTCGATTATGTTTGAATTTTCTTATGAGTTTGACGTATATATACAAAATTATTTAAATACAAACAAATTTTTCAATGTAATTATGAGACATACATCGTTTTTGCGAAGGGACTGTTTTTGTGGCACTCCCTTTTTTTTAAGCATTTTAAAAATGATTTTCAAATAATACAGTTAATTTCAATGGATATTGTAGGTACGCTGAAAACAGGTAAATTGATTAATATTGTCCTTTGGAGGTGAGCACAAATTATATTAAATATTTTTTATATACTATCAACCTGGACAGTTCAATTAGAGTTCTCAAGCCTCTTTAAATTGAGTCCACCAACCCAATTAAAAGAACATCAGTGTGGCACAACAACTGAGGCCACGACACGATCTGAGATGGGAAAGATTTACTCTCTTCTTTCTAATTTACACAATACGAGTGAGACAGGAGTCGCAGTGTCACGCGCGACGCGATCTGACAGGAAATTGGGTACATAACAAAAAAATACGGTGTCTTTTGAAACATTTTTCTGAGTGGATCAAATGTTTGTATGGGATTAGACCCTCGTTGGATACAGCCGAAACGACTCATAGAAATTGCCATAGTATTAAAAAAAACTTATGATTCATTATTACGTCACTGCAATATCTTCCTACTAACAACATATACTATTGGCATCTTTAAATTTGCTCTTAGCGGATAAAATCTTGACGAAAATCAAAAGTATAATTCCCCCTTTCCTAGAATAAACTAGATTAATTTGAGAAAAATAGTTTTCCCAAAATATCACGTGACAAACCAATTTCTCAAATTAATCTAGTTTATACAAGTTTATTCTAGGAAAGGGGAAATTTGGCGCAAATGGGAAGCCAATTTATGAAAGTTTGTTACATAAGTTTCTTAAAATATCACGCCGTTAGCCTACGAATGTCAAATAACGTTTTGTATGGAAATCGAACCACCTTAAACGGGCTTAGGTACCTATGCTATGACGTCACACCATATTATACTCGGCGCGTTTACTATGGAGTAAGTCATTAATTTGCAATTATATCTACAAAATATCATTTCTAATTCAATATTCTGTGTAACTATTTTATTGAAAAATAAACAATTTTTTTTTCGTCATTTCAACGTGAGATAAAATTAATAAGTACAATAGTTTTTTTTTTCATTTGTATGATATCTCTACGTATATCCGCATCGACATAGTGCAATTTATTCGAAATTTTGGAAAAATTCGTTGATTGGTCTAGTTTTTTAGACTTGTGTTATCATAAGAAGCAAAGATGGCACGTGCCGGTGTAACTGATAAGCGAATACTCGTAACCTATTTACCTCAGCCGCTGCAAAACAGCACACGTCTGGATCTAGACACGTTTTCTTCAAAGTAACTGAATAAGAATGAGATACATTTTTGTTACCAAAGTTACAAAACTTGAGTAAACATAATAAGAACGAGCTCGATAGTGTTTGAAGGTTCCGTATTATGTTATGTTTTTAACATCGGATGTAGACAAGGGGAGTGTTTATATTATAAATTTATAACTAATAGAAATCGTGATGGTTTACTATTTAATTAATTGGTCGATGTGAAAAGCACGTTATGCAGCTGACGCCTGGCGGTCTCGGGTTCGAATTCTGTGTGATGAGCATGAATATTGATATATATTAAATATATCGTCGTCTAGTACTTACCCATAACATAAACCTTATTGAGCTTTGGAGTCCGCTGAATGAAGACGGCGCAGGACCTGTTACTTTGGAGGGGGAGCTGACGTGGGCGGTGCACCGGCTGAGGGCCTGCAAAAAGGCCCCAGAGCCGGACGGTGTACCGGGAAAGATCCTGCCGATCGCGATGGGCCACCTTGGGAGTCGCCTAAAGGACTTGTTCGATGATTGTCTGGAGACGGGGCGGTTCCCGGGGTGTTGGAAGGAGGGCAAGTTATGCCTCTTGCGGAAGGAAGGTCGGCCGGCGGACTCTCCCTCCGGGTGGAGGCCCATTGTTTTGCTGGACGAAACCGGAAAGATGTTAGAGCGGATCCTCGCTTCCCGGATCGTCCGACATTTAGATACTACGGGTCCTAATGTATCCGACCGCCAGTTCGACTTTCGGATTGGGCGGTCTTGCATAGACGCATTAGGTGCCCTCCGAGGGTTTTGTGTGAAAGCGGCGGAGAGACGGGAGGGGGTGGTGGCGGTGTCATTAGACATCGCCAACGCGTTTGGATCCATCCCGTATTCGGTAATTGGGGAGGCGCTCCAATATCATGATGTGCCTCCCTACTTGAGGCGTATAATAAAGCACTACCTCTCGCACCGGGTAGTGCTCTTCGAGGAAAGAGGAGGGCAAAGGAGGTCGAGGCCCATGGCCTGTGGCGTGCCCCAGGGGTCTGTGCTAGGCCCCTTACTATGGAACCTGGGGTACGATTGGGCCATAGAGGTGTCATCCTCCCCCGGATGGCCGTCATCTGCTACGCGGATGACACGATGGTGGCGGTCCGGGATGCGGATATGTGGGAGGCTCTGCGACGGGCAGAGGTTGCTGCGGAACATATGGTGACCCGCATCCGGTTGCTGGGCCTGAGGGTGTCCCTCCCGAAAACAGAGGGAATAATCTTCGGGGGGAGGGGCTGGCGGCCGCCTGCGGGCGCCACAATTAGAGTAAGCGGGGAGATGGTCCAGGTTAAGCCTCATATAAAATACCTGGGGCTCATTCTGGACCGCAGGTGGAATTTCTGGGAGCATTTCCGCCAGCTTGCTCCCCGAATAGTGGCAACAGCGTCAGCTTTGGGTCGGCTGCTGCCCAATGTAGGGGGACCCTCCGTTGCGTGCCGTCGCCTGTATGCCGGGGTCGCCCGGAGCATGGCCCTTTACGGGGCCCCGATTTGGGTTGACCGGCTAAATGCGGCAAATAAGGCCCTGCTTAGGAGGCCACAAAGGGTGGTGGCCATCCGTATCTGCAGGGCCTACGTAACGGTGGCGTGTGCGGCAGCGTGCGCCTTAGCAGGCACTCCTCCGTGGGAGCTGGACGCGGAGATGCTAGCTGAGGCGCACAGCGACCGGCTAAGGTGGAGACATTCGGGAGAATCTCCCGCTCCTGAAGAGGTGAGGGCCGCTCGCAGGCAAACGGAGCGGCGATTGAGGGACAGGTGGAAGAGAGACCTAGAGGAGTCGCGATATGGACTTCGCACCATAGAAGCGCTCCTCGGGTCGTTTGACGCCTGGCTAGAGAGGGCCCATGGTAAGGTGGGGTTCCGAATGACGCAGGTGATGACCGGACATGGCTGTTTCGGTCATTACCTACACAGAATTGGAAGAGAGGGAAGCCCTGCCTGCCATGAGTGCGGCGCAGAGGATGACTCGGCCCAGCATACTCTGGAGTGGTGCAGCAGGTGGGCCGAGGAGCGCCGCACTATGGTAACAGCCCTCAATGTGGATGATCTCTCGCTGCACAGTGTCGTGGCGGCCATGCTGGGCAGCGAGAGATCGTGGGAAGCGGTGGCCTCCTTTTGCGAAACAGTCATCTCGCAGAAGGAGGCCGCGGAGAGGGGGCGCGAAGACAGTGCGGACGCGCTCCCGCTCCGGCGCAGACGGCAGGGTAGAAGACGCGCGCGGTTTGCGGCCGCTGGTCGCGTCCTCCCCCAGTAGAGCCAGTGGGTAGGGGACCCACACTGCACGGCTCTACATTGTGGAGTGGGAGGGTCAAGCGTCCTGGCCCTCCCCTTTCTTATGCGCGGGTGTCCTGGTTAGCCAGGGCCGCCGGGGGGCGTCGTGTTGAAATGTTCGCGATCCCATGGCGCCCCCTTAACGGGAATGCGGGTGACACCGGTGTGTTTTTAGTGGGTATGCTCCTCCAGTCACCATCAGTCGGATGGCGGCGGGAGGAGAGAGTCCCACATAACCCCCAAATAACCTTCCCCTGGGCCGGGGGTATGCGTAAAGCATTTTCACACCGTCAAAAAAAAAAAAAAAAAGGACCTGTTACTTTGGCATTATTTGGGGTCCAGCGGTGGACGTCTTTCGGCTGATATATTGATGGTGATGATGATGTTTGTGTAGGTATAACTGTCCCGTAATATTCATTTTATGTCTTTATTTAGCCCCCGCCAAGTCAAGCAAAACAAAGAGGCACGGCCGTACCATCCTTTTCTCGAAGCCATTCAGGCCATTTTCAACATCCTGTAATTTTGTGCTGGCTAAAGCTAGGACCCTGAATTTTCGGTAACAAATGGGGCATAATATGGCTAAGATATATTTTTAATAACTGAATGTTTAAGAACTTTTAGTTTAAGAACTATTGCCCGTTGTCAAAGTTCCATAGTTTTGCGACTGTCACCCACACTCACTTAGGTATGGTCACGGACTTTAATCGTTGAGCCATTTAGTTAGAGCTCACTTTATACTGAACACTTCAAAACGTTACCATTAAAAAACCAAAATTAGTTGACACCTAAATGGCTAAGTCTTTGACTGTACCTATAGACTGAGGGGTAATCACGTAACGTTCCGAGCGCGCGTCGGTACAATTTAACTGTAAATTTTCCATTTAAGACGCTATAGGTTCAGCGAAGTGAAGCGAACATAGTTTTTGAAACAATATAATGCGTCTGTTTATAATAATATGGTTTCAAAAAAATACGAATAGTAATCTTGAGGCTTTTCTGCAGGGAAATCAGTGATTCGAAACACGGTTAAGCAATTTTCGCTCGATAGAAAAAAATCACGAACATAGGTCTAAAACATATTAAAATTCACTTAAAACATTCGTAGCAAATTATGCACAATAGCTAAACATATTAACATTGGTTCTAAAAATCGGCAATATCATGTTTGAGGGAACTCAGTGATTACTTTTTTGCTTATTTAAACGCACAAAAAATTAAAATTAAAAAACATGATATCCGCGCTTCCAAACACGCACTTCCATCTCGCTCACGCTTATGCTCAGCGAGAGGGAGAGAAGATCATGATACTATAGCGCCTTAAAAATATTTAGACCTACCCGACGTTCGTACAATGCGTACGTGATCGATCTACTTATCATCATAATTCTAATAAGGTACTTCTAAGACCCACATGCTCCAAATTTTAAACATAATTGTATACATAAAACACCTAAAAATATTGCAATTACAGTCTCGTTTCAGATATATACAAACTGCATAAATAAGTTTGTAGTCCTATACAAATATATGCGATTACAAAGTAATACATGCGATTACAACGTTACTTTTGTAGTTCCTGCAAATAGTAATAACAAGGTAAGTACAGTGCACTTATTTATTTATTCGTATGGCGTTTTTACAGTCGTGCACAATTATCATAAAATCATAATATAATCTTAGTGCACTATAAGATGTATTTCGGTTAGTTGCTAAGTCACAATATATTATTGAGCAAATAAAGATTAATTACCATTCAACTGTGGCGAAAAAACATGGCTACCTACCCTTGTCTGTGGGGCCCTTTGAGGGCCTCTTCACATACAATGTTTCTGGGGACACATGATTAGGTAAAATTAAATTATCATCCGTTTTTTACCTAACTACAGCCTAGATTTTAGATGAAACACAATATATATTAACAATATATATATTCTTTAACTGCAACTATGTATCATCACTACACTATAGTCGTATTAAGGCTATCTAACTGGCCTCATCATAAGGGCACCAAAATCGACTACATATTTTGGTTATTTTGAATATGTTAGATTCGTGTTCTGGGTTAATGAACAGAATTATTTTAAAGATATTAGTGTTAAACGCATTAAAAAAACATACAATGGCAGGCTCAAAAGTATTTTTTTTACACGAGATCATTTTAAGTAATCTACCAAAATGGTACCCTACACTCAAAAGTTGCTTGCATGACTCTGATTTAGATGTTTATTTCTAAAGTGTGTTTTTACGATATATTATTTATTCAATTCATACATAAATAGTAAACATAGGTCATTAACTAGGTGTAACCAGATATTTTTTATCGTAGGTGCACTAGACCATAAGGTCATAAGTGAGAGATAAATGAAAAAAAGGCTTATCTACTTTCATGCAAAATTATCAGTTGCAAACGACTGCAATTATCACAGCAACCATATGTTTTGAACCAGATAAATTAAGTTTCTAAATATGTATATTAAATATAATTTAAGTTTAAATTATAATATTATTATCAGTTAAACAAAAAACCCATAAAAACATGATCTTAACACGATACAAATCAAGGTCATGATCGTCGACGCTGCGCACTCATACTATGAGTGCGCAGCGTCGACGACGTAACGAGGTGCGATGTGGGCACCCCTCGGAGTGCCTGTTACCAGCCTGTTACCGGCCCTCTGAGGGCTTTGTTATGATCGTTACCAATTTTGATCGATTTATTTACTTTCGGGGCATTGTTAATCCATATACTATTAATGTTACTATTAACATTACCGTTATTTATCGTAAATTAACAGCTATCTGTTAATGATATTAAAATATTAGAAAAGCGCTTAACTAATAATGTGTAGGCCAATTTGGAGCTTGAGTAGGTATGTTTTGTTAGTCACAGGTCTAGTACCGAGAATGGGCTGAACTTTTTTTTCAATGAAGAACGATATATTACTCACATGTTCAGAAGTGTTTTCTTGCTGGCACTAAAATTCAGCACTGAACCAACAAATTTTCACACGCGAGCGCCGACCGTGTAATACGCGTCAATGACCGTTTTAGACTAACAACCAAATTAAAAATGTCCTCTACTGGCCATTGAATAATTAAAAAGGTAAGAAAAGTTCCTCCTGCGGCCCTCTGAGGGGTCTCAGACCTGCAGGGAAAATGTGAATCCCGCGGAGGAGTCACCACAGCTGAAGGAATAAGAATGCCTGACTTGGCTCTGCGAAAGATCTCACATATCTTTACGGTGGAAGAGTTTCGAGACTTGGCCTATTTTTTACATGGAATGGAAATGTGTGAAAATATTCTTGCTTCTTTATTTTTTTCTATTGTAATTTATAAATAGCTACAGAAACTAGTTTCCGACCTAGACATAGCTAATCCTGTTGTGTATACAATGTTTCATGTTATTCCAGCTTGCCGTTTTAAAATGATAACTAAACTGCGTTTCTATGGAGAGTCGAGTATCCTGGGGGGCTCTTAATGACTAAAGGCCTCCGGTCACAAACATTTCGTAAACACACCGGTCGCGGGCGCGGGTCGGGCACGGGTCGGGCGCGGGCCCGCGCAAGTTGTAAAACATTGAAAATAAACTTCAAACACACATCGAACGCGAGCTCGCGGGCCCGCCGCGGGCCCGTGGCGGGCCCGCGTTCGATGTGTGTTTGAAGTGTAGTTTCAATGTTTTACAACTTGCGCGGGCACGCGCCCGACCCGCGCACGCGACCGGTGTGTGGAGGCCTTATGTATAGTGTTAACTCCAGCCGTGTTTTGTGAGTGCGATACCAAGCAGTTTATTTTTATAGATTCCTTCGTGAAATAAAATAGCACAACAAAACATTCATCATCATCATCATTGTCAGCCCGTAATCGCCCACTGCTGAGCATAGGCCTCTCTTCGAGTATGCCACTCGTCCCTATCCTGGGCTATTCTTATCCAGAAGTGACCCGCGATCTTCCTAATATCGTCTACCCATCGAGCTGGTGGACGGCCGACGCTCCTTTTACCTAGAAGTGGCCACCAATCTGACATCTTTTTGGTCCACCTACCATCATTTTGCCTGGCAAGGTGTCCTCCTGCCCAGCTCCACTTGAGTTTGGTAATGGTATCTCCAACGTCGCGCACCTTAGTGCGACGTCGGATCTCAACATTCCTCACTCGGTCTTGTAGTTTAATGCCGAGCATGGCGCGCTCCATGGCTCTCTGTGCTACTCGTATTTTGTGCACAACCTCATTTGTTAGCGTCCATGTCAACAAAACATTATGAAGCATTATTTGCCAATAATACTGGAAGTGTTGCTGCATAAAGATTCGAAACTAATTTAAAATAAAGGACTAATTTACATCAATTACTTACAGTAATAAGTGGGCGTTAATTGACGTCATTCAATTCAAATTTGACCTTGGTTTTGAATTTTACTTTTGCCACAAAATATCCACTTCACCTTTCGTACAGTCGCCATCACATACATAGGTACACTATAGGTGGTCAAAAATATCGGCACATGCACCCCAATGCCTTGAAAATAGAGGTGTGTTCCGATGTTTGTGACGTGCTTGTTTGCTCCGATGTATGTGATGGCGACTGTACACAATTAAATACCCAAAACAAAATTGACAGATTACCGGTGACATCGTTACCGGAACCTTGCTGGTGAATTTTGAGCAAAATTATGATTGCATTGTTATGAACTATCACTAAAGCATGTCAAATTGTGCACCCGTTTTTTATCTGTTCGACGTAAAAAGTGAATTGCAGAAAACCTTAATAGTTGATTGCATGACAAGGGTTTAAAATGAGCCATAATAGCACGAGATGGTTAATATGGCTTTTAAACCAGAGACTACTCTACTTTTCACTTCGACTGCGAGAAAATAGTAAAAACAAAGATTATTCAAAATTCAAAATTCAAATATTTATTCGTGACACACAATTTACACATACAAAAGAAATAATATAATACATATTTTGTCACGAAATGGACCCTGCTCAGCACCCACAATCAATAACTAATTCCACGTTGAAAAGTTTTTTTTGTACTCGTCGATTAAAATCTGTGTATTAAGATTTCATAGAGAATACTGCAACGTCACTCTTTTCATAGTTGTAGTCAATGTTACTGTCGAAACAATCGAAATAACTGTTTCGATACGCTCCAGACAACCGAAAAAAATAAAATCGACCAATCACGTGGCTGCTTTACCGAACTGTAATGAATTGGACCAATAGAATCGCTTTGATTATTGAGTTTACTCGTTGATGTCTTTTAAGATATCAACGAGTAACTTCATTGCATTGTTTAGCGAAATTGACATGAGATATTTCACTCTTTTCTCACTTTTTTACTTTATTTATTTATATTAATTACCTTTTTTTTTCCTTTATTTATCCAATATACTTACAAAGCCGCCTTTGCCAGTCTGACGGTAAAAGGCCCGACGGCTTAACCCTGGTGCCCTGGCAAAAAGGCAAATGTCTCCTCTGGGACGCTACATGTGTTAGCACTTTTGCTGCTTCGCACATTGGTCGCACCATACGGGCGCCTGGAGCTGCGGCTGAGCTGGCGGCAGTACGGAAGAGGGACAAGTACTCGGGTCTCTCAAATTATTTATTCGTTCCTCTTGCGGTGGAGGTTACTGGGTGTTGGTGCTCAGAAGCCAAAACCTTTTTCAAGGAAGTGGGGCACCGCTTACAAGAGGGAGGTCTCGATCCCCGCTCTGGGTCATTTTTGGTGCAAAGGTTAGCCATAGCTGTTCAGCGTGGCAATGCGGCTAGTTTGATGGGCACCTTTGCGCCTGGAGTGATCCGTTGCGGGTTATTCGACACTTAATTCTCAATGTAGCTGTTTTTGTTATTTAATTTTAGTTTTAGGTATTGTATTGTTTTCTTCTTTGTGTTATATTTTGCATAAATAAATTTATCTTACAAACTATTTACAAATGATTCGAACAGCGAACGGAAACTGCGTACGGTTCCTACTTTATTAGGTACTTCGTTTTTGAAAAAAAAATGAATTGTAATTTTTTTCTCTTTTTGTTTTTGACGTATAAACTTGGATGTAATTAATTTTATTAATAACCAATTACGAGAGTCTATAGATGACTTGTTAAAGTGCTCTTGTGGCCTATTTGGAGAATTAATATTTTGATATTGATTTAGACACAAATTTATATACATGTCGGGGTGTGGGCTGCTGGGATGCTGGGATCTCGGGCATTGATGAAGACAACGATATTAAGTTTACAAGCTTTGCTTCGGACTTCATTATAGCATCGTACGAATGTCATCTGAAATACAGGGAACTGGCAATTTCGGTGCTCAGGTACCGTCACCCCAAACCATGTTCACGTTTATTTCTCCATCCAGGAGAGCTTCCACCTTCTCCTCGACTTTTCTCTACATTGACATACCACTCAACCGTCTATTGTTCTGTGTCTAATTCAAATAATACCCGTTATAGCCCTCTGTTGACACACGGCGGAACTAACGAGCTCCCGACTTAGTGTAATAGAGGGCGCTCAATACTATTTTCTCGTCTCCGACGTACATAATAAATGTATTATATTCCCAATGTTTTTCTTTTACTAGCCACTGTGGCTGTGCGGTAAGACGTGCGACTTTCAATCTGGAGTTCGCGGGTTTGAGCTGGGGTTCAAACCCGCGAACTCCAGATTGAAAGTATGGGCTTATTAATAAAACCTATGTACGAAGTAACATTTGATATTTAACAGTGGCTTTTCGGTGAAAGAAAATATCGTGAGGAAACCGGTCTAATCTAGTTTTCTCTATGGATTGGAAGGTCACATGACAGTCACTTTCGTAAAACTAGTGCCTATGCCAAATCTTGGGATTAGGTGCCAAAGCGGACCACGGGCTCCTTTAGACCGCAACTGGGAATAACGCTCATGATAATGAGATATTACTTTTGCTATATTAAGGAACCCTAAATGTTGATCTGATTGCGATACGTACTTAAAGATCTTATCTTGCATTTGATAACGTATTGACTACTGAGAAGATCTCTATTAATCACAAATTCATAGTAAAGAGATAAGGAGATGTTAAGATATAAATATAGGTTTGTGGATATAAATGTAGGTACGGACAGCCTGACATCGAGCTTAACACCTTTGTACCGTGTCGCATTAAACGTCATGTTCAAATGCCATATGAAATTGTCAAACGAGTGAAAACGACAAGGTACTTCGGTGTTCAGCAACTTATGAGGCCAACTGTACGTGTGTTTTTTTATACGACGTCAGTGGCAAACTTGAATACGGATTGCTTGCTTGTGAGCAGACACATTACACATATGAACGCGACATCAGAAGAATAACAAGCACGCTGCTGAGACAAATTCAGGTCCCACTTTCCCAACACAACGCAACCTGGTAGCTGTGGCGACATTACTGGTAACTAAGGTCGCCTCGTGAACACAACACCACCATACACAAATAGTGGTGTTATTATGGCGGCGGTCGTCTGTAAGGTGGAGTCACTCCAAATTACTAGTAACTAAGGTCGCCTAGTGGTGTTATTATGGCGGCGGTCTTCTGTAAGGTGGAGTCACTCCAAATTACTGGTAAATAAGGTCGCCTCGTGAATACAACACCACCATACACAAGTAGTGGTGTTATTATGGCGGCGGTCTTCTGTGAGGTGGAGTCACTCCAAATTACTGGTAATTAAGGTCGCCTCGTGAACACAATACTATCATACACAAGTAGTGGTTTTACTATGACTGCGTTCTTCAGTCACGTCCCAAGTTCGGCTGCTCCAAATTTGAGCGAGATGACATCCCGCGGTTCCTACCTCTCTTTGGCTGATAAGGTGATATGTGTTGGGTACTGATACCTATCAGGAGTTTAGCTGTCAATATTTTCGGCAGTGTCAAATGATCGAATATTAAAAATATTTTTTTTTGCTGTTTGGCAGTTACTATATGCCTAGCCGGAAATACTCGTTAATAACCACTCATGTATTTGATTATTTTCTCGTAACATTGCGCCAGATGATCGATTTGAATAAATAAGTAGAATAAACCTAAAAAAAAACAAGTATTTCAAGTATTTTATTAATCCTTTGTAATAATCTGAGTTTGAATTTATTGTAGTGCACTATTGTAAAAAAAAACTTAATAGAGGTAGGGATGTCTTCAAGCAAAATGCTTCTACTGTTCTTTCTAAAATTATTATTATTAATCGTTTATTTCTTAAAAATACATGTAAAATGATTATATACTGAATGTACTGCCAAACTGAATGACAGTTCTGTTTGCAGTTAATGCTGCTCTTGAAATATATTTTGTCTCACTATTTATAATAATTATTAATAATACAGCATTAATTATTAATGCAGTATTATTTATTGCTCGGCATGAAGTTCCTCATAAAATATTTAATTCTACTAAGTTTGAATTATATAAGTACCTACTCAAAAGCAATGACATCAGGTACAAAAAGATTAGTAATTCACATACAATAACCTCTGGACGTTTGACATACCGAATAATTCGTTTGAGAATAAGATTTCTTATGAAAATTTCGCAATGTGTTCCGTGCAGTGCCAGTGGGCGTCACATCCCGACTCTTAACTATTAGTATAAAATAAATAAGGCCGTGGCTAACTCAATTTGAACTTAAAATTCCTACTTCTTTATAATCGCATTTTGTAAAACGGTTATTTGATATTTTGGTTAAATATTTTTCCAATGTTTTCGCAATCACCTAGATATACTGCCAGATTGTAGTGTCATATCTGAAACACTTCAAACTTCTAATCTGTGTACTCAAACTCCGAGGGGTAGTTATGTAACGTTTCAAACGTACATTGGAACAACTCATCTGTCATTTTTTCATACTAAAAGTGTCATTTAGATCTACCTGACGCGCGTACAATGCGTGATGTGATCGACCTACTACTAGTTAGTATCTGCATGTCGACCAAGTAACGCATTGTAACGCAATGTCACTTTTTATATGGAAAAATTACAGTTAAATTGTCCTAACACGCGTTCGGAACGTCCAGTGTCGCTCTCGTTTTTTCTTCTTCTTCTTATTCACCTTGAAATACATTATTATAATGCCTAAATATATTGACATGGTAATAATATGGAATTGTGATTTATAATATGTGACAAAACATGAAATATTAAATTTGTATAATATTATGAATAAATAAGTATGCGTATGAGTGTTTGGAGAACACTCTGACACGGGCCATTCTTTAAATATAGCTTTGGATAAATCCACGAACAAGGGTAAGGTCGAATTTACTAGAATTGCGAGTAAAGTTAAGCTAACGTAACATATTCTTTTAATTTTATAGACTTACTAATATGTTACCTACTGCCTACTGTAAACGCCCGAACTACGGTGAATCTTAGGACCCAACCCAAGTTTTACCAACTGCTAATAATGGTTAAAGTCCAAAATGCTTTTTAATCATCGTTCATTTCGAACTTTTACAGTTCGTAGATCCTGGGTGTTTCCACTAAGTCGTGGTCAAAGTCGAAAGTCGTAGTATAAAATAAAACACATATAGGTACATACTCGCGTTTGTTCCTATTTTATTAACGATATCTGGGCGACTGAGCTCTGCTCGGGTGAAAATAAGTTTACCTACCTATTTATTTTTTTATTTGATTTTTAAAAGATGTTTAATTTAATTGGTATTAAAAATCTCGCCTTAGAATTGAAAATTATTAAATATAAACCCCCGACTATAAAGGAAACAACTAATACAAAAAGTTATACCAAAAACTGGTATTCACAATTTACTTTAAAAACAAAGTTTAAACCGAATTCAATTCATTATTTCGCCAAGGAACATACATTAACATTTCCTTCCCACTATACCGCATGAACTGGTTTCCGAGAGCAAATGCGTTGATTATTACAGAAAACACCCAAGTCGCTATAAGCAGGCCGATAATATTTGAGGAGTTCCATCGATTCCTCAAGGATCTCAGAATTACCTTTGGCACTTCATTAGTTGCTACTTAAACGGAATCACAGAATATGTGACGTCTGTAGTCTTCATATTATTATCTTATCTTATCTAGGTGAGGGCCCTTTCGGATGCACTTCGACCCAGTAGGATCTTTTGTGCATTTGGCCTCTCCTTTATACCTGCTCTCAGGCTTGCTCCATCATTTCCACAAAACGGATGATGCAGTTCACCGGGAGCACCTTGAATTCCTTTGGTTGCGGGTAACTGTTACCAAAGTAGTTCATTCTTTGTCTGGCAAGGGCATGACATTCACACAATAAGTGTTCCATAGTCTCAACCTCCTCGCCACACATTCTACAGTCTAAACTATCCGATAGTCCCATCTTGACCAAGAGATTCTTGACCCCGAAATGACCTGTGAACACCCCAGATTTAATTCTGAGTTGCTTCCTACTGGATTTCCAGAGTTTTCTGGTCCAGCCCGAGTCCACTCCTTCTATGAAGAGCTTAGAGTGCCTTAAGCCAGCCTCATTCCTCCACTCGTGTTGGTGTTTGGTTTTGGCGTAGGCTTTAAAAACCGATATTATGGTTCCCTACGAGAGTCTTCATAATCAGTTCAATTTCACCAAATTTGTTGTTTCCGAGGCTAAATTTATACCTACACGTGTTACAATAGAAAATACCAAAATCTATACACGCGTTTACTTATTCTGTGACGCGTGCTTAATACAATTGAGTTGGTACTTCCCTCAATTCCTCATGGATTCCATCATCTAACTGGCTTTTTGAAAACAATGGAACCAACCTGGAAGCAAATACTCGTACTTTCACTAAAATAAAATAAAAGCGGCCAAGTGCGAATTGGACTCGCACATGAAGGGTTCCGTAAAATAAATTGCGGTTTACGATTTATGACGTCTTAAAAATAACTACTTACTAGATCTCGTTAAAACCAATTTTCGGTGGAAGTTTGCATGTACATCATATATTTTTTTTAGTTTTATTATTCTCTTATTTTAGAAGTTACACAAGGACACACATTTTACTACTTTGGAAGTGTCTCTCGCGCAAACTATTCAGTTTAGAAAAAAAATATATTAAAAACTCCAATATAGTTTTTGAAGACTTATCCATAGACACGTATGGGTTTGATGAAAAAAAAATTTATTGAGTTTCAGTTCTGAGTATGGTTAACCTCTAAAATTTAATGTTTTTTTTTGATTTTTGTGTCTTGATGCGGTTCACAAAATACATCTACTTACCAAGTTTCAACAGTATGGCTCTTATAGTTTTAGTAAAAAGTGGCTGTGAATGCTGTGATATACGGACGGACAGACAGACAGACAGACATGACGAATCTATAAGGGTTCCGTTTTTTGCCATTCGGCTACGGAACCAAAAAAATACGAATCAGTTCATAAATTATGATGGAGTTCTGGGGTAATCAAACAATAAACATAAAATTCCTCCTTTTTTGGAAGTTACTAAATTGCTTTTTACTACCGGCACTACCGGTTAGACTAGTGAGTAGTGACGCTGCGTACGAAGCTGGAGGATCGCCGGGTTCGAATCCCGGTAAAGGGCAAATGTTTGTGTGATGGACAAGAATATTTGTTTCTGAGTCTTGGTCTCCAAAACGACTTGACCTATTAAGATTTGGATTTCTGTAAGGGGTTTGTAGCGCCGTGGAGTTTTAGTGGATAGAAATACCACAGAACCCAGTCATCCCCCGATGATTGGGTACCAGGTTGGTTCGCAGGTTTTCTCCAAGAAAAAAAAGGTATATGAATTGCTCAGGGTCCAACAAAAAATAAAAAGCGGCCAAGTGCGAGTCGGACTCGCACATGAAGGGTTCCGTTAAATAAATTGCTTTTTACGATTTATGACGTATTAAAAATAAACTACTTACTAGATCTCGTTTAAACCAATTTTCGTTAAAAGTTTGCATGGTAATGTATAAAGTTAGGAATTTTGGTGGCATTGGATGAACAAAGAGCTATGGAGTCCTTGTTATATTTTTTTGATTGAATGAATGAATGAATAAATGATAAATCAATAATGCATAATAAAATGTATTAGTTACATACAAGTAAATTGATTCATTAAATTAAAACATAACACATGTTTTGTTAAAATGTGTAATTTTGTCTCTATTTACAATCTCAATTTTCCGTTGGAATAAGTTTCAGTATACTACTGATAATTTAGATTACCTCGACAACGGTAAAAACTTTTTGAGTAGTTTTTCTAATACAGCATGTGGCCCACAACCGGGGCGAAAAATTAGAATGTAAGTTGTATTCCTTATATTCACTAACATTTGTTCAGCGACCTTTGAAAATAACGCGTATTTAAAATTTTACCACCCTTTTAAGATTACTCTAGGCTGCAATGTACTGCGAGTTTAGTTGTGATTAAAGCGTGACAAGTAACGTCAATTCAAGTACACTGATGACGGCGGCAGCATACATTGAAAATGATATTTATTTTCTATGGTAAATGGATTTTTCGCCTCGGTTATGGGCCACAGGCATATAGCCTTAACTTGTATGTATAACTTATATTACAAACCTATTTCTTCTTTTTGGTTGACCAAAAAGCCCCGGCAACTAACTCTTGTACCATTGACGTTATGTTTCTGTCAAGTTCGACAACTCAGAAATATTTTCATTAATTTGTGAGAAGTAACGCAATTTCGTTTTATCTTCAACATAATTTACATAACGAAATAGAATGAGTTCTCCGCAAATTGAAACAATTCTGAGATGGATTGAACTATACCAAGAACTTAGTTATAGCGAAGAGAGCAATTCTATCTATTGTTCGGCATGTAACATACGTCTCACGCAGATGAAAAAGTACAATATACTAAAACATATTAACAGCAATCACCATAGACTGAACTGCGGCGACCAAGATGGCTTTGTTTATGACTTGTGCATATTTCTGATTGCGTGCAATATTCCGTGGAATAGGGTAAATCACCCGGAGTTTCGGAAGTTTTTCGATAAATATATTTGCTGCAAATGCACAAGTAACAAAAAGTTACCCGAACAATGTTTTTTGAGAAAAGTTTATTTGTCAAGAATATACGCGACTATAGTTAACAAAATAAGATTCACATTTTTCAATTGCAATTTATAGTTAACTATAGATGAAACATTTGACGCTCTTGGGAATCCTGTCGTAAATGTAATTGTGAAATCTTTGGAAGACAATTTACAAAAACCTTATTTGTTAGCTTGTAAAGTTGTGACCCTAGTTAATGCCAATACAATTGCTTCTATAGTTGACGAAAGTTTAAGGTTTTTATGGGAAGATAACTACACAGTTTATATAAATAAATTCTTGATATTTTGCACGGACAGTGCCGCATATATGATTGCCGCTGGTAAGATTTTAAAGAAGACATATTTGAACGTTAAACATGTAACTTGTTTAGCTCACGGTCTACATAGAGTCGCGGAGCAAATTCGATCGGAAAACAGTTTAGTAAATACTTTGATATCAAATGTCAAAAAAATATATTTGAAATCCCCTCAACGCATCCGAATTTTTAGGCAATATGCTCGAAACATACAGTTACCACCAGAACCAGTGATTACTAGATGGGACACCTGGTTAGAAGCTAGTTTTTATCATGCGACCTACTTTGAAGATATAAAACGCATTGTAATGCGGTTAAATAGTAGGGATGCTATAGCAATCAGAGAGGTTCAAGCTTTATTTGGCCATAGAAATTTAAAAAAACAAGTTGGATTTTATAAAAAACTGCTATATCATTATACCAGAATCAATTAATCAATTAGAGTGTACACATATTCCAATCCATGAATCGTTCCTAATTACTGACATCGTAAGGAGTACATTGGCATCGCATGGAACTGAAACTGTACGAAATAAGTTAGAACTTGTATTAAATAGAAGTCCGGACTTTGACGTAATGAGAGACATAGTTGATTTTGGCGATCATGCTCAAATTCTGAGGAATGCTACGTTAACATCGGTGGATGTAGAGAGATCTTTCTCGACACACAAATGGATTTTTCACAAGTTGAGAAATCGTATAACGCCAGTGAATATGGAACATATTGCCATAGTGTATGCTTTTCATAATCTTGACATCCATTTAACATCAGATGAAGATAACATGCAAGATTTTGAAACTTTAATTCCAATTGCAAGTTGTTCAAGGTCTTGAATACATAATCATTTTAGTTAAATAGTAAAATTTATTGACATGTAATATTTTGAAATCTACATAATATATGGCTTTATCATTCAGTTATTCAATTATTCAAATACATAAAAAATACAATGGCGACTCCACTGCACTACTTTTGCTAAAAATGCCACCAGAATCCTAACCCTAGAATGTACATCATATATTTTTTTTAGATTTATCATTTTCTTATTTTAGAAGTTACAGGGTGGGTTGGAAGTGTCTCTCGCGCAACCTATTCAGTTTAGAAAAAATTTTGTATAAAACCTCAATATCATTTTTGAAGACCTATCCATAGATAGACACGTATGGGTTTGATGAAAAAAAAAATTTTGAGTTTCAGTTCTTAGTATGGGGAATCCCAAAATTTATTCTTATTTTTATATTTTTGCGTGAAAATCTTATTGCGGTTTACAGAATACATCTACTTACCAAGTTTCAACAGTATAGCTCTTATAGTTTCGGAAAAAAGTGGCTGTGACATACGGACGGACAGACAGACAGACAGACAGACAGACAGACAGACAGACATGACGAATCTATAAGGGTTCCGTTTTTTGCCATTTGGCTACGGAACCCTGAAAATGATGGAGCAGAGCTCTCTAGATAGAGTTAGGTGAGAAGCTTTTGCATTACACAATGCTCATTAAAAAAATAATTCAACATAAAAAAAAACTTGCGACGGATATAATTTTCAAATAATAAAATAGAGATTCTATAAACCATATTTTTTACCTACAAAGGGAAAAATTACAACCAGAAATAATAAATAATAATATTCATAACTCAGCATTTAGAATCAAAAATTCAAAGAAAGGCATTATTATTATTATTATTATTATTATTAATGACATAATTAAGTCTCAGATAATGATTTGCACCATCTAGCGAGCATAATTTTGGTTAGTTCGATAGATGTCGCCGATGTTATTTTTGAGCTATTTAGACCAATGAAAATATAAATGTTATAAAAAGGTTTTATTTCATTCTAAAATTATTAACGAATCACTAAACTACCTTTTTCCAACCTAAATAACCTTATGGATAAAAATAAGGCATAGTGCCATAAAATTCTTTACTTAAATATTTCCGTTACTTCCATAAAACATTGTATTTTTCACAATCGTGTTATAATAGAGAGCTTTTTAGTCGAGTACCGTGTTTAGGCCACGAAGCTTGCTGAGTGGCCTTAGTAAGGTACGAGATTAAAAAGCTTGATTATAACACTATTGCGAACAATACTTTTTGTACGAGTTCATTAAAATTAATTATCTACGAGTCAACTGAACTAATTAAACAAACTCGATACTGTTGAAACGAAGTGCAGCCTATCGCTCGTACGCTCGTTGATATCTTAAAAGACATGAACGAGCGTACGACATCAACATATCAACAAGTAAACTCAATAATCAAAGCGATTCTATTGGTCCAATTCATTACAGTTCGGTAAAGCAGCCACGTGGTTGGTCGAATTTTTTTAGTTCTATTTTCAAATTTTTTTCGGTTGTTTGGAGCGTATCGAAACAGTTATTTCGATTGTTTCGACAGTAACATGGACTACAACAATGAAAAGAGTGACGTTGCAGTATTCTCTATGAAATCTTAATACACAGATTTTAATCGACGAGTACAAAAATAGTTTATTACTTTATTAGTAATTTTTCCCAGTTGGGCAGGGTCCGATAAACAAAGAAGACACAAAAAATAAAACAATAAAAGAAAAATACCTAACGTGTGCCATGCTTTTCCCGATTTTAATACTACGAAAAATCATTGTCTATAAAAAACGAAAGCAAAAACATACATCCCTTGGCTGGGATTTGAACCCCCGGCCGACGGCGTTATAAGCCGATGTTAAAATTATTAGTCGAATCTAGCGGTGACAGTTGAGGTGAAATTATGTACTTTATTGCATTAACAAATCTTTATGCGAGAAAATCTCGAGAAAATGAATTTTCTCGGAAACCAGACCTATCTAGATCGGTTTCTTGCCCCCGTAACCACCTTTATTCCAAATCGTTAGAGCCGTTTCCGAGAACGTGATTGCAAATATATGTACCTATATTCATACATATTTATATATATACAAATATTGCTCGTTTAATAGTATAGGATAGTGTTACAATGTTTGAAGCGTGACTTTAAACTGATTACTTATTATCACCGTTCAACACGTTTTTGACACGTTTCAATTGTTAACAGAGTGACAAGTAATATCAAGGGCAGCAGCCAGCAGAAAATGACAGATGATTTTTCCTAACACTCATTCGAAAAGTTACGTAATTACCCCTCGGGCTATTTTATACACCGTGGTCGTTAATAACCCGAAAGATTTTAACCACGCATTCCGAAGGTCATTAGGAGTAAAAAAAAATATATGAACCCAATTCAAATTCAGCAAATATATATTTTTTTTCGGTTTTTAAATAAAATTTGGACAAGTATCGCTTCTTTATGGAAATGATCCCTTTTAATAAAATGGTAACGATTATTTTTCCAATAAAATAATGAATTTAGTGAGTGGTAGCTGTCACTTTGATGTATGTCAATAACGACGCGAAACTTGGCAACATCGGTAGCAACGTCTCATCATAAGAGTTTAATACACTTTAGTAATCACAATAAATAGTTTACATGAAAATTATAATACCTTCAAAACTAAGCAGGATTTGACTGGGGTTTATGTAACATTTTTTTGCTCCTAATGACCTAAGGAATACATGGTTTAAATCTTTCGGGTTATTAACGCCCACGGTGTTTATTGTGGTACATTGTCAGCGGCCCTTCTTTCATTTTTCATCCGTATCGCCGGATGGTAAGCGGTAACCGTGGCCTATGGACAACCGCAACTCCAGGGGCCGCATGCGTGTTGCTGAGCCTTAAAAAACCTGTACACTCCTTTTTTGAAGAACCCCGTCTAGTAGTCCCTCGGAAAATCCTCGGCAGGGAGTCCATTACACAATCAGAGCGTTATTGATGATCTAGATCTTCGGACATGATTAACAGTGTAATTAATAATCCAAATAGCTTTTGTCTGCGTCTTTGTCCACATTATATCTCGTTAATTGGCTTGGAGAATATTTGCTATAATTTTTTTGCAGGTGTAGCACTAACTATCACAGTAACTTCTGTGATAATTAGTGCAGATCAACGTTAAATAATATGTCGACGGCAACTGTTGCCGTCGCCATGTTAAATGTTGATCCATTGGTAATCGTTGTATTGGTGCAAACCGCCCTTTATTTTAAATTATCGGCCTTGGTCCTAATTGATGGTGTCGCTGGGGCCGTCAGTGGGGTCAATCAGGAAACTGGTGGCTATTTGTGAAGCCTATGCAACGGAACACGGGCTTAGGAACAACGGGTTAGGCTCGTAAAACACACTTTCCCGAAATGTGCGGTTTCTCTAATGGTGCACTTCTTTAGAAGGGTCATTTTCTCGGAAGATACACTGTCTCTAAAAGTGCACTTCCCGATATGTACACTTTTTCAATAGGTGCACTTTCCCAGAATGTGCACTTTCGCAGAAGGTATATTTTCCCGGAAAGTACACTTTAGGGGTAGGGGTGCCCCTGTTTATAGTACTAAGGGTTTCTATGAAATAGTACAAATGCAAACAGACGGACCGACGGACGGACGGACGGACAGAAAGATCGGAACTATAAGCGTTCCGTTTTTGCAATTTTGACTACGAGACCCTAAAAAAAAGTATATTTTGCCATCAAACTTAAGGCTTCTCTAAACAATAGATTTAGATGGGATTAATTTAAGACAAAAATGGGTGTGGATTTTTTTTCAAGTGTGAAGCGTGTGTGTGTGTGGTGTGTGGTGTGTGTGTGCGTGTGGGTGTGTGAAGAAAGTAAGTGTCTAAATAATAAATGTGTACCTTTTGAGAAAGTGTCATAAAAGGGAAAGTGTACATTTTGGGAAAGCGTGCGTTTTGAAAAAGTGCACTGTTTGAAAAAGTGCACATTTCGAGAAAGTTTCCTAATTAGGAAAATGTACACTTTGGGAGTGTACATTTTGCAGAAAGTGCACATTTCGGGAAAGTGTGTTTTACGAGCCTTACCCGGAACAACTGTAGTAAAAGTGAACTACAGGTTTTTAAGACTGGCAAAAAGAAGCCGATCAATTGTCAAATGGAGAAAAAAGTAAAGCAGGGGATTAAATATACCCAAGTCAAATAATATAGTTAGTAATTCTAAGCACTTAATAAATATGCGTTTAACCGTTAATTGTAATATGTATATCCTTAAAAGTTTCCATGAATATGAAATTGTGATTTCTTATGAGATAAAAATTTAACCATCAATAAGACAGTAATACAGAAATATATTTGCCCTTTCAATTTGTAGTGAAAATTGCTCTCTATAATAAACTTTAAAAACAAAGTTTTAACCGACTTCAAATCAGTAGCCAAATTGCTTAAAGTTCTGTCTTTTTCTCTAAGATCCCATATTCAGAACTGGATTTTGTTGACAACGGGACCAATCTGTAAGTATATGCTTTCAAACAAAGATTTTTTTTAGATCGGTTCATAAATTACCGAGTTATCGCGTAACAAACACACAAAAAAAAAAATACTGACGTATTGAGAACCTTCTCGTTTTTTGAAGTAACTGAGAAAATCGTTTGCGTGCAGCTCCCCAAATATTTGGAAGAACATAAATTACTGCCAGCTTAACAATCTGGCTTCCAGAGAAAACATGGTACTGCAACTTACTGCCCTGCCCAAAGTCACAAACGACATCATAACGGCCTCATATAGCGGCAAGGGCACAATGCTTCTATTGCTGGACTTTTCGCGCTTTTGACTGCTTAAGCCTGCTCTGCAGCTAACGAATATTTATTTATTTATTCATGCATGCAGTGTGAAATATTACTATACACTACAATATAATTAAAGCGCCAATTACAGGTTACAGGAATATGTCTTACTAAGGAGTGTCTAACCCGTCGTGCGAATTGTTTTCAATTATTCTCTCTTTATTGTGGGCCGTTGGGGCGGAAAGGTTGCGACTACGTACTGCTATAGGCGCAGCGTGGGTAGATTAGAGGTGGACTGATGATCTGGCTTCGTAGCATGGATGGCCTCGCGATAAGTGACAAGATAGAGCATCCGTCCCTGGCTGACACCGTTTCATAGAACGAGACAACGCTCTTATCTTGTCACTTATCGCGTGATAAAGGCCATCCATGCTACAGGGCCTGGTAAAGGTCGCGGGAGTCCGCTGGATGCAAGATCGATTACTTTATCACTCTTTGAGGTACATTACGCCACACTTTAATAACAGTGGACGTTTTCCGGTGATGGTGATGATTCTGTATTCCAGGCAGCAGTTTGTAGAGCTTCAGAACGTATACGCAGAAGCTATCATGTCAAGCGACAAACCTCCCGATCGCTGCACACCACAGGGACCTATAATAATCCCGATACTATTAATCTAACACCCAGGTTTATCGCTCGTTTGCACCACAAGACATGAACGTAGCTTTGGGCAAAATAAATAATGACTTTGATGTCGTCGCATACTGGTCGGTTAGGAATAATCTGGTTTTGAATCCTTTAAAATCCCACTCTCTTGTCATGCGAATCAAATTACAACGTTTGGAAATAATAGAACAAAACCCCACAGTTACCATAAGATCTGAGCAGGTCCGCCGACTGGAAGATGTGAAAAATCTCGGTATAACCCTGGACGGTGGAGTGCGCTACATAGAACATGTGAAAAAAAAATAAGGAACGCATTTTGCAGGCTAAAATCGCTGTACACCATTAGGAAGTACCTGAGTGAAAAAGTACGAAAAAATCATATTGAATCTTTAGTCCAGTCACAGCTCAACTACGGCGATATCGTGTATGGTCTAAGGCTTTTGTTGAAAACTAATATGTAAATCTATCCAGGTCGTGTAAAATGCATGTACTCCATTCTGATACTGAAACGAGACTACATGACGCCACACTTAATACCAGAGGAATTCTAAATATGTCCAGCCGAAGGCAGATGCACCTCGCAAACACCGAACTACGCAAAATCGGGTTAGAAACGCCGTGGTGATGGTGTTGATGAGTTGAAGCAGATCCACCCACAAAAAGCTACTGAGAATTTTAAACTCATTGTTCCCAAACACAGCACAGCGCTCTTCAAAGGGGCTGGGGATGCTTAGGCCAGGTCTCATATCTGAGATGATTAGTTTTCTCCGTATTTTCTTTATCCTTCTTAATTAAATAAGAAAGATAATCATCATATCAGCCGAAAAACGTTAACTGCTGGACATAGGCCTCCTCCAAAGATACCCCTTAAGTAGTAATACCAAAATAATAAAAAAACGAACCGTTCCACTGTAAACACAAATCACTCAAGCGCATGAAGTAAGTGCGGATCCCAGTACAACCAACGGAAAACTAAACTTGAAATAAATACTAGGAAATCAAGTTGCAGGTTGATTGCCCTACTGTCTGACTAGAAGGGCATAACTGTGCCAGAATTTCATCGACTCGGGTCTTTTTTTACAAACTTGCGTTGTCCATTATTTAGTCACACTATACAATGCCAAGCTGATTTTTATCTTAACAGCACCAGCTACAATTTCATTTTAAATAGAGGCCGTACGAATCAAGGACTTACATTTTTTATGGTCGCGGATAAACGTTTCTCTCATTAAGAATAATTTCGTGCTAAATAACCGACGCGAATATAATGATGGTAGTTCTCAGGTAATCTACATCTTCAATGAACTCTTAACACTTTGTTTCAAGTTTATTTTCAAGCAAAATTCAGGTACATATGCAAATAATTTACTGCATTCATGTTATATTATTAACCAAAAAAAACCATACTACTTACTTACTTACATAGTTGACACATGTTACAACAATAAGTCTCAGTATGGGAATAGGGCTGAAGTGTGTTGTGGACAATAGGCTAGCAACTTAGCACTGCATAACAACATTTTAAAGAAGTTTATATTCTGGCTGACCTTGGTTGTAATCCGTGGCTTGAAGGTCAATATGAAAGAAACATTTCACATTTTGATTAGATTTCTATTTGTTTTGCATGGTCTGATACATTATAAACTTGCACAATACAGGATGGGCCCTGTAACAGGAGCAAATATTCAAAAGGACGCTTCCTTAGAGCATCTGGCAGTCCTTGTGTCTCATTTGCTTGGTTTTTTTTTAATTCTGAGAAATTATGACCTCCAAGTAATGTATCTTGGCACCACGAGATCATAGCACAGCAGTCAATGCAGATTTTGAGGTAGCATCGTGTAATGAGTCATAATAGTTTTTGCATTTTGGTTTTTAAAAGATATTATTGTGATTTTTTTTAATTTCTATTGCATTTAATTTTTATTTTTAAAATAAAAAGTTATTTATTTCAAAAGAGCAAAAAAATACACGTTTACTTATGTTGAAGAAAAAACAAAAATTATACTCGGAAATATTTTTTCCCCTACCGTTTAATTGTTGCTCCTGTTATAGGGCTCAACCTGTATATCAATATAAGGTTTGGAATTATTTTAATCTTGTCACTGTGGCCCAAGAGGACACATACAGAGGATGAACTGGCAGAAAAGGCTCAGAAAAATCGGAATACCTACGGACCGGAATAACTAATAATACCCCTACCACAAAGCTAATACATACATAAAATTTAATAAACTGAACCAATACAGTAGAATCTTCTTATACATATTACATTATACAGGAGGCAGTCAACAATACTAAAACACTGACAAACTTTTTTGAGGAACAGGGATGTTTAGAGTAGTAGCGCTTCCTCTTGACTTGTGTTCCAAACCGTTTAGGAAAGCATCATAACGCGCGCGTGGATGGTTTCCCGGCCATTTTAACATGTATGGACCCGTGGTTGTCTGATTTAAACGAATTTTTATATTTATAAATTGGCATGTTTACTATATTTTTAGGGTTCCGCGCCTCGAACGAGCGGAACCCTTATAGGATCACTTTGCTGTCCGTCCGTCTGTCAAGACCCTTTTTCTCAGGAAAACGTGTATCAAGCTGAAATTTATATCAAATACTTAAATCCACTGTTCCTTGGAGCTATGAAAAAATCAAACTTTTAAGCCAACGTAATCAAAAGATACAGCCGTTTATGCCGCAAATATCCGCAAATTTTCGAAACTCGCAAGGGAATAAATACCTACAGGGTTTCCCGTGAACTCAGAATCTTGAAATTTGGTACGAAGCAACGTATTAGCACAGATAAAGGAAAAATTGCGAAAATCGTAAATTTTTAGTTAGGTACATCATATAATAAAAATATTTTAATAAATAAAAGGTTTGTACGGAGCCCTCGGTGCGCGAGTCTGACTCGCACTTGGCCGGTTTTTTAACTATGCCTTTTGAACCAGTTTTTAGAGAGGATAAAATTTCTGTATGGTACCTTTAACTAGAACACAACAAAGGGCAAATATGAGACTCCAAATCAGACATCGATAGCACCCGCAAAAACTAATATGACTTTTAATCTGATGATTCGAATACCGGCGGGTACCACAGGGTTTTCCAGAAAACTTATGTATCATTTCCCTTCTTAACCGTGGTCCGGTTGTGCAGTCCGGCCAGCCGGACCGTGGAAAATGTATTTTTTCGATTGTCCGGTGGCAATACTGTTTAGTTGGTTGTACATCTGTACACTGTACCTTGGTCCGGTAATATCACCACCGAACAATCGAAAAATACAAATTTTCCATAGTCCGGCTGGCGAACAAATCCCCCATAATGATCCTGTGGCACAAAAGTACACTGCCAAAATATACAATCGACATAACGTGTAATGGTTAAATTGTCTCGAGGCCTAAAAGACACAATACATATAAATATGTCTCTATCTATCTATCTATATATATATATATATATATATATATATATACATATATATAACCTTGTTGCTCACCTAATCGACTTGGAGCATTGGACGCTCTTTAAA
This sequence comes from Epinotia brunnichana, assembly GCA_963854355.1. Classification (NCBI taxonomy): domain Eukaryota; kingdom Metazoa; phylum Arthropoda; class Insecta; order Lepidoptera; family Tortricidae; genus Epinotia; species Epinotia brunnichana. The sequence goes on along the minus strand of OY977940.1, from coordinate 14,585,599 downwards.
AGCTTTTATTGTCAATAATGTCCTTGTTCACTCAACTTTGTTATTGACGTTCATATATGAGTTAGAGTGTGGTTGACGTTGTACGAAAATATAAATCATTGTATATTTTTCGGGTGTCCTAATACGCCTTTATTAATGATACCCGACATGGTAAGGGTACGCTTACTGTGTGACTTGAACTTTTATATACCACAAAACACTCGTGTGTGCGGCGAGCATTTGGCAGCTGGTACTTGGGAGATCCTGACGGAGGCACCAAATGTTTGTGAAAATTTTAGTCAAGCACATACGCAAGATATTGTGAACGTTATGCGGGAAGCAATAATTTTCATTAATTCTACAGTTGGGTCATTGTCAGTCACAAAAACAAAAATCATCTTTCCGGTGGTCAATAGTTAAGGGCTTTACACAAGGCTTGATACAACCGTAAAAACGCTAGTTGATGGTGATGCAACTACTTACCCAATTGTGCAAGTTATCACTCGGCGTGCGAGGAAACAGATTGAAATAAAAATGTAATGCGAAATGTGTTGCCTCAAATCGACCCCCCGATTTCTGCACCACAATGTTTACCTGTTGTAACAATTGAGACAATTGCTCCATCACAGGTAAATACTGCTTGTTTCCGTGTTTTTCAATCCTCGCCTTGTATTCAATGCTTGTTTGTCACGTTTGTTTATTGCTAAAACGTCCATTTCGCGTCAAAACGAAAAATAAAGAGTGAAAAAGCTATGAGTTTTTAATAGTAGTCTTCCTTGCTTTTTTCCCTGTTGCGTCCTGGGATCCGCTTTGGCGCCCAATCCCAATTTTAGGTGTAGGCGTAGTTTTAAGAAAGCGATTGTCATCTGACCTTTCAATACAGATGGAAAACCTTGTGATGGTAGACCTTGTGATGTTTTCCTTCACCGAAAAGCCGCTGATGAATATTATTTATTTCAAAGTCAAAGTCAAAATATTGTTTACTAGCTTTTGCCCGCGACTTCGTCCGCGTAGAACTCGTTTATATCGTAGCTCGATACAAACTTTCACCCTCCATTTCCCTTTTAGGGGTAGATTTCCAATATAAAAACTATCATATGTCCTTCTCCGAGAATCAAACTATTTTTATCATTATCATCATCATCATCATATCATCCGAAAGACGTCCACTGCTGGACATATGCCTCCCCCAAAGAGTTCCAAAGTGACCAATCCTGCGCCACCCGCATCCAGCGGACTCCCGCGACCTTTACCAGGTCATCAGTCTACCTTGTGGGGGGCCTACCAACGCCGCGCCTACTAACTACCTCTATACCAAATTTTATCTAAATGGGTTGCTCCATACAAATATTCAACCTTCATTTAATCCCCTTAGGAGATGATTTCCGGAATAAAAACTATCCTATATCCTTTCCCGGAACTCAAACTATCTGTAAACCAAATTTCATCTAAATGGGTCACTCACAACCAAATTTTCACCCCTTAAGGGAGGATTTTCGTGATAAAACTATCCTATGTCCTTCCCCAGGACTCCCAACTATCGCTAAACCGTAAATGGGTTCCATCCAAATTTTAACCCCCATTTCACCCCCTTAGAGGATGATTTCCGGAATAAAAACTACCCTATGTCCTTTCCCAGGACTCAAACCATCTCTTTATGAAATTCCATCGAAATGGGCTCCATCCAAATTTTCACCCCCCCATTTCACCCCCTTAAGGGATGATTTCCGAGACAAAATTTATCATTTATCCTTTCCCAGCACTCAAACTATCTCTTAACAATTAACTTAAGTTTTATAAGATTTTATTGTTACTAACATGATAAGGACAATAGCCTGAAATAAATAATTTGAATTGAATTGAATTAATCAAATTTTCCGATGTCACATCACATCCGAATTTTTACTCCCTTAGGGGAGGATTTTCGGGATAAAATTGAGTTCAGTTACTGAACAAACTATTTTTCATTTTCATGTTCATTTTTCAAACTATCCTATGTCCTTCCGCAGGACTCCCAACTATCGCTCTACAGTTTATGGGTTCCATCCAAATTTTCACCCCCATTTTTAATTTTAATATTAATTATATGGAGAAGGAGAGAGTTTAGGTAGATATTTATTGGTCCAGAAATCCAAAATTTTGAAACATTTTAAAATAAGCCCACCCCTATGCTCTATCCACTCCTCTGTTCACTTAACTAAATTACCTATGTTTGTTATTGTATCATGTTAAACTCTAAGGAAGAGCGGTGTCTCTTGCCACAGGCATCTTGATTGCCTAAAAAGAGGCACCAGTCTGCATATCTGTAAAGTTTTTTAAGATTTCGAAGAAATCATTTTTCATTTTTCATTTTAATTTTCATTTCACCCCCTTAGGGGATGATCTCCGGAATAAAAACTATCATATGTCCTTCCCCAGCACTCCTAACTATCGCTATACCGTAAATGGGTTCCATCCAATTTTTCACCCCCCCTATTTCACCTCCTTAGAGGATGATTTTTCGGATAAAAACTATCCGTTGTCATTCTCCGGGACTCAAACTATCTCTATACCAAATTTGATCTAAACGGAGTCCATCCAAAATTTCATCCCCCATTACACCCCCTTAGGGACAGATTTTCGGGATAAAAACTATCCAATGTCCTTTTTCAGAACTTAAACTACCTCTAAACCAAATTTCACCTAAATGGGTTCTATCCAAATTTCACCCCCCCCCCCCGTTTTACCCCCTAAGGGAAAGATTTCCGGGATAAAATTTATTGTTTGACCTTCCCCGGGACTGAAACTATTTATATGCCAAATTTCATCCAAATCGGTGCAGCGGTTTAAGTAGCTCCATACAAACTTCCATCCCCCATTTCATCCCCTAAGGGGTTGATTTCCGCGATAAAAACTACCCTATGTCCTTCCCCAGAACTTAAACTACCTCTAAACTAAATTTCATCTAAATGGGTTCTATCCAAATTTTCACCCCCCCCCCCCCCCGTTTTACCCCCTAAGGGTAAGATTTCCGGGATAAAAATTATTGTTTGACCTTCCCCGGGACTAAAACTATTTATGTGCCAAATTTCATTCAAATCGGTGCAGCGGTTTATGTAGCTCCATACAAACTTCCACCCCCCATTTCATCCCCTAAGGGGTTGATTTCCGGGATAAAAACTACCCTATGTCCTTCCCCAGAACTTAAACTACCTCTAAACTAAATTTCATCTAAATGGGTTCTATCCAAATTTTCACCCCCCCCCCCCCCCCGTTTTACCCCCTAAGGGTAAGATTTCCGGGATAAAATTTATTGTTTGACCTTCCCCGGGACTAAAACTATTTATGTGCCAAATTTCATTCAAATCGGTGCAGCGGTTTATGTAGCTCCATACAAACTTCCACCCCCCATTTCATCCCCTAAGGGGTTGATTTCCGGGATAAAAACTACCCTATGTCCTTTCCTAGGACCTAAACTATCTGTATACTAAATTTCATCTAAATCGGTTTAGCCGTTTTCACGTGATGCGCGGTCACATAAACAGACAAACAGATAAACAGACAAACAGACAAAAATTCTAAAAACTGTTGGAACGTGTTCTGTTATCGTTTTTAAGTATCCCTAGCCAATTTTTTTTCGAATATCTTCCATGTACAGACTTTCGACCCTCTTCAGCTTTATTATATGTATAGATTCAGGTAGGCCTAGTACAAGCACTTTTGAATCGTCAATTTTTTTTTAAATATTCTTAAATATTGATTGTAATGCGTCAAATATTTTCAATTGATATGCACAGTGTAGGTGCCAAAATAATTAATAATAATTTCACAATAAGATCGTCACAATGTAAAAAAGAAATTATATAAAATACTAGTCTAGAATGTTTCTAGGAAAAAAATAACGAATGTCAAAACGAAATACAACCAAATTAATACTTAATTAAAAACTCAAATGTCATAATTAATTCCAAATAAATAATAAAAATCTGTTACAATTAATCCCATGCTGCTTTATCATTCATGTAGTCTTGTGTGCCATAATAAGCTTTCGAAATAAGTTTAAACAATTATTACACAGTACTCGTATTACAGTTACAAAACTAATGCACTGTGAATCTTAGAATTAACATTACCACTATACTTAATATACTATCGAAGACTGACGGTCATCCATCGCCTCGCTGAACCTCAAGCTTTCTCAACAGATTTTTACCCAGCTACTAGCGAAAACATCCCAGTCAGAAGCAGATGCGAGAAGTACATTGAGGCAGTGCAGAGCTCGAATAAGCGGCGACTTACTATGAGCCACAGTTCGCGCCTCCGGAGGAGCAAACAGTGATCAGTTTCGCGGACGCAGATATATCCGAGAATGCAACGGAGTGTGCAGCCTCACTATCCGCTCCACCAGTTCAGGGCAGTCAGAATCACCTCGTAAAATTTTAGAACCACTCGTTCGTAGTGCATAGTTACGCCTCGCTTCACACATACTAGCACCCGGGTGCTTTTTACAGTTTTTTTTTTATTTTTATTATTTAGAATCGTTAATACCTACTATCGATCCGCATACAAGAAAAAAAGTTTCCCAAATAATAGTCCATTCCAGATTTAAACTATACGGTCGTGACCGTGACGCACTGAAACAAAAACTGACATGGTAAAATAAGGGACATTTTTTTCTTGTAAAGGAATGATTGGATCATCGAAAAAAAATCTGAAAAAAGTCATGTACACTTTTTTTTGAATAATATTCGCCCACGTTTTACAATGATCCCTGGTGGAGCAATGGGTTAAAATATAACACAATTCAAAAGATCCATCTTATATACCAGTTGACTGTTTTTTTTGCAGTTTTCGTCAACGCGTAGACAATGCGCGGTTGGAATTCAAACAAACAAACAAACAAAACAAACAAACAAACAAGCCGTCGTAACGTTAAGACGTTTAAACGTTAACCCAAAGGTTACATCAACCACATTTTACAGATCGGTTAACGTTAAAAAACGTGGGTGGCTGCTGTCAATGCAAAGAAAATCAGAATGTCATCACTCATCACATCACGTTCATATTTGGAGCAGCCTAACCGGGAAAGTAATATCTTTTGACCACTTTGGTTTGTTGTCTCTTAACACATTCAGTGCCGCGAATCGCTATGCGCTAAGCTCGTAGCCGATCCCCTGGTTATTTATTCTAGTAGGGACTCGATATCGGGTTCCCGGCCCTGTATCCAAGAGTTGGGAAGATGAACTCAAAGACATAGCTGGAGGAATACGGAAAAGAGAAGCTCTGGATAGAGCCAGATGGAGGACTTTGCGGAAGGCCTATGCCAAAGGCAACCGGATAATGTCTGAGATAATCAGTAATCACTACTAACTGGGAAAGTTTTCTCACCCTACATAAGGTCGCAATCACAATAACACCACTTCTTGCTCTACTGTGGTGTTTTTTTTCCCTGTTCAGCAACAGATATGTTGTGGTATGGCCTCTCTGGGGGCATTAAGGGCCTCCCAGAGGGAACTGTGGTGCTGTGTTCCCGGTGGTAAGTAGAGCTGTCGAGTATAATATGTTGTGTTGAGAGTGGCGGACCCGTGTTCGACTCTAGCTATTAAGACGACGAATCCTCAAACCAATAAAGAGTCGGCAACGCGCTTGTGAGTTTCTCAAATCGGTCACGGTGTCTGCTTATCATCAGGGAGACCGTATAGTAGTTTTTCACTGCCGTAGTATTAAAAAACCGATTGTAACGAACTTAATACTTAGAAAAAACTGGTCGTTAAAACTTAGCTTATAGGTACTTGAGATTGTTTAAGTTGGGCGAATTGCATCAAAGTACGCCATTCAAAAAGCCACTCTACCGTCCAAGTTAAATATTCAAATTCCAATGACAGTTTTATAATATAAAATAGAATAGGATAAAATAGAAAATAATTTATTTCAGTATAAGTAAAGGAACACAGTAATACAATAAAATAAAATAAACTATTTAAGACCTTATTTATCAGCTAAGTGTAAAGTAATGAAAAAACTCGGCCAAATTAAATTATCTCTACTATTATAAATATTATAATATACTCGACTCATAACTCTCATATGAGTCATTCATAATACCTAATGATGCGTGGTGCCTGGCGTTAAAGTCGGAGCAAGTTTTTGACACGAACAGCCAAAGTTAGTGATTTTTAAAGGCGCATGCCTACTCGTACATACAACGACGATTACTTTTTTATAACATTATGGAAATTTGCAGATTCTGAAGTTTAAGCTTTTAAATGTTTGGAAACGGTGTAGTGTAACCTCTCTCCCGCTTACCAGTTCTCATAGCCATTTTTAGGGTTCCGTACCAAAAAGGTAAACAAGGAACCCTTATGGTGCGACTCTGTCCGTCTGTCACAACGTTCAATATCTCAGGAACTACTTAAGCTATCAATTTGAAAGTTGGAACAACTGATTAAAGGGTTAAGACACGTAAATGGAAAATTAAAAAAAATAATATACATTGACCGGAAGGCTGGCTCATACCTCGCACAGAGGATAAGCATTGCCATCCAACGTGGCAATGCTGCCAGCCTTCTGGGCACGTTGCCCAGCGACGGCGAACTCGGACAAATATTTTATTTGTAAGTTATTTTATTTTTCAACACATTTGCTCGTAACGTGCCTCTTATTGTGCCGCTTTTGGGCTCATAATCCTGGGTATTAAACACGCGTGTTTAATAACATTACGACACTCGTGTAGTTATGTTTATATCCCGATTAAGACACGTTGTCACCTTGCAGCAAGGTGTATGTATGGACTCGGCGCATTCTTAAATTGACCGGGTTATACAGGTTTGTTTTTAATTCTCGGCAAATGGATTCTTACTCGACTAAACAAATTAAATCCTTCTTGTGGATTAATTTATTATTTCTTGTTGGATATGATATAGAAACGTTTCATTTAGTAAAACTATTTACTTTTGATAACATTTTACATGAATTTATATTGAATAAGAAAATATTTATTTTATTTTGTATTGGCTGTTTAGAGATTTCATCTAAGCCTCGCACGGGCGCACTGCGCGAACTTCACGAAAAAAAATAGTTGCGCGCCATTATAGGTAATTTCACAAATATTTGTAAACATTGATGATGCGTGTTTGGTTATTGTTAAAAATGTTGACTCGTAGTGAATAGAAAAGTATCAAATAGAATTGATGCCACTGTTCATTCTTGCAGATGTACAAAAAAGCGGCCAAGTGCGAGTCAGACTCGCACATGAAGGGTTCCGTTACATAAATTGCTTTTTACGATATATGACGTATTAAAAAAAAACTACTTCCTAGATGTCGTTCAAACCAATTTTCGTTGGTAGTTTGCATGGTGTACATCATATATTTTTTTCAGTTTTATCATTCTCTTATTTTAGAAGTTACAGGGGGGGGGACACACATTTTACCACTTTGGAAGTGTCTCTCGCGCAAAATATTCAGTTTAGAAAAAAAATATATAAAAACCTCAAAATCATTTTTGAAGACCTATCCATAATGGGGACCCCTAAAACTTAACGTTATTTTTCGATTTTTGTGTAAAAATCTTAATGCGGTTCACTACTTACCAAGTCAAAGTCAAAGTCAAAGTCAAAATCTTTATTTGCGTTAAACACATTCACATGCATGCAAATACAATATACATTACAATAATATTAAAAAAAAAAAATAAGTTTATTTTAACTACTAATATTAATAACAATAGTAAGAAACTGCTCCGAAATTATTTAAAAACAAAATAAAATAGTCAAATTATAATAACAATAATGTTCAGTTAATTTAGAGCATTGGCAAAATATTCGTCAATGGAGTAGTATGGCCTTTTTAAAAAGTAATCTTTCACTTTTCTATTAAATATTTTCATATCGTCACAATCCCTTAAATCTTTGGTCAACTTATTATATACTCTTATTGCATTATTGCCTAAACGTTTATTAAAATGTGCATAATTAGGGAAAGTCAGTGTTAATTTATCATTATTTCTTAAATTGTAGTATTGGCTTTGCCCTACTGTACAATACAAATTCTTATTTCGATGAATATAGATACATAGATGATAAAGATACAACGAAACAACAGTAAGAATTTTATTTTCAATAAACATATGTCTATGCGTAACGGGTACTTTAGAACAGCCTTCGATGATCCTTAGAGCTTTTTTCTGTTTCAACAGGACAGAATTAATGTTGACTCCGTTTCCCCAGACCTCGATACAATATCGGAGAATACTCTCAAAATAGGAGAAGTACACATTTTTTAGTATAATCTTATCAGAATACTTCGATAAACTTTTTAATGCAAAACAGGCACTAGCCAGTTTTCTATTAACTGTGTCAATTTGGATATTCCATCTCAGGTAAGGATCTAGATTTACGCCCAGAAAACAAACACTGTTTGATTTGCAAATTGGTATGTTGCACTTAAAGTCTGGACTTTTACTACAACGGCGAAAGATCATGTAAAAGCACTTACTGCTGTTCATCCGTAATCCATTTGCTGTGAACCAGTGAGACAGTTCAGTCCAGCATGTTTGTATTTTTTCTCTAAAAGCGTTTTTAGAACTAGCATTTAGAACTATACTAGTGTCATCTGCGTATAGGTAAGTCGTCCCACAGCTGATGCAACTCGGCAAATCGTTGATAAATATTATAAACAGGAGAGGGCCTAGGACTGAGCCTTGGGGAACTCCATATTTAATTAATTTGTCATCAGACCTGACCACATTGTCCTCCATGTGGTCTTTTATTTCTACATACTGAGATCGGTTACATAGATATGACTTAAAAAGTTCAAGTGCCGTACCACGTATTCCATAGTACTCTAGTTTATCGAGTAGTATTCTGTGATCAACGCAGTCGAAAGCTTTTGTTAAATCACAGAATACCCCTCCGCACTTCGAGTTTTGATTGAGGCAATGCAATACCTCGATTACCAAGTTGTCCACTGCCTCAGATGTATTTTTATTACGTCTGAACCCATATTGGTGTGCAGAAAACAGATTGTTTCTTATGAAATGTGCTTCTAATCTATTAGCTATACACTTTTCAAAGATTTTGGCTAGAATAGATAGTACCGAGATGGGACGATAATTATTTAACTCCAGTTTGCTTCCCTTTTTGTGTATAGCTACTATTCTTGCGCGTTTTAACAAGTCTGGGAAAGTTCCATCCAAAAAACTAGTATTAAAAATAATGCAAAGTGGAATGCAAAGGAGATCTATATTCTTTTTGACGAGCATGGTATTCATAACATCGGGTCCCATTGCATTTGTATTTTTTAGGTTTTTCACGATTTTAATAATGTCGGGTTCAATTATCGGGTCCATAAATATAGAGTTTACGTTAGTGTTATTTTCATGTCTGAGTAAGTTCATATATGTGATGTCATTTTGGATTATAGTGCTTTTACCAATTTTGATAAAATAATCGTTAAGTTCATTTGCAACGTGGCTGCTATTTTCTATCAGATTATTATTAATTTTTAGAGTGATTTTATTATTTTGCAATCGTTTGCTAGTTTTACCAGTGTTTTCGTTAACCATGTTCCATATAGCCTTAGATTTGCATTTTGCCTTCGCGATAGTGTTCCGAATAAAACATTTCTTGGCTATTACAAGTGTAGTTTTGAATATCTGTTGATATCGCTTACGGTAGGATTTAAGTAATTCATCTTTATAATTTCTGGTGGATATAAGCAATTTTCTTTTTGTTTTACTTGATTTTTTGATACCTTTTGTTAACCATTTCTTAGCGTTCCTTTTTATTAGAACTTTTTAATAGGAAAATGTATGTTGCAGAGATTTAGTACTATATTATAGAATATTACGAGCATTTTGTTGCAGTCACTATTTATAAATTCATTGTTCCAGTCAATTTTATAAAGATTTTCACGAAAAATTGTCATTGCGTCTCTAAAAACCCTTTTAGTTTCAACAGTATAGCTCTTATAGTTTCGGAAAAACGTGGCTGTGACATACGGACGGACAGACAGACAGACAGACAGACGGACGGACATGACGAATCTATAAGGGTTCCGTTTTTTGCCATTTGGCTACGGAACCCTAATATGTGAGTAAAAACCTGTTGTCATCAATAACTAAAGGAAACAACTTAGGAGCCTGTAACATGTTCATTTTATGAAAAGGATTTTTTCCTCGCAAATGTGTTGAAAAACGTCGTATGACACGCGTGAGCTTTGATAATTACACCCTCGGCTCTATTATCACGCTCACCTGCGGTTCGCGTGACAATTCCGCCTCTGATGTAATGATCAACATACCTCACTTGTATCATAATGTACTATTATAAGTAGTTTAGTTTTAGATATACGTTATTTTATTTTATAAGTAGTTTAGTTTTAGATAGGTATAGTTTTTTAAATATTGATATTATAATATTGATTAGATTATAGTTATGTTTTATATACATTTATATTTTCTGTTTAAATGACGAATATGAGGGGGGTTAAAAAATCAAAGTCAAGTAAATAGATCAAGTGGAGTATCATATGAAAGAGCTTGGGTTGCACTTTCTAAAACCGTTTTTATTTTTTTCTACAGTGGTTAAATTTTGATTTATTAAGGAAAATGTAGAAAAAAATACCATCCATAGATAGACCTGTCCGTCTGTCTGTCTGTCTGTCTGTCTGTCCGTCCGTATGTCACAGCCACTTTTTTCCGAAACTATAAGAGCTATACTGTTGAAACTTGGTAAGTAGATGTCTTCTGTAAACCGCATTAAGATTTTCACAGAAAAATAGAAAAAAAACAATAACTTTTTGGGGTTTCACTTAGAACTAGAACTCAAAAAAAAATATTTTTCTTTAAACCCATACGTGTAGATAGGTCTTCAAAAATGACATTGAGGTTTCTAACATCATTTTTTTCTAAATTGAATATTTTGCGCGAGAGATACTTCCAAAGTGGTAAAATATGTGTCCCCCCCCCTGTAACTTCTAAAATAAGAGAATGATGAAACTAAAAAAAATATATAATGTACATTACCATGCAAACTTCCACCGAAAATTGATTTGAACGAGATCTAGTAAGTAGTTTTTTTTAATACGTCATAAATCGTAAACCGCAATTTAATTAACGGAGCCCTTCATGTGTAAGTCCGACTCGCACTTGGCCGCTTTTTTTAAATTTACAGCACATTGTGCCGTGCCCGGACAGACCGGAACATGCAGCCCGATTTAATAAAGTGTTCATCACAGTGAGTTGACTGACAACTTGCTAGTTTTCTACTCGATATTATACGCGATATGAATACGCCGAATGTATGGCGAAATTCGGTGACCACTGGATCCGCGCTCGTGCCAGACACGCACGGGTATATACAAAACATACGGTATGGGTAAAAATACTTTTTTTTAAATGGACTTACCAATTTACTTTAATTAGGGCTTATACTATCAGCCCTTAAAATATATGTTCTTAAGGAAGTCACATACTGTACATCGTGAGTCATCCTAAATAAGTGGCACAATGTTTAATTTATGAGCATTTTATTCCCACCAATAACGAAGTAGTGAAAGGTACAATTTTCTAATGTTCACGTTGCTTTGTACAACAATGTTTACTTCCATACTAACTTTGAAAAATCGGCGTGAAGTTAGCAGCCTAAAGGTAGCTGCCTATGATAACCCGACCAAATTAAAAAGTCACAGTTTGTCAATAGCTTTTTAATTCACTAAATATGAGAAATCCAGTTTACTGAATGAGCTATACCTTAAGCAAAATGCATTATCTATATCCCTAGCTACGTAGAAAACCAACTAGAGGCAAAATACTACAGTAAGTGATGAAGATGTTAGGCAGCTAACTTCACACGATAGCAGCCCAAACAAGATTGTTTTTTTTATTTTTTTTACCTGTAAAGACGTCTAGATTACAATTTTTCTCTATATTTATTTGAAAGCCTATTAAAAGAGCTTTCAAGCGAGGTACATTGCAAAACGATTCAAAGAGTATGGCTAGTCAAATGAATTGATGAAACGTAGCAGCCTAAGCAAAATTTGAGGTTTTTATTTTTTTTTCCTGTGAAAAAGTCTAGATTACACTTTCTCTCCTCAGCTGTTTAGAAGCATTTCAAAAACTCTTTTTTTTGAGATATGTCAAATAACGACTCGAGGGGTCTGGCTATATCAAAATAAGAGATGAAAGTTAGCAGCCTAAAACAGATTTGTCTTTTTGAATTTTTTTTCCTGAGAAGATGTCTAGATTACACTTTTTGTCTATTATTATTTGAAAGCCTATTAAAAGAGCTTTCAATCAAGGTACATTGCAAAACGATTCAAAGAGTATGGCTAGTCAAATGAATTGATGAAACGTAGCAGCCTAAGCAAAATTTGAGGTTTTTTTTTTTTCCTGTGAAAAAGTCTAGATTACACTTTCTCTCTCCAGCTGTTTAAAAGCATTTCAAAAACTCTTTTTTTTGAGATATGTCACATAACGACTCGAGGGGTCTGGCTATATCAAAATAAGAGATGAAAGTTAGCAGCCTAAACCAGATTTGTCTTTTTGAATTTTTTTGCCTGAGAAGATGTCTAGATTACACTTTTTGTCTATTATTATTTGAAAGCCTATTAAAAGAGCTTTCAATCAAGGTACATTGCAAAACGATCCAAAGAGTATGGCTAGTCAAATGAATTGATGAAACGTAGCAGCCTAAGCAAAATTTAAGGTTTTTATATTTTTTCCTGTGAAAAAGTCTAGATTACGCTTTCTTTCTCCAGCAGTTTAAAAGCATTTTTAAAACGCTTTTTTTTTAGATATGTTACGTAACGACTCCAAGGGTCTCTAGTCAAATGAATTGATGAAACGTAGCAGCCTAAGCAAAATTTGAGGTGTTTCTTTTTTTTCCTATGAAAAAGTCTAGATTACACTTTCTCTCCTCAGCTGTTTAGAAGCATTTCAAAAACTCTTTTTTTTGAGATATGTCACATAACGACTCGAGGGGTCTGGCTATATCAAAATAAGAGATGAAAGTTAGCAGCCTAAACCAGATTTGTCTTTTTGATTTTTTTTGCCTGAAAAGATGTCTAGATTACAATTTTTGTCTTTTATAATTTGAAAGCCTATTAAAAGAGCTTTCAATCAAGGTACATTGCAAAACGATCCAAAGAGTATGGCTAGTCAAATGAATTGATGAAACGTAGCAGCCTAAGCAAAATTTGAGGTTTTTATTTTTTTTCCTGTGAAAAAGTATAGATTACACTTTCTCTCTCCAGCTGTTTAAAAGCATTTTAAAAACTCTTTTTTTTGAAATATGCCACATAACGACTCGAGGGGTCTGGCTATATCAAAATAAGAGATGGAAGTTAGCAGCCTAAACCAGATTTGTCTTTTTGAATTTTTTTGCCTGAGAAGATGTCTAGATTACACTTTTTGTCTATTATTATTTGAAAGCCTATTAAAAGAGCTTTCAATCAAGGTACATTGCAAAACGATCCAAAGAGTATGGCTAGTCAAATGAATTGATGAAACGTAGCAGCCTAAGCAAAATTTGAGGTTTTTAGTTTTGTTCCTGTGAAAAAGTCTAGATTACGCTTTCTCTCTCCAGCAGTTTAAAAGGATTTTAAAAACGCTTTTTTTAAGATATGTTACGTAACGACTCCAAGGGTCTCTAGTCAAATGAATTGATGAAACGTAGCAGCCTAAGCAAAATTTGAGGTTTTTATTTTTTTTCCTGTGAAAAAGTCTAGATTACACTTTCTCTCCTCAGCTGTTTAACAACATTTTAAAAACTCTTTTTTTGAGATATGTCACATAACGACTCGAGGGGTCTGGCTATATAAAAATAAGAGATGAAAGTAAGCAGCCTAAACCAGATTTGTCTTTTTGTTTTTTTTTGCCTGAGAATATGTCTAGATTACAATTTTTGTCTTTTATAATTTGAAAGTCTATTAAAAGAGCTTTCAATCAAGTTACATTGCAAAACGATCCAAAGAGTATGGCTAGTCAAATGAATTGATGAAACGTAGCAGCCTAAGCAAAATTTGAGGTTTTTATTTTTTTTCCTGTGAAAAAGTCTAGATTACACTTTTTCTCTCCAGCTGTTTAAAAGCATTATTAAAACTCTTTTTTTATAAATATGTCACATAACGACTCGAAGCGTCTGGCTATATCAAAATAAGAGATGAAAGTTAGCAGCCTAAACCAGATTTGTCTTTTTGATTTTTTTTGCCTGAGAATATGTCTAGATTACAATTTTTGTCTTTTATAATTTGAAAGTCTATTAAAAGAGCTTTCAATCAAGTTACATTGCAAAACGATCCAAAGAGTATGGCTAGTCAAATGAATTGATGAAACGTAGCAGCCTAAGCAACATTTGAGGTTTTTATTTTTTTTCCTGTGAAAAAGTCTAGATTACACTTTTTCTCTCCAGCTGTTTAAAAGCATTATTAAAACTCTTTTTTTATAAATATGTCACATAACGACTCGAAGCGTCTGGCTATATCAAAATAAGAGATGAAAGTTAGCAGCCTAAACCAGATTTGTCTTTTTGATTTTTTTTGCCTGAGAAGATGTCTAGATTACAATTTTTGTCTTTTATAATTTGAAAGCCTATTAAAAGAGCTTTCAATCAAAGTACATTGCAAAATGATCCAAAGAGTATGGCTAATCAAATGAATTGATGAAACGTAGCAGCCTAAGCAAAATTTAAGGTTTTTATATTTTTTCCTGTGAAAAAGTCTAGATTACACTTTCTCTCCTCAGCTGTTTAGAAGCATTTCAAAAACTCTTTTTTTTGAGATATGTCAAATAACGACTCGAGGGGTCTGGCTATATCAAAATAAGAGATGAAAGTTAGCAGCCTAAAACAGATTTGTCTTTTTGAATTTTTTTGCCTGAGAAGATGTCTAGATTACACTTTTTGTCTATTATTATTTGAAAGCCTATTAAAAGAGCTTTCAATCAAGGTACATTGCAAAACGATTCAAAGAGTATGGCTAGTCAAATGAATTGATGAAACGTAGCAGCCTAAGCAAAATTTGAGGTTTTTTTTTTTTTCCTGTGAAAAAGTCTAGATTACACTTTCTCTCTCCAGCTGTTTAAAAGCATTTCAAAAACTCTTTTTTTTGAGATATGTCACATAACGACTCGAGGGGTCTGGCTATATCAAAATAAGAGATGAAAGTTAGCAGCCTAAACCAGATTTGTCTTTTTGAATTTTTTTGCCTGAGAAGATGTCTAGATTACACTTTTTGTCTATTATTATTTGAAAGCCTATTAAAAGAGCTTTCAATCAAGGTACATTGCAAAACGATCCAAAGAGTATGGCTAGTCAAATGAATTGATGAAACGTAGCAGCCTAAGCAAAATTTAAGGTTTTTATATTTTTTCCTGTGAAAAAGTCTAGATTACGCTTTCTTTCTCCAGCAGTTTAAAAGCATTTTTAAAACGCTTTTTTTTTAGATATGTTACGTAACGACTCCAAGGGTCTCTAGTCAAATGAATTGATGAAACGTAGCAGCCTAAGCAAAATTTGAGGTGTTTATTTTTTTTCCTATGAAAAAGTCTAGATTACACTTTCTCTCCTCAGCTGTTTAGAAGCATTTCAAAAACTCTTTTTTTTGAGATATGTCACATAACGACTCGAGGGGTCTGGCTATATCAAAATAAGAGATGAAAGTTAGCAGCCTAAACCAGATTTGTCTTTTTGATTTTTTTTGCCTGAAAAGATGTCTAGATTACAATTTTTGTCTTTTATAATTTGAAAGCCTATTAAAAGAGCTTTCAATCAAGGTACATTGCAAAACGATCCAAAGAGTATGGCTAGTCAAATGAATTGATGAAACGTAGCAGCCTAAGCAAAATTTGAGGTTTTTATTTTTTTTCCTGTGAAAAAGTCTAGATTACACTTTCTCTCTCCAGCTGTTTAAAAGCATTTTAAAAACTCTTTTTTTTGAAATATGCCACATAACGACTCGAGGGGTCTGGCTATATCAAAATAAGAGATGAAAGTTAGCAGCCTAAACCAGATTTGTCTTTTTGAATTTTTTTGCCTGAGAAGATGTCTAGATTACACTTTTTGTCTATTATTATTTGAAAGCCTATTAAAAGAGCTTTCAATCAAGGTACATTGCAAAACGATCCAAAGAGTATGGCTAGTCAAATGAATTGATGAAACGTAGCAGCCTAAGCAAAATTTGAGGTTTTTAGTTTTGTTCCTGTGAAAAAGTCTAGATTACGCTTTCTCTCTCCAGCAGTTTAAAAGGATTTTAAAAACGCTTTTTTTAAGATATGTTACGTAACGACTCCAAGGGTCTCTAGTCAAATGAATTGATGAAACGTAGCAGCCTAAGCAAAATTTGAGGTTTTTATTTTTTTTCCTGTGAAAAAGTCTAGATTACACTTTCTCTCCTCAGCTGTTTAACAACATTTCAAAAACTCTTTTTTTGAGATATGTCACATAACGACTCGAGGGGTCTGGCTATATAAAAATAAGAGATGATAGTAAGCAGCCTAAACCAGATTTGTCTTTTTGTTTTTTTTTGCCTGAGAATATGTCTAGATTACAATTTTTGTCTTTTATAATTTGAAAGTCTATTAAAAGAGCTTTCAATCAAGTTACATTGCAAAACGATCCAAAGAGTATGGCTAGTCAAATGAATTGATGAAACGTAGCAGCCTAAGCAAAATTTGAGGTTTTTATTTTTTTTCCTGTGAAAAAGTCTAGATTACACTTTTTCTCTCCAGCTGTTTAAAAGCATTATTAAAACTCTTTTTTTATAAATATGTCACATAACGACTTGAAGCGTCTGGCTATATCAAAATAAGAGATGAAAGTTAGCAGCCTAAACCAGATTTGTCTTTTTGATTTTTTTTGCCTGAGAAGATGTCTAGATTACAATTTTTGTCTTTTATAATTTGAAAGCCTATTAAAAGAGCTTTCAATCAAAGTACATTGCAAAATGATCCAAAGAGTATGGCTAATCAAATGAATTGATGAAACGTAGCAGCCTAAGCAAAATTTAAGGTTTTTATATTTTTTCCTGTGAAAAAGTCTAGATTTCACTTTCTCTCCTCAGCTGTTTAGAAGCATTTCAAAAACTCTTTTTTTTGAGATATGTCAAATAACGACTCGAGGGGTCTGGCTATATCAAAATAAGAGATGAAAGTTAGCAGCCTAAAACAGATTTGTCTTTTTGAATTTTTTTGCCTGAGAAGATGTCTAGATTACACTTTTTGTCTATAAGTATTTGAAAGCCTATTAAAAGAGCTTTCAAGCAAGGTACATTGCAAAACGATTCAAAAAGTATGGCTAGTCAAATGAATTGATGAAACGTAGCAGCCTAAGCAAAATTTGAGGTTTTTATTTTTTTTCCTGTGAAAAAGTCTAGATTACACTTTTTCTCTCCAGCTGTTTACAAGCATTTCAAAAACTCTTTTTTTTGAGATATGTCACATAACGATTCGAGGGGTCTGGCTATATCAAAATAAGAGATGAAAGTTAGCAGCCTAAACCAGATTTGTCTTTTTGAATTTTTTTGCCTGAGAAGATGTCTAGATTACACTTTTTGTCTATTATTATTTGAAAGCCTATTAAAAGAGCTTTCAATCAAGGTACATTGCAAAACGATCCAAAGAGTATGGCTAGTCAAATGAATTGATGAAACGTAGCAGCCTAAGCAAAATTTGAGGTTTTTAGTTTTGTTCCTGTGAAAAAGTCTAGATTACGCTTTCTCTCTCCAGCAGTTTAAAAGGATTTTAAAAACGCTTTTTTTAAGATATGTTACGTAACGACTCCAAGGGTCTCTAGTCAAATGAATTGATGAGACGTAGCAGCCTAAGCAAAATTTGAGGTTTTTATTTTTTTTCCTTTGAAAAAGTCTAGATTACACTTTCTCTCCTCAGCTGTTTAACAACATTTCAAAAACTCTTTTTTTGAGATATGTCACATAACGACTCGAGGGGTCTGGCTATATAAAAATAAGAGATGAAAGTAAGCAGCCTAAACCAGATTTGTCTTTTTGTTTTTTTTTGCCTGAGAATATGTCTAGATTACAATTTTTGTCTTTTATAATTTGAAAGTCTATTAAAAGAGCTTTCAATCAAGTTACATTGCAAAACGATCCAAAGAGTATGGCTAGTCAAATGAATTGATGAAACGTAGCAGCCTAAGCAAAATTTGAGGTTTTTATTTTTTTTCCTGTGAAAAAGTCTAGATTACACTTTTTCTCTCCAGCTGTTTAAAAGCATTATTAAAACTCTTTTTTTATAAATATGTCACATAACGACTCGAAGCGTCTGGCTATATCAAAATAAGAGATGAAAGTTAGCAGCCTAAACCAGATTTGTCTTTTTGATTTTTTTTGCCTGAGAAGATGTCTAGATTACAATTTTTGTCTTTTATAATTTGAAAGCCTATTAAAAGAGCTTTCAATCAAAGTACATTGCAAAATGATCCAAAGAGTATGGCTAATCAAATGAATTGATGAAACGTAGCAGCCTAAGCAAAATTTAAGGTTTTTATATTTTTTCCTGTGAAAAAGTCTAGATTACACTTTCTCTCCTCAGCTGTTTAGAAGCATTTCAAAAACTCTTTTTTTTGAGATATGTCAAATAACGACTCGAGGGGTCTGGCTATATCAAAATAAGAGATGAAAGTTAGCAGCCTAAAACAGATTTGTCTTTTTGAATTTTTTTGCCTGAGAAGATGTCTAGATTACACTTTTTGTCTATAAGTATTTGAAAGCCTATTAAAAGAGCTTTCAAGCAAGGTACATTGCAAAACGATTCAAAAAGTATGGCTTGTCAAATGAATTGATGAAACGTAGCAGCCTAAGCAAAATTTGAGGTTTTTATTTTTTTTCCTGTGAAAAAGTCTAGATTACACTTTTTCTCTCCAGCTGTTTACAAGCATTTCAAAAACTCTTTTTTTTGAGATATGTCACATAACGATTCGAGGGGTCTGGCTATATCAAAATAAGAGATGAAAGTTAGCAGCCTAAACCAGATTTGTCTTTTTGAATTTTTTTGCCTGAGAAGATGTCTAGATTACACTTTTTTTCTATTATTATTTGAAAGCCTATTAAAAGAGCTTTCAATCAAGGTACATTGCAAAACGATCCAAAGAGTATGGCTAGTCAAATGAATTGATGAAACGTAGCAGCCTAAGCAAAATTTGAGGTTTTTATTTTTTTTTCCTGTGAAAAAGTCTAGATTACACTTTCTCTCCTCAGCTGTTTAGAAGCATTTCAAAAACTCTTTTTTTTTGAGATATGTCACATAACGACTCGAGGGGTCTGGCTATATCAAAATAAGAGATGAAAGTTAGCAGCCTAAAACAGATTTGTCTTTTTGAATTTTTTTGCCTGAGAAGATGTCTAGATTACACTTTTTGTCTATTATTATTTGAAAGCCTATTAAAAGAGCTTTCAATCAAGGTACATTGCAAAACGATTCAAAGAGTATGGCTAGTCAAATGAATTGATGAAACGTAGCAGCCTAAGCAAAATTTGAGGTTTTTTTTTTTTTCCTGTGAAAAAGTCTAGATTACACTTTCTCTCTCCAGCTGTTTAAAAGCATTTCAAAAATTCTTTTTTTTGAAATATGCCACATAACGACTCGAGGGGTCTGGCTATATCAAAATAAGAGATGAAAGTTAGCAGCCTAAACCAGATTTGTCTTTTTGAATTTTTTTGCCTGAGAAGATGTCTAGATTACACTTTTTGTCTATTATTATTTGAAAGCCTATTAAAAGAGCATTCAAGCAAGGTACATTGCAAAACGATTCAAAAAGTATGGCTTGTCAAATGAATTGATGAAACGTAGCAGCCTAAGCAAAATTTGAGGTTTTTATTTTTTTTCCTGTGAAAAAGTCTAGATTACACTTTTTCTCTCCAGCTGTTTACAAGCATTTCAAAAACTCTTTTTTTTGAGATATGTCACATAACGATTCGAGGGGTCTGGCTATATCAAAATAAGAGATGAAAGTTAGCAGCCTAAACCAGATTTGTCTTTTTGAATTTTTTTGCCTGAGAAGATGTCTAGATTACACTTTTTTTCTATTATTATTTGAAAGCCTATTAAAAGAGCTTTCAATCAAGGTACATTGCAAAACGATCCAAAGAGTATGGCTAGTCAAATGAATTGATGAAACGTAGCAGCCTAAGCAAAATTTGAGGTTTTTATTTTTTTTTCCTGTGAAAAAGTCTAGATTACACTTTCTCTCCTCAGCTGTTTAGAAGCATTTCAAAAACTCTTTTTTTTTGAGATATGTCACATAACGACTCGAGGGGTCTGGCTATATCAAAATAAGAGATGAAAGTTAGCAGCCTAAAACAGATTTGTCTTTTTGAATTTTTTTGCCTGAGAAGATGTCTAGATTACACTTTTTGTCTATTATTATTTGAAAGCCTATTAAAAGAGCTTTCAATCAAGGTACATTGCAAAACGATTCAAAGAGTATGGCTAGTCAAATGAATTGATGAAACGTAGCAGCCTAAGCAAAATTTGAGGTTTTTTTTTTTTTCCTGTGAAAAAGTCTAGATTACACTTTCTCTCTCCAGCTGTTTAAAAGCATTTCAAAAATTCTTTTTTTTGAAATATGCCACATAACGACTCGAGGGGTCTGGCTATATCAAAATAAGAGATGAAAGTTAGCAGCCTAAACCAGATTTGTCTTTTTGAATTTTTTTGCCTGAGAAGATGTCTAGATTACACTTTTTGTCTATTATTATTTGAAAGCCTATTAAAAGAGCATTCAAGCAAGGTACATTGCAAAACGATTCAAAGAATATGGCTAGTCAAATGAATTGATGAAACGTAGCAGCCTAAGCAAAATTTGAGGTTTTTATTTTTTTTCCTGTGAAAAAGTCTAGATTACACTTTTTCTCCACAGCTGTTTAAAAGCATTTCAAAAACTCTTTTTTTTGAGATATGTCACATAACGACTCGAGGGGTCTGGCTATATCAAAATAAGAGATGAAAGTTAGCAGCCTAAACCAGATTTGTCTTTTTGAATTTTTTTGCCTGAGAAGATGTCTAGATTACACTTTTTGTCTATAAGTATTTGAAAGCCTATTAAAAGAGCTTTCAAGCAAGGTACATTGCAAAACGATTCAAAAAGTATGGCTAGTCAAATGAATTGATGAAACGTAGCAGCCTAAGCAAAATTTGAGGTTTTTATTTTTTTTCCCTGTGAAAAAGTCTAGATTACACTTTCTCTCCTAAGCTGTTTAAAAGCATTTTAGAAACGCTTTTTTTTAAGATATGACACATAACGACTCGAGGGGTCTGGCTATATCAAAATAAGAGATGAAAGTTAGCAGCCTAAACCAGATTTGTCTTTTTGAATTTTTTTGCCTGAGAAGATGTCTAGATTACAATTTTTCTCTATATTTATTTGAAAGCCTATTAAAAGAGCTTTCAAGCGAGGTACATTGCAAAACGATTCAAAGAGTATGGCTAGTCAAATGAATTGATGAAACGTAGCAGCCTAAGCAAAATTTGAGGTTTTTATTTTTTTTTCCTGTGAAAAAGTCTAGATTACACTTTCTCTCCTCAGCTGTTTAGAAGCATTTCAAAAACTCTTTTTTTTGAGATATGTCAAATAACGACTCGAGGGGTCTGGCTATATCAAAATAAGAGATGAAAGTTAGCAGCCTAAAACAGATTTGTCTTTTTGAATTTTTTTTCCTGAGAAGATGTCTAGATTACACTTTTTGTCTA
The DNA here is from genome assembly GCA_963854355.1 of Epinotia brunnichana. NCBI lineage: Eukaryota > Metazoa > Arthropoda > Insecta > Lepidoptera > Tortricidae > Epinotia > Epinotia brunnichana. Next base: position 14,563,939 of record OY977940.1, on the reverse strand, counting down.
TTATTATTTGAAAGCCTATTAAAAGAGCTTTCAATCAAGGTACATTGCAAAACGATTCAAAGAGTATGGCTAGTCAAATGAATTGATGAAACGTAGCAGCCTAAGCAAAATTTGAGGTTTTTTTTTTTTCCTGTGAAAAAGTCTAGATTACACTTTCTCTCTCCAGCTGTTTAAAAGCATTTCAAAAACTCTTTTTTTTGAGATATGTCACATAACGACTCGAGGGGTCTGGCTATATCAAAATAAGAGATGAAAGTTAGCAGCCTAAACCAGATTTGTCTTTTTGAATTTTTTTGCCTGAGAAGATGTCTAGATTACACTTTTTGTCTATTATTATTTGAAAGCCTATTAAAAGAGCTTTCAATCAAGGTACATTGCAAAACGATCCAAAGAGTATGGCTAGTCAAATGAATTGATGAAACGTAGCAGCCTAAGCAAAATTTAAGGTTTTTATATTTTTTCCTGTGAAAAAGTCTAGATTACGCTTTCTTTCTCCAGCAGTTTAAAAGCATTTTTAAAACGCTTTTTTTTTAGATATGTTACGTAACGACTCCAAGGGTCTCTAGTCAAATGAATTGATGAAACGTAGCAGCCTAAGCAAAATTTGAGGTGTTTATTTTTTTTCCTATGAAAAAGTCTAGATTACACTTTCTCTCCTCAGCTGTTTAGAAGCATTTCAAAAACTCTTTTTTTTGAGATATGTCACATAACGACTCGAGGGGTCTGGCTATATCAAAATAAGAGATGAAAGTTAGCAGCCTAAACCAGATTTGTCTTTTTGATTTTTTTTGCCTGAAAAGATGTCTAGATTACAATTTTTGTCTTTTATAATTTGAAAGCCTATTCAAAGAGCTTTCAATCAAGGTACATTGCAAAACGATCCAAAGAGTATGGCTAGTCAAATGAATTGATGAAACGTAGCAGCCTAAGCAAAATTTGAGGTTTTTATTTTTTTTCCTGTGAAAAAGTCTAGATTACACTTTCTCTCTCCAGCTGTTTAAAAGCATTTTAAAAACTCTTTTTTTTGAAATATGCCACATAACGACTCGAGGGGTCTGGCTATATCAAAATAAGAGATGAAAGTTAGCAGACTAAACCAGATTTGTCTTTTTGAATTTTTTTGCCTGAGAAGATGTCTAGATTACACTTTTTGTCTATTATTATTTGAAAGCCTATTAAAAGAGCTTTCAATCAAGGTACATTGCAAAACGATCCAAAGAGTATGGCTAGTCAAATGAATTGATGAAACGTAGCAGCCTAAGCAAAATTTGAGGTTTTTAGTTTTGTTCCTGTGAAAAAGTCTAGATTACGCTTTCTCTCTCCAGCAGTTTAAAAGGATTTTAAAAACGCTTTTTTTAAGATATGTTACGTAACGACTCCAAGGGTCTCTAGTCAAATGAATTGATGAAACGTAGCAGCCTAAGCAAAATTTGAGGTTTTTATTTTTTTTCCTGTGAAAAAGTCTAGATTACACTTTCTCTCCTCAGCTGTTTAACAACATTTCAAAAACTCTTTTTTTGAGATATGTCACATAACGACTCGAGGGGTCTGGCTATATAAAAATAAGAGATGAAAGTAAGCAGCCTAAACCAGATTTGTCTTTTTGTTTTTTTTTGCCTGAGAATATGTCTAGATTACAATTTTTGTCTTTTATAATTTGAAAGTCTATTAAAAGAGCTTTCAATCAAGTTACATTGCAAAACGATCCAAAGAGTATGGCTAGTCAAATGAATTGATGAAACGTAGCAGCCTAAGCAAAATTTGAGGTTTTTATTTTTTTTCCTGTGAAAAAGTCTAGATTACACTTTTTCTCTCCAGCTGTTTAAAAGCATTATTAAAACTCTTTTTTTATAAATATGTCACATAACGACTCGAAGCGTCTGGCTATATCAAAATAAGAGATGAAAGTTAGCAGCCTAAACCAGATTTGTCTTTTTGATTTTTTTTGCCTGAGAAGATGTCTAGATTACAATTTTTGTCTTTTATAATTTGAAAGCCTATTAAAAGAGCTTTCAATCAAAGTACATTGCAAAATGATCCAAAGAGTATGGCTAATCAAATGAATTGATGAAACGTAGCAGCCTAAGCAAAATTTAAGGTTTTTATATTTTTTCCTGTGAAAAAGTCTAGATTTCACTTTCTCTCCTCAGCTGTTTAGAAGCATTTCAAAAACTCTTTTTTTTGAGATATGTCAAATAACGACTCGAGGGGTCTGGCTATATCAAAATAAGAGATGAAAGTTAGCAGCCTAAAACAGATTTGTCTTTTTGAATTTTTTTGCCTGAGAAGATGTCTAGATTACACTTTTTGTCTATAAGTATTTGAAAGCCTATTAAAAGAGCTTTCAAGCAAGGTACATTGCAAAACGATTCAAAAAGTATGGCTAGTCAAATGAATTGATGAAACGTAGCAGCCTAAGCAAAATTTGAGGTTTTTATTTTTTTTCCTGTGAAAAAGTCTAGATTACACTTTTTCTCTCCAGCTGTTTACAAGCATTTCAAAAACTCTTTTTTTTGAGATATGTCACATAACGATTCGAGGGGTCTGGCTATATCAAAATAAGAGATGAAAGTTAGCAGCCTAAACCAGATTTGTCTTTTTGAATTTTTTTGCCTGAGAAGATGTCTAGATTACACTTTTTGTCTATTATTATTTGAAAGCCTATTAAAAGAGCTTTCAATCAAGGTACATTGCAAAACGATCCAAAGAGTATGGCTAGTCAAATGAATTGATGAAACGTAGCAGCCTAAGCAAAATTTGAGGTTTTTAGTTTTGTTCCTGTGAAAAAGTCTAGATTACGCTTTCTCTCTCCAGCAGTTTAAAAGGATTTTAAAAACGCTTTTTTTAAGATATGTTACGTAACGACTCCAAGGGTCTCTAGTCAAATGAATTGATGAGACGTAGCAGCCTAAGCAAAATTTGAGGTTTTTATTTTTTTTCCTTTGAAAAAGTCTAGATTACACTTTCTCTCCTCAGCTGTTTAACAACATTTCAAAAACTCTTTTTTTGAGATATGTCACATAACGACTCGAGGGGTCTGGCTATATAAAAATAAGAGATGAAAGTAAGCAGCCTAAACCAGATTTGTCTTTTTGTTTTTTTTTGCCTGAGAATATGTCTAGATTACAATTTTTGTCTTTTATAATTTGAAAGTCTATTAAAAGAGCTTTCAATCAAGTTACATTGCAAAACGATCCAAAGAGTATGGCTAGTCAAATGAATTGATGAAACGTAGCAGCCTAAGCAAAATTTGAGGTTTTTATTTTTTTTCCTGTGAAAAAGTCTAGATTACACTTTTTCTCTCCAGCTGTTTAAAAGCATTATTAAAACTCTTTTTTTATAAATATGTCACATAACGACTCGAAGCGTCTGGCTATATCAAAATAAGAGATGAAAGTTAGCAGCCTAAACCAGATTTGTCTTTTTGATTTTTTTTGCCTGAGAAGATGTCTAGATTACAATTTTTGTCTTTTATAATTTGAAAGCCTATTAAAAGAGCTTTCAATGAAAGTACATTGCAAAATGATCCAAAGAGTATGGCTAATCAAATGAATTGATGAAACGTAGCAGCCTAAGCAAAATTTAAGGTTTTTATATTTTTTCCTGTGAAAAAGTCTAGATTACACTTTCTCTCCTCAGCTGTTTAGAAGCATTTCAAAAACTCTTTTTTTTGAGATATGTCAAATAACGACTCGAGGGGTCTGGCTATATCAAAATAAGAGATGAAAGTTAGCAGCCTAAAACAGATTTGTCTTTTTGAATTTTTTTGCCTGAGAAGATGTCTAGATTACACTTTTTGTCTATAAGTATTTGAAAGCCTATTAAAAGAGCTTTCAAGCAAGGTACATTGCAAAACGATTCAAACAGTATGGCTTGTCAAATGAATTGATGAAACGTAGCAGCCTAAGCAAAATTTGAGGTTTTTATTTTTTTTCCTGTGAAAAAGTCTAGATTACACTTTTTCTCTCCAGCTGTTTACAAGCATTTCAAAAACTCTTTTTTTTGAGATATGTCACATAACGATTCGAGGGGTCTGGCTATATCAAAATAAGAGATGAAAGTTAGCAGCCTAAACCAGATTTGTCTTTTTGAATTTTTTTGCCTGAGAAGATGTCTAGATTACACTTTTTTTCTATTATTATTTGAAAGCCTATTAAAAGAGCTTTCAATCAAGGTACATTGCAAAACGATCCAAAGAGTATGGCTAGTCAAATGAATTGATGAAACGTAGCAGCCTAAGCAAAATTTGAGGTTTTTATTTTTTTTTCCTGTGAAAAAGTCTAGATTACACTTTCTCTCCTCAGCTGTTTAGAAGCATTTCAAAAACTCTTTTTTTTTGAGATATGTCACATAAAGACTCGAGGGGTCTGGCTATATCAAAATAAGAGATGAAAGTTAGCAGCCTAAAACAGATTTGTCTTTTTGAATTTTTTTGCCTGAGAAGATGTCTAGATTACACTTTTTGTCTATTATTATTTGAAAGCCTATTAAAAGAGCTTTCAATCAAGGTACATTGAGAAACGATTCAAAGAGTATGGCTAGTCAAATGAATTGATGAAACGTAGCAGCCTAAGCAAAATTTGAGGTTTTTTTTTTTTTCCTGTGAAAAAGTCTAGATTACACTTTCTCTCTCCAGCTGTTTAAAAGCATTTTAAAAATTCTTTTTTTTGAAATATGCCACATAACGACTCGAGGGGTCTGGCTATATCAAAATAAGAGATGAAAGTTAGCAGCCTAAACCAGATTTGTCTTTTTGAATTTTTTTGCCTGAGAAGATGTCTAGATTACACTTTTTGTCTATTATTATTTGAAAGCCTATTAAAAGAGCATTCAAGCAAGGTACATTTCAAAACGATTCAAAGAATATGGCTAGTCAAATGAATTGATGAAACGTAGCAGCCTAAGCAAAATTTGAGGTTTTTATTTTTTTTCCTGTGAAAAAGTCTAGATTACACTTTTTCTCTCCAGCTGTTTACAAGCATTTCAAAAACTCTTTTTTTTGAGATATGTCACATAACGACTCGAGGGGTCTGGCTATATCAAAATAAGAGATGAAAGTTAGCAGCCTAAACCAGATTTGTCTTTTTGAATTTTTTTGCCTGAGAAGATGTCTAGATTACACTTTTTGTCTATAAGTATTTGAAAGCCTATTAAAAGAGCTTTCAAGCAAGGTACATTGCAAAACGATTCAAAAAGTATGGCTAGTCAAATGAATTGATGAAACGTAGCAGCCTAAGCAAAATTTGAGGTTTTTATTTTTTTTCCCTGTGAAAAAGTCTAGATTACACTTTCTCTCCTAAGCTGTTTAAAAGCATTTTAGAAACGCTTTTTTTTAAGATATGACACATAACGACTCGAGGGGTCTGGCTATATCAAAATAAGAGATGAAAGTTAGCAGCCTAAACCAGATTTGTCTTTTTGAATTTTTTTGCCTGAGAAGATGTCTAGATTACACTTTTTGTCTATTATTATTTGAAAGCCTATTAAAAGAGCTTTCAATCAAGGTACATTGCAAAACGATCCAAAGAGTATGGCTAGTCAAATGAATTGATGAAACGTAGCAGCCTAAGCAAAATTTGAGGTTTTTAGTTTTGTTCCTGTGAAAAAGTCTAGATTACGCTTTCTCTCTCCAGCAGTTTAAAAGGATTTTAAAAACGCTTTTTTTAAGATATGTCACATAACGACTCCAAGGGTCTCTAGTCAAATGAATTGATGAAACGTAGCAGCCTAAGCAAAATTTGAGGTTTTTATTTTTTTTCCTGTGAAAAAGTCTAGATTACACTTTTTTCTCTCCAGCTGTTTAAAAGCATTTTTAAAACTCTTTTTTTATAAATATGTCACATAACGACTCGAAGCGTCTGGCTATATCAAAATAAGAGATGAAAGTTAGCAGCCTAAACCAGATTTGTCTTTTTGATTTTTTTTGCCTGAGAAGATGTCTAGATTACAATTGTTTTCTTTTATAATTTGAAAGCCTATTAAAAGAGCTTTCAATCAAAGTACATTGCAAAACGATCCAAAGAGTATGGCTAGTCAAATGAATTGATGAAACGTAGCAGCCTAAGCAAAATTTGAGGTTTTTATTTTTTTTTCCTGTGAAAAAGTCTAGATTACACTTTCTCTCCTCAGCTGTTTAGAAGCATTTCAAAAACTCTTTTTTTTTGAGATATGTCACATAACGACTCGAGGGGTCTGGCTATATCAAAATAAGAGATGAAAGTTAGCAGCCTAAAACAGATTTGTCTTTTTGAATTTTTTTGCCTGAGAAGATGTCTAGATTACACTTTTTGTCTATTATTATTTGAAAGCCTATTAAAAGAGCTTTCAATCAAGGTACATTGCAAAACGATTCAAAGAGTATGGCTAGTCAAATGAATTGATGAAACGTAGCAGCCTAAGCAAAATTTGAGGTTTTTTTTTTTTTCCTGTGAAAAAGTCTAGATTACACTTTCTCTCTCCAGCTGTTTAAAAGCATTTCAAAAATTCTTTTTTTTGAAATATGCCACATAACGACTCGAGGGGTCTGGCTATATCAAAATAAGAGATGAAAGTTAGCAGCCTAAACCAGATTTGTCTTTTTGAATTTTTTTGCCTGAGAAGATGTCTAGATTACACTTTTTGTCTATTATTATTTGAAAGCCTATTAAAAGAGCATTCAAGCAAGGTACATTGCAAAACGATTCAAAGAATATGGCTAGTCAAATGAATTGATGAAACGTAGCAGCCTAAGCAAAATTTGAGGTTTTTATTTTTTTTCCTGTGAAAAAGTCTAGATTACACTTTTTCTCCACAGCTGTTTAAAAGCATTTCAAAAACTCTTTTTTTTGAGATATGTCACATAACGACTCGAGGGGTCTGGCTATATCAAAATAAGAGATGAAAGTTAGCAGCCTAAACCAGATTTGTCTTTTTGAATTTTTTTGCCTGAGAAGATGTCTAGATTACACTTTTTGTCTATAAGTATTTGAAAGCCTATTAAAAGAGCTTTCAGGCAAGGTACATTGCAAAACGATTCAAAAAGTATGGCTAGTCAAATGAATTGATGAAACGTAGCAGCCTAAGCAAAATTTGAGGTTTTTATTTTTTTTCCCTGTGAAAAAGTCTAGATTACACTTTCTCTCCTAAGCTGTTTAAAAGCATTTTAGAAACGCTTTTTTTTAAGATATGACACATAACGACTCGAGGGGTCTGGCTATATCAAAATAAGAGATGAAAGTTAGCAGCCTAAACCAGATTTGTCTTTTTGAATTTTTTTGCCTGAGAAGATGTCTAGATTACACTTTTTGTCTATTATTATTTGAAAGCCTATTAAAAGAGCTTTCAATCAAGGTACATTGCAAAACGATCCAAAGAGTATGGCTAGTCAAATGAATTGATGAAACGTAGCAGCCTAAGCAAAATTTGAGGTTTTTAGTTTTGTTCCTGTGAAAAAGTCTAGATTACGCTTTCTCTCTCCAGCAGTTTAAAAGGATTTTAAAAACGCTTTTTTTAAGATATGTCACATAACGACTCCAAGGGTCTCTAGTCAAATGAATTGATGAAACGTAGCAGCCTAAGCAAAATTTGAGGTTTTTATTTTTTTTCCTGTGAAAAAGTCTAGATTACACTTTTTTCTCTCCAGCTGTTTAAAAGCATTTTTAAAACTCTTTTTTTATAAATATGTCACATAACGACTCGAAGCGTCTGGCTATATCAAAATAAGAGATGAAAGTTAGCAGCCTAAACCAGATTTGTCTTTTTGATTTTTTTTGCCTGAGAAGATGTCTAGATTACAATTGTTTTCTTTTATAATTTGAAAGCCTATTAAAAGAGCTTTCAATCAAAGTACATTGCAAAACGATCCAAAGAGTATGGCTAGTCAAATGAATTGATGAAACGTAGCAGCCTAAGCAAAATTTGAGGTTTTTATTTTTTTTCCTGTGAAAAAGTCTAGATTACACTTTTTCTCCACAGCTGTTTAAAAGCATTTCAAAAACTCTTTTTTTTGAGATATGTCACATAACGACTCGAGGGGTCTGGCTATATCAAAATAAGAGATGAAAGTTAGCAGCCTAAACCAGATTTGTCTTTTTGAATTTTTTTGCCTGAGAAGATGTCTAGATTACACTTTTTGTCTATAAGTATTTGAAAGCCTATTAAAAGAGCTTTCAAGCAAGGTACATTGCAAAACGATTCAAAAAGTATGGCTAGTCAAATGAATTGATGAAACGTAGCAGCCTAAGCAAAATTTGAGGTTTTTATTTTTTTTCCCTGTGAAAAAGTCTAGATTACACTTTCTCTCCTAAGCTGTTTAAAAGCATTTTAGAAACGCTTTTTTTTAAGATATGACACATAACGACTCGAGGGGTCTGGCTATATCAAAATAAGAGATGAAAGTTAGCAGCCTAAACCAGATTTGTCTTTTTGAATTTTTTTGCCTGAGAAGATGTCTAGATTACACTTTTTGTCTATTATTATTTGAAAGCCTATTAAAAGAGCTTTCAATCAAGGTACATTGCAAAACGATCCAAAGAGTATGGCTAGTCAAATGAATTGATGAAACGTAGCAGCCTAAGCAAAATTTGAGGTTTTTAGTTTTGTTCCTGTGAAAAAGTCTAGATTACGCTTTCTCTCTCCAGCAGTTTAAAAGGATTTTAAAAACGCTTTTTTTAAGATATGTCACATAACGACTCCAAGGGTCTCTAGTCAAATGAATTGATGAAACGTAGCAGCCTAAGCAAAATTTGAGGTTTTTATTTTTTTTCCTGTGAAAAAGTCTAGATTACACTTTTTTCTCTCCAGCTGTTTAAAAGCATTTTTAAAACTCTTTTTTTATAAATATGTCACATAACGACTCGAAGCGTCTGGCTATATCAAAATAAGAGATGAAAGTTAGCAGCCTAAACCAGATTTGTCTTTTTGATTTTTTTTGCCTGAGAAGATGTCTAGATTACAATTGTTTTCTTTTATAATTTGAAAGCCTATTAAAAGAGCTTTCAATCAAAGTACATTGCAAAGCGATCCAAAGAGTATGGCTAGTCAAATGAATTGATGAAACGTAGCAGCCTAAGCAAAATTTGAGGTTTTTATTTTTTTTTCCTGTGAAAAAGTCTAGATTACACTTTCTCTCCTCAGCTGTTTAGAAGCATTTCAAAAACTCTTTTTTTTTGAGATATGTCACATAACGACTCGAGGGGTCTGGCTATATCAAAATAAGAGATGAAAGTTAGCAGCCTAAAACAGATTTGTCTTTTTGAATTTTTTTGCCTGAGAAGATGTCTAGATTACACTTTTTGTCTATTATTATTTGAAAGCCTATTAAAAGAGCTTTCAATCAAGGTACATTGCAAAACGATTCAAAGAGTATGGCTAGTCAAATGAATTGATGAAACGTAGCAGCCTAAGCAAAATTTGAGGTTTTTTTTTTTTTCCTGTGAAAAAGTCTAGATTACACTTTCTCTCTCCAGCTGTTTAAAAGCATTTCAAAAATTCTTTTTTTTGAAATATGCCACATAACGACTCGAGGGGTCTGGCTATATCAAAATAAGAGATGAAAGTTAGCAGCCTAAACCAGATTTGTCTTTTTGAATTTTTTTGCCTGAGAAGATGTCTAGATTACACTTTTTGTCTATTATTATTTGAAAGCCTATTAAAAGAGCATTCAAGCAAGGTACATTGCAAAACGATTCAAAGAATATGGCTAGTCAAATGAATTGATGAAACGTAGCAGCCTAAGCAAAATTTGAGGTTTTTATTTTTTTTCCTGTGAAAAAGTCTAGATTACACTTTTTCTCCACAGCTGTTTAAAAGCATTTCAAAAACTCTTTTTTTTGAGATATGTCACATAACGACTCGAGGGGTCTGGCTATATCAAAATAAGAGATGAAAGTTAGCAGCCTAAACCAGATTTGTCTTTTTGAATTTTTTTGCCTGAGAAGATGTCTAGATTACACTTTTTGTCTATAAGTATTTGAAAGCCTATTAAAAGAGCTTTCAAGCAAGGTACATTGCAAAACGATTCAAAAAGTATGGCTAGTCAAATGAATTGATGAAACGTAGCAGCCTAAGCAAAATTTGAGGTTTTTATTTTTTTTCCCTGTGAAAAAGTCTAGATTACACTTTCTCTCCTAAGCTGTTTAAAAGCATTTTAGAAACGCTTTTTTTTAAGATATGACACATAACGACTCGAGGGGTCTGGCTATATCAAAATAAGAGATGAAAGTTAGCAGCCTAAACCAGATTTGTCTTTTTGAATTTTTTTGCCTGAGAAGATGTCTAGATTACACTTTTTGTCTATTATTATTTGAAAGCCTATTAAAAGAGCTTTCAATCAAGGTACATTGCAAAACGATCCAAAGAGTATGGCTAGTCAAATGAATTGATGAAACGTAGCAGCCTAAGCAAAATTTGAGGTTTTTAGTTTTGTTCCTGTGAAAAAGTCTAGATTACGCTTTCTCTCTCCAGCAGTTTAAAAGGATTTTAAAAACGCTTTTTTTAAGATATGTCACATAACGACTCCAAGGGTCTCTAGTCAAATGAATTGATGAAACGTAGCAGCCTAAGCAAAATTTGAGGTTTTTATTTTTTTTCCTGTGAAAAAGTCTAGATTACACTTTTTTCTCTCCAGCTGTTTAAAAGCATTTTTAAAACTCTTTTTTTATAAATATGTCACATAACGACTCGAAGCGTCTGGCTATATCAAAATAAGAGATGAAAGTTAGCAGCCTAAACCAGATTTGTCTTTTTGATTTTTTTTGCCTGAGAAGATGTCTAGATTACAATTGTTTTCTTTTATAATTTGAAAGCCTATTAAAAGAGCTTTCAATCAAAGTACATTGCAAAACGATCCAAAGAGTATGGCTAGTCAAATGAATTGATGAAACGTAGCAGCCTAAGCAAAATTTGAGGTTTTTATTTTTTTTCCTGTGAAAAAGTCTAGATTACACTTTTTCTCCACAGCTGTTTAAAAGCATTTCAAAAACTCTTTTTTTTGAGATATGTCACATAACGACTCGAGGGGTCTGGCTATATCAAAATAAGAGATGAAAGTTAGCAGCCTAAACCAGATTTGTCTTTTTGAATTTTTTTGCCTGAGAAGATGTCTAGATTACACTTTTTGTCTATAAGTATTTGAAAGCCTATTAAAAGAGCTTTCAAGCAAGGTACATTGCAAAACGATTCAAAAAGTATGGCTAGTCAAATGAATTGATGAAACGTAGCAGCCTAAGCAAAATTTGAGGTTTTTATTTTTTTTCCCTGTGAAAAAGTCTAGATTACACTTTCTCTCCTAAGCTGTTTAAAAGCATTTTAGAAACGCTTTTTTTTAAGATATGACACATAACGACTCGAGGGGTCTGGCTATATCAAAATAAGAGATGAAAGTTAGCAGCCTAAACCAGATTTGTCTTTTTGAATTTTTTTGCCTGAGAAGATGTCTAGATTACACTTTTTGTCTATTATTATTTGAAAGCCTATTAAAAGAGCTTTCAATCAAGGTACATTGCAAAACGATCCAAAGAGTATGGCTAGTCAAATGAATTGATGAAACGTAGCAGCCTAAGCAAAATTTGAGGTTTTTAGTTTTGTTCCTGTGAAAAAGTCTAGATTACGCTTTCTCTCTCCAGCAGTTTAAAAGGATTTTAAAAACGCTTTTTTTAAGATATGTCACATAACGACTCCAAGGGTCTCTAGTCAAATGAATTGATGAAACGTAGCAGCCTAAGCAAAATTTGAGGTTTTTATTTTTTTTCCTGTGAAAAAGTCTAGATTACACTTTTTCTCTCCAGCTGTTTAAAAGCATTTTAAAAACTCTTTTTTTTGAGATATGTCACATAACGACTCGAAGCGTCTGGCTATATCAAAATAAGAGATGAAAGTTAGCAGCCTAAACCAGATTTGTCTTTTTTTTTTTGTCTAAATTACTCTTTTTATCTTTTATTATTTTGAATCCTACTTAAAAAGCTCTCAAGCGAGCTAGGTTGCGATCCCAGGAACTGTGGATCCGCTTAGGCGCGAAAGTTTAAATTGTCAGTATGTAACAGAAATTTTTGACTATATATTAAAGTATTTTAATTTTTTTATACACTCGCGGTCTATTTCTACGTGCAATTGTTTTAAATGAAAGCAAAAATTTAAATATTGCATCTTGCAGATATTATAACATTTGGTACAATTTATAAACAGTGAATAACGTAATGGTCGCAGCACCACATTTGGCGGTGTTTGCCCAAATATTCGTGTTGCATCTTTTTCCTTCTCACGGCAAATGAAAGAGAGGCAATGACGCAACGCGAACACGAACCCCAAAGTGTGGTGCGACCATTAGATGCAATTTATATTATGCCATGCGTTTAGCTATTCGACAAAATAACAGGCCTAGAGTGTGTAGCTCACTTTATAATCACAATCATTCGCCATTTTGTCAAGGGTCATATAATACTTGGGTCATACCTACATATAATGATTTGTCAGCCCCAATTTATCAGAAGCTGACTAATTGATATTGTCTGGAGGCATGTTGCGCTGCTGATCCAACTGTCAAATTAGTTGTATTGATAAATTGCATACACATGTGGTTGGATTGTTATATCTATACGATGAGTTCGTCGTGTTCTGTTGACAAATTGTGGTGAAATGATATAATCTGTAGCCACTGTGCCATAAAAACGCTAGAAACAAAATGAGCTTAGTTTATAATGTCATGATGCAGACGCCAGCTATGTGGCTAGTACCTACTAAAATGTATGCAGAAAGAGGTTTCCGACTTAAGGAATCCGTCTATAGGAGACGCTACACAGGCCGATGTCGGCCGGACTGCATGCCGACCAAATCGGCCCGTGGAGCGTCTTTTTATAGGAGACGCTACACGAGTGAAATCGTCAGGCCTGCATGCAGTTCTGCAGCATAATTTCGCACGTGTGGATACGTGTCGGAAGCACGGTTTCCAACCAAATCAAGGTCACACTATACTATATTGAGACCTTTCCAGTAGCGTTAGCCCAGTCCTAAAAGTGTGAGAACAGTGGAAAGAGGCGCCAGGGCACGTATAAAAAGAGACAACTATATTGAGACCTTTCCAGTAGCGTTAGCCCAGTCCTAAAAGTGAGAGAACAGTGGAAAGAGGCGCCATATGACGCCATAGGCAGTGAATCGAGCGGGAATCAATCATAATTTTGGACAAGCGTAACGAACGAACGAACCAATCTCTTAAGAAGAAGTGCTATCTGCAGACTAAATTTGTTGTCTTTCTTTTACGTCGTCGGTTCTTTTGTTCTATTGCAATATGAAGTGTCGAAAAAAAATTTCGAAACAGAAATTGATAGCTGCCTTGAAGACTTTAAACATTACGCATAATCCTTGTTCTCCGAGGGATAAAGATGCTAATCATTATGGGCGTTTATGTATCTTTTTTCAAAATAAAGAACAAGTTAAAAAACCGGAATAGGATTTATAATTTGTGGAGACAACTTGGTCAAACATATAACTGGACTTCAAGTAAAGCGGCGATCAGCGAGGTAGATACCCAACTACAGACGCTTGATAACTGTTATATGCCCACGTCGTCACCTGTGTATAGTCCCACTCCTTCAACTGATAGGTATGAAAACCAACACATTGATACTTACGACCCACTAGAGACGTTTGATAACTGTTATTTGCGAACGTCGTCACCTGAGCAGAGCCCCCCTTCTTCAAAAGATAGGTATGAAAACCAACACGTTGATACTTACGACCCACTAGAGACGTTTGATAACTGTTCTATGCCCACGTCGCCACCTGAGCAGAGCCCCGCTTCTTCAAAAGATAGGTATGAAAACCAACACATTGATACTTTCGACCAACTAGAGACGTATTATAACTGGTCTCCGCTCACGTCACCATCCGAAAAGAGCCCCTCTTCTTCAAAAGATAGGTATGAAAACCAGCACCATCAAGATCAGTCTCCCAATCCAGATCACTTAGACTCGGGTCAGCCTAAATATCTTGAGCCCGAAAATGAAACCCATACAACCGTCTCAAACATGTGCAGGAATGAAAGATCTCAAGCAGATTCTCCTGAAGTAGCAAATGTGCTCCGTATATCCGATTCGAACAATGACACTTCAGAGGAATCCCAGAGTAAGACAATGTATCCCTATATAAAACACACGACTAGTTCTACGAAAAGGGAAATTTCGCCTGCAACAAAAAAACTTCCCAGAAGTATAGTAAATTTGGACAGATCAGAGTCGAGCGCAAATACTTCTAATGCACAATTATTTCCGTGTGGTACTAAAAACGAGCTATGTCTGGCTAGGTGCGAAGCAATTCGCATCAACGAAGGAGTTGCGAGTATTAGTCAGGAGTTATGGGCTGAAATCATTAATAATGGGAAACTAGTTACTGCAACATATCCATTTGTTCTGAGAAAAATTATAGAAAATCAGATTAATAACACTTGCCAGATAATCTTCAAATATATTAAGTATTTGAAAAATAGAAAAATAATGATAAAAGCTCTCTGCAATCATAAAAATTGTAAAAAATTCAAAATTTACATAGACAATGATCGAAAATTACAGGTTTTTAGTGATAGTTTGAATTTCTGCCATAAAGAAAATGTTACAATGCACGTTAGAGGAGTAGAAAGAAAATTGGTACAAAAGAAATTGCTCGGCGATAAGGCATTTACCTATAAGAAATCGGAAATTTTAAAATTAAATAAATATAAACTAAATGATACGCATAATCTTCAAACTGTCAAATCTGATACTACATTAAGAAAAATAAGATCGGAGGCCATGGCTAATAATGACAGGTACAAAAACGATACACTAGACTTAATAAAATATCAAGAGGATCATTTAAACTTTATTAGAGAAATTTCGTTCCCTTTGAATATTAAAATGTACAGTTCAGAGCAGGTAAAAAGTTTAAAACGGGAAGGTCCAACTTTATTGTATTTGGATGCAACTGGGGGTGTTGTTAGAGATTTAAAGGGAGATAAGCGAGCATCTAGAAGGATTTTATTATATTCTGGTATAATACAGTTAGAAACAACACAGAGACTATTTCCGGTGTTTCACATGATTTCTTCAACTCACGACACGAACACAATATTTAAAACGTTGAATGATTTTAAAGTATTTTGTATGAGTCTATCTTGCTGGCCTGCTTGTAATGGAGTTGTGACCGATTTCAGCTTTGCCCTTATTAATGCTACGTGTTTATCCTTTAATCAGAGATCGCTCGTGGATTACCTAAATTACTGTTTCATTCATTTGACAGAGAATGGTTTATATTTTGAACCAACACCATTGTATTTATGTGTTGCGCATCTAATGAAATGCATGTGCGGAGACGTCGATCGTTCGGATATTGAACACAAATCGCTCATGAAGGAAATACTGGCCAAGGTATTCATTTTGACTGACTTTCAAGAGATCACTAGACACATGAGGTGTATATTCATTTTATTAAAAACCAAATACATAAACGAAGACGTGATTGAAGCAAAACGTTATATAGCAGATTTGTTAAAATATCAGAAAGATATAGAGCCCTTATTAAAAGCGGACGAAAACCCCAAAAGAATAGAAATTCCCACATGCGCCGAGAGTAACTATGAAAGAAATCTATTTTACTCGTATTTTAAGGAGCTGTTTGTAAACATTGAACCAAATGTAGAACAAGGGGACCAAACCAATAACGATTTCTTCAGTGTAGATTTGTCACAAATAATATTAAAAAAATATGTACCTTACTTGCCAATGTGGACCAACTTACTCAAGCATAAGAGAGTTAGTAATGCACCCGTGGAGAACTATTTTGGCCAGCTCAAGCACCATGCCTTAAATAGCCGCAGGAAATTGAAATGTACTCAACTGTTGAGAATATTACGCTCCGAGGTGTTGTCTCTACATAAAGAGCATTTACTCATTACAACTAAAAGAAGATTGTGTAAACAGCAACTATCGCCAAAAGAGATACTAGCGGATGAAGAACGCTGGAACAAAAAAAGGAAAAATACCTTTAGTCATTTCGAAGGTCGATTTTTGAAAAAACTTTGCTCTCCTTTAACAGCACTCGAACCGAACAGTGACGCAATAGTCAGTTGTTTATATTGCGGCAGAGGAGCGTGTTCTACAGCGTATACCAATTGGGTCCAATGTGACACATGTAATATGTGGATACACCAAGAGTGTGCAAAGGAAATCGACGGGTGTCATTCACCCGACTTTGAAACGAAAGATTTCAATTGTAAGCGTTGCTCTATTCCCGACAATAAAGAAAATATAGAACCCAGCGGAACGTCACCCCAAGCCAAGACGCTTACAATTTTGAAGAATGGTTTAGTTGGCGATGATGGATATTATAAAGAAATCGGAAGAGGTTACGTCGTCAGCTATACGGAGAGTTTCTTACTTGATTTCAGGAAAGCAATGTTGATCGAAGACTTCACAACTCTTGATGGCAAAAAATACCTTGATGGTACGGTAATAGATCGGTTGTTAGATATTTTTAATAAAAATAAGTATCACCTATTGTCGGTATACACGAGCACAAGTATATTCAACGGCGACGAATTAAGCGACGAATTTGTCATGGAATTAAAAGTGGATTTAGAAAAAGACACTGTATTTCCCCTTTGTCTCAATATGCATTTTACGATGGTAATATTGTCCATCAAAAGTAAAACCTTGACCATTATTGACCCCATAGGAAATGAGAAACATTACGAAGAATTGTACCTGAAAGTTGTTAATGCATTATTAGAAAGAAAACATCTTGATATACGTTTCGAAAAATCCACAACTATTGGCCATTATATTCAAAAAGACAAACACAACTGTGGACCAATACTAGTCGACATATTTCAGCACCTTGTGATGAAAACAAAACAACCACTTAAGAAAAATTATTACAAATACAGAACAGAATTAAAACAAATTATTTTAAAAAATAGTGATAACATGCATCAGCGCTGTTTGTATTGTGGTAAAAAAGTTAAGCCCGAGGTCGAAATTGAGTGCAACATGTGCTACAGAAAATTTCATAGAAATTGTTTTGTCACTATAGTTGACATTAATAGCGGTATTGATGCCTACGTCAAAAAGGAAACAAATCACGGTAAATGTGACTTGTGCCTTGCTAACGCTTAGTAATCAAATCAAACTCTATATAAGTAAGGTCAATATTGGTAAGACCAGTATACTTTTTTCAAAGTCTATTTTGGAGTGATCTGTCTACAGGAAATATTCAAACTGCAGTGGGTGATATCTTTATTTCATATTTTTGACACATGTCAACACCCATGTAACGTAAAAGCGCATGACCTATCGAAATAATAAATAAAATCCAGTAATAAGATTATGGGTTCAGAAGTAGGTACAGTCAAAGAATTTAATTTCCTACCCATTTAGGACTTTGTCAAAGTGACGTAATCAATCAAAACGTAAGAGACTTCTTATGATTTTATTTACAGTGTCTTTGAAATAGTCCTAAATGGGTAGGAAATTAAATTCTTTGACTGTACTTATAACTATAATAGTAGGTACCTACGCTGTGTGATTATGAAAAAAATATTAAAACAAAATATAATACTCATAATTCCGTCAGTGCGTTGGACACACTGCTGCGTATCTGTGAAAGGTACGTGGAGACCCATGGCTTAAGGTACAACGTCGCGAAAAGCGAGTTGCTCCTTTTTAAGTCTGGAAAGAAAACGTACACAATACCACCTGTCAAATTAAATGGCACCCCGCTAAAACAGGTTTCAAAATTTAAGTACCTTGGCCATTGGGTCTCCGAGTCCCTCTGTGATGACTTGGACATAGAACGGGAGAGGAGAGCGCTGGCAGTCCGGTGCAACATGGTGGCCCGCAGGTTTGCAAGGTGTTCAGAGCAAGTTAAGTTAACGCTTTTTAAAGCTTTTTGCCAGACTTTCTACACCTGCAGCCTGTGGGTTAACTACACGCAGAAGGCTATCAGTGCTCTAAGAGTACAGTACAACAATGGTTTCAGGATACTGTTGGGGCTGCCTCGTTTCTGTAGCGCGTCGGGGATGTTCGCTGATGCGCATGTTGACGGGTTTGCCGCTATTATGCGCAAAAGGGTAGCATCCGTGGTGCGCAGAATTCGGGGCAGCCCAAACACTCTACTGAGTACCATTGTTGACAGATTTGAAGGCCGTATCCAGAAACACTGGAACGATATTCATTGTTTAGTTTAATACCTAATGTTTATATTTCATGTACCCACTAACACTAGAATTAAGTTTTTCATATGTTTTTGCTTTTACTAACAACTATGGACAATGTTCCGAAATAAATTATTTGAATTGAATTGAATAATAATACCCCCTCTTAACTTTGGACACTTATAACTTTGTGATTTTTAAGTGTCTTGTGTTACTTTTTTCTCCATATGACTATATTTTAAATCCTTTGTCGAAAAAAAAAACATTTTTTTTAAATTACTTTTCAACACATTTGCTCGTAACGTGCCTCTTATTGTGCCGCTTTTAGGCTCATAATCCTGGGTATTAAACACGCGTGTTTTATAACATTACGGCACTCGTGTAGTTATGGTTATATCCCGATTAAGACACGTTGGCACCTTGCAGCAAGGTGTAATGTATGGACTCGGCGCATTCTTAAATTGACCGGGTTATACCTACAGGTTTCTTTTTAATTCACGGCAGATGAATTTTATGAAAAGGCTTATTTACATTTACTCGCAAATGTGTTGAAAAACGTCGTATGAAACGCGTGAGCTTTGATAATTACATCCTCGGCTCTCTTATCACGCTCACCTGCGGTTCCCGTGATAATTCCGCCTCTGATGTATTGATCAACATACCTCACTCGTATCACAATTCACAATGTACTATTATTTGGTGTCACCATCCCTATAGATAAAACATAACACAATAGAAGAGGATTTATATTTATGTTAGTAAATAATTTATCATGTATGCTCGTAAATAAAACTTTATTTCGAAATATTTTGTTTGTGAAGTTGGTATTACAGCATCCCGATTGAAATAGGCACTTAGCGGTCGCACCACACTTGGGGGTTCGTGTTCGCGTTGCGTCGTTGCCTCTCTTTCATTTGCCGTAGGAAGGAAAAAGATGCAACACGAATTTTTGGGCAAACACGGCCAAGTGTAGTACGACCATTAGCAAAACATGTTACAAAACATGTTTAGGTACAGTTGCACGTCCGTTGCGACTTTGGTTGGAGTGAACGATGTATTATTTTTTACGTCATACCTGGCCATAAAGTAGGAATTACCGCACGCTATGCGTGCGGAAACCCCCACTTCCTGGCCAGATAGAGACGTAAAATTTTGTACTTACCACGGGCGGTAATAAAGAAAGCCTCAGAGCGCATATTTATCGCCCTTGCCTTCGGCTCGGGCGTCAAATACTTGCGATCTGAGACATTCTTTGTTTAACCGCCCTAGGTAAGTAATGTACTATTACTTTTCTTTTGACATCTGACATCTGTCATCCCAGTACAATTCATTCCATTACCCCCTCCCCCGCAGTCGAACGCGGGGAATGTTTTCCAATTCCATTCGTGACGGAAAACATGTTTCTATGTTTATAAACAAAAAACATGTTAGCCACTCCCCTTTTCTGTTCGAAAAACATGTTAAGCCGCGATAAGATGTTTAAATAATAAATAAATAATATATAAATATTACGGGACAATATTGCGCAGCGGACGCGTCTTTACATTTTGCCGTAGGAAGGAAAATGGTGCAACACGAATATTTGGGCAAACACCGCCAAGTGCGACCACAGAGCAGAGACATACGGAGACGCTACACGAGCGAAATCGGTAGGACTGCATGCAGTCCTGCAGAGTGATTCGGCACGTGTGTATACGTGTCGAAAGCACGGCTTCCAAGCAAATGAAGGTCACTCCATACTGTCCACACTATATTTCATACTATACATTACCTACTTACTATATTTGACTTGTAACTATGGTGTTATCAATAACGAATTGTATTGTATTTGTATTGTATGACGATGGTAAATAAACCATACTAAATTAAGAAGTGTCAGAAGCTCGTATACACTCTTGACGTCTAATGTCATTTATAATTTAGTCGTATTATATCGGTGACGTCATGCTGGTGTCAGTTTCAGTACAAATTTTGACAGGTGTGGTGGCAAACAAGCTGAGGGCCTAACGCGAAAGGCATTCGAAATTTTCCCTCTCTGTCATACTTGTGATTTCGTACGTAAGTGCGACAGAGAGGGAAATCGAATGCCGTTCGCGGTAGGCCCTCTGGTGGCAAACAAAAAATCCGTATACGCGATGAGGGACAGAATACATGACACTGTATCTCGTTCCCACTTGCGGAATTGCCTATGCATACATCTTTGTCACTCATTTGTGTATGTGTGCGTGACTCCCTCTATCTATTCTACCTCTATGAATGGCGTCGACCCGCTAGAGATTATCCATAGAGGTAGAATAGAATAGAGGGACTCACACGCATACACACATGAGTGACAAAGATGTATGCATAGACAATATCGCAAGTGGGAACGAGATACGATGTCATATCTTCTGTCCCTCTTCGCGTATAAGGAATTTTTGTCTGCCTTATAACACTGACGTCACCCTTATAACACGAATTAATTTTATTCTGTAATAACTGTGCTACGGTAGCCTAGTGGTTCAGGCATGCGGCTGTTAAGCGCTAAGCGGCGGTCGTGGGTTCGAATCCCGGCTCGTACCAATGAGTTTTTCGGAACTTATGTACGGAATATTTACCGTTAGCTTTTCGGTGAAGGAAAACATCGTGAGGAAACCGGTCTAATCTCAATAAGGTCTAGTTTTCCCTCTGGGTTGGAAGGTCAGATGGCAGTCGCTTTCGTAAAAACTAGCGCCTATGCTAAATCTTGGGATTAGGAGTCAAAGCGGACCCCGGGCTCCTCTAGGGCACAACCGGGAATAATGCTAGGCGGATGATGAACTGTGCTGATAAGAAACACAGGTAAGCCGCTTGCACAATGACTATTAATTACCTACATGTTCTGTAACTAGAATCATATTTCATGTTATTAAACTGAATATTATTAGCGCCTGCGAACAGAGTGCCTACTAGGCAATGAATGTGTAAAGCTTCAGTAATAAAAACTACTTACAATAAAAGCGCATTATTTAAAATAAACATATGGAAGCGATGGGGTAATTTTTAGTTACATGGCCACCACACGGGTACGGGTAACATCTACTTTGTTGCCGTCCCTCATTGTGGCATCACGTAAGCCTGTCCATAGTATCCTAGGTTCATGGTCTAATGAAAGTTGAGACGTCAATTGCGTCAAACGTCACTTTACTGTCGGTGTCGCTGTCGTGTCACTAGTGTCATTTGGGAAAAATATTGCGGTTTTATTTAACGTTTTTGGTGTTAAATATGAACAAAAGTATTAAAAGTAATACGTGTCAGTTACTTTGTACCATGATTGGTAAATACAAAGAAAAACGAGACGAGCGGGAAGAGATTTTCGATAAGAAAGCCGCGTACTTACGTATTATATAATAATGAGGATTTCACAGTGCAAATGAATGCATCCAAAATCACAAATAAATGTTTTAAATTAGCGATCCATCCCGATCAAAAATAAAAAAAACTGTATCCGTTTAAGCTTCCCCGATTCTGCAGCGCCTCTGGGATGTTTGCCGATGCTAGCATAGATGACTTTTATGCCATTATACGGAAGATGACGGCGTCTGTGGTGATGCAGACGAGGGGGAGCTCAAAAAGCATCCTGAAAATGATAGCAGAGAGGTGGGACTCCGACATACTCCGCCAATACAACGACCTACATGTCCTAACGTCCTAAAAATTACCTATAGTTTATGTGGCCATTTAATATTAATTTACTAATGTAGTTGTATAAGTGTTTTGTAACTAACAATGCTATGGATTGTATAATAATACATTTCAGTTTAAAATAATAACCAGCTTTCCTATGTTATTTATATTTATCTAATATTGTTTTGATTTTAATTTCAGATCCGTGGACCTGTGATGTTGATACGGGGCAGTAAGCAGCTGAAGTAGCCGTTGCTGAAATTAAGTGCCGCTTGGAACTACACAAGAATGAAATTTGGAGTTAAAGGAATAAGAACTGTTTTGGAGTTATAGGAATAAGAACTTTATAAAATATAATAACATATTATGAGAAAAAAAAATTTCAGTAGTAAAAGGTGTTTAAAATAACATATAAAAGCCGTATACAAATAATTAGCCTGATATTGAATTATTTCCAAAAAAACCGCAATTTTCTCAGGGTATATCATTATATAATTTACAAAATGCGGAAATACACATAAAGCCGCGCGGGCAGATACTTAGTTACAAATAAAATTAATGTGACAAACTTTTTGTAACTTTATAGGTTAATGAGTAATTTTTCAAAGTAAGTACCTAATTAAATACCTACTTGCTTCTGCCCACGACTCCGTCCGCGAGGAACTTGTTTATAAACATTTAACAAGTTGAAATGAACAGTGACAATTTGTATGGAGCTACGATATATCGTAATACCCGTTGGGGGATGATTTCCGGGATAAAAACTATCCTATGTCCTTCCCCGGGGCCCGAGACTCAAACTATCTCCATACCAAATTTCATTTAAATCGGTTTAGTGGTTTCAGCGTGGAGAGGTAACAGACAGACAGACAGACAGATATACAGACAGACAGAATTACTTTTGCATTACCTGTGTATGTTCAGAGGATCCAGTAGGTACGTAGTAGGTACATCTGGAGACAGTGTCCAATAGATGTTGTCGTAATACACTGAAACTAATAATAGGTATTAATTAATACATACGAGTATAAGTAGGTTACATTCAACTTTACTTCAAAACATAATGGGTATTCCTATAAGTAAGATTATATAACATTAAAGTAGTGTAGGTATGAATAGAAGTTGTACCTAACGATAACTAAATATACCCACCTATATTCAGTTGCTTAACGCGTAGATAGGCATAGGTACCTACTCGTGTAGGTTAGTAGGTATATTAATTTACTTATTAACAAAATAACCGTCGCTTGACAGCAAAAGCGGATTATTACAGAAAAATCCAAGTCGCTATACCTATGTGTGACGATAATATTTCAGGAGTTCCGTCGATTCCTCAAGGATATCAGATTTACCTTTAACACCTTATTAGTTGCTACTTTCAACGGATTTATATAAGAATCTTTGACGTTTTTTACTTCATTGAGGAGTTCCATCAGTTTTTTGTGGTCTTAATCATCAGTTCCCATAGAGATAGAATAGATAGAGGGAGTCACCCACACATACAAACATGAGTGACAAAGATGTATGCATAGGCAATGCCGCAAGTGGGAACGAGATACACTGTCATATTTTCTGTCCCTCATCGCGAATACGGATTTTTTGTTTGCCACCAGCTTGTTTGCCACGACACCTGTCAAAATTTGTACTAAAACTGACACCACCATGACGTCACCGATATAATACGACTAAATTATAAATGACATTAGACGTCAAGAGTGTATTAGCTTCTGATACTTCTTAATTTAGTATGGTTAATTTACCATCGTCCCTTTTGGGTATACGCTAGGACGCCATCTATATATCCTCTATCTACGTCAGTTCCACTTTAACACATTTATACCCTAATTATAATAGAAAATACCGAAATCACTACACGCGTGCCTATAAAAATTTCGGGTCGTCATCAATTTCCATAGGATCCCGGCATTAGATCCTGACTTGGTTACAATGGGACCACCACCTCAGGAGTAACATAATCTTTCTAATAAATAAAGAAATATGATAATCATTGTACAATTAACAAACATCGGTTAACATACCTACATAAAAAAAACATACAGTGGAATGTAGAAGCTATGTGATGATCTTTAATTCCGTGGGTTATAATTAATGAAAGATTATGTTGCTTTCACAGGGTCCAAAGTGCACTCATGACAAACTACGTGTTAAAGTGACCACAATTTATGCCCTTATGCCATGAAGAAGAGCTTCAACTTCTACTACCTACTATGCACGTAACATAAAAGGGCGTCTACACAGACTGTTGAAAAAATAATGTCATGACCTCTAATGCCCGATGTAAGTACATAGAGTTACACTCAAATTAAGTTACCACACTTACCCCGGTTCTTTTGTATTAGCGCGCACAGTATTAAACAGTTATCGATCTACGAGTACGTGGCACAATTATGATTGCAATCGGCAATGAACACTCGGCGATCCGGAGTCACTCTTTTGCTCTCGACCGTTGTCACCGTTTTTTCGGCCTACCGTCCATTCCAATCACGAGATACCGTCTTTATTTTAACAAGGAATCGCTCCAAAACGAGTGGCATTATAGCTACTCCTTTTTTGAAATCAGGAATCATAAATGTCAGGCGGTTCCTTTTAAGTAGATACTATGTACATATACCTATTACAAAGTCCTGCGGCGGCACTTGCAAAACGTAGGATGATGCCGCATGTCTGTCGCATGCTCTGTTTGAAATAACACCTTAACTAAACAGACCGCTGATAAAACCTTCAGAAGTCTGTTCCAGGAGGTTCTAATTTGTAGTAAAATTGAAATAGATAGATACGCGCGTGGTTCGTCACTCAATCTTTTAATAACATACCTATACAAACATCCAAACAAGGTGAACCTAAATTTGCGACCGTTTGCCATTAGAAAAAACATTACTCTAAGATAAATATTATCAATTATTGCAGTCTTAAGTACTTAACTACTATTTTAAAGTTAATCTCTTTGAGAACTTATATACTTATTCAAATTTTCAAATACCAAATTAAATATCAAACTTAGCTACCAGGTTTATTTGACACTACAGCACTGTTCAGGCAGGGCATAATTTATAAAAACATGATACTTACTTTGCTCCCAGTTTAATTTACTCGTATAAGCACTTCCCACACCACTAAATTCTTGCATGACACATATTTTTTGAACATTAAAATAAAACAGTGCGTTAAAACTCACAAATATACAACGAAATTACAAACGAAGAGTAAATCCGTATCTGTTAACTTTCTGAACCAAACAGTGGTAAAAAAAACAAAACCGGCCAACTGCGAGTCGGACTCGCGCACGAAGGGTTCCGTACCATTATCTATAATAGAACCGGCCAAGTGCGAGTCGGACCAATAAAAATATTTATTTTATTCTGTTTTTAGTATTTGTTGTTATAGAGGCAACAGAAATACATCATCTGTGAAAATTTCAACTGGAACTATCACGGTATCAGTGAGATACAGCCTGGTGACAGACAGACGGACGGACGGACAGCGGAGTCTTAGTAATAGGGTCCCGTTTTACTCTTTGAGTACGGAACCCTAAAAAAGACAATTCTGGTTCAACTTTCATCTCTTATTTTGATATAGCCAGACCCCTCGAGTCGTTATGTGACATATCTCAAAAAAAAGAGTTTTTGAAATGCTTTTAAACAGCTGAGGAGAAAAGTGTAATCTAGACTTTTTCACAGGAAAAAAAATAAAAACCTCAAATTTTGCTTAGGCTGCTACGTTTCATCAATTCATTTGACTAGAGACCCTTGGAGTCGTTATGTGACATATCTCAAAAAAAAGAGTTTTTTAAAATGCTTTTAAACAGCTGAGGAGAGAAAGTGTAATCTAGACTTTTTCACAGGAAAAAAAAATAAAAACATCAAATTTTGCTTAGGCTGCTACGTTTCATCAATTCATTTGACTAGCCATACTCTTTGGATCGTTTTGCAATGTACCTTGATTGAAAGCTCTTTTAATAGGCTTTCAAATTATAAAAGACAAAAATTGTAATCTAGACATCTTCTCAGGCAAAAAAAATCAAAAAGACAAATCTGGTTTAGGCTGCTAACTTTCATCTCTTATTTTGATATAGCCAGACCCCTCTAGTCGTTATGTGACATATCTCAAAAAAAAGAGTTTTTAAAATCCTTTTAAACTGTTGGAGAGAGAAAGTGTAATCTAGACTTTTTCACAGGAAAAAAAATAAAAACCTCAAATTTTGCTTAGGCTGCTACGTTTCATCAATTCACCCTTGGAGTCGTTATGTGACATATCTCAAAAAAAAGAGTTTTTGAAATGCTTTTAAACAGCTTAGGAGAGAAAGTGTAATCTAGACTTTTTCACAGGAAAAAAAAATAAAAACCTC
Source organism: Epinotia brunnichana (assembly GCA_963854355.1). Lineage (NCBI taxonomy): Eukaryota > Metazoa > Arthropoda > Insecta > Lepidoptera > Tortricidae > Epinotia > Epinotia brunnichana. Next base: position 14,537,771 of record OY977940.1, on the reverse strand, counting down.
AAATTTTGCTTAGGCTGCTACGTTTCATCAATTCATTTGAGTAGCCATACTCTTTGGATCGTTTTGCAATGTACCTTGATTGAAAGCTCTTTTAATAGGCTTTCAAATTATAAAAGACAAAAATTGTAATCTAGACATCTTCTCAGGCAAAAAAATTCAAAAAGACAAATCTGGTTTAGGCTGCTAACTTTCATCTCTTTTTTTGATATAGCCAGACGCTTCGAGTCGTTATGTGACATATTAATAAAAATAGAGTTTTTAAAATGCTTTTAAACAGCTGGAGAGAAAAAGTGTAATCTAGACTTTTTCACAGGAAAAAAAATAAAAACCTCATATTTTGCTTAGGCTGCTACGTTTCATCAATTCATTTGACTAGCCATACTCTTTGGATCGTTTTGCATTGTACCTTGATTGAAAGCTCTTTTAATAGGCTTTCAAATTATTAAAGACAAAAATTGTAATCTAGACATCTTCTCAGGAAAAAAAAATCAAAAAGACAAATCTGGTTTAGGCTGCTAACTTTCATCTCTTTTTTTGATTAAGCCAGACGCTTCGAGTCGTTATGTGACATATTTATAAAAAAAGAATTTTTAAAATGCTTTTAAACAGTTGAGGAGAGAAAGTGTTATCTAGACTTTTTCAAAGGAAAAAAAAATAAAAACCTCATATTTTGCTTAGGCTGCTACGTTTCATCAATTCATTTGACTAGCCATACTCTTTGAATTGTTTTGCAATGTACCTTGCTTGAATGCTCTTTTAATAGGCTTTCAAATAATAATAGACAAAAAGTGTAATCTAGACATCTTCTCAGGCAAAAAAATTGAAAAAGACAAATCTGGTTTAGGCTGCTAACTTTCATCTCTTATTTTGATATAGCCAGACCCCTCGAGTCGTTATGTGACATATCTCAAAAAAAAGAATTTTTGAAATGCTTTTAAACAGCTGAGGAGAAAAAGTGTAATCTAGACTTTTTCACGGGAAAAAAAATAAAAATCTCAAATTTTGCTTAGGCTGCTACGTTTCATCAATTCATTTGACTAGCCATACTCTTTGAATTGTTTTGCAATGTACCTTGCTTGAATGCTCTTTAAATAGGCTTTCAAATAATAATAGACAAAAAGTGTAATCTAGACATCTTCTCAGGCAAAAAAATTCAAAAAGACAAATCTGGTTTAGGCTGCTAACTTTCATCTCTTATTTTGATGTAGCCAGACCCCTCGAGTCGTTATGTGACATATGTAAAAAAAAAAAGTTTTTGAAATGCTTTTAAACAGCTGGAGAGAGAAAGTGTTATCTAGACTTTTTCAAAGGAAAAAAAAATAAAAACCTCAAATTTTGCTTAGGCTGCTACGTTTCATCAATTCATTTGACTAGCCATACTCTTTGGATCGTTTTGCAATGTACCTTGATTGAAAGCTCTTTTAATAGGCTTTCAAATACTTATAGACAAAAAGTGTAATCTAGACATCTTCTCAGGCAAAAAAATTCAAAAAGACAAATCTGGTTTAGGCTGCTAACTTTCATCTCTTATTTTGATATAGCCAGACCCCTCGAGTCGTTATGTGACATATCAAAAAAAAAAGAGTTTTTAAAATGCTTTTAAACAGCTGCGGAGAGAAAGTGTAATCTAGACTTTTTCACAGGAAAAAAAATAAAAACCTCTAATTTTGCTTAGGCTGCTACGTTTCATCAATTCATTTGACTAGAGACCCTTGGAGTCGTTACGTAACATATCTAAAATAAAAGCGTTTTTAAAATGCTTATAAACTGCTGGAGAGAGAAAGTGTAATCTAGACTTTTTCACAGGAAAAAAAATAAAAACCTCAAATTTTGCTTAGGCTGCTACGTTTCATCAATTCATTTGACTAGCCATACTTTTTGAATCGTTTTGCAATGTACCTTGCTTGAAAAGGAAAAAAATAAAAACCTCAAATTTTGCTTAGGCTGCTACGTTTCATCAATTCATTTGACTAGCCATACTCTTTGGATCGTTTTGCAATGTACCTTGATTGAAAGCTCTTTTAATAGGCTTTCAAATAATAATAGACAAAAAGTGTAATCTAGACATCTTCTCAGGCAAAAAAATTCAAAAAGATAAATCTCGTTTAGGCTGCTAACTTTCATCTCTTTTTTTGATATAGCCAGACGCTTCGAGTCGTTATGTGACATATTTATAAAAAAAGAATTTTTAAAGTGCTTTTAAACAGCTGAGGAGAGAAAGTGTAATCTAGACTTTTTCACAGGAAAAAAAATAAAAACCTCAAATTTTGCTTAGGCTGCTACGTTTCATCAATTCATTTGACTAGCCATACTCTTTGGATCGTTTTGCAATGTACCTTGATTGAAAGCTCTTTTAATAGGCTTTCAAATTATAAAAGACAAAAATTGTAATCTAGACATCTTCTCAGGCAAAAAAATTCAAAAAGACAAATCTGGTTTAGGCTGCTAACTTTCATCTCTTTTTTTGATATAGCCAGACGCTTCGAGTCGTTATGTGACATATTTATAAAAAAAGAGTTTTTAAAATGCTTTTAAACAGCTGGAGAGAAAAAGTGTAATCTAGACTTTTTCACAGGAAAAAAAATTAAAACCTCAAATTTTGCTTAGGCTGCTACGTTTCATCAATTCATTTGACTAGCCATACTCTTTGGATCGATTTGCAATGTACCTTGATTGAAAGCTCTTTTAATAGACTTTCAAATTATAACAGACAAAAATTGTAATCTAGACATCTTCTCAGGCAAAAAAAAACAAAAAGACAAATCTGGTTTAGGCTGCTAACTTTCATCTCTTATTTTGATATAGCCAGACCCCTCGAGTCGTTATGTGTCATATCTTAAAAAAAAGCGTTTCTAAAATGCTTTTAAACAGCTTAGGAGAGAAAGTGTAATCTAGACTTTTTCACAGGGAAAAAAAATAAAAACCTCAAATTTTGCTTAGGCTGCTACGTTTCATCAATTCATTTGACTAGCCATACTCTTTGGATCGTTTTGCAATGTACCTTGATTGAAAGCTCTTTTAATAGGCTTTCAAATAATAATAGACAAAAAGTGTAATCTAGACATCTTCTCAGGCAAAAAAATGAAAAAGACAAATCTGGTTTAGGCTGCTAACTTTCATCTCTTATTTTGATATAGCCAGACCCCTCGAGTCGTTATGTGACATATCTCTAAAAAAATAATTTTTGAAATGCTTTTAAACAGATGTGGAGAGAAAGTGTAATCTAGACTTTTTCACAGGAAAAAAAAATAAAAACCTCAAATTTTGCTTAGGCTGCTACGTTTCATCAATTCATTTGACTAGCCATACTCTTTGGATCGTTTTGCAATGTACCTTGATTAAAAGCTCTTTTAATAGGCTTTCAAAATATAAAAGACAAAAATTGTAATCTAGACATCTTCTCAGGCAAAAAAATTCAAAAAGACAAATCTGGTTTAGGCTGCTAACTTTCATCTCTTTTTTTGATATAGCCAGACGCTTCGAGTCGTTATGTGACATATTTATAAAAAAAGAGTTTTTAAAATGCTTTTAAACAGCTGGAGAGAGAAAGTGTAATCTAGACTTTTTCACAGGAAAAAAAATAAAAACCTCAAATTTTGCTTAGGCTGCTACGTTTCATCAATTCATTTGACTAGCCATACTCTTTGGATCGTTTTGCAATGTACCTTGATTGAAAGCTCTTTTAATAGGCTTTCAAATAATAATAGACAAAAAGTGTAATCTAGACATCTTCTCAGGCAAAAAAATGAAAAAGACAAATCTGGTTTAGGCTGCTAACTTTCATCTCTTATTTTGATATAGCCAGACCCCTCGAGTCGTTATGTGACATATCTCTAAAAAAATTATTTTTGAAATGCTTTTAAACAGATGTGGAGAGAAAGTGTAATCTAGACTTTTTCACAGGAAAAAAAAATAAAAACCTCAAATTTTGCTTAGGCTGCTACGTTTCATCAATTCATTTGACTAGCCATACTCTTTGGATCGTTTTGCAATGTACCTTGATTAAAAGCTCTTTTAATAGGCTTTCAAAATATAAAAGACAAAAATTGTAATCTAGACATCTTCTCAGGCAAAAAAATTCAAAAAGACAAATCTGGTTTAGGCTGCTAACTTTCATCTCTTTTTTTGATATAGCCAGACGCTTCGAGTCGTTATGTGACATATTTATAAAAAAAGAGTTTTTAAAATGCTTTTAAACAGCTGGAGAGAGAAAGTGTAATCTAGACTTTTTCACAGGAAAAAAAATAAAAACCTCAAATTTTGCTTAGGCTGCTACGTTTCATCAATTCATTTGACTAGCCATACTCTTTGGATCGTTTTGCAATGTACCTTGATTGAAAGCTCTTTTAATAGGCTTTCAAATTATAAAAGACAAAAATTGTAATCTAGACATCTTCTCAGGCAAAAAAAATCAAAAAGACAAATCTGGTTTAGGCTGCTAACTTTCATCTCTTATTTTGATATAGCCAGACCCCTCGAGTCGTTATGTGACATATCTCAAAAAAAAGAGTTTTTGAAATGCTTTTAAACAGCTGTGGAGAAAAAGTGTAATCTAGACTTTTTCACAGGAAAAAAAATAAAAACCTCAAATTTTGCTTAGGCTGCTACGTTTCATCAATTCATTTGACTAGCCATACTCTTTGGATCGATTTGCAATGTACCTTGATTGAAAGCTCTTTTAATAGACTTTCAAATTATAAAAGACAAAAATTGTAATCTAGACATCTTCTCAGGCAAAAAAAAACAAAAAGACAAATCTGGTTTAGGCTGCTAACTTTCATCTCTTATTTTGATATAGCCAGACCCCTCGAGTCGTTATGTGACATACCTCAAAAAAAAGAGTTTTTGAAATGCTTCTAAACAGCTGAAGAGAGAAAGTGTAATCTAGACTTTTTCACAGGAAAAAAAATAAAAACCTCATATTTTGCTTAGGCTGCTACGTTTCATCAATTCATTTGACTAGCCATACTCTTTGGATCGTTTTGCAATGTACTTTGATTGAAAGCTCTTTTAATAGGCTTTCAAATAATAATATACAAAAAGTGTAATCTAGACATCTTCTCAGGCAAAAAAATTCAAAAAGACAAATCTGTTTTAGGCTGCTAACTTTCATCTCTTATTTTGATATAGCCAGACCCCTCGAGTCGTTATGTGACATATCTCAAAAAAAAGAGTTTTTGAAATGCTTTTAAACAGCTGAGGAGAAAAGTGTAATCTAGACTTTTTCACAGGAAAAAAAATAAAAACCTCAAATTTTGCTTAGGCTGCTACGTTTCATCAATTCATTTGACTAGAGACCCTTGGAGTCGTTATGTGACATATCTCAAAAAAAAGAGTTTTTTAAAATGCTTTTAAACAGCTGAGGAGAGAAAGTGTAATCTAGACTTTTTCACAGGAAAAAAAAATAAAAACATCAAATTTTGCTTAGGCTGCTACGTTTCATCAATTCATTTGACTAGCCATACTCTTTGGATCGTTTTGCAATGTACCTTGATTGAAAGCTCTTTTAATAGGCTTTCAAATTATAAAAGACAAAAATTGTAATCTAGACATCTTCTCAGGCAAAAAAAATCAAAAAGACAAATCTGGTTTAGGCTGCTAACTTTCATCTCTTATTTTGATATAGCCAGACCCCTCTAGTCGTTATGTGACATATCTCAAAAAAAAGAGTTTTTAAAATCCTTTTAAACTGTTGGAGAGAGAAAGTGTAATCTAGACTTTTTCACAGGAAAAAAAATAAAAACCTCAAATTTTGCTTAGGCTGCTACGTTTCATCAATTCACACTTGGAGTCGTTATGTGACATATCTCAAAAAAAAGAGTTTTTGAAATGCTTTTAAACAGCTTAGGAGAGAAAGTGTAATCTAGACTTTTTCACAGGAAAAAAAAATAAAAACCTCAAATTTTGCTTAGGCTGCTACGTTTCATCAATTCATTTGAGTAGCCATACTCTTTGGATCGTTTTGCAATGTACCTTGATTGAAAGCTCTTTTAATAGGCTTTCAAATTATAAAAGACAAAAATTGTAATCTAGACATCTTCTCAGGCAAAAAAATTCAAAAAGACAAATCTGGTTTAGGCTGCTAACTTTCATCTCTTTTTTTGATATAGCCAGACGCTTCGAGTCGTTATGTGACATATTAATAAAAATAGAGTTTTTAAAATGCTTTTAAACAGCTGGAGAGAAAAAGTGTAATCTAGACTTTTTCACAGGAAAAAAAATAAAAACCTCATATTTTGCTTAGGCTGCTACGTTTCATCAATTCATTTGACTAGCCATACTCTTTGGATCGTTTTGCATTGTACCTTGATTGAAAGCTCTTTTAATAGGCTTTCAAATTATTAAAGACAAAAATTGTAATCTAGACATCTTCTCAGGAAAAAAAAATCAAAAAGACAAATCTGGTTTAGGCTGCTAACTTTCATCTCTTTTTTTGATTAAGCCAGACGCTTCGAGTCGTTATGTGACATATTTATAAAAAAAGAATTTTTAAAATGCTTTTAAACAGTTGAGGAGAGAAAGTGTTATCTAGACTTTTTCAAAGGAAAAAAAAATAAAAACCTCATATTTTGCTTAGGCTGCTACGTTTCATCAATTCATTTGACTAGCCATACTCTTTGAATTGTTTTGCAATGTACCTTGCTTGAATGCTCTTTTAATAGGCTTTCAAATAATAATAGACAAAAAGTGTAATCTAGACATCTTCTCAGGCAAAAAAATTGAAAAAGACAAATCTGGTTTAGGCTGCTAACTTTCATCTCTTATTTTGATATAGCCAGACCCCTCGAGTCGTTATGTGACATATCTCAAAAAAAAGAATTTTTGAAATGCTTTTAAACAGCTGAGGAGAAAAAGTGTAATCTAGACTTTTTCACGGGAAAAAAAATAAAAATCTCAAATTTTGCTTAGGCTGCTACGTTTCATCAATTCATTTGACTAGCCATACTCTTTGAATTGTTTTGCAATGTACCTTGCTTGAATGCTCTTTTAATAGGCTTTCAAATAATAATAGACAAAAAGTGTAATCTAGACATCTTCTCAGGCAAAAAAATTCAAAAAGACAAATCTGGTTTAGGCTGCTAACTTTCATCTCTTATTTTGATGTAGCCAGACCCCTCGAGTCGTTATGTGACATATGTAAAAAAAAAAAGTTTTTGAAATGCTTTTAAACAGCTGGAGAGAGAAAGTGTTATCTAGACTTTTTCAAAGGAAAAAAAAATAAAAACCTCAAATTTTGCTTAGGCTGCTACGTTTCATCAATTCATTTGACTAGCCATACTCTTTGGATCGTTTTGCAATGTACCTTGATTGAAAGCTCTTTTAATAGGCTTTCAAATACTTATAGACAAAAAGTGTAATCTAGACATCTTCTCAGGCAAAAAAATTCAAAAAGACAAATCTGGTTTAGGCTGCTAACTTTCATCTCTTATTTTGATATAGCCAGACCCCTCGAGTCGTTATGTGACATATCAAAAAAAAAAGAGTTTTTAAAATGCTTTTAAACAGCTGCGGAGAGAAAGTGTAATCTAGACTTTTTCACAGGAAAAAAAATAAAAACCTCTAATTTTGCTTAGGCTGCTACGTTTCATCAATTCATTTGACTAGAGACCCTTGGAGTCGTTACGTAACATATCTAAAATAAAAGCGTTTTTAAAATGCTTATAAACTGCTGGAGAGAGAAAGTGTAATCTAGACTTTTTCACAGGAAAAAAAATAAAAACCTCAAATTTTGCTTAGGCTGCTACGTTTCATCAATTCATTTGACTAGCCATACTTTTTGAATCGTTTTGCAATGTACCTTGCTTGAAAAGGAAAAAAATAAAAACCTCAAATTTTGCTTAGGCTGCTACGTTTCATCAATTCATTTGACTAGCCATACTCTTTGGATCGTTTTGCAATGTACCTTGATTGAAAGCTCTTTTAATAGGCTTTCAAATAATAATAGACAAAAAGTGTAATCTAGACATCTTCTCAGGCAAAAAAATTCAAAAAGATAAATCTCGTTTAGGCTGCTAACTTTCATCTCTTTTTTTGATATAGCCAGACGCTTCGAGTCGTTATGTGACATATTTATAAAAAAAGAATTTTTAAAATGCTTTTAAACAGCTGAGGAGAGAAAGTGTAATCTAGACTTTTTCACAGGAAAAAAAATAAAAACCTCAAATTTTGCTTAGGCTGCTACGTTTCATCAATTCATTTGACTAGCCATACTCTTTGGATCGTTTTGCAATGTACCTTGATTGAAAGCTCTTTTAATAGGCTTTCAAATTATAAAAGACAAAAATTGTAATCTAGACATCTTCTCAGGCAAAAAAATTCAAAAAGACAAATCTGGTTTAGGCTGCTAACTTTCATCTCTTTTTTTGATATAGCCAGACGCTTCGAGTCGTTATGTGACATATTTATAAAAAAAGAGTTTTTAAAATGCTTTTAAACAGCTGGAGAGAAAAAGTGTAATCTAGACTTTTTCACAGGAAAAAAAATTAAAACCTCAAATTTTGCTTAGGCTGCTACGTTTCATCAATTCATTTGACTAGCCATACTCTTTGGATCGATTTGCAATGTACCTTGATTGAAAGCTCTTTTAATAGACTTTCAAATTATAAAAGACAAAAATTGTAATCTAGACATCTTCTCAGGCAAAAAAAAACAAAAAGACAAATCTGGTTTAGGCTGCTAACTTTCATCTCTTATTTTGATATAGCCAGACCCCTCGAGTCGTTATGTGTCATATCTTAAAAAAAAGCGTTTCTAAAATGCTTTTAAACAGCTTAGGAGAGAAAGTGTAATCTAGACTTTTTCACAGGGAAAAAAAATAAAAACCTCAAATTTTGCTTAGGCTGCTACGTTTCATCAATTCATTTGACTAGCCATACTCTTTGGATCGTTTTGCAATGTACCTTGATTGAAAGCTCTTTTAATAGGCTTTCAAATAATAATAGACAAAAAGTGTAATCTAGACATCTTCTCAGGCAAAAAAATCAAAAACACAAATCTGGTTTAGGCTGCTAACTTTCATCTCTTATTTTGATATAGCCAGACCCCTCGAGTCGTTATGTGACATATCTCTAAAAAAAGAATTTTTGAAATCCTTTTAAACAGATGTGGAGAGAAAGTGTAATCTAGACTTTTTCACAGGAAAAAAAAATAAAAACCTCAAATTTTGCTTAGGCTGCTACGTTTCATCAATTCATTTGACTAGCCATACTCTTTGGATCGTTTTGCAATGTACCTTGAATAAAAGCTCTTTTAATAGGCTTTCAAAATATAAAAGACAAAAATTGTAATCTAGACATCTTCTCAGGCAAAAAAATTCAAAAAGACAAATCTGGTTTAGGCTGCTAACTTTCATCTCTTATTTTGATATAGCCAGACCCCTCGAGTCGTTATGTGACATATCTCAAAAAAAAGAGTTTTTGAAATGCTTTTAAACAGCTGAGGAGAAAAAGTGTAATCTAGACTTTTTCACAGGAAAAAAAATAAAAACCTCAAATTTTGCTTAGGCTGCTACGTTTCATCAATTCATTTGACTAGCCATACTCTTTGGATCGTTTTGCAATGTACCTTGATTGAAAGCTCTTTTAATAGGCTTTCAAATAATAATAGACAAAAAGTGTAATCTAGACATCTTCTCAGGCAAAAAAATGAAAAAGACAAATCTGGTTTAGGCTGCTAACTTTCATCTCTTATTTTGATATAGCCAGACCCCTCGAGTCGTTATGTGACATATCTCTAAAAAAATAATTTTTGAAATGCTTTTAAACAGATGTGGAGAGAAAGTGTAATCTAGACTTTTTCACAGGAAAAAAAAATAAAAACCTCAAATTTTGCTTAGGCTGCTACGTTTCATCAATTCATTTGACTAGCCATACTCTTTGGATCGTTTTGCAATGTACCTTGATTAAAAGCTCTTTTAATAGGCTTTCAAAATATAAAAGACAAAAATTGTAATCTAGACATCTTCTCAGGCAAAAAAATTCAAAAAGACAAATCTGGTTTAGGCTGCTAACTTTCATCTCTTTTTTTGATATAGCCAGACGCTTCGAGTCGTTATGTGACATATTTATAAAAAAAGAGTTTTTAAAATGCTTTTAAACAGCTGGAGAGAGAAAGTGTAATCTAGACTTTTTCACAGGAAAAAAAATAAAAACCTCAAATTTTGCTTAGGCTGCTACGTTTCATCAATTCATTTGACTAGCCATACTCTTTGGATCGTTTTGCAATGTACCTTGATTGAAAGCTCTTTTAATAGGCTTTCAAATAATAATAGACAAAAAGTGTAATCTAGACATCTTCTCAGGCAAAAAAATGAAAAAGACAAATCTGGTTTAGGCTGCTAACTTTCATCTCTTATTTTGATATAGCCAGACCCCTCGAGTCGTTATGTGACATATCTCTAAAAAAAGAATTTTTGAAATGCTTTTAAACAGATGTGGAGAGAAAGTGTAATCTAGACTTTTTCACAGGAAAAAAAAATAAAAACCTCAAATTTTGCTTAGGCTGCTACGTTTCATCAATTCATTTGACTAGCCATATTCTTTGAATCGTTTTGCAATGTACCTTGCTTGAAAGCTCTTTTAATAGGCTTTCAAATAAATATTGAGAAAAATTGTAATCTAGACGTCTTTACAGGTAAAAAAAATAAAAAAAACAATCTTGTTTGGGCTGCTATCGTGTGAAGTTAGCTGCCTAACATCTTCATCACTAACTGTAGTATTTTGCCTCTAGTTGGTTTTCTACGTAGCTAGGGATATAGATAATGCATTTTGCTTAAGGTATAGCTCATTCAGTAAACTGGATTTCTCATATTTAGTGAATTAAAAAGCTATTGACAAACTGTGACTTTTTAATTTGGTCGGGTTATCATAGGCAGCTACCTTTAGGCTGCTAACTTCACACCCGTCTTTGAAAACGCTTTTTATTTAGGGTCACCAATTTTGTAATAACTTTCGCTGAACAACTTCAATCATTAGAATCGAATCATGTTTAAATGCTTGTTAAGAAGGCTCATACAGAGTGTGTATCTGTGACCATATGTGGCTTTAAATGCAAAGATCAGTCTTGGACTGGGTACAAGACAAGATTTACAACATTTTCTCTTTTTTTGCGTACCTAGTTACACTACAAACTAAATATAATTTTCAATGCAATATTTTTTTTAATATTATACTGTAAAACTATCCCTGTACCTAATAACTTATTAGATAGAGAATTCTACGATGTAAATTAATATTTTCTAAGTGCTTATAGTTAAGTAGCAATGATCAGATTTTATTAAATAATTTAATATGTAGATATTTTAACCACTTTAGGCTATCTTATAAACATACTATATTGTACAGTCGCCATCACATACATCGGAGCAAACAAGCACGTCACAAACATCGGAACACACCTCTATTTTCAAGGCATTAGGGTGCATGTGCCGATATTTTTGAACACCTATAGTGTACCGATGTATGTGATGGCGACTGTATGCCCGTAGCGGGTAGCTGTGGATACTTTGTACTACCATGTCAACTTTGTACACTCTATTTATACAGTTATACAATAAAGATTTATATTTCTATACCATAACCTCGGGGTACATTAACCCAATGAAGGGTTACTTTGGCCCGCATAAAAACCACACATAGCAATGTCAAATAATAAAAGTACCAACGTGAGCAGTTAGCTGAAACTAAAAATAAGGTGATCAGACCACTCCTAAACTCATAAAAAAGCGGAGGACCAAGTAATTCGCGAAAGCCAAAGTAACCCCCGAGGTTACGGTAACACGAACAGGTAAAATGTGTAACACACAACATATTAAGTATAACGCTCTCATAAGCCACATATAGACTACCTGATTGAAATTTAGGGATCAGCCGCTTAGTGTTACCATGATTTAATTCGAATAGGTGACAATCAATACTTCTGTTCAACTATGACTACTTACCTACCTAACACCAACGCGAGAAATATACTCTGAAACAAGAATAATGGATATTCCTGAAACATACATGACACATGCATACTGATTAGGAAAATAATTTATAATTTATAGCATACCTACATGTACAAATCAACTTTACGAAAAAACACCACCACCAAAAACTAAACTAATTAAGGAAGTGACCTTGTTTACGACCACCAAGAACGAATTATGGTGGGAAATAATGCATTCTATACGATGCACTGAGAAAATTTAAGGATACCTAGGTACCTACTAGTTTGTACTATGTCAAGTATGTTTAATTATTTTTTGTGACTAATACGTTAAAAACAAAAATAATCTGGTCTGGGATGAATAAGTGGTTCATTTTGTATCCGTAGGATTTAATGATCCGTAATATCCGAAAAATCTGGATCCAGGAGCCTGTCAGATCCGGACCTGAAATTTGGCGGATATCCGGATATTTCAGATATCCGGATTGCAAACTCTACCCGGGCCAAACTGGTGTGGTGAAGCGAGTACAACTTGAGTGACTTGATGTATCTACTGAGATCCCCGTCGAGTCGCTAATCATCCTACCAATACCAATGAGGCCCCGGCCTATGTCCCAGGGCTGTTATTCTTTAGGCGCTCATGCGCCTTACCCCACCCATCACGCCTAACAAAACTAAACCTCTACCTACGCATAGTTACTACGAATCGCGGCGTCAAGATATATTTGTGGGTGAACGTTGAGGTGAGCTTAAAACAAATTACAGAATAGAGGGGCAGGGTCCGACTCTAACGAAAGTTGTAATCCTAATTAAGGCCCGTATGCTACATCAAACTTTGACATTGACACATCTCCCGGTATTCTTTTGTTATTCAAACTCGTGTATGTGTCACAGGAAAATGGCCTAAACAGAGATTTGAACGAACTTCTAAGGGATATGAATATGACCAAATCACGCAGGATATTAAAATGGCGAATCCATTTTATCATTTGAAAAAATCAGTCATTTGACCAAATCCCAGAATCATTTTGTTAGACACGTTTAGTGATAAAATATGTTGAAGTCTCTACTGTAACATACTTTGATCAAATCTCTGAACTGGTTCAGTGTTACTCTACAATTAAGTTTGATCAAATCTCTCACATGATTTAGTGAAATGGTAAAATTAAATGTCAAATTGCGAATTCGTTTCGTCAACTCACTGGCGTGTTTCAGGGATTTTATCAAATCACTAAACAAGTCTGGCGAAATGAAAAACCTAGTTACCTTTTTTGGCTGATTTTGTCATGTTTCACTACACAGATTCAAATGACTGATTTTTTCTAGGCAAATAAAAAAAATGGATGCGCCATTTTAACATCCTGCGTGATTTGGTCATATCCCTTAAAGATTTGTTCAAATCTCTATTTTGGCCATTTCCCTGCGACATATCGATCCCTCAGGTCAATGTCCCGAGAAACATTAAGGCAAGCGGTTTCATTAGTCAAACTTTGTATGCAATCCCGCTATTCTGTATCTTGTTTTAACCTCACCTCACCCGTCACCCACAAATATATCTTGACGCCGCAATTCGTGGTAATTAAGCGTAGGTGTCTAGTTTCGTTAGGCGTGACGGGTGAGGTGAGGTGCATTAGCGCCTATAGAATACCAGTCAGCCATAAAAATTTGCACGTTTTGTTTCAAACCCATGGGTCGCTATTCGTTAGAAATCTTCGTTATAAAACTCAAATCAATAATAGAACGCTTATTAATGTCAAAAACGTTCCATGTCCACCCACTTTCACTGCAAGTGACTCTTAGCTTTGTTTCTTTCTAACCTCAATAATATTAGGCATAACTGTTTGCAATACATGTTTTCTATGTAGGTATCTAATTATTTACCATATTTATTGAACGATAGCTTCAACTTGGGGCAAATTTTTTTCATATTTATGTCCGTTTGTACGGCTGTTTTCCTCTACAACATGCATTTCTCGACCGATTCCTGTGAAATTTTGTGAGCAGATTCAATAATTATATAGTTTTTTGTTGTCGATATAGATTTTCGAAATAAGAAAGACAGGCTGGCGAGTTCTACAGCTCATAGAGCCACTAGTCTATATAAGAAACTATATCGAAGTCTGAGTACCCATAGTACAGTCACGGACTTTAATTATTGAGCCATTTAGAGCTCACTTTATACTGGACTCATCAAAGCTTATAAAGAAAACAAAAATAAGTTGACACCTAAATGGCTTAACAATTAAAGTATGACTGTACATGCTTTGTTCTGTACTACGTCGATTTGTGAAAGATAGTGCTTCGATTTATTAACAACCTGCTCAGTGGCTCCACTCTCGTATCACAAGGAATCCATGGCAAATCTTGGGATTAGCATAATATGTCCACTCTGAAGGTCTATTTTATGTACAGTCAGCTGCAGAGAAAAGGTACCCTGCATACACACTGCATACAAAGTTTGCATGCAGGGGGGGTAGGGGAGAGTGGGTAGGATTCGTACACTTTTTTTGTCAGACACCTAAAGAAAAACTCTTGAAATTTTTATGATAAATTCAATACTGCTATACACCCCACTTATCTGGCTTCAATAATAATTAACTGTCGTTTGGATATAAAGCAGCATGGTGACCCTACGGTGATTTTTCTCAAAAATTGCTCTCAAAAAACCCACACTTGGGGTGGCTTCGTACACCATTCCTTTTTCCCAGGATTCTTTGGATTTTCAGCTGTTTCACCTGTTTTAGTCACATTTTAGGCATATCTTACTGACATGGTATTGTAAATATAATTACTCTTGATCTACATTGTTTTTACTTAAATGGGGTACATTCGTACAGTATGAAATTACATACATTTTGACTGTACGAAGATAACCCAACCAACACGATCAGAAAAAAAACTAATTAAAAAATAACCGTAAAAGTAATCCCAAAACCATTGTTTACATATTAATCTCAAGCATCTAATTACAAACTATAATATGTATTTTTTTCATTCGATTAAAGCTTATTAATTAGAGACAGACGCATTTAAAGGAGAACCAAAAATTATTTTCGGGTCGCGAAATCACATATTAATTACTAGCTTTTGCCCGCGACTTCGTCCGCGTAGAACTCGTTTACATATATCGTAGCTCGATACAAACTTTCACCCTTCATTTCCCTTTTAGGGGTAGAGTTCCAATATAAAAACTATCATATATTATGTCCTTCTCCGAGACTCAAACTATCTTTATCATTATCATCATCATCATCATATCAGCCGAAAGTCGTCCGCTGCTGGACAAAGGCCTCCCACAAAGAGTTCCAAAGTGGCCATTCCTGCGCCAACCGCATCCAGCGGACTCCCGCGACCTTTACCAGGTCATCAGTCCACCTTGTAGGGGGCCTACCAACGCCGCGCCTACTAACTACCTCTATACCAAATTTTATCTAAATGGGTTGTAAAGTAGCTTCATACAAATATTCACCCCCCATTTCACCCCCTTAGGAGATGCTTACCGGGATAAAAACTATCCTATGTCCTTTCCCGGAACTCAAACTATCTGTAAACCAAATTTCATCTAAATGGGTCACTTACATCCAAATTTTCACCCCTTAGGGGATGATTTCCGTGATAAACTATCCTATGTCCTTCCCCAGGACTCCCACCTATCGCTAAACCGTAAATGGGTTCCATGCAAATTTTCACCCCCATTTCAACCCCTTTAGGGATGATCTCCAAAATAAAACTATCACTGGTCCTTTCCCAGGACTCAAACTATCTCTTAACTAGATTTCAACTAAATGAGTTCCATCCAAATCTTCACCCCTCATCTCATCCTCTCAGGCGATGATTTTCGTTACAAAAACTATGCGACTTCCTTTCCCGGAACTCCAGCTATCTGTATACCGAATTTCATCTAAATGGGTTCTATTCTAATTTTCACCACTCATTTCACCCCCTCAGGAGATGAATTTTCAGGATAAAAACTATGAATTGTCCTTCCCTGGGACTCACACTATCTCTATACCAAATTTCAGTTAAATGGATTTTATCCAAATTTTCACCCTCTATTATATCCCCTTAGAGGATGATTATCGGGATTAAAAATGTCCGTTGTCATTCTCCGGGACTCTTTACCAAATTTCATCTAAATGGGTTCCATCCAAATTTTCACCACTCATTTCACCCTCTTAGATGATTTTCAGGATAAAAATTATGCATTGTCCTTCTCCGGAACCCCAACTATCTCTATACCAAATCTCATCCAAATAGGGTACATACAAATTATATAATTCAAATATCATAACATTGAACTGGCACCCAAACAATACCTTTACTCAAAATTTCAGCTCAATCGGTTGAAGATGTCTGCTTCAAAATGGAGTTGCAAGATTCCACCCGAACAAACATAGTTACATACATACATAGTTACATTACTTACATAGTTAGTTAAGTACATACATTGCAAGTTAATAGAAGGCTTGTAAAAACATCAGTATTGTTATGTTTGAAAAGCAAAATAATTATTTTAAAACATAAAAATTTGATCTCTTGAATAAACGAAGAAACGGAGACAAATTTGTCTGTTTAAATTCTTATGTTATATGGAAAGAGGTTAAAGATTATTATTACATAATGAAATATTTTACTTAACCGCAACTAAAACCTTATCTAACTTATCTATCTAAATTATAAGCAAAATAATGCTTTTCAAACAAAAAAAATTGATCTCTTGAATAAACGAAGAAACTTAGACAAATAAGTCTGTTTAAATTCTTATGTTATATGGAAAGAGGTGAAAGATTATTAATACATAATGAAATATTTTACTTAACCGCAACTAAAACCTTATCTAACAAAATTATTCCATTTATCCTAATCTAAATGTCGTCCCAATGATATTAATAAGTAACGTAATCCTTATACACCTCCACCATTTTCAAGTATCCGGCGACTAAATGTTTATCTTGGCGCTTATTAAGAACATTATTCTCCCGACAGCGATCCGGGCCGAGTCGAAAGCAACTTTCACCATTCATTCGGAACTTTTGTCTGCATAGCAAGTGGCTATGGACAGCGCAGTACGGCTAACGTGAGTTATTTACAATCGTAACCTTACGATACGTAACTACAGACCAGAGCGAATAAACGCGCTTCGAATAGATTTCGATTCGACCCGTCAAACTTTTAACTCACACTGCCGATGTACTACGAAACCAACTGCAAAACGTTAGGCGCTAGCGTTTAGTTTTCTATGCGTAATTTAACGTTCGATTCGTACTACCAATCGGTAGTGTGAGACATTTCGAATCGAAGACTACCGTCACGACTGTAGTTTACTATTTCACTTGCAAAATGGTGCGTGATGTCGTATTATTCCATCAAGAGTTACCGTAGATCCGATCGAAATTTATCTCAATTAAAGAACTTATTAAAATATGGGTTTTGATTTGACAACATAATTAAATATATCCGCAAAATTCGGATTGCCGCGTATTTTGTATTTAAAAATGCAAATAAATATCCCACGCGCCGCAATATTGTATCGACACTGTCGACGTCGCGATGCGCGTATTCTGTAATGTCATAACCGACAAACGCTAGCATTTAAATTAAAACGATAAATGCTTGTGATATGAGGTTGAATATTAGAAAATCGATTAAACTATACGAACGAACGTGAAGTCGATCGCGGTTAAAGTAATGTATAAGTGACACACGTTACGGTTTGGATCTTTAGTTCTATGAGTGACCACCAGGGGCGGTGTATAGACTTTTCATACTAAATCTTAACGATAGGCGCTAGCGCCTGTAGTAAACCCAACTCACTTATCCCACGCTAAGGGTACAGGTGATCCGTGTCGCACGTTAGATCACAGTAAACTATGTCACAATGACGCGTTAGATGATATACGTGTTCTGCGTTCTGCCATACAGCACATACAAAACAAAACCGTTGTTCGACAGCTAGAAAATTTATAGTTCGTGCTCTTCCGTCTAGTTTAGAAATTCTATTTGATACGATTCATGGAAGTGGGTGAAAATGCTTATGGGTGTAATACTAGATTTGATATAGGTAGTAGTTTATGTGACTGTACATAATTGACGGCTTCAGTACCTTATTAGTTTTTAATTTTATAATTGTTTCGTATGTATGTTGGTCTTTAAGGTATTTGTTACTATGGGCCTTAGATGCCTTAAATAAATGGTTATATTTTATTATTATCACTAAACATGAGTGCGGGTTTATGAAACGAGCCGAAGGCGAGTTTCATAATAACATCACACGAGTGTTTTAATGCCTAATTATGAACAGTTACATACACTACTGTATCTATATACATATCATAAGCCTCCATGATGCATTCAGGAGCCACATATTATGACCGGCATCGCGCATTTCTGGCAGCTGTCATAGTTTTTTTTTTATTCAGAGACAATACAGACCGGCCTCAACTATCATATCGTTCGATATCTTAGCGTATAGTATCGTGCGACATTTGTCAAATTTGTATACAAACTGACAATTCATTTCGAACTAAACGACATCTCGACTGATATAAGAATAGAGGTCACATAATTTTTTTTTGTTTTTCAGAGATCTTCGAAATTTGAATGAAATAATATTATCGAAATCGATGTTATTATTTAGCAATAATAACATTTTCACAGATAAGAAATTGGTTCTAACAAAACAGTCTATTTTTATGGTGGTTATAATTTGTGGTTCTTAAACGCATCATGGAGGGTTTATGATATTTGGATAGATAAACATTTTTACATGATACTACTTAATTAGTTACCTACTTGTTACCTTCTTGTCGCACTATCCGTCTCTCTCTTATTAGAAAACTTAGAAAGATAACATTTTAAACTCTCGCGCTTTGTACACATATTTAAAATATAGTTTTATCCGGGTCTGACGCGATATTTATTTACCTTTATTTCTGAAGTTTCGACACGGGTTGCACCGGTCATGGTCGCAGATAAGATAACTGTCGTCCCAGCAAGTTGTCAACAGAGATCTGGGTTTACAATATTTCACTACCCTCCAAAATTCGATAAAAACATGGAGGGTACACCCGAAATAAGTCCACTACCCGTCCATTTTAATGTTAATTGTCTAGGGCACGACACACAACACTCACAGTATCCGCGCACACTTCGAAGATATACGAGATTTCAGTTCCAGAATCACTGGTCCCCAAGTCGCCGATAAATTAAAACCATCCTCCCTATTTTAAACTTAGAAAGACGTATAAATATTAAATAAATATTGGCGGACAATCTTACACAAATCAACCTAGTCCCAGACTAAGCAAAGCTTGTACTATGGGTACTAGACGACGATATAGATACTTATATAGAGAAATAAAAACTTAAATATATAGAAAACATCCATGACTCAGGAACAAATATTCGTGCTCATCACACAAATAAATGCTTTTACCAGGATTCGAACCCAGGACCTCTTGCTTCGTAGGCAGATTCACTACCAACTAGGCTAAAGCGGTCGTCGTATAGTGCGAGAAAGATCAAGAGAGCTCGCGCGCCATCTTTTGATAGCCATGCTGCGAGCGTAGCATGGTTGACATTTTATCACTTATTGAGTTATCTGACAGTCACATTTTCTGACAACTATGCGAGTGCGAGAGTTTCGGATGTCATATCGACAACCGATAGGTAATAACCGACTTCAAATCAGTAGCCAAATTGCTTGAAGTTTGCCTTTAAAATTTGAAGAGTTCCCTCGATTTCTCCAGGATCCCATCATCAGAACTGGATTTTGGTGACAACGGGACAAATCTGGAAGTATATGCTTTCAAACAAAGAAAAAAATATCAAATCGGTTAATATAATACCGAGTTATATAAAAAACATACAGACGAATTGCTCGATGCTACTGCGTTGCTCGATGTAGTCGATAACATCCTACAGGCTCGTGATGTTGGTAAAATTACCTTTTCAGTTCTTTTAGACTTCTCCAGGGCCTTTGACTGCATTAGCGTACCTCTTCTATTTTCCAAGATGTCTTATTACGGGTTTGATGTCACTGCAACAAAATGGTTCAGTAGCTATTTGTCTGGCCGTACGCAGGCAGTTTCGTTGCGTAGTGGTGCTCTGCGGTCCTCTGTTTGTCCTGTGACAAGAGGAGTACCGCAGGGTTCAATACTTGGACCCCTGCTCTTTATACTGTATAGCGCTGACATCACTAACAGTATAAAGAGCTGTAAGTATCACATTTACGCGGACGACGTGCAACTTTATTTGTCTAGTGCGCCGTCAGACACATCTGCTGCCATTAACACGATAAATGCGGACCTTGCTCATATTTCCTCTTGGTCGGAGAGGAACTGTTTGGTTCTTAATCCTAGCAAGTCGAAGTATGTGGTTTTCGGTTCAAAACATCAAATCCGTAATACCCTTGATGCTCGAACTTCCGGGAATGTCGCCGTCATGGGCGAACCAATAGAGCAGGTGGTAGAAGCAACCAACCTCGCCTTCTTATGGACGAGAATTTGCGCTTTGAGAACCACATACTAAATGTTGTGAGTAACTGCTTCTATCGCCTTAAAGTCCTATATAATATACGTGATTACCTTAGTGTCGATTTGCGTGTCGACCTATGTGAATCGCTTATATTATCTAGGTTAAACTATTGTGATGTCGTGTATGACGGGTGCATTACTGGTCGTTCCAAGAGGCTCATACAACGAGTGCAGAACGCATGTGCTCGTTTTTGTTTCCGAGTCTCTCCCCGGTCCCACATCACTCCATACTTGAACGCCGCTAACTTGCTTAACATGTCTGCACGCCGACGCCTGCACCTTGCCACTCTGCTTTTCGGGGTGGTAAGGCACGAAACCCCATCTTACCTTTTCAATAAACTGGTATGGTCAAAGAGTGCGCGCAGATTCAAGGCAATGGCCATAACTCCTATGCACCGAACCGCTGCTTTCCGAGGTAGCTTAAAGTTCGCGGCGTCTAAGTGCTGGAATGATATCCCTCCCCCTATCCAAGGGGCGCTTAGCAGATACACCTTTAAGCGTAAGCTTAAAGGCTATTTGTTGACGCTCCAAAAATCCTAATCCTAATCCTGCACTTTTGACAGCAAAAATATGCCAATTGCACATTTTTATCTAGTTTTTGTTTTTAGTTTAATAGTAAAATTTACTTTAATGTGTAACGTAGTTATTATTTTATTAAAGCTGCATGTAGGTAGTGCTGTATGTATTATCTCACTATGTATTTATGTTTATTTCTCTCTCGCCTTGCACAATTAATTATATGTATAGTTGTGTAATTATAATTGTATGACGTTTCCGTGAGTCACCAACGGTGCTGGCTGAAAATCAACGCTGTAGGTGTCTGACTGACACCTCAGCATAATGCTGAGCCAGTGTCCGGTTCACGGCCGCAGAGACACACTTGTTACATGTTTTTTACTGTTATTTTTATTTATTTTTGCTTAATATATGTGTCCTGTGTGTTAGTGAATAAATGTATCTTTCTTTCTTTCTTTCTTTCTTTCAATTGAGAACCTCCCCCTTTTTTGAAGTCGGTTAAAAATGACAACCATCTTAGGCCCGCTGAAGTTAACATGTGATATGTTTTGTCAGAAATATCAGATTTCGTACTAGGTTTTATTGCCATCTATCTGTACCTAGTTTTTTGTACAGTAGACAATTACTCGTTTAGAAGGTTCCAGTGACTGCAAAGACGATGGATTTACCTTATGTACCTACTATGGCTACCTTCCGTCTCGGCCATCAGATTAGCTCCGTGGGGCCATAGTACAATGGGGAATGGATGAAAATTTTAGAAGTACATGATTTTTTTTTGGTGTTAGGAATAACCTTCCTTAACACCAGAAAAAAATTGCAGACTTGACAGGTGCGTCAATTATTTTTAAAAAATATAAACAGTTTCCTCACTTACGTTTCGGGTTTAGGACGGCAAATGAGAAACTTGCCTTGATTCGTCTCATATTACAAAAAATATTTTGAATATCTGACCCTACCACGGATTTTTAAGATATTTTTTGCAATATGAGACGAATCAAGGGAAATATCTCATTCGCCGTCCTAAACCCAAAACGTAAGTGAGGAAACTGTTTATATTTTTCAAAAAAAAATGGACGCACCTGAAAAGTCTGCATTTTTTTTCTGGTGTTAAGGAAGGTTATTCCTAACACCAAAAAAAAATCAGGCACTTCTAAAATTTTCATCCATTCCCCATTGCGTTGTTAACTTCTCACTGAATTTACGTAATATATGCCGAGCCTTATCCAAGCCCGGCCGCGCCAAGGCCGAGGCTCGGACGCGGCTCGGTGTCGACACGGCCCAGCCGTGACTCGGCCGGGCTTGGGTATGACTCGGCCGCGCAAAAACGTCGTCGTTTTTGCGCGGCCGAGCCTTATCCAAGCCCGGCCGCGCCAAGGCCGAGGCTCGGACGCGGCTCGGTGTCGACACGGCCCAGCCGTGACTCGGCCGGGCTTGGGTATGGCTCGGCCGCGCAAAAACGTCGTCGTTTTTGCGCGGCCGAGCCTTATCCAAGCCCGGCAGCGCCAAGGCCGAGGCTCGGACGCGGCTCGGTGTCGACACGGCCCAGCCGTGACTCGGCCGGGCTTGGGTATGGCTCGACCGCGCAAAAACGTCGTCGTTTTTCTTAGAAAATGGCCCGGGCTGGACACGGCCCTCGGTCGAGTCATCCTTTAGTCTAACATGACGCGGAAACTTCGATGAAACTTCGACTGTCGTAGCGAGCATATATCGTTTGGCGAATTATGGCGGCGATATTGGCAACACTGGAATCAACATGGTTACGCTACGGTGTAAGAATAACGTCAACCGATCAATACTAACTTGTGAAGTTGGTTTACAATATAATATCATGTTTTATATAGTAACAGTTGTGCATCTAATCTGTTGATTGGCGAACAAGGTATAGGCAGAAGTGGTTCAATGTATGAACAAAGATAAATGCAAGGAGTCGCATCATTTTTAAAATTTTGAAAAGTTTGCGCTTATTATAATGGTAGGTACATAAAGGGAATGTGGAGTACTTCTTATTGTTAATCACATAATCTGTAGACCGCTTAACTGTACCCGGGCGGGCGGGTTGTACTGCTGCATAGTGAATAAGTAAAATGGAATGCGTTCGCAACAAAAGTTCTTAATACGTGAAACCTGAGACTTCGTTAATTAAACTTGCACTTACAACGTAACTTCACCTGCCTATAATATCAAATATGCTATTTACTTCCTACAGGGGCGCAGCATTATTTATCGCACTTCCATAGAAACTTCCACTTACCTTTTCACCCCTTAAAGAGAATAAAAAGTATCCTATGTGAGGACAATGGCCTCAAACTATAACCATATATCCAAACTAATTTTATCTTCATCGTTTCAGCAGTTTAATCGTTAAAATATAACAGACTGACAGACAAGGTTAGTTTCGCATTGACATGAAGAGGAGTAGACAAATTGCAGGTATAATATTTTCACCAAAAAACATTCACCCAAAACCGGGTGACTTTGATATGCTGGGTTGACATTCATAATACTGGTTATTGACCCATTGTTTAATGGCAGTTATCTGACTGTTTCATCATCCTCATCATCATCATATCAGCCGAAAAACTGCTGGACATGAGCGTCCCCCAAAGAGTGCCAACGTGACCGATCCTGCGCCATCCGCATCCAGCGGACTCCCGCGACATTTATCAGGTCATCAGAGACTCTAGCACACTAGGTTTTATGTCGGCGAAAATGTACAGAAACGTTACGTAAAACGCGACATACCTAGTGTGCTAGGGGCTCAGGCCAACTTGTGGGGGGGGGGGGGGGGGGGGGGTCTACCCACGCCGCGCCTTCCGGCGGTTTCTTGGTTGTTCATGAATACAGATTTTTAATTTACATATGGAATAACCGTCACTATTTATAGTGGTTTTATACCAGAAGTAAGATTATTTGACGTGTTTTCGGACGCAACAGCTGTTCAATGTTACAGCAAAAGAACTTATAAAAATATGTTTGTGAACTACTCAAAATTTTCACGGATTTTCACAAATTATACACGTACACATTTGAAAAACTTCCCTTTTTAGGGTTCCGTAGCCAAATGCCAAAAAACGGAACCCTTATATATTCGTCATGTCCGTCCGTCTGTCTGTCCGTCCGTATGTCACAGCCATTTTTTTCCGAAACCATAAGAGCTATACTGTTGAAACTTATTATGTAGATGTATTTTGTGAACCGCATTAAGATTTTTACACAAAAATCGAAAAAAAAAAATTAAGTTTTTGGAGTCCCCATACACAAAAGAGAAACTCAAAATTTTTTTTTTTCATCAAACCCATACGTGTGGGGTATCAATAAATAGGTCTTCAAAAATGATATTAATATTTCTAACATATTTTTTTTCTAAACTGAATAGTTTGCGCGAGAGACACTTCCAAAGTGGTAAAATGTGTGTCCCCCCCTATAACTTCTAAAATAAAAGAATGATAAAACTCAAAAAAATATATGATGTACATTACCATGCAAACTTCCACCGAAAATTGGTTTGAACGAGATCTAGTAAGTAGTTTTTTTTAATACGTCATAAATCGTAAACTGCAATTTATTTAACGGAACTGAAGGGTCCGACTCGCACTTGCCCGCTTTTTTACTTTTTAGCTAGATGTAAAATTATAGTTCTGTATAGATTTTATAAAATTTTGATTTTATTAATATGATATATCAAGATTTCATTTTATTAATATGTAAGCGACCTATAGGTAAACCTTGCCATACGATTTAATATAAAATTCGTGAAAACCCAGTTAAAATAGAGGTATTCGTGCTAGAACGACTAATAGTAAGACAGCATTTTGAATGCACTGATTTTAAAGAAAATAGTAAATAAAATGTTTGATTAGCCGGTAGGTATTACAACATTACGACTACGCAAATGTTATGCTGACAGTATACTGACTATACCCAGGAAATCTATTCAAAATCATTAAGATCACTTCAAAGTTTTTGTAGACAGTTTTTTTTATTTTTTTATTAACTATGTAAGTATGTAAGTTGTCCGTAAAAATTTGCAATCCATTTTTCAGTAACTTTCCGTAATCCAATTGAGCTGAAATTTTGCAAGCATATGTATATTGCATGACAATACAATATTATGATGACTTGGAGCTGATCTGATGCTGGAACTGGAAGGTGGCCATAGGAACTCCGCAATAAAACGACACAACCCCATCGAGTTTGGGCTCGTTATAATCGTCTCAATGAGTAGTTGATGATGGTATGCAGAAAGGTACAGTCGGCAATAAAAGCTTGTATCAAAAATTTATTTTGTTGACAGAAACTTATTTGTATACCTCATGCCGATCCCGACCCGTCGAGTCAAAAACTCATCTAAGGGCTCTAAGGCATTCTCACATAAGTACGTTAACAACACGTTACACAGCCACTAGAGATCTCATGGTTATTTTGCACACATTAATTATACGTCAAATGATTGACGCTTACGAATTTGGAAGAGTAAAAGATGCTGGCAGTAAGTTTTGATTTTTCGTGCCACAGCCAGCCCTCGCGCAGTCACGCAGAGGCGCTCGCAGCGAACGCTGCGCGGGAGTGTTCCAAATTTGAGATTAAGTGTAGTGAGTTCGATTATAGTAGGGTGTTCGAAGGTGAGTTCAGGCATTTACAGTTTACTTGATAGTTTTTGTACGGTGCTGTTGTTATGATATTTTTTAAGCTGGAAACACTTTTTAAATATATTCTATAACTAAACAACTGTTTAGGAAACTACCGAAAATGCTTTGTACATAACAGAAGTTCTAACTATTAAAAAAGTGTTTTTTCTAAGAGCTATTTTGAAGTAAAGTGAGAAAGCAACACATAAGTTGTATATTTATTATTTCAGACGGATCTATTTACCATAGACATGTATCTCTAAGTGTTGGAAGTTCACACTATACAGGTTGTATTATTCAAACGGGGCAGTGCGGGAAAATCCGTAACTATAATGCATACGGAAGTTTGCTCTTAGGACTCAATTTACGAAAAAAATTAAACTGCATTTAATGATTTTCAAAAAAGCCAACACGGCCGGGAATCGAACCCGGAAAAATCTGTTTGAAAATCCGAGTTCGTTATTTTGCGTAAATTAATAGGGCTGGCTGTAAGTGTGTGATGTGAAAACAAGGTAATTTAACGTTGGGTCCCTGGGCATGCAGGTATTGAGGGAAACGAGAAGGCCGACGAGCTTGCACGAGCGGGGGCTATTAGGGGGACACACTGCGAACCAGAGCTATTCTGTGGTATCCCCAAAAGTCTGGCCAAGCTCACTCTAAGAACGTATTGTTTCTACAAGACCATTCAAGCCTGGAGAGCAATCCCAGGACTGAAACATTCCAAGACGCTTATTAGAGCCTTTAGCAAAAAGGCGTCTTCTGATGCCTTGACGCTAAGTAGGAACCGTCTACGCATGCTGGTCAGGGTGCTTACAGGGTTCTGTTGCCTAAACAAGCACATGCAAACGATAGGACTCTGTGACACAAGGCAGTGCAAACACATCATGAGCCCGGAGGAGATCAAATTTCTTGAGGTCAATAGAATCCTGGAATTCGTCGAGTTTGCAGGACTTGACCAAGAATTGTAGTATCTAAGTGGCGATCACAATAGATCAGCGATAGTCGCAGTGATATAAGGGCTCTCACAGCTCGGAAGCCACTACCAGAATAATAATAAGTGTGTGATGTTAGGGGTAAGAGCCCT
Organism: Epinotia brunnichana; assembly: GCA_963854355.1. NCBI lineage: Eukaryota > Metazoa > Arthropoda > Insecta > Lepidoptera > Tortricidae > Epinotia > Epinotia brunnichana. The sequence continues at coordinate 14,511,081 of OY977940.1, read as the reverse complement.
CTTAAAATTACCTAAATATGGAATGTTCATCTTTCTTTCTTTAATCTTAATTCAGAGCAATCAGCTCTTCCGGTTTTGAACTTATCCAATATAAATGTACCTATCAGAATTTAATAGTGGGTCATAGAAATTACGCGTTACTCAAATCTAATAGTAAAGTATATTTATCGCACTACTTGGATTGGTGCATATTTTTTAAGAGCACGCTGAAATTGTAATTTTCTGAATAATGAAGGTTGAACACCGGCCAGGCGAGGCGCAGTGGAACAGATAATTTCATACTATCGGCGATAAAATACGTATTAGATTTATTGCCATATAATATACTGTATGCATATGCATCAATCATCAATTCATCACATCGCTTTGCCAGTGGAGAGCTGTATAGTTTAAAAAAAATACTAGGTAGGTAAATCAGGTTAGCCACGTTAGACATAAAGCAAATCTCTGTTAAGTAAAATATTTAGTCCCTTTCACACAAACATAAATATAAATATCGCAGATAAAACTAAATTAATTTTAACGGCGTTTAAACCAAAAGAGGTTAATAAACAATCGAGTGATTTCTTTAAATCATTTAAAATAATCAATGAAAATCTTATGAAAATGTGCCTTATGCGATTAGATGTAGTAACTGTCGGTGTCCATACGCACTTTAATGATTTGTCCTATTTTTTTACCTAGCAGTTTTTGTTTGCATAAAAACGTAACGGTTTATTTCAATATAGGCGCGTTTTTGTTAGTTCCTTCTTGCTTTCTCTATCTGTCAATAGTACCAAACTCGCGCATCATTGTAACGTGCGCATGAGCAATAATTTTAATTCATTATTTTTTTGTGCTTATAACTTTCGGGGAATGTACCTTGTTAGTTTTGTACAAGTAAAATGGTTTCCCAGTTGATTTTTTGAATTATTATTACTTCCTAGTAGTTAGTAGGTAGGTAATAAAAATATTGAAGACATGATATTTTGTAACGGTTGACTAAGATGTATGTGCATAAATGTATTTACTTCATACCTGGCCATAAAGTAGGAATTACCGCACGCTATGCGTGCGGAAAACCCCACTTCCTGGCCAGATAGAGACGTAAAATTTTGTATTCACCACGGGCGGTAATAAAGAAAGCCTCAGAGCGCATATTTATCGCCCTTGCCTTCGGCTCGGGCGTCAAATACCTGCGATCTGAGACATTCTTTGTTTAACCGCCCTAGGTAAGTAATGTACTATTGTACTTTTAAATTAAAAGATTATACTGCAGTAAAATATATATTTAAAAATATCTTAGTGAAATGTAAATCTGTAGTCTAACAGACAATAAAAAAATGTATAGAAATATTCTTTTTTGTATATGTTTTAGGCGCGTACATATTTCTGTAATGTTATTAACAAGTTTTTACTTTTAACGCCACCGACTGAAATAGGATCTAGGCTAATTAAATAATTTATTCTCAGCATGTAAACAAAATTTTAATTTTTCGTTAGAACCGAAAAAAATGTATGGTTATTATAAGTAATAAATAAATAAATATTAGGGGACAATCTTACACAGATCGAAATAAACCCATAGTACGCTCAATAAGGCTTGTGTTATAGTTCCTAGGTGACGATAGATGTATTTAATAGATATAAATACTCAAGATAAACATCCAAGGCTCAGAAACACAATATTCATGCTCATCTCAAAATATTTATTATTACCGGGATTCGAACCCTGACCTTCAGCTTCGTAGGCAGCGTCACTACCTACTAAGGCTAACCGGTCGTCCAGTTCTAATCCTTATGACACTGTGCAATATAGATACCTACTTATAATATCCAAATATGTCACTGTAATGTTATGTAAAAATTTCACAAGTTATTGCCAAGTAGTGAAAAAAAAAACAAAGCGTACTAAAAGTACAAGTAGGTCTCTACCCACCAATTTATTATTCAAATCTAAAACCTAAAAAATAAGCATGATAAAAACAAGTTATACAAAACCGTGTTAACAATTAACCCTCTTGGTGATATCATTATTTGCTGACTCTACAGAACGGCCACACTCAATACGGAAACTCTTCTCAAAGAAACGTTACGTGTTATAGGACAGAAGCTTTCTCTTTCATACAAACGTATCTATGTATTTTTCGTCTCGCTGTCACTTTCACTTCTGTGAATGACCATCGAGAGAGGAAATGACGGTACAATAGATGACCGCTTTGTTGCTTTAAGGTATAGGCTATAGGGTGTTGTCAGTTTTGGACACAAATAAATAATGTTTTCAGCTTGGTGGACAAATATTTTTCTTTCGAGTAGGTATTTAGGACGCAGTCCTAATAAAAATATGATTCTTAGTACGAATGGTAACATTATAAATAGGTAACATACTTTTACTATTTTTTTGCTCGTAGTTTTTCTGTTCCTGAACCATGAGATAAAAGTGACACACTGTTATGATTATGACACATTGAGTTTATTGACTATAAATTACATCGATAACCCATTTGCTATATTTGTAATTAAAAAAAGTTACCACGGCAACGACCTAATAGAGTTCCTAATCTGGGTAAGTAACCTAAATAAAAAAGGCAAAGGTCCAACAAAATTATATTACTTAAGTAAGTATTTTTAGCACAGTCAAAGCTTGTACATTTTTTTACCGCATTACAAATAAATAAGGTGTAAAATTATTAATAATTTGTAGTAGTTGCTAGTAGTAGTTAAACTAATCACAAGTAAAACGTAATGAATGTCACTCAATATTTTTACTGACAAACAATTAGTCAGTCAATCAGTTATTGACATTTCTCATCGGGAGTGTCATTTAATGTCGTATTATGCAATGAAGACAGACACGTATGTACTATGCTAAAACAGAAGTACAGTATTAATATACGTACATAAAAAACCGGCCAAGTGCGAGTTGGACTCGCGCACGAAGGGTTCCGTACCATTATGTATAAAAATGTAGTATCTGTTGTAGCGGCAACAGAAATACATAATCTGTGAAAATTTCAAATCTCTAGCTATCACGGTTCTTGAGATACAGCCTGGTGACATACAGACGGACGGAGGGACGGACGGACGGGCGGACGGACGGACGGACGGACAGCGAAGTCTTAGTAATAGGGTCCCGTTTGGTACGGAACCCTAATAAGGACATCAATATCTGTACAGGACTCTGTTGTCAATGTCATAAAGGCGTGTACCTACAGATATTTATGTCCTTATTTATGTAAATATATATTACGCTAACATGACAACCGCAATTTATTAATGTGATGCTTCGAAGCTTGCAACCATACACTTATTTACTTTTTGTTTTTTTTTTTAATCCGTAGTGCCAATTTTTTATTGTTTCTGATTTTCTCCGGATCATTTGGATTATACAATCACTACAGTTTGTATAAGCATTCTTCCGTCACGATGCCGGATATAAAGTTAATCAATGGTGAAGTTCATCGAAACCTGTTTGGAGAAATTCGGCGTTTCGGCAACTTGTTTCACACTCGACTAATACGCACCCATCTTTATATTGAAGGTTGAGTATTGAGTACTTAACCCACTTTTGGGAGGCAACGACATAAGTTTCACATTGAGTTAAGTTTAAACTTCAGTGTTTTGAATAGAATCGCGTGTACAACATAACTTAATAAACAAGAGTTGAGAAAAGTGCGAGAATTTACCTTTTATCACAGAATAATTTTGTTAGTGAATAGCGGTATTTATATCGAGAGGACTTAGTATTAACATATTTTTACCCAAGCAAGTCACTCTCGAGCCGATCATGGCGATCATTAATAGCATGTTGTATTTTATTTTCGTTGTTAGTGGTTAGAAGGAAAATACCTTACTTAAAATTTTTAACAGGGTCGGTGGAAGAGAGTACTTATTTATAATTATATTTTGTGTAAAAATAATCCCATAAAAAACATTCCATGTAAAAAATAGGACCAGTCTCGAAACTGTTCCACATAAAAAAGTGGTGAGATATTTCGTAGAGCCAATAAGTCAGGCATCCTTATTAATCTTTATTTGCTTGCTAAATGAAATTCTGCAACTTGGCAATCCCACAACTTTACTGCATTTACTAATTTTTGCATAGGTACCTAAAACTTTGTAAGTGTGATTGCCAAGTCACAACATTTTATTGAGCAAGCAAATAAAGATTAATAAGAATGCCTGACTTGGCTCTACAAAATATCTCACCACTTTTTAATGTGGAAGAGTTTCGAGACTGGGCCTATTTTTACATGGAATGTTTTTATGGGATCTCATTTCTTTTTGAAGACTTCGTATGGGAATGTTATTTTACCAACCGCAAATAACGTTTGTATAGTTTTGCAGGAAGGAACTGCAAAAAAAAACATTGTAATCGCATGTACTTGTATAGGATTACAAACTTATTTATGCAGTTCATGATATGCCTAGGAGTTTCGTGATCTGCCGGATTTTACGATTGGCCGCCGACATAGATAAAAATAAATCTTTTAGCCTAATCAAACCAAAAATAGTGGCTATTGTCAAAACATGGAAATATTTATTATTTTGAAAAATCTAAGCAATCATGTCCAAAAGTAGGTAGGCACATCATGTACCTACATAGTATATACGGAAATTAATAATTAGGTTTCCTAGTTCAGATGGTACTCTACTGTTTAATTTTTAAAAATCTAATGATATAATTTAATGCGAGCAGAAATGAAACGTTGTTTTTAACCGCCTTCAATGAGCCGAGCCAGCGAAAAAAATTTGAAATGTTTCTATAAAAGAACTCTAGTTTACTATAAAAGAACTTAAGTTTACGTTTTAAATTTAGCTGTTGCTTCGAAACTACAAGAATAAATTTCGCGATTCACGGACATAAAGATTGGTTTATTAACGTATCTAAAAAGTAATTGTAATCGTTTTGACGTCTATAATATTATTTTATCTATCCAAATATCATAAAACCTCCATGATGCGTTCAAGAACCGCACATTATTGGCCACCATAAAAATATACTGTTTTGTTAGAACAAATTTCTTATCTGTGAAAATGTTATTATTGCTAAATAATAACATCGATTTCGATAATATAATTTCATTCAAATTTCGAACATCTCTGAATGCATAGAAATTTGATTTGACCTCTATTCTAATATCAGTCGAGATGACGTTTAGTTCGAAATGAATTGTCAATTTGCATACAAATTTGACAAATGTCGCACGTAAACGTAAGTAAGATATCGAACGATATGACAGTTGGATCCGACTCTAGTTTGTCTCTGAATTAAGAAAAAACTATGACAGCTGCCAGAAAACAACGCTGCGATGCCCGTTCATAATATGCGGCTCCAGGCCCCGTAGCATGGATGGCCTTATCACGCGATAAGTGACAGGATAGAGCATCCGTCCCTGGCTGACACCGTTCGATATAACGAGACGACGCGCTTATCCTATCACTTATCGCGTGATACCATCCATGCTATTCAATTCAATTAAATTCAATTCAATTTATTTTACATAAAAACATGGTTTACATAAGGGTATTACAATTAAAACAAAGTATCACATGTTTTGCTGCTAGTGCAACACGTAAAATGTTAGGTGCCTAATATTAACAGGATTTACTAATATAATAGGCTACGGGGCCTGAATGCATCGTGGAGGCTTATTATATGTGGATAGATAAAGTAGTGTACGTAACTGTACATAATTAGGCATTAAGACACTCGTGTGATGTTATTATGAAACTTGCCTTCGGCTCGTTTCATAAACCCACACTCGTGTATAATGCCATTTATTATGTACAGTCACATAAACTACTATTCTTAAAATGTCGCAAGTTGGTCCGTGCGAGACGAAGAGCACAGCATATCGAGTTAACTAGCGAGCGATCGAGATAACATTTTGAGGGTAATTAAGGGTATCCACCACAGCTGTGCAAGGTTGCGAGGTGGTGAGTGAGGATAACTGAAGTAATAGGAAGTCTCTGACCTTACCCATGTCGGGGTAAAAAGAAAAGATAAAGACGGACGGCTAGCTTTTTAGCCGGTAAGAGTTATTGTGTGAATGGCATGCCCTTGCCAGACAAATAATGAATTACAATATTTCGGGACAATCTTACACAAATCGACCTAGTCCCAAACTAAGCAAAGCTAATTAACTTCAAATTGAAGGAAAAATTGAAAAATTTTGGCTCCGAGCTGGATTCGAACCGGCGACCAAAGGCATACATGGCCCGTCGCTACTAACCAACTGAGCTATCGGAACAATCTGTCTCAGCCCCTAAATCTTTCAATCCACAATTCAATTCAATTTCAATTACACGACTCCCTAAGACGTTGTAAGAAGGAACTGATTGAAAGATTTAGGGGCTGAGACAGATTGTTCCGATAGCTCAGTTGGTTAGTAGCGACGGGCCATGTATGCCTGTGGTCGCCGGTTCGAATCCGGCTCGGAGCCTAAATTATTCAATTTTTCCTTTAATTTGAAGTTTATAAATATCGTTAGCAGGCGTAACTGCATTATACAAAATAAACAAAGCTTGTACGTTGTAGACGACGATATACATACTTATATAAATAAATATATACTTAAATACATAGAAGAAAACATCCATGACTCAGGAACAAATATTCGTGCTCAACACACAAATAAATGTTCTTACCGGGATTTGAACCCGGGACCTCCAGCTTCGTAGGCAAGGTCACTACCAACTAGGCTACAGAGGGATATCCTATAAAGGAGAGGGCAAATGCACAAAATATCCCACTGGGTCGAAGTGCATCCGAAAGGGCCCTCACCTAGATAAGATAAGATAAGCCGGTAAGAGTCAGGCACTGTCTGGGCCCTCCCTTCCTAGACGTCGAATGTAAGATTTTCCCAGCCAATCGCTCTATCTCTCCCATCGGTATAAAAAAACAATAGGAAGAGCGTAGCAATGCTATTGTTGGATATATTAGGTCCTTACCTATGAAATTGGCGGTGTGTATGGAGAATTTTATGAAAACTGTGATTTTCATACATTGAATTTTGCGGATTATTCAGCAATGTCAAATTCAAAGCAAACTAAATTTTGGTAGGAACATGGAAAACTTTTAAGCTACTTTACACATATCTTCATTCCTTAAAAATAGTTCGCATCATAAAACTATACGTAATTGAAACACTTTAACCGGCAGCACATGAAAAGGGCGGTTTTCAAGCTTTAATTTGAAACACTAAATAAAAAATTCAAACCAATTTTTCGTATTTAAAACCATTGTTACATAGTCTTTTAATGAAATTAAAAAATAATTTGGAAGTTGCAATAGAAATGAATAAATTACGTACAAAATAATATCTGTGAAAAAACCGCCAATTTCATAGGTAAGGACCTAATATTACTCGCTCTGCTCGCTCACCGCCTCGAACCTCGGACAGCCTGTTAAAACCAATATCGTTATCCCACCTGATACTCTGGTTAGAAGTTTATGAGTATCGAAGCCATAAATGCACCTTGCCCGCGTGAACACATATTGTGTGAATTTTATCCGTACAATGTGCTTCAGTGTAATAGTTTTATGTAAGAAATATTATCTTGAAGAGAGAGGTTTTATTGTATATGTATCTAACATTGCAGTAGAAATTCTTGTCAGTTACAATCATCGCATTTATTTATATTTAGAACTATGCATATAACCTGTCTGTGGGTAGTATAGTGTCTGATCAAGTCAAGTCTGGAGTATAAACTGGACTGTGTTTTTAAGTAAGAACGAAGAACGAATTAAGCGAAAAAACTGAAAAAAAAAGTTATGTTTGCAGATCGATTCTAGGCATGATAAACTATGTACCTAGGGTACGATTGAAACAATATTTCGTAATATCGTCCGCAGATTTGCTTTTTATAATCTGAGTGATGATCTGATGATCCAGGTAAATGCAAATATTTGTTTCAACTAACCCCATCGCAGGGGCGGTTGAAACAGTGACAAAATATAATACTTTTATGTGTTTTATTCGGAATTTTTATGAGATTACGTATAATTTAGGAACTGTTTTTAATCGGCTAGCGTTTTTGCGCTTACAAGTTAAACTCGACGTCACTCTACTATCAGTCATTTGTCACCTAATTTAAGTTGGTTAACTAAACCAAAATAAAAATAAACTGTTTGCATTTTAAACGTAACAAGACTAATTCAAAATAAATTAAAATAAAATGAAAGAAAACTTACTTGGACTTTCATTAGTCAATGTCAAAAAACCGTTCCGTTACAACCACTACCACCTCCCACTTTCGGAAAAAGCCATTGTAGTAATAATGAGAATAATGATACACTAAAACTAGATACGCTGGCATGATCCACAAGCTTCACTTCAAACATAAACACACACTCAATACTCTGACTTAAATAGAAACCAGAATAATTGAAAAACTCTACGAGTGAAAATACTTACTTTTGGGGATCAAAATACAATAGGGTCTTCTACAATTACGCGTCACGATGTTTTTCGTGTATAAACCGATCGTCCGCTTCTTTCCCACATTGGACCCCTCGCCGTCCCGCCAACGGTTTGCGATATATTTGCGTTGTTTCAACCGTCCTACGTTTCAAGTTCAACCGTACACAGTCTACCCTACTTAACCTTTTTGGTGTTCAAAAAACAATATTTAACCTTATTATAAGGAGTTGAATCAAGCAATAGGTCAGTATTTAGTAAGAACCAGTGCACATATTTGTGAAGTAATAAATAATGATGCGCCAAAGTCACTTTTACAAAATACACTAAAACAGGATTTTAGTTTGCATAAATTAATTAAACTTAAACTTCAGTTTTTATAATCTAATTATTTTTGAAACTCAGTATCGAGTTAACCGCCTACAATGACGTTTAATTCGTTACTTATACGTAACACCACTCTCCCGATTCTACACTTCAATTAGATGATTAAAAATGTACCTACCTAATAAATAATCAACTGACAATAATGTCCCATGGTACGTTATTGATTTACACGTACAAAAATTTGTTTAATTACGTAGATTATGGGTGAATCCATTAAAGAATCAAGCGGAAAAATGTAAATAACTTAAATAATCTAACTTACCTACTTACATCATAATATTTTTTTAACTTACCTAGCAAAAATACACATTTACAGCTTCAGAGTTAAAATTATATTCCATAACATAAAAATTGTAAACACAACGACCATTTTAATTTTTCGATCTTTGAAGCTCATTTTCTCATTTTTAACATTGTGTCGCTTAATCTATTCTTACATAACGCTGTCCAACTTTAATATTGGTCCTACCGGTTGTTTGTCGTAATTCGTAATATATTCAATCTAATCTAGAGAAAGTGAAACTACTTTAATACGACTGAGTTTGATAATTAACTCGTAGGTCGAGTTGAGAAACGTTGCTTATGTTTTTATTCATAAAATTTAGCAGTTAAAATTTATCGAGTTTTTAACGGACACGAATACAATTTTACCTTCACCAGATTCTTTACTAATATGGTAATATTAAATGCATATTGGAACTTTTGTATATTGGAACTTAATTAGTGTCTATTTTTATTGAATTTCCTAAGCCCTTTAAATAAAATAAGTAAATAATTAAATAGATATTTTATATATTGTGGGACAATCTTGCAAAAATAGACCTAAGCATAATTAAATAGACAACGATATAAATACTTAAAGAAATGTAAATTATTATTTTTAGGGTTCCGTACTCAAATAGTAAAACGGGACCCTGTTACTAAGACTCCGCTGTCCGTCCGTCCGTCCGTCCATCCGTCCGTCCGTCTGTCTGTCACCAGGCTGTATCTCACTGATACCGTGATAGTTCCAGCTGAAATTTTCACAGATGATGTATTTCTGTTGCCGCTATAACAACAAATCCTAAAAACACAGAATAAAATAGTTTTTCATAGATAATGGTACCCCTTCGTGCGCGAGTCCGACTCGCACTTGGCCGGTCTTTTAAGTTGACATGTAAAATTTAATATTTTATCAAGAAATAAATGAATGAAAGATAAGCGTAATATAACATTAGTAAGACACTGACTATAAATATGGAAAAGTAACTACTTAAATACATAGAAAACGTCCAAGAATCAGGAACAAATCAATCCCGGGACCACTCTCTTCTAATTAGGCCCAAGTGGTAGTAGGTACTTCGAATTACAGAATAAATAAATATATAATATATAATTATGATTAAATAAATACCTATTGGGGAAAATCTTTCATAAACCGAACCATTCATATAGTAAATAAGCTCAATAAAGCTTCGGTTAAAGGTACTATATATTTGATGGATAAAAAATTAAAGAGGTACATTAGAAAAATACAATAATTAAATGTATCAATGATATCTAATACTCAGGAACAAAATTAAATATTCGTGTCCCACAAATAAATCCTCTTCCAACCGAAAATGAAGAACATGAAAGAAGATATTCGTTCTAATAGTAGTTTATAATAATAGTTACCACGAAGCTTGCTGAGTGGCCTAATTAAGGTAATAGACTTAAATTATTATTATATAAAATCTCGTAGAAAAGTTTAATATATTATATAAAATATAATATATTAAACTTTTCTACGAGTCAACAAAAATACCGAAGAGAATACATTCGGTGAGAGCACGGTGGGCAACAACAATAGATACACATGCAATATCTTATATATATATAATGAAATATTAATAACTAAAATGCACACTTAATAAAAATAAAAAAAATCCACAAAAAGGAAAGAAGTGTTCACACCCCACAAACCACTACGTGTGTGTGGGCCTTTACAGTAACAGTGAACGCAGCCCATCAGGGCGGCCAATCTTAGTACTAGGTGGACGGTAATGACAGCATAATAAGTTTACTAAATAAAGAAGGACATTAAGTATAGGGGCCTACTATGAATATCTGGTGATTTCCAATTTAGTCACATAATAATTCATAGATGTAAAATACAAATAATAGATGGAAGCACGCGGCACCTACTAAAAATCGGAGAATAATTAATTGTACTAATAATATCAATAAATAATTTCAAAACTAAAATACTTGTATAATTTATTAATTTTCTTTAACTATATTGTGACGACGGCGGGGTCAATAATGGCCTTGTTTCTATGGTGATCAAACGCGCCGTCAAGGTATTTCGAAATTCACCGTATTGTCAAAAGACATCAGTAGCCTAGGGGTACAGACGGCAGTATTTTGGAGTCGATGAGCCCTGGATCAAACCCTGCGACCGACGCACTTTTTGTATGTTTTACCATTTAAGTGGAGTCTTCAAATAAAAATATCAGATGGCGCATTAAATGTCATCAATTACAGGGTTACCGTTTTTAGGCCCGGAGATTGTTCTCTATTTCAGTATATAACAAAGTACTTTGTGCAGCCCATACACTACCGTTACTACTAGCGCCAGCGGGATTACAATGTAACAGCAGAACAGAAAACAAAACAAACAATATACTAAACGTCAAATATACCCGCGGTAAAGCTTACAAGAGTAGTTAATTATTAACTATGACTAAATAGCAGAATACATATTAGAATAAATTTAATTATGGTGACCTACAAACGTATGGCAATGCATGGAAATAAATATGGAGCATAACCAACAGGTGAGAAAGTGTTAAATGCAACTAGTTTCAAGACACAGATTCTCCTGTTTAAACTGATGTTCTTGCATGAACTTTTTGAGCTTAGTTCTAAATATTTTAACGTTCGGCAGGCTTCTAAGTGGCGGCGGGACATTATTCCAGCATTTCGTGGCTGCATAGCGGAAACTTCCTCGGAAAGCAGCAGATGAATGTCGGGGAGTTATCAAACAAATTACGCGCTGTCGGCTACTTCCCCGAGACGTGTTACTAAAGGAGAGTTTCTCGAAGAGATATGCCGGCGCCTTGTGCTTCACTACCCCAAATAGCAAACAAGCCAGATGGAGCTTCACCGTCACCGAATGGACCCTGCGGAAGACCAGCGCTGGCTGCAAAGCTAGCAATATGCTGAGCAGGGTCCATTTCGTGACAAAATATGTATTATATTTTTTCTTTTGTATGTGTAAATTGTGTGTCACGAATAAATATTTGAATTTGAATTTGAATTTTGAAATAATAATTTATTAAACAAACTTGGTATCTATTGAAAATCGCCCTGCTGAAATGAAGCGCAGCAGCTTAGTATTTTTGCGCGTTGATGTCTTCACAGTTATCTTATACAGCTCCTGGATTCATAAGATGACTGCTGGCGGTTATCTTATGAAACCACGAACTCCGTGACGAGCTCGTGGAGCTCCAGGATTAAAAAGTATGTGATCTTAGTTTCGTGTACGAAATCTTAATTCAAAGATTAGAAAAACGTGTTTAGTGGAAGTCGACGAGTAGAAAAACGTATTTAGTGCTTTAGCTTAGGAGTTTTCTATACTAATCTGATATTTCTATTCTATAATAGAATCAAAAATAACTTCTATCTTTGAGAACCCTGCAGCATCACCAGAACATATATCAACTACATTTTGTTAGTAGGTATCCCAACCTTCGTAATATGCCTCTTTTAATTACAATATATTTACTTCATTTCATTCGCACACGAACAAATTAATAATTAACTGACGTCGAGTCGTTTAAACAAAATTGATGATCGATATAATTTTATTACGTAAAATCATGGTCTATCCCTTTTAAATTGAGAGGGTTAAGTAATGGAGCTTAATATTTCAGTCAGACTTTCGAGTTAATGTGACTTGAAGAGTTAATTTTGTTCAGTTAGTCCTTTGAAAGCACGTGTAGAATGTGGTGTGAATTCTTAATCAAAAGGATACCTTCTCCGGGACTAAGATGAAAATGATTGAAATATTAATCAGACTCTGCAACACCTTTGTATTAGAGTATGATCTTCGCAAGAGATTTTCCAAGATCAGTGACAGGAACTTAAAAAAATCCTACACAACAGATTTATTTCCACATTAGGCGCAATAAAGCTTGTGTCGTGGGACTCGTGGGTTCTAGACGATGATATACATACTTGTACTGGTATAAGTAGATAAATATAATGCTTGAATATGAATACATACAAATCGCGAGAGCTCATGAATAAGGCCACGTATTGGTTCAAAACGTTTAATAATTAAGTTATGTAAGATAGGTAGGGCACAGCGGAATGTCATCTCGCTCGTATGTGGAGCAGCCCAACTGGGGAAATACCTCCACCTTACAGAAGACCGCAGCCATAAAAGCACCACTGCTTTGTAGTGTTGCTATATTATTGCATGCTATGAAGTATGTGGTGTTGAGTACCTGGTGGTGAGTAAGGTCGCCAGAGCTCCCTAGGGTGCGTTGTGTTGGAAGTGAGGGACCTGCATGTCTCTATCTGCCAACACAGCGAAAACTCAAGTGAATAAAGGGTCGGCAACGCACTTGTGATTCTTCTGGAGTCACAAGTGTCCATAGGCGACGGTTCCAGCTTAACATCAGGCAGGCCATAAGCTTGTTTGCCACCGTCGTAGTATAAAAAAAAATATATATTTTCACTTCTCATGCTCGAAAAGTGTGTCATATTAGGCTTAGCAAGCGGGGCTAAAGTAGTGCATTTAGCCCCTAGGGACACTATGTTTACATATTCATGATTTTAAAACATTTTAATTTGACCAATCAAAACACTTCACCGTATTAAATCCACCAATCACAACCCTTTAAAAAAACATTCGTATTTGCTATCGACCAATCAGGTAACAGAATTAATATCAAACATCAGGCGTTTTTGATTCCCTAATTCACAATCATTAAAAAAAATAAACGCCTCTGACCGTTCTATAGCCGCGTCCAAACTTTGGAGCGTGGTTGACTGCATACATGGCATAAGCTATGAGATTGAGCGGGATAGACTGCTATCTTATGCTTTATCTTACGCCGTGTATGCTGCCCGCCGCGTTCGGCCGTTTGGACGCGCCTATAAACGTTCAGAGGCGTTTATTATTGGTGTCAATATTTTGTATCTGTGTCAATGCAGTTTATTAAAAAAATCATGCTGAAAAATTGGACAATCTTTTCGCCGTGGAATTTATTATTTGATTGTGGATGAATAATCTTTTCACCTCAGCAGCTCGAACAAGCATATTTTGCTGCGTGAAAACAGTGAGCAAAATGCGATTTTGCTCACTCCGTGAGTCAAAGTAGCTTTTTAATTTTGATATCGAGCACTGGTGACACATCAACATCATAGTGTGGATGCTACAACTACAACTATGATGTGCTCTATTACAAATTCAGAATATTATAGGTGCGTAAAAGCCTAGCGATATATTTTTTAACGTGACGATGTTCTCACTGCTGAGGTGAAATAAAAGTTGTATGTATCACACGAGAGCAAAGATATTTGCATCTCGTGCTTTTGAGTTCCTCACTACGCTCAAGATTCTAATTTTGAATCACTCGCTACGCTCGTGATTCAAATATGGAATCTTTCGCTTGTTCGGGACTCAACATCAACACTCGCAGCAAAAATCTACTTTGCTCTCTTGTTGAACAAATAACTATTGTTTTTACAATTTTCTCGCAGTCGAAGTGAAAAGTAGAGTGTATAATACTGGTCTAAAAGCCGTATTACCACTCAAACAATTTCCGCTCATTTCGTTCAGGGAAATAACCATCTCGTTGTAATATGGCTTCTTTTAGCTCCTTGTCATACAATCTACTATTGAATATATATAAGATAAGATAGATAAGATAATTTATTGATAAAACATAATGTACATCAGTATTTACTATAGACTAGGAGCTTAATATTAGAGGCAAATATCACGTGCCTGAACTAGGATACCCTGTGTTTCAGGCAAAAAGGAACTAACAATTGAATATGTTATTCACATGCAAAATATTAAATACAATATCATTCTTATTGACTAGGTAGTACAAAATAATTTGTAAGTTAATAAACCTATATATAAAAAAGGTATAAAAAGATAGAAGATAGAATAAAATTATTTTAAAACGATTAATAACTTCTCAGTATCGTCATAGGACATATTATGTAGGGCTTCTCGTAGCGTTGGATTTACATTTCATGTAGTTTAGGGGATATAAATCTAGCCGTGCATTAAGTCTATTGTAAAGAAGTGGACCTAGGAAAAGAAAAAATCTAGAAGAGAAAGCGTGTCGTGTTTGAGTATAATTAGGACAAACAAAATCTTTACGCCTTTTACTGGCATGATCAGTGTTGTAAGGGGTTTCAGCGTGCTGTTTTAAAATTGTGTGCAATATAAATAATTGTCGGACTGTTAAAACTTCACATGATTTATAAAGCAGGCTAGTGGGGAATTGATAGGGGCGGAAAGTAGAAACCTTAAGGATTGCTCTCTGGGCCCTTTCTAGGTTTAGTAATGTGGTTTTAGCCAAGCCACCCCATGAAGAGATGCAGTAAGTTAATACAGATTGACATAACGCAAAGTAAACTAAATAAAACATCCATGACTCAAAACCATAAATATGTTATTAAAAGTGGCTTTCAATGGGTACGAAATTGAGGTGGTTGCAACCAATGTAGCCACATTTTTCTCAAAGCTGCCGTGGTCAATACAACACGTAAAGTGGGCGTCACATGGGCATTTACAGCTCCATGCATACGTATTTTGACACCATAGACCATTTACAAATGTGTGCGACGGCTTTTCTTGCTTGTATTATTTTTAATGTTTTTTTTGGTTTGTTACAGATACAACTTAAAAATGTCGACACAAATATTAAATTCAACACTGAGTGTTGTAAAAGATACATATGATTATTATCTATGGACGCTGTCATTGTCAGGTAAGTGTTTTTTTTAATAGGGAACATTACTGCAATTTTCTGCCGCCAGAGGCAGCACTACCACTAATAGTAAACCAGTATAGAAATATAAGGATTCACACACACATGCACAATAGATTGTCAAATAAGTAACAAGGATGCTTGCATAGACAATACCGCAAGTGGGAACGAGATACAACGTCAACGATGCTAGTGTCGCCACCTACGAAGAGTTTTGCGTAATGTTCCCTATTGTTTCATTACCTTCTTATCATGGACGTAGATACCCAGGACAAGCTATGGTAATAATAATACCACGTGCGAACGAGATAGTAGCATACAAATCTCGATAAGTGTGACAGAAAGAGAAATATCATTCGTTGTTCTTGACATAGTTCCACTTTTTTTTGTTGGGCACAACTGATCTAGTATGCAGTTGTGCCAAACAAACCATTACCCGACCAAATTCAGTAGGTTGTTTATGGTAAGCCATCAGCCATTTTCAGACCAGTTTTTAATTTAGCTGCATAAGAGCCTGTCCAGAGTATCGTACGTCCATGCTTCTTAAGTATATACCTACGTGGGATGCTGGTCAACATTTTCTACGAAATCTCAAATGGCACGAAGTTACCACGCAATATATAAGTATTTTACCTCAGCAGCTCGAACAAGCATATTTTGCTGCGTGAAAACAGTGAGCAAAATGCGATTTTGCTCACTCTTTGGGACAAAGTAGCTTTATAATTTTTAGGCCGCGCACTGTCATTTTGTAGTGTGGGGTCTATTACAAATTCAAAAATATTTGAACTTCATTAGCTCTGTCCCTTTTACTTCGTTAAAAAAAAGGAAAACAGTTTTGACTTTTTTAATATTTCAAATTAAACGCACAAAAAAGCACGAAATAATCCACGTTCGAAAACGTATAATAATTGGTTTTAATTGATAATATATCCATTAGGTACATAGAAAAAATCAGCTATTATAAATTATTTCCAAATTTGTATTTTTTCCGTACAAGTTGACAGCAGTTCATTGCCTGGTCTATTATTACATTGTAAGTCTAGTTAAATATAACTACAACTTAAAAAGTTGAAAAAACCCCGACATATTCATTTCAAAGTTCAATATCTCAAATCGGTATATTCGTTTAGGAGCTACGATGCCACAGACAGACACACACACACACACACACACAGTCAGACAGACACACACTACACAGACACACAGACACGTCAAACTTATAACACCTTATTACGCCCGTGCGAAGCCGGGGCGGGCAGCTAGCTTGTAATATAATATTACCAAAAGTTATAGTGCATTGTTCAACGAGAGGCGTAAGTGGAATATTGCAAACAAGAGTCTATTTCGGCGTCGGGATTTTGATGACTCGAGTTTGCAATATTCTTACGCCCGTGCATACACAATATTTTTCATCAGTTTCATCATTTTCATCACATTTTCGAGGAAATAAATATCTACAAAAGACAGAATATACTAGTGCCCCAACAAAAATTTACGAAATTTCCAACTTCACTTTACTTACAGATCAGTGCGAGTGGAGCACGCAGCTTCAATATTTGAATCAATCACAGAGCAGTATTCTTGTGGCGCGCGGCCAACTAGATTTGCTTAAACCAATCAGATCACACACAAGCTTATAAGTTTATTACTCCCTCGGAAGTTATAAAAAACCTTAACTCCCGGGAGGGGGTCGGCTATAGCTGATCTATACGCCTGCGTGTAATAACACCTTTTACGAGCAAATGTGATCAAAAGAAAATAGAATAGTTGTAGAAGGCAGGTAAACCCAGAACAGAAGTAATAGGGTCCCGTTATACCCTCTGCTGGGTTCGGAACCCTAAAAATTTACTTTATGATCTGAGCATAAAGTAGGTACTTTTGTGTGACAGATAATTTAATTTGTGACATTATATCAAATGTGAACAAATAAGAATCGCATACAATTCCGAATATTCTACGCTCATTTACAGAATGAAATTAATTCTGCAAATATTATGATTATGACCCCACCTCGTTACGTTTAAGTAGAATAGAATTATAATTTAGTGTCACACACCAATATGAGAAAAGTAAACATACAAATTTAACAAGGGTGCACACACTTAGAAGTGAGTTTTCAACTTATTAGCACTCTGACAGAGCACTAAAATGTAACGTCAACAATTTAAGGTTATGTGCTTCTACAAAACTGCCTGTGACAGAAGGACAGACAGTACCAGCTACTCGCATAGTTCATTGGCTTCGTACGTGTTCCGATTTTCCACTTTTGGTATAGGTCGATCACGTAACGCATTCACAGTGTTTTATAGAAGCCGAAAAAGTGACATCCCCGTTTTATTACAAATTACTGTATTTTAGATCATTACAAATGTAAGACTAAAACTCCCGCGTTTCTAATATGCATAGTTTTTGAGAAATACGTTTTTGAAAATCTTGTTTCTGACACCTAAGAATTACGAAAAACATTTATATATTGCAAATTATTAATTAAACGTATCTGTTGTTCAAAGTGTTGGATAAACCCTTCAAAGACATACATTTAGAGGCAATTACGACCTCTCTAGGTACATTAGTTACAAAGATATTAATGATTTTATAGATTTTAGTTTTTTTTTTCTTTGATGTTCCGCCGTAGTAGGACGCGATATTTATATGACAGCTTTATTATTATGTCTTCTATCTAACCTATTTTTCGTCGGGTAGGTCTAAACGTCACTTTTTATATGTAAAATTGACAGTTAAATTGTACCGACGCGCGTTCGGAACGTTACGTGATTACCCCTAGGACACTAATGTAAACCGTCTTTTAAACAAATTCTCGATTCGACTGCTTATTACCCGACTGCCGAAGGAGAGAAGGTTATGTTTTTTACAAGATTTTATACAAATAGGAACGTTTGAAATGTGGCTTGTAAGTTTATTAAGCCCGCATGAGCTTCAGGTTCGATTTATATAAGAGTGTCTCTTAAAAAATAATAAATCACCCTATATACGTCCCACTGCTGGACACAGGCCTCCTCTCGACGTAGGTTTCCTCACGATGTTTTCCCTTCACCGAAAAGCTAACGGTAAATAGCAAATGATATTCCGTACATAGTTCCGAAAAACTCGTTGGTACGAGCCGGGATTCGAAACAACGACCGGTTTATAGTAAGTACAGCCATTTCTTCTTAAAAAACCGGGTATTGTTTAAAAAGAATATTTACTTATTTGTACACTAGCTGTTGCCCGCGACTTCGTCCGCGTAGAACTTTTTATCGTCTTAGAAAATGATTTCTCTCAATACAAAATTTGAACCCTCTTTTAGGGGATAATTAAAAATAAAGTTGATGTTCATTTTCTAGTTTGTGAACAAACAGTCTAAAACCAAAGTTAAAAATCTCATACTTTAAAAATGCCTTGAAATACTCAAACTTTGAACCAATTTTAACACTCTTAGGGGATGAATTTGGAAAAACTCTGAAATCAGTTTTGTAGTCTTTTAACGTACATAATAAGACCGAAGTTAAAAATCTCTTACTCACACTTTAAAATTTTATTGCTCGCCATTTAAAATTTGAACCCCCTTTTAAACCCCCTTAGAGGTTGAATTTTTCTAATCGCTGAAAGAACTTTTTTCGTAAACTTTTAAGTCTCTAGCTCAAAAAAAGTGTTGCCCATACAAAGCTTTCTTAACCCCCTTAGGGGTGGAATTTTCTAAAACTCTGAAAGTACTTTATTATTAATTTTAATAAGTAACATTTTGAATAGTTTTAAGTCTAGTAAAAAAAAAGTTTTTCCCACACAACACTGGCTACCCTTCTTAAGGATCTTAAGGATCCCCTTAGGGATGGAGTTTTCTAAAACGCTGAAAGTTCTTTTTTAGTATTCTAATAAGTAATCTTTTTGCAAAGTTTTAAGTCTAACTCAAAAAAAAGTGTTGCCCATGCAAAGCTTGCTCTCCTTTTTAACCCTATTAGGGGTGGAATTTTCTAAAACGATTTGTGTTCTTTTTTTGTATTTTAATAAGTAATCTTTCTACAAAGTTTCAAGTCTCTAACTCAAAAACATAAACTTTCCCTGATAAAAACTTTGCACCCCTTTTTATCCCCTTATGCATAGATTTTTTCAAAACACTGAAAGTCTTTTTTTTGTATTTTTATAAGTAATCTTTCTACAAAGTTTTAAGTGTCTAGCTCAGAAAAAGTGTTCCCCATACAAACCTTGCACCCTTTTTTAACCCCCTTAGGGAATGATTCTTGTAAAACGCCGAATGTAGTATTTTTCATGTTCTAATAAGTAATTTTTCGTCAAAATTTTAAGTCTCTATTAAAAAAAAATATGTTTTTCCCATACAAACTTTGCACCCTATTTAACCCCCTTAGGGGTGAAATTTTCCAAAACGCTGAAAGTACTTTCTTTGTATTTAAATAATCTTTCTACAAAGTTTTAGGACTCTAGCTAAAAAAAATAGTTTCCCACATACAAACTTTGCACCCCTATTTTAGCCCCCTATTTTTAGGGGTAGAATTTTCTAAAACGCTGAAAGTACTTAATTTGTATTCTGATGACTAATCTTTCTACAAAGTTTTAAGTCTCTATTTAAAAAATATATTGTTTCCCCCATACAAAATTTGCACCCCTATTTTACCCCCTTAGGGGTAGATTTTTTTAAAACACTGAATCTAGGTACTTTATTTGTATTCTAATGAATAATTTCTCTACAAAGTTTTAAGTCTCTATTTAAAAAAAAGTAGTTTTTCCCATACAAACTTTGCACTCTATTTTACCCCTTTAGGGGTAGAATTTTCTAAAACCCTGAAAGTTCTTTATTTGTATTCTAATGACTGATCTTTCTACAAAGTTTTAAGTCTCTATTTAAAAAAAAATGTTTCCCCTATACAAACCTTGCACCCCTATTTTACCCCCGTAGGGGTGGAATTTTCCAAAACGCTGAAAGTGTTTCATTTGTATTCTAATAACTAATTTTTCTACAAAGTTTAAGTCTATAGCTCAAAAAAAAAAGGTTCTCCCATACAAACTTTGCACCCCCATTTTACCCCCTTAGGGGTAGAATTTTCAAAAATCCCTTTTTATCCCTAGCCCACGTTATAAAAGCAACATACTGTGCAAAAATCAACTCTCTAAGATTAGTAGTTTCGGCTGTGCGTTGATGAGTGAGTGAGTGAGTGATTGAGTGAATAAGTCAGTCAGGACATAGGCATTTATTATGTATAAATAGATAGAAGATAATGAAACTCCCATTCAAATATCTCAAAAAATTATGAAGCTACATCCGTTTTAATGTCGCTTGTTAGAGTGAGAAAACGATGAGGGACTGTGACGTCAATATACTCGAGCGTCATAGTAAAAAACAATCGTTTCATATGAAGGTGCGTTTTGCGGAAAAGGGACAGAACATACCCCCTCTTAAAACTTTGGACTCTTTTAACTTAATCATTACCTATATAACCTCTTGCTTTGTTTTTTTCTCCATTTGACTATATTTATTTTAAATTCTTTTTCGAGAAAATACATTATGATTATTTACCATATTTTCGATTCCTGAGCTATAACCACGAACTTCGGAATTCGAAAATATTCGGGTATCTCTATCTCTATCGCACTTACTATACTCGAGAGACAGGGATGCAAATATATGAACATTGAGTATCGGTTTTCGTGGTAGCGCCGCAGGTACTTTGGCTGAATGCGCCGAGCGCGTGCCATTGTCATTCAAAAAAAACAAATTCGTGTTAATTATATTGTTCAAATTTGTTGATTTCATTTATTGAAATTACGACATAAAACGACATTTGCGCATATAAGTTCTCATAACAGAATCGAATATTTTTTTATGGTTTATATTTTAGCATTTGTCTCGTAAAGGTCTATCGTAGACGGGATTTAAATTATTAATAAGTGAAAGGCAAAGCAATTCCGCCATTTTGACGAAAATTTGACGGTTCTTATAGCTGACAGTTGGAGCAGCGTTTGATTTCAATAAAAATAAATGAAAAATTAAATGAAGTCGTATATTTCGGAAAATTAATTAACTGTCGCAGTCGGATAAAAACTATCCTAAGTTGCAGCTAGAATAATAATGTACCTATATAAAATGTTTCATATTTTTCCGTTCATGGGATGCTGAGAACATTCGAACCGCGCAAAGCTTAGTTTCAAACTGGCTGATTCTTTTTTTAATTTAGAGATTTATTATAAGTGGAGATAACTGCCAACGGAACTAGTAATGTGCAAAAAATGAAAGTTTCTCCCTACATTACCCGGTTTTGTACGAAGAATATATTTTCTTTGTACATTACTAGTAGGTAATGTAACTCAGTAATGTACAAAGAACAAGGGGCGCAAATTGGGAACATTACGCAAAACTCTGCGTAGGGGGTGACACTAGCAGAGTTGACATCATTTGACAATCAATTTTGCATGTGTGTGTAAGTCCCTTTCTTCCTCTACTGGTTTACGGTTTGTGCTAGTGCTGCACTCTGGCGGCAGAACATTGCAGTATAGTTCGCATAACATGTCTAGCAACATCACGCGACATGTGAATCTATGAAACCTCGTACCTACCTACCACGAAATATTTCAAATAAGTCAAACAATGTTGCGCGACCGCGCCCCTTGCTTAAATATTATTTTGGCGAAGCGCTTGGTAATAAATAGCACCTTAAGAAATTATAACCGATACAAACAGGCCACCAGCCTTAAAAATCCTATTTAATCCTCAAGTTCATTGAGCACCCTCACAGAGTCTTGACCCTCAAGAAGCAACTTGTGCTTCACGTTACCAGCGCTTCGTAATCTAGTATGTAATTAAATTATAATTATTCTTATCGACTCAATCCTTGTACATTTCATATCTCCCTTCCCCGTAGCAATAAAATATGTGCCCTAAATCTCACGGGCCAAGATTCCTTTTTAATCGAACATTTCAATAAAGATACGGCATTTTTAAAGTTTGAAATGCTATTCTCGAGATTACGCAAACGGAAGCTGTGTCTAACGACCACTTTCACCCGCCAAATGCAGAACCGAAATGACGTATTCTCACGAATTACGCGCTCACTTATTACCCTTAATGTTTTGAGTCATGACATGATGGTGGTTTGATAACTTATATAATATCATAACTAGATATCGCTTTGTGGTCTGTTAAAATTTGCGTTTTATGTAAGCGGTCATTAGCCAGACCGAATAGCCGACACTCTATGTTATTGTACATTTAGATGTAGATAGTCTCAATGGTATCATACATAATATAAAATATTATACTTTGCCCATGTATGTACCTACCTACTTAGCCGAATTTATAAACGTTCATCAATCCTATTTTAATGAATACCTATGCCGGAAATATGCGCTTGCCTTTATCAGTCGCTTAGGCATTTATTGCTGGGCGAAAGGGATAAATCGCATTTTAGTCAACAGAGGTGTGTTTATATAATTAAACAAAAAATCTCTAGCTGACATATACGTACGTGTTGAGGTCTTAATATTTTACTCTTCATACTTACATACTTGCTACCAAGGGACGAATGCTAAGTCCGACATAAACACAATTATGCTAGCGAGGCAGACAGGCGGACAGAATCGCCCTATCAGAGTTCAATCGTTTTTTTCTTGAGACTTAACATGCGTCAACAAAACCTTCCGAAGTGGCAGGAAAGCACTTCCCCAGTCCATATATTAATATTTAATAAAATATCTCTTTAAAATACTATGAAATCATTTTCATAGCGATAGGGACCAGTGTAACGTTGGGCAAATTGGTAATTTAGTTCAAAGTGGATTGACTTGAAAGTCTTGAAACAGTTGAAACTTTCAAGACTATTTAGGGACCCAATCTTAATGTACATACGTATTATTCTAGTTTCGTTCTCGCTTTGTCCCAGAAGTTCCCAAATAAATAAATATAAATAAATAAATATTACGGGACAATCTTACACAAATCAACCTAGGCCCACGGTAAGCTCAGTAAGGCTTGTGTTGTGGGTACTAGGCGACGATATATATATAATAGATACATACATATAGATACTTATATACATATATGACATCCATAACTCAGGAACAAATATTCGTGATAAACACACAAATAAATGCCCTGACCGGGATTCGAACCCGGGACCTCCAGCTTCGTAGGCAGAGTCACTACCCACTGGGCTACGGAGGCCGTTAAATACTAATATTTATTTTTAAGTGCTGTCCTAAGCATAGGTTAGGTATGTTCAGCAATTATCATCATATACCTAAGGATCTCTTTAGTTATGACTACCCCTTTCCTCCGTAACTATCGATATTTTAGCTTGTCGATTGCGTAACACTTTGTAAGTACGTTACATATAGGCCAATCAAATTAGAATTTTTCGAAGAATTAATTCCCATAAAGCAAAGTAATCACGTAACGTTCCGAACGCGCGTCGGTACAATATTACTGTCAATTTTCCATATAAAAAGTGACATTAAGACCTACCCGACGTTCGTACAGTCGCCATCACATACATCGGAGCAAACAAGCACGTCACAAACATCGGAACACACCTCTATTTTCAAGGCGTTAGGGTGCATGTGCCGATATTTTTGAACACCTATAGTGTACCGATGTATGTGATGGCGACTGTACAATGCGCTACGTGATCGACCTGCTGCTTGAAATTGTTTTAATACCTTCATTTGGTCCTAAATACGTGTAATCTGAGTTTGCCCAATCTCAGGAGGTGTGCATAAATGCTTGCTCTTTTTTCATGTATAGCACAAAAACGGTACCTCGAACCAACTCGGACGGTAAATATATTCTATTTATTCAATATTAAAGAGGGTCAAATTCTGCGTCGAATGAATATCTAAACTTCAAATTCGGTTCAGTGGTATATGTAGTCGAAATCAAAGGTTAGAGAAACTGGTAAAATTTTGTCGTTTAGGTGCAAAATTCTATTTTGCGACTTTTCAAGACCGACATATCTTTGAAAAAAATATACCTGCTGACAAATCCATACAATAAAAAAATTAGAAAATTCACATTATATACATTGACCTTCTTTAATATTGAATCGTCGTACTGTTTTAGTGCACATGCAAAAAACTGAAAAAAGAGCAAAAATTTCGTGGTTCTTGGGCTCCCAAAAGTTATGCACACCTCCTGGGATGGTGCAAACTCGGATTACATGCATTGAGGGCCAACTGAAGGCATTATAACAATTTCCAGCTTTATAGGAATTTATTCCTCAAAACGTTTTTTTTGGATCTAATTTGCTTAGCCTAATAACTCTAAATGTCATTTTATAATACAAGAAACACATTGTTCCAGAAATTTATTATTTTAAACTAGCTGTTGCCCGCGACTTCGTCCGCGTAGAACTTATACTTAGAAAATATAATGCAAACAAACTTCTACTAACCTTCTTAAGGGATGATTTCCGAGGCAAAAACTATTATATATCCTTCGAAGGGTCTCAAATTATCTCTATACCAAATTTCATCCAGGTACATGGATTTTATCCAAACTTTCACCCCCTATTTCATACCCTTAGGGAATGATTTTCGGGATAAAAACTATCTAATATCATTCTTCGGGACTCAAACGACCTTTATACCAAATTTCATCTAAACGGGATTCATCCAAATTTTCACCCCCATTTCACCCCCTTAGGGAGTGATTTCCGGAATTAAAACTATCCTATGTCCTTTCCCAGGACTCAAGCTATCTCTTTACCAAATTGTATTAAAATGGGTTCCATCCGAATTTTCACCCCTAATTTCACCCCCTTAGGGGATGATTTCTGGGGTAAAAACTATCCCATGTCCTTTCCCAGGACTTAAACTATATCTACACCAAATTTCATCAAAATAGATTACATCCAAATTTTCACCCCCCCCCCTTTTACCCCCTTAGGGGATGATTTCCGGGTTAAAACCTATTATATGTCCTTCCCCGGGACTCAAACTATTTATATACCAAATTTCATCTAAATCGGGGCAGCTGTTTAAGTAGCTCCATACAAATTTCCACCCCCAATTTCAGCCCCTCAGATATAAAACTACCCTTTGTCCTTCCCCGGAGCTCAAACTATCTGTATACCAAATTTCATCTAAATCGGTTCAGCGGTTTAGGCGTGAAGAGGTAACAGACAGACAGACACACTTTCGCATTTATAATATTAATATGGAAGTATGGATTATTAGTATGGATAGTATGGGTTCTTTCCGCTTGTCTTCCAAATAGAGGTGTAGCTGTAGACTCACTTCAAAAGAAAAAAGAAACGAAAAACTCATTCAAATATCTCAAAAAATTACGAAGCTACAACCGTTTTAATGTCGCTTGTTAGAGTGAGAAAACGATCAGGGACCGTGACGTCACGATCCTCGAGCTTCATAGTAAAAAACAATCGTTTCATAATAAGGTGCGTTTTGCGGAAAAGAGACGCAACAAACCCCCTCTTCAAACTTTATACACTTATAACTTAGTGATTACCTATACGAGTATAGCCTCTTGCGTTGTTTTTTTTCGAGATAATACAACATTATGATTATTTTGTTTAGTGTCTACATCCCTATTTTCGATAAGATAAGATAAAATAAGATTTCTTTATTGTCAGAACTGTGTACATTTAGTTGTTTTGGGTAAAATAAAGTCCAACAGCTTGCCCATTTCGGACGTACAATATTAAACTTAAAGCTAGTCAAATATACTAAAACAATAACAACAATAGTATTTCCAAATAATTTTAACCATATTCACACATAAAATATTAATTTAGATCTATCCGACATCCGTATTTTCTTTTAAACCACGAACTTCGGAATTCGAAAATATTCGGGTATCTCTATCTCTATCGCACTAACAAATGACAGGAATGCAGATATACGAACTTCGAGTTTCGGTTTTCGCTGTTTGCCTGAATACCTACGCAAAGAGCGCGTGCGCGTGCCATTCAAAAAAACCAAGTTTATATTGTTCGAATTTGTTGTTACATTTGTGGAAATTACGCGTTAATTCGACATTTGCGCATATAAGTTCGCATATCAAAATCGATTAATTTTATACTTGCTTTTGATACCTATGTGTCTCGTCAATGTATATCGTAGACGGGATTAAAATTATTAATAGGCGAAAGAAAGGCAAAGAAATTCCGCCATTTTGTCCGTAGTATTTCTTATTAGTCTGTGATTTTGACGTTTATTTTAGCTGACAGATGTGGCGGCGGTATACTTTAAGAATAATAAATGAAAAATTAAATGAAGTCGTATATTACGGAAAATAAATTAATTGTCGCAGTCGGATAAAAACTATCCTAAGTTGCAGCTGGAATAATAATGTACCTATATAAAATGTTTCATATTTTTCCGTCCATGGGATGCTGAGAACATTCGTACCACAGAAAGCTTAGTTTCAAACTGGCTGATTTTGTAGGTACAAAACATTGTAGGTGCAAAACCTTCGTCTTGGAATAATTTGATCTGCAATTTAAAAAAAAACTAAAAAGATCAAGTTCTTAAAATTCTTTAAAAACATTATCTAGGCTATCCTATTTCTATGTGCAATAATGCCAAAAAACCTTTAAGGAACTTTACTAATTTGCCAAATTTGTGTAGGTCCCGCACTAGGCTCGTAATCGACAAGCGATAGAAAACATATTCTAAGTACGAGTACCTAGTAGGCAAACAAAATACTTGCAGATTGACATTTTTTGAGGGTCAATAAAAAATAAGTAGACGTTACTTGCAAATAATTTTGACTTCGATAGAGAAGTATAACATTTAATATTACATTAAAAAAAAAGGAAGCTCTACCACTTCCTTTTTCTTTGAATTCAAGTTGAAACGCGTAGTCCCTTAGAATATTACAAAATTAATTTAAAAAAATATTAATAAAAGACCCGTGGCCACAATTTTTTTTTGAATGCTAGAATTTTACAAAACTTATTAAAAAATATAACATAAAACATAAACATAAAACATTTATTTATTTATCTTGACTAATTCTGAGCCAGGTTTACATAAAGATTATTCTAGTTAACCTATTATACAAGCAGAATCTTCAAGATTTGGTGTGTGCCATTCACAAAGGTTTGCTTGGTTCCTACACTAGGCAAGGCCTGTCCCGTAGGAAACCAGATTACAGCCTAGTTACTAAAATTTACCGAATATGACGCGGATTATCCAGATTATAAATTATACAAGTATTAAATTACAAACCAACTAGCAAATTAAAATATTACTTAGTATCTAATTATGCAAATTAAGATAAAAATAAGTGCTCATTGTAGCGCATAGTCTATTTACCTCCTGAAAGGAATCACTCACAAATGTTTTTGTTTGTGAGTGATTCCTTTCAGGAGGTAAGTAGGCTCTCAGTTTCTGCGTAAGTTAGAGTGCTCAGCCATTCGTGGAGTTTTCTTTTAGATTGGTTCACAGTAAGGTTTCTTAATGGAAGTCTGCGGTTAACTTTGTTATAGATGAAAGGGTGAAGGAAATTACTAAACCTTCTAGCGAAAGCTGTGTCCAATTGGGGGAGTGGAACTTTACAAATTCGTTTTTGAAGCATCGGACTGTAACAGGGAGACTTTAGGACTTCAGCGTGCATATATTTAAATAAAAGCGGCCAAGTGCGAGTCGGACTCGCACATGAAGGGTTCCGTGAAATAAATTGCGGTTTACGATTTATGACGTATTAAAAAAAAACTACTTATTAGATCTCGTTCAAACCAATTTTCGGTGGAAGTTTACATGTTTTATCCTTCTCTTATTTTAGAAGTTACAGGGGGGGGGGGGGACACACATTTTACCACTTTGGAAGTGTCTCTCGCGCAAACTATTCAGTTTAGAAAAAAATGATGTTAGAAACCTCAATATCATTTTTGAAGACCTATCCATACCCCACGCGTATGGGTTTGATGAAAAAATTTTTTTAGTTTCAGTTCTGAGTATGGGGACCCCTAAAACTTAATGTTTTTTTTCGATTTTTGTGTGGAAATCTTAATGCGGTTTACAGAATACATCTACTTACCAAATTTCAACAGTATAGCTCTTATAGTTTCGGAAAAAAGTGGCTGTGACATACGGACGGACAGACAGACAGACAGACGGACGGACATGACGAATCTATAATGGTTCCGTTTTTGCCATTTTGGCTACGGAACTCTTAAAAGACCCTTAGCCACAAAACAAATTTAAGTGCCGGAAATGATAGCAAATGACCTAAACCACCTGTCGTTTTAATTTGACAAACGATGGACCAAACACCCTGTATAATACCTATCGGAGCAGATGTAAGAATTAGGCTTCCCGACTTAGTGGGCCGGTATAGGTTATGCTGTATATTCTACTTTGACGAGAGCTTACTGATGTCGCACTTATTAACATACTTGTCGGTATACTGCCAGTATTACATTTTGCACAGTAATAATGTCATGCTCGGAAGCGGGGCGGTAAGCTTGAAGTAGGTACTGCATTTGTACCGCCCTGCTTCGCGCGTCCCGCACCAGTCAGGAAACAGTTTGTTTTCTCAAACATGCAATGAAATGTCGTCATTACGTGGGTTATATCAGGCTTCAAAGTATCACGTTTCGGGCGGAACAACTGTAAAGGCCGGGAAGTATTTTTTTTTAATTTTCATTCCACTATTTGTGGCACAGCATCACGGCATTCAGCCATGAAAATAAGTTTGATTTGAGGAGTTTTTAATCATTTATTTCATTGCATGTTTGAAAAAACACTAAACATGCCTGGCCGTGAAAAGGGCTTGCCGGCTTCGTATCAATATCCTATACCTACTCACCCGGCAAGCCCTTCTTTCCCGGTGTCTGCAGTAATGTACTATAAATATATACATACATAGATAGACGCACAGGAAAGAATCGCTACTAAATGGGCCGACTTACTATTATTGTACCGCATCCGCACCGACATGACAAGGTTCCACAATAGGGAACATTACGCAAAACTCTTCGTAGGTGGCGACACTATAGCAGCGTTGACATTGTATCTCGTTCCCACTTCCGGTATTGTTTATGCAAGCATCCTTGTCACTCGTTTGACAAAAAATTGTGCATGTGTGTGTAAATCCCTATATTTCTATACTGGTTTACTGTTAGAGGTAGTGCTGCCTCTGGCGGCAGAACATTGCAGTAATGTTCCCTATTATTGGTCTAAAGTGCAAAGTTATGTCCAGTAAAAACCTGGCATTGTTTGTAAAATAAATCATTTTTTTTGTTTCAGACAACAGAACAAAAGGATGGCCGCTAGTCGATTCCCCGGCCCCTACAATTGTCTACACATTGCTGTATCTATTCATCGTATGGGCGGGCCCCAAACTTATGAAGAACCGTCAGCCATTCCAACTCACTTGGCTGCTAGTGCCTTACAACCTGGCTATGGCGGGTCTAAACGCGTACATAGCTGTTAGATTGCTCACAGCATCTTTCCGATTGAGATACAGTTATATTTGTGAGCCTTGCCGGCAAAAATATGACTCGGATGAATTACAAGTAAGTACTTATTCTGTTTAGATGCATATCTATGTGCGCTGCAAAATAATGTTTTCATATAAGCCAAGGATGATTGGGAATTATAAAAAATGTCACATCACACATATTAACGAAACAAATTATTGTATTAAATTTTTGTTTCGTGTCAATTTAACGTGGAAGTTACCACGATAACATTTTAAACGATATGGTACAGACAACAAAAGATAACGGAAAAAAAATTGATAAGATGTCGGATCATTGCATATCGGGATTGGACATAATTTACTTTAAAAACAAAGTTTAAACCGACTTCAATTCAGTACTTTGCCAAACCACATGGTACATGAAAATTTCCACATTTCCTTTCCAATTTACCATATGAACTGCTTTCCGAGACCAAATGCGTTGATTATTACAGAAAAAAATCGCTATATGTGAGCTGATAATATTTGAGGAGTTCCGTAGATTCCTCAAGGATCTCAAAATTAACACTTCATTAGTTGCTACCTCAACGGAAGCCTGTCAGAATCTTTGGCGTACTTTACATCTTTGAGGAGTTCCATAAGGCATCTGTGGTCTGCATCATCAGTTCCACTTCACCAAAATTACGATTTCCGAGGGTAAATACGCGTGCCTATAAAATTTGAGGGTTGCCCTCAATTTCCCTAGGATCCCATCATCAGATGACAATGGGACCACCTCGGGAGTATACTCTTTCGAATAAAAAAAATATTTTGAAAATCGGGCCACAATTGACGGAGAAATCGGCGAACATATATAAAAAAAAATACATACACTAGAACATATAACCTCAATTTTGTATTATTTAACGTAATAAACTATTAGTCACACTTGTAAACATATAACCTCACCTCCTCCTTTTTTTAAATCGGTTAAAAAAATGACCGCATTTGTCATAATGACAGGATAAAGCATTAATATCGGTATGCTGCCAGTTGATATAAAGAGATTTAGACTTTATCACACCTTGCAAACATACGAGTATTATCAAAACTACAGTGTCATTCCATGTGTGCAATACTTCGTTGTGTCTCTTCCAGATTGCGGATGCAGTGTGGTGGTACTACTTCTCGAAGCTTCTAGAATTCTGTGACACATTCTTCTTCATTCTGAGAAAGAAGGACGAGCAGCTCACATTCTTGCATGTCTATCATCACTCCACCATGTTCAGTTTCTGGTGGATTGGCATCAAATGGGTTCCTGGCGGATCAAGTAAGTTGAACCAATTTGTAACGCCAAGATGCTCATTTTTGGTACGATTGTGAAAGTTGCTATGGCCAGTTTTTGTCTTCAGCTTCAGATCAGCTCGTTTTGAAGTCATAATATTGTGCAGTGACCGAACATCATCATCATCATCGTATCAGCCAAAAGACGTCCACTGCTGGACATAGGCCTCCCGGAACTTACATAAATGTGCCAAATTTCAGCTCAGTCACCGGCAAGGAACTGAAAAATGGTTTGCAAAATTTGCAATGCTAGTATAGTACATTATGATACAAGTGTGCTATGTTGGTCATTACACTCGAGTCGGTTTTTAAGCCTGAGCCGAAGGCGAAGGCTTAATGGAGACGAGAAGTGTAATGACCAATGCTCACGTGTTTCATACGACGTTTTTCAACACATTTGCGAGGAATGAAAATGTTAAAAGATATGTAATGAAAAGGCACTAGTGCGATAATGTAATGTAAAAGTCACGGCATGGGTAATATTCTGCATTATTTTGCTAATATTTAAAAAGATATGTAATGAAAAGGCACTAGTGCGATAATGTAATGTAAAAGGCACGGCATGGGTAATATTCTGCATTATCAGTGTAAATACGCTGTAATAAGACCTACTTTACGAGCAGGTGTGTTGAAATAGTACATTACTTACCTAGGGCGGTTAAACAAAGAATGTCTCAGATCGCAGGTATTTGACGCCCGAGCCGAAGGCAAGGGCGATAAATATGCGCTCTGAGGCTTCTTTATTACCGCCCGTGGTGAGTACAACATTTTACGTCTCTATCTGGCCAGGAAGTGGGGTTTTCCGCACGCATAGCGTGCGGTAATTCCTACTTTATGGCCAGGTATGACGTAAAAAATATTATGTGATATATTTAATTGTAACTGTGAAATGAAAACAAAACAAACTTCATCTTAATCTGTCCCAAGGGCATGTCAGTTAAGAACATGCCTGCTTTGTCACGGCAGATATGAATGCTAGTGACTGTAGGTACTATTGGGTACTTTTTATCTTACAAATTATAAAGTAGTGTAGCTATATTGGTAGTACCTAAACCCTTTATAGGGCAACTAAAAAATTTTAAGGCAAAAATGACCACCTCCTAAGGTCATCTTTTTGTATTTTTTTAAGGTGCAGAATTTTAAGTTACGAGTATATCAAGATACTTTTATAATGGATAAATTTTAGTGTTGCCCGTTAAAGGGATAAATTATTTTCAATTCAATTCAAAAATTTATTTCGGACATGTACATCCATATTTTTGGTTAGTAACAATAAAAACACTTATTATTAAACGAATTATTATGGATTGGTACTCATTAGACGCATAATTTTATGTTCTTTAATTTCCTCGTGAATAGCCTTTCGCTAGGATGCACCGTATAGAAGCTACGAGTGAGAAGCTAAAAAAAGTCCCAAAATTTCGAGGATTTGTGGCTGCCAAAAGTTGTCCCAAGATATCTCGTGTAACAATTTTTGATATTTAATCGGTTGTATTGATGTCAATAATATTTAAAAAAAATTCTTCTACACCACCACTTGCAACGTACCCCGGGGTGCTTTGAACCTCTACGGACTGGTCTAATATGTCTATGAGTATTAGGAGGTACCCTAAACGATTAGTAAAATAAAACCGGCTTAGTGCGAGTTAGACTCGCGCACGAAGGGTTCCGTACCATTATCTATAAAAACGGCAAAAAAATCAGGTTTGTTGTATGGGAGCCCCCCTTAAAAAAATATTTTATTTTGTTTTTAGCATTTGTTGTTATAGCGGCAACAGAAATATATTGGTCCTTACCTATGAAATTGGCGGTGTGTATGGAGAATTTTATGAAAACTGTGATTTTCATACATTGAATTTTGCGGATTATTCAGCAATGTCAAATTCAAAGCAAACTAAATATTGGTAAGAATATAGAAAACTTTTAAGCTACTTTACACATATCTTCATTCCTTAAAAATAGTTCGCATCATAAAACTATACGTAATTGAAACACTTTAACCGGCAGCACATGAAAAGGGCGGTTTTCAAGCTTTAATTTGAAACACTAAATAAAAAATTCAAACCAATTTTTCGTATTTAAAACCTTTGTTACATAGTCTTTTAATGAAATTAAAAAATAATTTGGAAGTTGCAATAGAAATGAATAAATTACGTACAAAATAATATCTGTGAAAAAACCGCCAATTTCATAGGTAAGGACCTAATATAATCTGTGAAAATTTCAACTCTCTAGCTATCACGGTTCTAGAGATACAGCCTGGTGACAGATTATCTATAAAAACCGGCCAAGTGCGAGTCGGACTCGCGCACGAAGGGTTCCGTACCATTATCAATAAAAATATTTATTTTATTTTGTTTTCAGTATTTGTTGTTGCGGCAACAGAAATACATAATCTGTGAAAATTTCAACTCTCTAGCTATCACGGTTCTTAAGATACAGCCTGGTGACAGACAGACGGACGGACGGACGGACGGACGGACAGCGAAGTCTTAGTAATAGGGTCTAGTTTTACTCTTTGAGTACGGAACCCTAAAAACATCAATGGCCGCTGCAAAAAAAAACCGATTTTTTTTGTCATACAAAGTTTTCTATTGGTTTCTTTAAAGGGCTTAGACTTAAGTAAAAAATAATTGTATGACAACTATGTACAGTCAGGGGAAAAAACATACGTACATAAATTAGGACAAGAATATATGTACAGGACTCTATTGTCAATATCATAAAGGCGTGTACAGATATTTATGACCTTATTTATGAACGTATATATTATCACTCCTGACTGTACTTAAACGCAGTATTTTACGACCACAACAGCAATTTACGTGATTTGACATACAATGGTTAGTACGAACATAATGCTGTGACGCACCGTGTTCCCTTTAACCTCATTTTGAGACAGTCTTACTTTATTGGATGATCGAATAGAGGAAGATGTCATGAATAAAGGGCAAAAACTCCCGCGTGGCTCACTATCATAGTTTTGAAACGAATGCAATCTAAACTTTAAGTCCCGGAATCTTAAGATAATCTTAATCTTTTTTTATAATAATATCGCCAATAAACAACACTGAAATCTTATCATAATCCCGGAAAACGGGATTTCAAAAAAAATTGTTATCTCTGGAAGTCTGTGATATATGCCATCGGATTTTTTTTGTGGTAGTAGTCCATTATTATGCCTACGTTTTTAAGCCAAAATAAATTGCGAATACTAAAGACATTATTCACAAAAAAATTAATACGATTTTGACATTTTCGCGATTATCTTGAAACTGAGAAGCCCTAGCCTGGTCACAAATGGTTTATAATTTAGCCTTACAGTAAGCCTTTTCATCACAGTGCAAAATCAAGATTTATATAAGACGGTTTCTTTAAAAAAAAAGATTAAGATTATCTTAATATTCCGGGACTTAAATTTTAGATTGCATTCGTTTCACGCGGGAGTTTTTGTTCTTCATTCGTGACATCTTCCTCTATTCGATCATCCAATAAAGTAAGATTGTCTCAAAATGAGGTTCAAGGGAACACTGTGCGAGGGTTCGGCCTTTAACCCTCTTTTTTTCACGTGCTCTAATTGTGTTTAGTCTAAATATTGAATGCACTCAGAAAACCTGTTCGAATGGCAATGTGAAAAAAAATTACTAGTAGTCAATTCCTACATGTAGAAGTACATCCATGATTTGAATTGAAACCGACGTACATATAGGTATGCGCGACGGGAATAATTTTCTCGAATCCCATAAGACGATGTGATTCAATTGAAAATGTTTCTACCGTACTAAATTAAATTCGGCACCGACATTTCTTGCCTTTGTTCCTTTCATCAATATCCCTTAAGCCTTAAGGTAATTGAAATCTGACCATCAATGGAATGACATTTATACAAATGCAATAAAGATTCTAAGTTCGGTCCTGAAGGTAGGAAGATAAACATACTCCACTTGCCATTGTAATAAACTTACTCCACTTTTGGTTTATATCAGTTTTCATTTATAAAGTCCGCGTGTTGGCTGCATCTAGTCAGTCTCTGGTTACCTACCCATAACCATAACTCGCCTGCACTGTCGTATAGCAATCTTTCTAATACTGTAGGATCGCCAAAAGGCTGTAACCATCAGTTTGGAGATCAGATAGACAGAAAGACAGGACGATATTGGCTCAGTGGGTACTGGGTATGTGAGTTTTGATTTGGCCAATCAATATACATAATTCGGAAATACATAAGTTTTTTTTGTGTACGGCGCCAGAAAAATACTTTCATTAGTGTCATTTACTATGATACCTATATATCTTCTAAATTAATAAAACAGCGAGAAGTAAATAAACAATTTTCTAGTTAAAATTCCATCTAAAATAAGGCTAACATTAAACAAGAGAATTGAGCAAAAAACCATGGAAAAAATATAAAAATAAAATAAATCATTATTCGTAAGTGTAGGTAATTTAACAGCTGAAGTATGGTTTGCATAGGATTTTTTTAGAAAACTGACCTAAAAATTTGTTTTTCTCTCAGATGTTAAAACCTTTTAAAACTTCTCCAGGCTTTTTACTTGAGAATTACGACTATAAACGCTTTAATATTGATGAAACTCGAGGTTCTGGTATACAATTGGTCTGAAATTGGTTGCAGGCACTTGTTTTGACACTTTAGGCGGATCCTCAAGCGTTCATAGCCCAGCGGCGCCTGCGAGTCGGAAACGATAACGCAGGTTAAGCAAAGATGGCAGCGGTCAGTCTTTGGATGGGTGACCGCCTGTTTGAGTGGTTACTATAAATGAGCGCTTCCGTGCTTTGGAAGGCACGCTAAGCAGTTGATACCGGCTGCTGTCTATGACATTATTCTTTAAGCCGAGTTAGAGGCCTTCGGGCGGCTTAAGAACCTCTAACAGTCGAGTTGCCCACTCACTTGACAAAGGGGGGACAACTGTCACTTGCGTCCGCAGGAACGTGTCCCCTGGATGGTACTAAAAAGCGACAAACTCAAAGGCCAAATAATGTATGCCATACGATTAAATTAAATTTGATGCAACTTTATCACTTATACAAGTTAAAATTATGATATTCTTTTATATGGAAAATGAAATTATAGAAATTGTTGTTATACAAATTGTTGTTAAAATAATATTCTTATATCAAAGACAACCGGTTTAGCCTAGTTGGCCCTGCCTACGAAGCTAGAAGTCCAGGGTTCAAATTATGGTAAGCCCTTTGTGTGATGAGCATGAATATATTTTGTTCCCGAGTCTTGGATATTTTCTATGTACTTAGGTAATTAAGTATTTATTTATCTATAAGAACGTTTATCGTCATCTAGTACCCATAGTAAAAGCTTTGCTTAGTTTGGGATAAGGTCGATTCGTGTAGGATTGTATCCGCAAATATTTATTTATAGTACTTATTAATTAATTGATTAAGGCGCCGTAGGTTCATGGTCTTCTCTCCCTCTCACTCAGCATAAGCGAGAGCGAGATGGAAGTGCGTTTTCGAAAGCGCGGATATTACCAAACCAGATAATTTTTAAGAAATTTAATAATAGGGTTCACTTTAGATGTTTTTCCGACGAGAAAATTGTTACGTTAGATTATAATGTGTAAAATGGTTACTAAACAACTCATTTTCACGAAAATTTTAAAGGTGGAGCCATAAGGTAAATGTCCGCCTGTCCGACACTGGCCTAATACGAGTACATGACAATTTCAATCGTATGTCAAAACAATAGAGGTAAACAATATTGTGGCAACAGTACATATTGTGATGTTTTATTATAATTATTTTAGTTCTTTAGGATACAATTACTATACATATTGCATGAGATAGCCTAACCTTACCTACCTCCTTATAATTTGTATATTATTAGATTATTACCATGGAGCAATAGGAAAATGACTAAACTAAACTAAACTATTAAGCATTAAGGTGTTGAGCATTAGAACAATTACCTTATAAGGCCGCATGCTTTTATTATGATTTATTTATTTATTAAAACTGACCTTACAAATAGATATTTCATTACATCGCCCCACAAAACTAACTATTTAGAGTATTTAGTTTGACTGGGGAGTCGGGTTTCAGTCTCAAAATAAAACTTACTCGTAGTTACACTAATAAATTATGATAGTACGTATAGGTAACTTAATATGAGGGTTTACCTCATAGATGATCCTAGGGTGAATGTACCTTTTATAGAGCATCCATGAGGCACTTTTTAAGCGATACGAGTATTTAAACCTAGGTTTTTTCGATGCACAGACAATGTCCGCGGGCAGAGTGTTAAATAGTAGTAGTCCGTAAGCCCACTCCCAATATGCATACGTCTCATGACAACAAGATAAAATGCATGGCAGCAGGTCGAGAATGTTGTGCTGACCAAGAATCAGTTTATAGATTATCGCACCTAAAATTGGCTGAAAGTTTGAAAAATCCTTCACTTCCGGTCAAAATTTTAATGGTAGGTTACGTCATGTGACAACAGAACGAAACATGTTGACATGCGGCATCATTTAGCCCTTTGATCGTGAAGAGAGTAAACCTCAGTCTGTCAGTCCTGAAATGGCCGGAAGTACTTGGCAGACGGTACCAAAGGGGGCCAACTTTTAGATTAATTAGACTGTTCTACTGACTGATTTCTTATCACAATTAGTAACGGTTTTAAAGACAAGGCTATTAATTTGGCAAGCACTTTCCAAAAAAAAAATATTTTCGTTATTAGAAAGTCATGAATGATGTGTTCTCTCAGGTGTCTAACGTGGCGAATTTTTACCGTAATCGTGAGGAAAAAGTGAAAGGTAGTTTGGTGTTATTGAACCTTCAACCTTTAGTTGCCAATTGGGAAATGTATTTAAATACTGTTTTTTTCCGGGTCTAACGCGATAATTATTTATAAATAAATTAACGAGAGCATAGAATTGCATATGTAGTAGTATTGTATGTTTACAGGCATTCTATATTTGAATTTTCTATTTTCTCGTACTATCAGCATAAAAATAGGTTTGTTATATATTGAAGAAGTAAATACCAAAATAATGTCAGTGTCAATATATGAAGAAAAATTAAGAGAAACATATTTTCCTTTTGTTGCAAACGGTACAACTACTACAAATGCAATTCCATGTTCTCGATAATTCATCTATACCTTTATTTCTGACGTTTCGACACGGGTTGCAACGGTTTAAATATGTGCACAAAGCGCGAGAGTTTAAAGTGTGGAATGGATGAAAATTTTAGAAGTGCCTGATTATTTTCTTGGTGATAGGAATAAGCTTCCTTAGCACCAGAAAAAAGCTGCAGACTTTTCAGCCACATCAATTATTTTTGAAAAATATAAACAGTTTCCTTACTTACGTTTTGGGTTTAGGACGGCGAATGAGACACTTTCCTTGATCCGCCTGGGATAGAAGACGTCCTTTGTTTTAAAGAGGTGTGTCAGGTGTTAGTAATAAACATCTGCGTTTCAGTATAATGTAAACTATTTATTGCAAAAGATTTTCAATATTAAACTAATTACAGTGAGAGACGACATGGTTGGACGAAATGCCCGATTTTGAGCCAATAAAAAATAAAAAAAATGTTTACCATTGGTATTTCACTATTGATTATTGATTATATTCTCTTTATTAGTTTACCAATTCAAATATACACAAAGACTTTCAGCTAAAATATGTACATATTTACAAATTTTCTATAAAGTAGTCCCCTAGGTCGGAGCTCTGCGGTAGGGTGCCTATAAAGCTGGCTACGTTTCCTCGCTGAATGGCGATGCCAATTCTTTGACCTAGAAACAAGCCAGCCCTATGGTCAGCAGTGTGCTCGAAGAGACGTTTTTTTAAAACCCGGTATAGATCTTGGGCGTCTGGACCCCACGGTTTGTTTTAATCAAAGTTTTTCTTTTCAGCTTTCCTCCCAGCCATGGTGAACAGTACTATCCACGTTCTCATGTACACTTACTACGGGCTATCGGTCTTCGGTCCCGCCGTCAGCAAATTCCTTTGGTGGAAGAAATATCTCACAGTTCTTCAACTGGTAAATATACTATTGTTAATGCATTTTATTCCATCCCCACCGCTTTCCAAACGGCCGCCTAATTACTCTCACCTAATATGACCTCAGTACTGACCTACGAGTGGTGCGATGCACATGCCCGCGACATACGTCATTATATAATTGAGAACGAACAATATTTTACGTACCCACACCTAAATGCTGTACAGCTAGTGGTACCAAGTTTGACCTGGATCTGGAGGTGCCGGTTAATGTACGGCCCAATAATTGGCGTCCACTATATCTATGTCTCTTTTTAATTCATACAAAAAGAGAGAGATAACGATAGATGGACTCCAGAAGTGCACCCCTGGACTGTACTCGTGTGCCGGCGGGATGTCTACTTATTTATTCCCGAGGATCGTGGCGTTCCAGCAGCTCAAAGTACTGTGCACCAATTTCACCACAAACACTGACAAGCCCCCTTTTAACCCTTAACAACTATGCTTAACTATATAGAATATTTTTATTTACCTTTTGCTAAAGTTATAAGAATATCTGAAAAATCCTTTTTTACCTGCTAGATTTTGAGCTTTTGGTTTTAATGAGCTGTGAATTTGAATGTAAATATGTCGGTATGTCTGTTACCTTTTCACGCTTAAACCGCTGATCGGAATTCGATGAAATTTGGAATGGAGAGTTTGCAAATATGAGATCTGATGTCACCTATGTTGTATTTAAACTTGTAACCAATATTTTATGCCTGCCTCTATCCAAGAACTGAGATTTCTGCAGGCGTAGTGGAGAGTAATTATTGCTTTACGGCCAAGAGTGTCGTAAATAAAATAATTCAAGTTGTTACCACTTTGTTGATTGGTTGTCTAATGCCTTGATCACACGTACCGAGCAAACGGGCGAGACAGTATTCTCGGCCGAGGACTCGGTGCGTATAACATAGCGAGTGACTGTTTATACGCACCGAGTACTCGGCCGAGAGCACTGTCTCGCCCGTTTGCTCGGTACGTGTGATCAAGGCATAATGACGGTGGACGACCACTATAGCCTAGTTGGTAGTCAGAAGAACACCATAGTTGTAGGCAGGGTCACTGTGACCCTGCCTACGACTATGGTGGTCCTCTGTTGTGTGAATCCCGGTAAGGGCATTTATTAGTGTAATGAGCATGAATATTGGTGCCTGAGTCATGGATGTCTATATAAGTAACAACGCAGAAATCTTCATTACTTTTTTCAGCCTTGCGTGAACGAAAATAATTGGAATATCGTTTGAATTCCAGATCCAGTTCACCGCTGCTCTAGTCTTGGGCATCAACGGCATCCGCATGGGCTGCGAGTTCCCCCTCTGGATGCACTACGTCCTCATCGTCTACATGATCTCATTCATCGTGCTCTTTGGAAACTTCTACATGAAGGCCTATCTTGCGAAGGTTAGAAATAATTTTACATAGAATAAGCCTTTCAATATGTCATTGTACAAATGTCAATACAGTTAGCAGACCATTCTGTATTTATATTGAACCTTATTACAATGCACATAATTACAAGTGCACGGATAATCAGTTAGGTCTGTTGTCGATTGTACAAAAGATATTAGATACAAAAGCACAAGGATACATTCGGCAGCATAGGTAGCGCAACGTTGGAGAAAATGTATACGCCGGTGGACCAGTAATCCAATAATACCGACTTCGTTTTTTGGTCTGCTCCGCTAGCGTGTGCGCTCGTATTTTTTTAGTTTTTTTTCAATTGTTCGTGCATTTAAAGTGTGGTGTACTTTCCACATTAATAATGTTTAATAAGCCAGCGGGGGCAGCTTGTGACGAGCTGACGGTGAGTGGCGACACCGCAGACCCCTAACCAGCATTGCGCTGAGATAGAACCGTTTCGTGAGAAACGCTGTGTTGTTTGTCTCGAATAAATGTTTCTTTCTTTTCTTTGTTTCCTAACCTCCAGAGTGCCCGAGTGATCTGGCCCTAGCCTCTGTGCTTGCCTTAACTGGCTGCCCAGAGTGTAGTCGTAAGAGCGGAACCTATGCTCCAGGTTGGAAGTGTAAAATGTTATAACGCCGGCGGCCCTTGAACGGATAAAGGATGACTCACACTAGAACGGGCCGTGTCTGGCCCGGGCCGTTTTCTAAGAAAAACGCCGGCGTTTCTGAGCGGCCGGGCCATACCAAAGCCCAGCTGAGCCACGGCCGGGCCGTGCCAACACGGAGCCGCTTCCCAGCCTCGGCCGTGGCTCGGCCGGGCTTGGGTATGCCTCGGCCGCGCAAAAACGCCGGCGTTTTTTTAAGAAAACAGCCCGGGCCGGACACGGCCCGTTATAGCGTGAGTCATCCTTTACCGGGATCTGGCGCACCGCAGACTCACCTCTCGACAACCTCACAGCTGCTCAGAGGTTTTGCGGGGCCCACTCGGCGAGGTGGCGAGTCACCGCCTGCCTTTATACAATATTGAGACAGATTGACATTCTGATTAAGTCTGTTTTTTTTGATAAAATAGTACTTAAACTTCTAAAAAACGACAACATTAGGAAGGAATTTATGTCAAATCGTGACCCTCAAAACAAATACTTTTTTTACAAGAAACTAGTTTCATAGTTTGGATTAGACTTACGTCAAATTGATGTTCAAGAACTTTATGCACAACATACATCATTTTGTCATTGAAATCAAATCGACTCGTTAAAGTAAAATTCAAGTAAAGGACAACTTTTTCCACGATTTAGGAATCAATTCGTCACACCAAAATTTTGTTCTAATCGGTCACACCGCCAAAAGCAGTATTATTTGTTTCAACTCCTCATAACTAGGTTTAGTTCTATTAAGTCACATCATAATTTTGTAGCTATTGGTCACACTGCAAATCTGTTCTTATCCGTCATCCCGTTAAAAAGTTCTAACTGGTCATAAGGAGCCCCCCGGGGTATGTTGGGCCAAATGTCAGAATGTCCAAGATGTCAAAATGACAACGAAATAATGCCCAGTTGTCATAATGTCAAGCTACCAAAACAACAAATTGTTGAAACGTCTAATTGCCAGAGAACTATGAAATTGTATAGAATCAAAAACTCAGTGTTTCTTTTATTTATGATATTTGAGACGAATTTGGCATCTTTGGTTTAAAAAAACGTGTTTTATTTCACATTGGATCAGTTGGGTTTCCAGGTGAGGCA
Organism: Epinotia brunnichana; assembly: GCA_963854355.1. NCBI lineage: Eukaryota > Metazoa > Arthropoda > Insecta > Lepidoptera > Tortricidae > Epinotia > Epinotia brunnichana. Next base: position 14,468,428 of record OY977940.1, on the reverse strand, counting down.
AGCATTTTTTTTAAATATTGATATGTTTTTGTAAATGTCTCGATAGAGCAATCATCCTATATTCAGAACTAAAGGTAACCATGGTACAATCTGTGTATTTGTATAATTCATGCGCCGCTCTCGCCAATTTATTTCATCCGTAAAAGTTACAAGTATTACGAAAATGGTATTGATGGCCGAAACTGGCTAACCATACTTTCACTTTTCGATGCACTTTTACTCACAAGTTGGTCAATTTAGATGAAATTGTAATTATGTAAGACACGCAAGAACGCTGAGCTTGCGCAACCAGCGGTTATTTAATGGAATGTTTCGGTGGGGTACAATATTAAATCGGAAGAGCGGCCCGCACGGCTTTGCCCGCGTATTGCAAAGAACGCATACAAACCCACGGGGTAAAACATAGCTTATGTCTATCCATTCTATACACACATGATATAATTTTTAAAATCAGTCCAGTGTTTTCGGAGATTGCCCATTACATACAAACTTTAAACTTACAAAGCTGCAATCGCTACAGTTTTGCTGTTTATAATATTAATATAGATAATATAGATAAGCATGCTATTTACACCAAATTTATGAACAGAATATTATTTGCATGTAACAAAGATTGAAAAAAATTAAGAAAAATGTGGGTACACACGGCACTACAAAGCTACAAACGCGTTACATAAAACTTGGCCCAGTTTTGACTTTCGAGCGCTCTAAAATTAAATAATAGTAAATACGATTGTAGTTTCAAAATTGCTGGCACTTAACTTTCTACCGATAGAATTAAATACGCGTGATCAATACCACTCATTTTTAGGGTTCCGTACCAAAAAGGTAAAAAAGGAACCCTTCTGTCCGTCTGTCCGTCGGTCCGTCTGTCACAACGTTAAATATCTCAGGAACTACTTAAGCTATCAATTTGAAATTTGGAACAACTGTTAAAAGGGTTAAGACACGTGTATGGAAAATTTAAAAATTAAATACATACATTGATTTTTTGTTTAAATGACGAATATGAGGGGGGTTAAAAATCAAAGTCTAGTAAATAGATCAAGTGGGGTATTATATGAAAGGGCTTGAGTTGCACTTTCTAAAACCGTGTTAATTTTTTTCTACAGTGGTTAAATTTTGATTACTTAAGGAAAACCCAGAAAAAAAATACCACCCCCCCCTTATCTCCGAAGTTTACAAAACGAAAATTCTGAAATATTTACATATGATTAAGAGTAAATTAAATAATACAGGAAAAATAAAACGATAGATCTTGCTTATTTTTTTTATTTATCAAAAATGATTTGGCTGTTCTGAAAATTTATAACTACTTATTTATTTATCGTATGGCGGTTACACACTGGTACATATATGTATTTGTATTGATGTCGCTGATAGAGTTCCAGTGTGCGCTGCGAGGTTCAGAAGGAACAGTGCAGCTGCCGAGTTTGGTTTTTTTCATTTTGTTTAATTTAATTTCACAACTTGTTCTTTTCCGTATTTTATAAATATAATTGTCACAAAGTGGTTGCTCAATTATTTATATAAGCATAAGAACCAGAATCATTTCATTTCACTACTCAAAAAAACATATAGATATGGTTATTATTTAGTCACATTTTTTTCAAAATACTCTCTTGCAACATCGATACACTTTAGCATTCGTCCAAACCATTAAAAAAAAATGAAAAAATCGATCTTGCGGTAGGTCGAAAAATGCACGCATAAATTCATCAACTACGTCATTTGGGTTGTTGAAACTTCGCCATCGCAAGTATTTTTTTACGGTGGCAAACAAAAAAAAATCGCACGGGACCAGATCGAGGCTGGATGGTGGGTGCGGCAATAATTGAACACCGGAAATGTGCAAAAAATCGATGGTCCGAGCAGCAGTGTGAGCGGGGGAATTATCCTGGTGAAAAAGAATGCCGCGGGTTCCGCTCATCAGATGGTCTTCGCCGAGCTGTTCGAAGGCTTGAGGCAGGCATACTTCCGTATACCAGTGACTAGTGACAGTTTTTCTGTCTTCGAGAGGAATGACTGGCTTAGGAACACTGCGTTGAAAAAAAACGGCCATCATTTTTTGTTAACCCTTCTGCCACGAACAACTTTCATAGGCAAAGTATCTTCTTCGAACACCCCTTGCGTTGACTAATGCTTCGTAAATGGTTCATAGCTACTCGTATATCCACGATTGTTCAGTTGTCAGCATGTAGGGCACTTGCTGTGATTTGCCGCTATCAAAATTTTCAAGCATACATTTGCACCGTCCTACCCGGCGGGTTTTTTGCTCTTCAGTAAGCAAATGGGGTATCCATCGCGAACAAACCTTCCGTACTTACAGGTGATCATTTAAAATATTGGAAATAGCTTGTGATCAAATCTTTAGTTCATCTTATGTCTCCCTATGTGTTATATTCCGCTTTTCTATAATTAGCCACTCCACTTTGGTGACATTTTCATAAGACACATCGGGCGAAGGCCTCCCGGGCCCGGCTTAGTCTTTGACGGACTCTCTACCTCGATTTAATTCTCGAAACCAAAAGGAGACAGTGGCTAATGAAGAAGCAGATTCCCTAAAACCTATGTGTAAGTTTTCGTGAGATTGTATAAATGTTAAACCACTTTTGTAGTCGTAATAAATCATCACACGAAATTCTTCTCGGGTAACGTTCATTTTGCAATCGAAACAATGACTGACTATATTTTTAAAACCAACTTTTTTTTTCTGTAGTACAGTCTGTCTTTAATTTTTGGCCAGTATTTTATACTCAATTAAATAAGGTTTTAATCGGTAGTAAAAATAGTATATTTGTGCAAATAGGTTTTTCACAGCTAGAAACTTTCAGAACAGCCTTTGTAAATTTGTAATTTACTTACTTTTTTATGAAATTTTATATCTTCAAATTCCTATCAGATTATCGTTAAGTCCTTCTTTCAAATTAATCGAAATCGGTACGTGTGATAAAAAGCTATCGCTGATAAACAAACATACTAGGTTGTAAGTTGTTAGTACCAAAACGCAGAAGGCGCTTTTGCAACGTTAACTTCTACTATGAGCTGTTTAAGATTGTTCAAGAATAAATAGGGTCCTGACATGACGGGTATGGTGTATGAAAGTTTGTTCGTGTGTCGTTTTTGACCGGTTTTTTCAATTTTCTATCGAAATTTCGAGTGAAAGAATCGAGCGCTAGAAAGTCAAAAATCGGTCCCCCCGGTATCGATACAGGTGATTTTAACAAATGATAATATACGGCTATCTACATGGCTAGAGTGTCCCGTGACATTGGTGTTCGTGAAGCACCCGTTTTTGTCGGTACATAAAGTCGCCACGTGTATGTACTTGAGATTATTTGAGTTGGCTGAATTGCATCAAAGTAGTCCTTTCAAAAAGAAACTCTACCGTCCAAGGAAGAAGATTACAATTTTAATGACAGTTTGATAAAAAGTCAGCCACATTAAATAATCACAACCATAACCACTCGAACGGTGTTTGCTGCACGGAGAAATTAAATGGTTAACAATTTAAATGCTATTCTGGTTTAGAAACAAACCCAAAACGTAAGTGAGGAGACTGTTTATATTTTTCCAAAATAAGTAATTGACGCAGCTGAAAAGTCTGCAACTTAGTTCTGGTGATATGGAAGGTTATTCCTATCACCAAAAACCCGGCACTTCTAAAATTTTCATCCATTCCCAATTGTAATTACCTTTTATCCACCCAGTCGACTGCGTAGACTCTTTAATCGCTTTAAGGGACGATTGCTATTCGATTCCCACAGGCGTATAATTAATTATCGCTCTCCCATAAAAACTTATTCCCACCATTTTACATCTATTTGTATACCAAATTTCATCACAATTGGTTTAGTTGTTAAAGCTTGAAAAGGTAATTGACATTAGACACAGTTACTTCCGCATTTATTTACATAACTCATGACTCATGACGCACTCTACCAAAGATAGCCTGTGAATCCGGGCCCCTGTTTTTTGAGTTCGTTTTATCAAAGCTTGTGTCGATAATGTTTGTTACTTCGTCCGTGTACTTACTTCTGCGTGGGCACGATGTACAGATTGTACAGTTGCGAAATGAATACACACCACACATCACAACTTTGAATTGAAGTCGAAAAATACATAATAATGTATTTAAATTAATAAAGCTAAGAAATGAAAAAGCTTTACACTGTGCAAATTAGTTGAATGGGTGAAAATATGAAATTTCTTTTTGCGACTAGGTAATCCTGTGAAAAAATAAGAAACGGAAAAAGTTTTAATGTTTACATTTTGTTTATAATGCAAAATTGTACCTTTTCTCCATTATATAAAGTTGATTTACTTTCAATTTTGCTATTAAAAATAAGGAATTTCTTTTATCAAAGTCACTGTGGTGTATATTGATGTGGCGACGAAAACTTGTCGACCCTTTTCACTTTGACGCGTTTATTCTTACAAAGACTTGCACACACGTTGGATTTCCTGTTTTTGTTGTTTGCCCGGATTTCGGTCCCTCGTAGATTATTTGCGCGTGATGTGAGATGAAAATGTCGCAAATAGTTAGCACTAATATTCAGTAGGCTTGCCGTCTCATGCTGACTTATTTTAACGGTAATACTGTAGTATAAAATAATAATGAAGCTACGGTTGCCTAGTGGTTCAGGCATGCGGCTGTCAAGCGGCGGTCGTGGGTTTGAATCCCGGCTCGTACCAATGAGGTTTTCGGAACTTATGTACGGAATATTTATACAAATGATAAAGAGCTGTTTCGAGTGACAAGACAGAGATACCAAAACACACAGGATACAAAGAACATCAAATACGTTAAAGACGAGCAGGGTACTCTCCTAACATCAAATGAAGACATTAAGAAAAGGTGGAAGGAATACTATACGGAACTCTTGGACGAAACTTATCCAAGCGAGCCATGGGTAGAACACCAACCAGTTCCAGGTGAATGGCCAGCTGTCACACCTGACGAAGTTAGTAAAGCCATTCGAGGAATGTTCAATAACAAAGTTACTGATATCTCAGTGGAGTTGTGGAAAATTCTAGGAGACCCAGGGTTGCAGTTTCTGACCGCCTTGTTCAACAAAGTCCCCACGGATGGCATACCAACGGAGGGAAGAAAAGCTATTTGATCCCCTTCCACAAGAACAAGGGTGACGTAAGACTCTGTGACATTTTCCGCGCTATAAAATTGATATCTCATACGCTTATAATCTGGGAAAGGATAACGAACGCAAGACTGCGCCTCATAACTAGGATAACGGAAAACCAATGTGAGTTTGTTGGAGGCAAATCGACAATCGATGCTATTTACGCCATTCGCATTCTAATGGAAAAGTACAGAGAACTCAGAAAAGACCTGCACATGGTGTTTATAGACCTTGAGAAAGCGTTCGACCGAGTACCTAGGCCGCTTATACCATACGCACTACGATCCCAGGATTTTCCTGAATCCTATGTTGTTGTGTGTATAGTTAAAGACATGTATACCGACGTGTTCACAAGAGTGCGTTGGCCTGCGGGCACCAGCGACGAGTTTGAGATGAAAGTTGGAGTTCACCAGGGCTCGGCCATTGGTCCGCTGCTTTTACCCACTTACTTGCTTTCGGATTTTAAAAAAGGTGGCCTAAATTGCTTTATTTTTTTTCTTACTAAGGCAGCTCATACTTCGCTTGGTAGCCACAGCTACCAAAAGTAGTTTAGGGGTAACTGTAGCTACCACAAGCAAGTGAGTGGTTAAACATTGTGATGAATCATGTCACTGAGCAAGTCCAACAGCCTACTCCCTGGAACATCTTGTACGCCGATGACGTAATCCTTATAAACGAAAATCCATTGGCTCGAGACACTGGAAAGTTGGAGAGCTGAATTGGAGAGGGCAGGCTTACGTGTCAGCAGACAGAAGACTGTGTCACGATCCCTGAGCGTTTTCTCTCTAACAAACAATGTTATAAAACGGTTGTAGCTTCATAATATTTTGTAGATATCTGAATGGGATTTTGTCACAAGCCATATTTTTTTGCCTTCTTGGTTTTGGGGTAGGGGAGACTCTATTGGAACGATTTTGACATAAAAGGCTATTAGTTATGTCCCCATTTTTAATAGAATCTGTTCGGTAAATGATTTCAGCCCTAGCCAAGATATTTGGCTATGTAACAAGTAAGGTTAATTTACCTCATTGTGATATATTTTTGAAATTATAAGCGTCTTACTAAACATCGGAAAACGTTTCAAATTACCCTGAGTCTGGGTTGGATGAACCTGGCTGGGGTCAGTTAAAACATGGAAGATTAAAATATTATTTCCTTTCAAATATATTACTTGATATCGTACGTACGAATGTAGCATAATTTATTCCTAATTGCCATTAATATACCTATAATTTAGGACTTAATTTGGTAACGATACCCATTTACCTACTTTAAAAAGTTGAAAACCCCCCGACATTTTCGTTTCTAAATTGAATATCTCAAAGACGACTAAACCGATTTTGTTGAAACGTAGCTAAGAACCATTTCGATGACGTCAACTTTCGTACAAAAAAAACAACATTAAAATCGGTCCATTCGTTTAGGAGCTACGATGCCACAGACATACACACAGACACGTTAAACTTATAACACTCCTCTTTTTGCGTCAGGGTTAACAGTTGTACGTTGAGTTCCTCGTTACTGACGTGCGAAAATTAAAAACTTAAAAAGTCTTAGACACCAGTTAAACGCTAATTCAAGCTTAAGTTCAGTCCATCATTCTGATCACTGATCAGTCAGACTGAAGAGAGAATTATCGTGTAACCCTTGTGAATGACAGAAAACTGACAGGAGACTGACCATCAGTCCGTCAGTCCGAGGGTTACACGATAATTCTCTCGTCAGTCGGACCAAAATAATGGACTGAACTGAAACCAGTATTAGCGTGTAACCGATGTCTTACAGTTTTAGCGGCCATTTAACCATATGTTTTGACTAAGACAAATGACTACATACGAACAGCCAATTGCTCGTACGTTTAAAGGCCTAGCAATTTGTCACAACAGTTTGCTAATAGTTAGACTAGTTAATTATTTATGGCTGTTTGTTGCCCACTATCACAAGTTGGTGTGACAAATTGCGCCCGTTTGTAGTGTGCTTTAAGCCTGCAACACACTGGCGCGGCCTATTATTTGATTTCCTTGCATTTTTGGAGAAAAACACCATTTGCGTCGGCGGTAATGGTAATTCGAGGTCGATTTGTGGGATTCAGCTTCGCACAAAATCAACTCGTGCAAGAATTGCTATTTCCGGGCCTCTGCAATAATGTACTATTTCCCATAGGAAATAGTACATTATTGCAGAGGATTAGTGTGTGGCTAAATGGGACTTTTATTTTTGGACTGTTGAACTCTTTGCTGCATGAGTCTGTAATAGGTACCAAAAACTTAAAATTTGAATGGACTGACATCAAAAGAGGCCTGTTAAATTAAAGTGACTTATATTGCCTTCTATTAAGTTACCTAAAGTTAACAAGGGCAAAGGCGACACTGATTTTGGACAATTTATTCAACCTTAAATTAGTTCTGATAATAAGTTAAAAAACTAAAAGCATAAAAAGTTAAATAACCATATCCCGACTACAGGAAAGAGCTATGAATAATATTTGTATATTATTTGAACTCAATATTTTTTCCTCTTTCATTCGATCCCCCTTACGCTAAGATAGCAAAATATTTTTTTAAAGTCAGTCACTTATTTGTATTTGACAGCCATAATATTTTTATTTTTCATACAAATGGTAGCCTTTATCAACCGGAGAATAATTTTGAATCGATTGACACCACATTTATCTAAATCCGTTCAGTATTTGAAACGCTACAGTGATACATACACAAATACAAACATAGACTGCCAAAAACATGTACCTTCCTTTCGGCTCTGTTGGGCAAAAATAGGTAGGTATTGGAATATTCTTACAAGCAATGTATCAGCCCAGTATCCGCCAAACCAACCTGGACTACTGCATCTGTGCCCCGCAGTGTGACGTATAAAGTCTGATTTATTATATATTTATTATAATGTACCTATCAGTAATCAATTTCTAGAGTTCATTTCTTCGCTACATTGTTTTCCCGAAGACGCCTTTAACGCGGTTGACCTTATATAGTTTTTCCTGAAACCGGCCCCTGAAGTTATTAAACTGAATATCTTACGAATGAATATTATTTTAATTTATTTAATAGCCTTATGTGTCCCACTGCTGGGCAAAAGCCTCCCTCTTTTCCTTCCACGTATCCCTATCCTGGGCAGTCTCCCACCAGTCTTGGTCAAAGACGTCAAGCTCGTCTCGCCATCTCCGATGAGGTCTACCGCGACGCCGTGTTCGGTTGTGTGGGACCCACTTGGTGGTGATTTTAGCCCACAAGTCTTCCGGCATGCGGCAGATGTGCCCGAATGAATATTAATTCAGTAATATTTTTTTATATATACTTATACAATACAAATACTATTTATTGCACACCTCAGACAAAGAAAGCAGTTACAAAGAGAGACAATATAAAACATTATAGAGGTAGACAACAGGCGGTCTATAGATTCTTTCTTACAATACTTACCTTCACGTATAATTATTTAATCGTCATCATCTTCCTAGCGTTATTCCCGGTTGTGCCCTATAGAAGGCCGGGGTCCGCTTTGACACCTAATCCCAAAATTTGGCATAGGCACTAGTTTTACTAAAGCGACTGCCATCTGACCTTTCAACCCAGAGGGAAAACTAGACCTTATTGGGATAACACCGGTTTCCTCAAGATGTTTTCCTTCATCGAAAAGCTAACGGTAGATATTCCGTACATAAGTTCCGAAAAACTCATTGGTACGAGCCGGGATTCGAACCCACGACCGCCGCTTGACAGCCGCATTCCTGAACCATGAGGCTACCGTAGCACGTATAATTATTTAATATTTAAATTATTTAATACTAATGTTTGTTGCAGGGAAGCAAATGTATGGAGGTACGATACGGGGAATGCCTGGACGACGAAGAAACAATAGCTAAGAGAAAACTTAAACAGCAATAAATACGGAGAAATAAAGTTTTTATTATAAATAATTTATTAAGGAGAATAGGTGCAAATTAGCTCTCTGGAAGATGTACAATATATTTTCATGTTATCGTTATTTTTATTATAATTTATTGCTTATGTATAAAATGGTTTTATTTTAGTACGATTTTAATTATGATTCTTATATTTAGCCTTTACGTTTCCAATATTAACAGTCATAATCGTCTGGTTGCTTAATTCCATTTTTATGAATTTACTCGAATTCAGACCATATACCTGGCAGGGTGATGTCGTAAGTTTTCGGACGCGCTTTAGGACATTCAATTGTATTTTTTTTTTGTAGATGAAGACTTTGAGATGGCCTTAAGTTCGTTCGAAAAGTTGTATTCCCCTGCTGTTTTAAAAACGCAGTTGGTCTTACTGCCAGTATCTGAGTCGATTTTTAAGATTTTATTGAAATACTTTCTGTTACATCTTTCTATTGTAGTTAATCTTGAGCGGCGTGAACCATCTAAACTGCAAATATGACAATCTTAATAAATGTGAATCAACCAGCAAAAATTTGATGGTATAATGGTATTTACAAAAATATAAAAAAATATATAATAATGTTCAAATCAATTTCCAAAATTATTTACATTTTCTGTGTTATCGTTTCATCTCGAGAATGTTCAAGCGTCTGAAGTTTCATTTCAGGAAAAATATCTTGTGTTCCCGGAAATTATATATACACATACATACATACATACCATCACGCCTTTATCCCTAAAAGGGGTAGGCAGAGCACATGAAACTTGTGTTCCAGTGCCACTTTTAGCATAAATGTGGGTATAAAAGATCGACAAAATGTGACGTTGCAGTGATAGGTTGCTAGCCCATCGCCCACAACACACTTCAACCCTGTTCCCTTAGTCGACTCTTACGACACCCACGGGAAGAAAGGGGGTGGTGCTATTCTAACCCGACACCACACGGGGGAAATTATATCGTGTAAAATGTGTATAAGTAGGTACCTACCAGTGGCAGCGCGTAAGAATTTTCACTGGACAACCCGGAGCCAAATAAAAGGGCTGTTTTTTGATGATTTACGACTTTGGTAATATATAGCATGACATTTTAGTGAAGCCGGTGGGATTCTGCTTGTATGGGCGCTCCGCCACTGGTACCTACTTAAATTTGCTTTTGACAAGCCTAATTAAGATTAGTAATTATTTAATAACGTAAGTAGGTACAGTTAGCTGTAGAGAAACGTGACTCCCACGGTATACAAATTTCTGATTGTTCGTGATTAATGACTAAAATTTGCCTTGCGTACTTAATTGATTTTGCCCTTAGTTAACTATTGATGAAAATACGAAAACATTTCTAAATGTAGATTTATAGGGCAGTAGCAATTAGACACAACGACACAAAATTTGAGAATGGTCGTTTCACATTAACATCAAGGCGGTATCGACCGGATGATGACGGTCACATACTGCCTGCCAAACATGTGAAATTCGGCATTTTCCTGTGATTGTAGATACAGAGTTCCTAAGCAACAATTATTCCTTACATCCAGAACTATTAATTTACGCAAAAAAACGTACTCAGATTTTTAGACATATTCGACCAGGTTCGATTCCCGGCCGCGTGTGAGGCTTTTTGATAATCTTTGAATGCAGTTATGTTTCTTTTTAAAAATAAAGGAATGTCTCCTTTAAGTAAAATGAGCCAACCTTAGGATTTAAGGTAGTTTCCCTTCAGGGCCCGGCTCTTTTTTCCACCCTGCATATGTATGACAATAAACACATCGCCTAAAACGCACTACGAAAGTATTTGTTTCGGTTATGATGTGTTTCGGGAGTTATATCCGTCACTTTGATATCGTGGCAAAAACTATGTTGAAACGTGGTTGCATTAGTAGCAATCAAAAGGTTATTTTGTGCCGTATTCCAACATAAGATCGTTTAAAGTAATTTTAGGCACAACATTTTTTTGGCATCTTAGATCAGAAAAGTAGCTTGACGTCTAGGCCGTTCTTTTACTGATCTCAAACGGGACAGTCAAAAAAAATACTTATGAGTATTTTAAAAAATATGGTCAAGTGACCAATTCAGTTGAGCGTAATTAATATTGGGCAGAATTGCGAATAGGAAAAAATAATAATAAATATAAATAAATAAATATTTGTGGACAATCTTACACAAATCAACCTGGTCCCAAACTAAGCAAAGCTTGTACTATGGGTACTAGACGACGATATAGATACGTATATAGAGAAATAAATACTTAAATAAATAGAAAACATCCATGACTCAGGAACAAATATTCGTGTGCTCATCACACAAATAAATGCCCTTACCGGGATTCGAACCCAGGACCTCTTGCTTCGTAGACAGGGTCACTACCAACTAGGCTAAAGCGGTCGTCATAATAATGGCATAAACTTAGAAGTATCCATATTTAGGAGTGAGCAAATTTTAAGTGTCATACTAGAAACCATTTAGCTGTACAGTTTCGATCGTAAATCAATATAATTTGCCTACAAAAACTATACCAAATAAGGCGAGCCGCGGAAAATTCCCTTGCGGGTAGAAACTAGAAACCACCCAAGTACATTAAAGTCGAAATACCTATCACAAAAAACTGACTGAATCGAGCAAACTTTGTATGATATTTTAGTCTCCAATATACCTATAGTCAGGAAATACACTATTAGTATACGTAGTCTGACGCGTTATTCAAGTCGATAAGTCGAGGGGAGAGTGGGGTAGTTGCGAACACTTAAGGGATAACTGAAATAAAATAAATCATATAAATACTACAGTCATCTTTATTCAGCTCTAAAAATTTAACCTAGATACAATTTATAATAAAATGAAATTTGAGGGATTTTCCCCACTATGCGTTCTGCGGAAACAAATTTGTTTAGGTGACCTGACCGCAGACCGCAGAACGCATAAAGTGTGGCAAATCCTTAAAAGAACGCAATATTATTACAGCTGCCCCACCGATTTTAGGGTAATTACTGGTATTAGCTTACAGGAGCACAATATATATTGCTACTTAGACGCATATTGCTCGTATCCACGATAACCTAATGTGAATTATTTGCTCGTATCGCTCGTAATAATGGTCTTAGGATCAGTCATGCGAACCATCAACTGGCTTATTTAGTCTAAAAACCTCACCGACGCTGCCATTATAAAAATATCAAATAGTTCTGCATAAAGAATCGAAGACGAACTTCTGATTCTCTAAAAAAACAAGAAAACCTAGTGTCAGATTTAAACAGATAAGAAGACAAGAAATAATATTATCATCACCACGACCACTAGGTATCCGTAACAACCAGCGACATCGGCGTAACCTGGGCATAACAAAGATACTTACAAATAAAAATAAAAAATTACATCACCTAATTAGTTTACTTCTGTATAACTTTTGCATGTCGTTCACCGACTGAATACTGTACTGCTCAGCTGTACCTCAACACCCTGTACCACATATGTTTATAAGTATTCTGGCGAATATAGTAGTTTATGTGACTGTACATAATGCCTAATTATGTACAGTTACGAGTACATACACTACTTTATCTATCCACATATCATAAGCCTCCACGATGCATTCATCGTGGCGTTGTTTTCTGGCAGCTGTTAAAGTTTTTTCTTAATTCAGAGACAAACTAGAGTCGGATCTAACTATCATAACGTTTAGAGGTCAAATCAAATTACTCTGATTTCAGAGATGTTCGAAATTTGAATGAAATAATATTCTCGAAATCGATGTTATTATTTAGCAATAATACATTTTCACAGATAAGATTTTTATGGTGGCCATAATGTGCGGTTCTTGAACGCATCATGGAGGGTTTATGATATTTGGATAGATAATAATAATTATATTCTAATATATACAAACCACGACCACCACCACCATCACAAGCACCAATACCAGGCCTGTAATAAGTAGATATGGAAGGAAGACGAAGAGCGAACGTGATGGCTAGAAGTAACACCCTTAATGCGGATCACACTTCAAGGACAAAAACGGAACGTCAAGAGATACGAGCTAATAAGACATACTAGATATAAACCCTGAACTTGACTGTACTAACGCTTATTCAATTTTTATTTTGATATTGTATTTCAAAAATTGCGCGGCGCCGGCAGCGGCATTAGTTTTTCTAACGTTATGTATGATAATGAATGTTATGATCCCAATATTCCCAACTTACCACAGTGCGTTGCGCGTCTCGACCGCGCAATGAACCGCTAAACGCTTGCCGCGCCGCAAATCGTGCAATGTCGTGGCGTCGCGCAGTCACTTTTACAACTATAAAGATGACTTGTGACGTGTCCGGCCCGGGCCAGTTTCTGAGAAAAACAACAGCGTTTTTGGGCACCCGAGCCATACCCAAGCCCGGTTTGGTCACGACCGAGGCTCGGGAGCGGCTCGGTGTCGGCACGGCTCGGCCGTGGCTCGGCTGAGCTTGGGTATGGCTCGGCCACGCAAAAACGCCGTGGTTTTTCTTAAAAAATGGCCCGGGCAGGACACGACCCGTTCTAGCGTGAGTCATCCTTTATTTGATAAGGATAATATATTCTTTTAGTATATATGTCACCGTTAGATTGTGAAAACCGTCAGTTTATAATCTTACCCGTTATATTGTAAACTGACGGAATATTGTGAACTGCCAAAATAATTCATAATTTTACGCATTCATTTTCGTTAGTTTATAAACTAACAATGACATATCGTCAAATTGTGAACTGAATCCAATTTTCCTGATTCGGAACGCAACCTGTGCGCTGTTTGGTTGAGCGAATTATTCCACTTACATCAGTTTCCACTTACGTCAGAACATGATTGTTTTTTTTTGTTATTCACACATTTTTGCCATTTATTTCGGCATCCAGCAGTGTCGACGGAGCCCCGCTGCGCGGGGCTCCTATTTCTAGGCGCTTTGCCCTTCGGGCAACTGAAGAAACCTAACTAACCTAACCTACCTAGTCTTTGTGTACGTTCCATAGCAAGCCGATTTGATCTCAGTTCACAATTTGACGATTCGACATTGAAAGTTTATAAACTAACGAAAAATATTGCGTTAAATTGTGAACGGTTTTGGCAGTTCACAATATTCCGTCAGTTTACAATATAACGGGTAAGATTATAAACTGACGGTGTTCACAATCTAACGGTGACATATATATATATTTTACTATAAATAAAATAAAAACATTGCTGTAGGATGTGTGCTAGAGAAGACAATTGTTTATCTTTCATTAGAAACATTGTAAGAACTTTGACACTTTGAAAATTTTAATAGGTATCAATTTAGATAACAATAATATTTAGGTAAGTTATTGGGTTGATCGTCTAAGAACTAAGTGAGAGTAAATTTACTTCCAATTCAAAATTGCTTGAAGGAGATTGTACGCGCGGGTAATCTCCGGAACTACACATCCAATTCCAGAAATTCTTTCACGTATACAGCGTTAGACATACATTTTAAGTAACGATCGCTTTCAGCGAGTGAACAGTTTTATCAGTGCAGCAATGTACTGCTAACATTCATTTGATTATCACTACTGGCTTGCCAGACGCACACTGACATCTTAAACTTTCATTCACGTACATTATCCGTTTTTTACATTATTACATCTGCTGGCACTGAGCTCGGGCCATGTACGCGACCTTCTGCGCCCGCTGGACAACCTCAGGGCAGCGCTTGCGTCGCACCAGCCTGCAATCCTGGAAGAACCCCTCGTTACGAGGAAAGCCGTTGCTGCCGTCACTGAAAGTCACTAGTCCTGAGAACAACGATTGCCAAATTAGGTTTAGGAAAAATATTGCAAGTTCATTGGATCCATGATATAGAGAAAGTATAGAGAAAGCGGAAAATATCTTAGTCGATCCCTTTTTCAACGTATATGTGCGTGCGCTTGTAACTATGCAGAGCTATAACCACGAACTTTGAAATTCGAAGTTCGGATATCTCCATATCGCACTTAGATTACTCGAGTAACAGGGATACGTGTATACGAACTTTGAGTTTCAACTTTCGATTTTCGTGGTAGCGCCGCAAGTTAGATTTGTGCGGCAGTGAGTCGTTCAAGCAACGTTTGTAGTTATCGCTTTGTTTTTGGGGACAATGGGGAATGGATGAAAATTTTAGAATTGCCTGATTTTTATTTTTGTGTTAGGAATAACCTTTCTTAACAACAGAAAAAAATTGCAAACTTTTCAGGTGCGTCAATTATTTTTGAAAAATATAAACAGTTTCCTCACTTACGTTTTAGGTTTAGGACGGCGAATGAGACATTTTCCTTGATTCGTCTTATATTACAAAAATATCTTAAAAATCCGTGGTAAACTGACACTGGCAATGATATTGATTTGTCATTGCCAGGGTCAGATATTCAAAGTATTTTTTGTAATATGAGACGGATCAAAGAAAATGTCTCATTCGCCGTCCTAACCCCAAAACGTAAGTGAAGAAACTGTTTATATTTTTCAAAAATTATTGACACCGCTGAAAAATCTGCAACTTTTTTCTGGTGCTAAGGAAGGTTATTACTAACACCAAAAAAAAAATCAGGCATTTCTAAAATTTTCATCCATTCCCCATTGATGGAAATTTTTCTAGTTTACACTAGTGATGATCTCAACTTTTTTTTGTGCTAAATACAAGCCTATACGACAAAGCTTTAACTAATTACACGACTACCGTCAGGCGCATATTACAACCATATCGCAAGATTGTCAAAAGGCGGAAAAGGTAAGCCATCATGGGTCATTATATATTTTTTTTAGGGTTCCGTACTCAAAGAGTAAAATGGTACCCTTTTACTAAGATCCGTCCGTCCGTCTGTCTGTCACCAGGCTGTATCTCACTTTGTACGCGGTCGAATGCGGAAAGCGATCCCGCGGCGCCCCTTTCTTAAGGCGGAGCTGGCAATGGTTGGGGTTTTAGACGGTAGTCCAAGGCTATTGCCGCGGTTAGTCCGTCATACCCGCCCTGCCCCTTCCCCGTGGCGGCGGGCGGGATGCGTACCCGAGGCATTTCCCCAACGTAAAAAAAAAAAAAAAAAAAAAGGCTGTATCTCACTGATACCTTAGATAGTTCCAGTTGAAATTTTCACAGATGATGTATTTCTGTTGCCGCTATAACAACAAATACTAAAAACAGAATAAAATAAATATTTTTATTGATAATGCTACGGAACCCTTCGTGCGCGAGTCCGACTCACACTTGGCCGGGTTTTTTATTACATACACGGAAGGTAATTTTATAGGGCTCCATTGGACTCGGGTATTTCATTAAGTACTTGACAACATTAAAAATAAATTACTTTACTTAACTAACAAATAAATCTTACACAAATACGAAATATCAAGCTACAACTACCTGAGTATTTTATGATTTTTAAATAGGTACGCAAAAACCAAAAAGAACACTGTTTGACCATGGACACCTCGCCTCGGCTGCTCGAAATTTAAAACAACTACCGTTAAACCACACAACTATAGTCCAGTAGGTCGATCACGTAACGCATTGTACGAACGTCGGGTAGGTCTAAATGTCACTTTTTATATGGAAAAGTGACAGTTAAATCTTACCGACGCGCGTTCGGAACGTTACGTGATTACCCCTCTGGTCACCCCCAACTATGGTCCAAATCAATTCTCATATTACTTGCTCAGGTGGGACTACATATTTTCATGGATGAACTTAAAGACAGGCAATATAATAACACAAATTTAAATAAAAACGTATAAAATCACTATTACGAATTCGGTATTGATGGAAACGAATGAGTTTACTTTTGGACCATTGTTGGGTTATTGGTTTTACGGTAGGTAAGTAATTTTTTCTCAAAAATCAGTTTTTTGGCTCTTTCGATTCCCCAACCATAACCGTACAAAAGATTTTCCGCTCCATGACTTTACCGCTTCAGTTACAGGTGATGAAAATAAGTCAAGGTGTAAGTACAGCATTTACAAATCTGTAGAAAAAAAACCATTCTGACACATCATTATTGTAGTTTTTAAGAAAATGGCTTTTGAAGTAAAACATTGTTTATTCGCTCTCCTGTAAAATGTACATACATAAACCTTGTTTTTGACTTTAAGCACCTGTGACGTCACCAGTCTACATTTCCCTACAAGCTCAATACTAAACAGAGCGGTCGGTTACTTTTTTAGGGTTCCGTAGCCAAATGGCAAAAAACGGAACCCTTATAGATTCGTCATGTCTGTCTGTCTGTCTGTCTGTCTGTCCGTCCGTATCTCACAGCCACTTTTTTCCGAAACTATAAGAGCTATACTGTTGAAACTTGGTAAATAGATGTATTTTCTGAACCGCATTAAGATTTTCACACAAAAATCGAAAAAAAAACATTAAGTTGTAGGGGTCCCAATACTCAGAACTGAATCTCAAAAATTTTTTTTTCGTCAAACCAATACGTGTATCTATGGATAGGTCTTTAAAAATGATATTGAGGTCTCTAATATCATTTTTTTCTAAACTGAATAGTTTCCGCGAGAGCCACTTCCAAAGTGATAAAATGTGTGTCCCCCCCCCCCTGTAACTTCTAAAATAAGAGAATGATAAAACTAAAAAAAATATAAAAAACAACTTCCACCGAAAATTGGTTTGAACCAGATCTAGTAAGTAGTTTTTTTTAATGCGTCATAAATCGTAAACCGCAATTTATTTCACGGAACCCTTCATGTGCGAATCCGACTCGCACTTGGCCTTTTTTTTTCCTTCATTGCTTCTTAAGTCTTATTGCCGATAACGGTCGGTTACTGTCGATCTGCCTTTTCTGTGTTCAAAAGAAACGCGAAAAAGGCGAACGTTGTGATTGGTCTTGCTAGAAAAATAACGGACAAATTTTGTTTCAGTTAACCGTGACTTGCCTACCTGTAATGACTTTAGCATCATAAAGTGCTAGTACGGATCACTGATTGCCTGAGGTCCTGGTCGATTAGATCTCAATATCACTTTTTAGGGTTCCGTAGCCAAATGGCAAAAAACGGAACCCTTATGGATTCTTCATGTCTGTCTGTCCGTCCGTATGTCACAGCCGGATTTTTCCGAAACTATAAGAATTAGACTGTTGAAACTTGGTAAGTAGATGTATTTTGTGAACCGCATTAAGATTTTCAGACAAAAATAGAAGAAAAAAGAATAAATTTTGGGGGTTCCCCATACTTAGAACTGAAACTCAAAAATTTTTTTTTCATCAAACCCATACGTGTGATGTATCTATGGATAGTGTTTAAGATTATTTTTTTCTAAAATGAATAGTTAACGCGAAATACACTTCCAAAGTGGTAAAATGTGTGCCACCCCCCTGTAACTTCTAAAATAAGAGAATAAATAATTTACTTTTCAAAACAAAGTTTTAACCGACTTCAAATCAGTAGCCTTCAAGTTTGCCTATAATTTTTGAAGAGTTCCCTCGATTTCTCCAGGATCCCATCATTAGAACTGGATTTTGCTGACAAAATGACTATTCTGGAAGTATATGCTTCCAAACACAGAAAAAAAATCAAATCGGTTCATAATTTACCGAGTTATCGCGTAACATACACACATAAAAAAAAACATATAGACAAATTGAGAACCTCCTCCTTTTTTGTCAGTCGGTTAATAAATAAATATTTGCGGACAATCTTACACAAATCGACCTAGTCCCAAACTAAGCAAAGCTTGTACTAGACGAAAAGAAACATACTTATACAGATAAATAAATACTTAAATACATAGAAAACATCCATGACTCAGGAATAAATATTCGAGCACATCACACAAATAAAATGCCCTTACCGGGATTCGAACCCAGGACCTCTTGCTTCGTAGGCAGCGTCACTACCAACTAGGCTAAAGCGGTAGTCGGCGGAATGATAATGGGCTTCATGGGCGAGTCCAACTCGCACTCGGCCGCTTTTTTTGTATGAGAAAATCACAGTTGGGTTGTCCTAACGTGCATTCGAAAACTTACGTGATTACCCGTCTGATTCGCATGTGGCCGATTTTTTTCTGATGATTTGGTTTAGGATGGTTTAGTTTAGGTTATGTTTTCGAGCGAACCGAACAAAGTTTTATGCTCTGCTTGGGCCGAAAATGGTTTGTCCGGTGTCTGTACCGCTGTCCCGTTTTCTCCTCTACAGGTCGCATTTCTCAACCGTTTCTCATGAAATTTTGTGAGCTGGTTCGTTAATTATATAGATTGTTTTGGTAGTCACTATTTTAAAAAGACTGATGCACGAGTTGTACCTACGCCTACAGTTTACAAAATTTCGATGTACGAAACGGTTTTCTGTTTCGATACGTTGATTAATTAATTGTAAGTCCAGGCCCCGGAGCATGGATGGATAGGGGACAGGATAAGCGCGTTGTCTCGTTCTATCGAACGGTGACAGCCAGGGACGGATGATCTATCTTGTCACTTATCGCGTGAATCCATGCTACGGTGCCAGTTTTAACAACAAAACTCAACCTACTTAAAAACAAGTTTCATATAGCTAACACGTGATACATAAATCGTCCGCTGTATCTATTTGCATATACCGTAACATGGGGTCAGTTGGGTCTAAACAGACATTTAAACCTCGATAAAAAATTAGTTTACATGTGGCGTTGATTTACATACATAAAAAATGTACCGGCTGTATGAATTTTAGTTTTTTAATGATTATCATATTTCAGAATTCCTAATTTTACTTCGTTACTAATCATGTGTCACATAAGGTCTTACAAAAGGCATTTTACAGCTCGTGTTCACTTGAACCCTGTTAGGGTGTATAGGAATGTACTTTACCAAAACTGGGTGTCCCTTGTTTTGTAGACAAACTTTTCATCGAATTTAATTTCAACGAAAACGTTTAGCAACTGAAAATATTCGCGTCCCTATTGCCCCTGCAGTCACCCCATTTTACGGTGTGTACATATTTCTGCCTTTTTTATTACTTTTGGTACCTATTGTTAATGAGATGATTCTTCGAAGTCACAAAATGGACCTTTCAGTCCGATGATGAATTGCCACCAAGCAGGTAGGAAATAAGGCTCTTAAAACTTGTTACGGAAAGGTAAATGCTCTTAAAACTTGTTACCGAAACACCCTACTCATTAATCTTGTTATGACAACAACACAAAACAGAAGTTTTATAGTAAAGGAAAATGTAAATTCGTGACAAAGTTTTATTACCTTTTAAGACCTATTGTAAATCACATGAAGCAATAAATGAATATGATTATGAATATAAATAACGAATGAAATTTTCTAAATCGACTTGTTTTATTTCATATAATAATAAATATTAGTGGACCACACAAATCGAACTAGCCCCAATGGTGAGCTCAATAAGTATTGTATTTAGAGCAGGCTCTCAGTGGAGTTTCAATTGCAAAAATAGCGCACCGCATTCTGACTTCTGATATATATTATAATTTATGGATCCCAGACATCCAATAAATGGGTGTTGCCAACTAGTTTTGTGGTCCAGCCTCCCCCCCCCCCCCCCCCCACTCCCAAATATTATTAGTTAATTACAAAAGATTCTGGGTTTTAATTATGGAATTTCATAAGAAAATAAGTACTTACGAGTGCCTATATCCATACTTAATTTATTATATTATAACATAATTCATATGAAATTTGGTATAGAGATAGTTTGAGTCTCGAGTAAGGTCAAAGGATAGTTTTTATTCCGAAAATCATACCGTAAGTTATCCCTTTGTTCAGCAGTTTAAGTAGTTACATACCAATTTCCACCCCCCCCCCCCCTTTCCCGCCCTTACGGGATGATCTCGGAGATAAAAACTACTCTGTCCTTCCCAAGAACTCAAGCTATCTCTATACTAAATTTCATGTAATTCGGTTCAGCGGTTTAGCCGTGAAGAGGTACCAAGCAGAGAGACAGAAAGTCAGACAGACACAGACACACTTTCGCATTTATAATATTAAGTAGGTATGGATATAGGTAAGTACTTATTTTGTAATGAAATTCCATAATTAAAACCCAAAATCTTTTGTAATTAACAAATAATATTTGGGAGTTGGGGGGGGAAGAGACTGGACCACAAAACTGGTTGGCAACATCCATTTATTGGATGTCTGGGATCCATATATAATAAATATCAGAAGTCAGATTGCGGTGCGCTAAATTTGCAAACAAAATTCCACTGAGAGCCTGTCTATTGTGTTATGGGAACTAGACGACGATTTATTTAATAGATATAAATACATGTCAAGATCTTATTTTTAACACCTGACGCAAAAAAAGGCTTGTTATAAGTTTGACGTGTCTGTCTATGTATGTGTCTGTGTGTGTATGTCTGTGGTATCGTAGCGCCCAAACGAATGAACCGATTTGAATGTGGTTTTTTTTATCCGAAAGCTGACGTGATCGAGATGGTTATTAGCTACGTTTCATCAAAATCCGTTTAGCCATTTTTGAGATAACTTTGAAATGAAAACGTCGGGGGCTTTTCAAAATTTCTAAGTTGTTAGTTATAGAAATCCATGTTGTAAGAATTTTTCTAAGAAACTGTCATATTGTCTCCCGGCAACAGGACAATATAACAACAATAATTGATTTAAAAAACAAAGTTTTAACGGACTTCAAATCAGTAGCCGAATTGCTTCAAGTTTGCCTATAAAATTTGTAGATTTCCCTCGATTTCCCCAGGATCCCATCATCAAAACTAGATTGGTGACAACGGGACCGATCTGGAAGTATATGCTTTCAAACAAAGAAAAAAAAATCAAATTGGTTCATAAATTACCGAGTTATCGCGTAACAAACACACAAAAAAAACAGACGAATTGAGACGCTCCTCCTTTTTTGAAATCGGTTAAATATAGGTAATTGGCCCTTTTAAGTAGTTTTGCACAAATTTTCTGAATGGCAGCCCGGGTTTCCCGGAAAAGCCCCCGAGGATGTAAGTAGTTGTAATCACAAAGAGGTGAGTCGACGCGGAAATCTAATTAGCAATTCAATTTGATACGATATTTACGACTTCGCGAGTGTAGAAAGTTTTCATATACCTACCTACTGTGATTTCGTAATTTAAATTCTCTAATTTAAACTTTTTGCAACACAAGTATCTTATTTAAGACGGAACGATACTTGTTTGTCGAAGTGAGTAAGTCGATTTGATTCTCATTTTAAAACGGCATTAGTACTTTTTATACACAATGGGATCCGCAAAATTTTGGTCGAAAACTATTTTATGTTGCTTTAAATTATAATAATAAATAAATAATATTAAATAAATAAGAATAAATAATTAACAATAAATAAATAATAATAAATAAATTAAAATAAATAATAAATAAATAATAATAAATCACACTACTAATCACACTAATAATTATAAATGTGAAAACATCACACTAATCAACATCACATCACACTAATCACACTAACCACAATATTATTATAAATGTGAAACAGTATCTATATGGAAATCCATGTGGTCAAAGATACATAATAAAATAACATCGACGGAAATTGTATTTATACAACTAACGTTAAAAACTTCAATACTGCGATGCAGCGCGTCACACATTTCCAAGCATATTCTAGCCGTAGTAGGTAATTCTTCCGATTTTTCTATGCGTTTAAATTCTGCTAAACCATATGAGAACGTAAAAAAAAAGTTTGATGGAGTTTAGGTATCCGTAGACAGAGTTCGAGAATGACCGATTTAAAAACACATCACTAGCGCCATCGTTTGGTATCCAGTGGCGACAAGGATTCTTCGCTAATGTATCCAGTGGCTTTGAGGACAGATTAAACAAAATTATGCGAACCGATTTTATTGAAACTTTTTAATATTGTTGTTTATACCTCAGAGTAGAACATAACGTGCCGTTTTTTTATATAATTACTTCAGAGGGTGGAATAAGGAACCAAAGATTGTAAGGGACTTAATTAAAAAAAAAATAGAAACCTGAAACTTAGTAGAAAATATTAGAAAACTAATTTCCGCGTTTTTAAAAATTCATTCCCTAAGGGGGTCAAATGGCGTTTGAGAATTTGTATAAAAAAAAACGGTCACCCATCCAAATATTGACCTCACGCGACGTTGCTTAACTTTGGTGATTGTTGCGAAGTGTTCATCGCTATTAGACTACATATAGGCAAGTAGTTTCTGAAGGTTACATTATCTTTTAATGATTTTTATAATTACAATATCAGTGTTTTTAAAATAAAAATGTACTGTTTACTAGAAGGCGACATATTTGTATAAGTCAGCTACTGATCACTAGATGGCGAGACCTGTCTCAAGACGAAATAAACGCATGTCAGAAAGCATCACGCGTGTGGACCAAGGTGGAAAAGTTCCATCTCACGACAAAAATGCGAGTCCAGCTGTTTGATGATGTAGAGTCGGGTGCGTATGCTCAAAAATGGCTCGAGATAGGTGACGGTCGATTAAAAACTGATGATGAAGGTATGATTCTATTCACCAACCAATTTTGTCATGTTGTGGATTCGGAAGACGAGCTTATTGCTCAAGTTTTTCCGAATCTGCAACAAAATATTCTGGATGAAAATTGGTTGTGTGAAAGAACCATACTGGCACCAAAAAATGAGACAGTATCAAAAATAAATAAAAAAATCTTGGAAAAAATATCAACCGAAACAACAGTGTACAACTCCATAGATACGGTAACAACATCCGACGACAGCACCAGTTACCCGGTTGAGCTCTTAAACTCTCTGGAGCTATCCGGGGTACTTTCCCAAAAACTCGAATTAAAAGTAGGCGTACCCGTAATGTTAATGCGCAACTTAGATGCACCAAAATTGTGCAATGGAACAAGATTACAGGTCACTGAATTGGGAAAATACATAGTAAAGGGCACAATCTTAACTGGTGAAGCGAAAGGAGAAGATATACTCATACCCCGTTTTCCAATTATACCTAATAACTTGCCATTTAACTTTAAACGACTACAGTTCCCTTTAAAAGTAGCGTTTTCAATGACAATTAACAAATCGCAGGGTCAAACCTTAAAAGTAGCGGGATTACATTTAGGCACGCCATGATTTTCCCACGGGCAGTTGTATGTAGCTTGCTCACGTGTGTCTAAATCTAAATACTGCATGTTTTAGCTTTAGCAGAACGAAATAAATCATACAATATAGTTTATAGAAGTATATTGGAATAAGTAGCAGCGGCGAAGCGGCCAACTTATTTTTTTAGTTTCAGTATTTTTGTAAGCTTTTCGCTTAGGTGCTTTATTGTCTGACAATATACTTACTAGGTAAGCAAAGTATTTCTTTTAGTTTTAATTATAAATAGCGTGAAAAAGAAAATTATCTCTAGAGGAATACAATAACAACAATTTGTGTAGTGAAACGAATTCTACGCGGACGAAGTCGCGGGCAAAAGTTAGTAATAAATATTTGTGGACAATCCTACACAAATCGACCTAGTCCCAAACTAAGCAAAGCTTGTACTATGGGTACTAGACGAAGATAAACATACTTATGTAGATAAATAATTACTTAAATACATAGAAAACATCCATGACTCAGGAACAAATATTCGTGTTCATCACACAAATAAATGCCCTTACAGGGATTCGAACCCAGGACCTCTTGCTTCGTAGGCAGGGTCACTACCAACTAGGCTAAAGCGGTCGTCAATAGAAATATACAAGAAAAAATTTACCGATTGCAGACTTTGTATCAAAAACGTTCTACTCGTTCTTATTTTTTAGTTTATTAAGTTTCATCATCATCATCATTTTCAGCCTGTAATCGCCCACTACTGAGCATAAGCCTCTCTTCGCGTACGCCACTTATCCCGGTCCCGTGCTAGTCTCATCCAGAAATGACCCGCGGTCTTTTTTATGTCATCAACCCATCGAGCTGGTGGACGACCAACGCTTCTTTTTCCTGCAATTGGCCACCAATCCGTTAACGTTTTGGTCCACCTACCGTCACGCTGCCTGGCAATATGTCCTGCCCAACTCCATTTGAGTTTGGTTATGACTTCGCCGACGTCACGCACCTTAGTGCGACGTCGGATCTCAATATTCCTCACTCGGTCTTGTAGCTTAATGCCGAGCATGAGCATGGAAGTTTAGTTTCTAGCAACAGAAACTAGTTTTCGACCTAGATATGGCACATCCCATGGTATATAGTATATAAATAAATAAATAAACCATTTATTTCCGGCATATAAGGCTAACTAACTTATGTATGGTAGCGAAAGTTGGGTGTGGCAAAAAAGACATCAAAGTCGAGTGAATGCAGTAGAAATGAGAGCGTTGAGAAGTATGTGTGGAGTGAAATTGAGTGATAGAGTCAGAAACAGTGTGATAAGTGATAAGTGTGGAATGAATGGAGATATAGTCACGAACATTGAGAAGGGTATGTTAACTAAGGTGGTTTGGGCATGTAGAGAGGATGAATGAAAGAAGATTAACGAAGAGAGTGTATATAAAAAGAGTGGAAGGGCAAGTTAGAAGGGGAAGACCTAGGCGAACTTTCTCCGATCAAATTGGAGAAATCTTACAGAAAGGCCAGGTCAAAAGTACCCTAAACCGACGAGCATGTATGAGAAATGTTATGAAAGTGAGTGAAGCGAAAGTGGTTTGTCAGGATCGTAGCAAATGGAGATCCGTGATCTCTGCCTACCCCTCTGGGAAAGAGGCGTGATTATATGTATGTATGTATGTATCTAAGGCGCAGTATATACAACGATTCATATTATTGCAGCATGTCGTTTTAAAATGAGAACCGTTTGCATTTAATCTGATAAGCTTATGTATAAGCTGACGAGTACTCATAGCGACGTTACACTTTTTGACACTTATAAATTTATTAGTGATTAACGGTTTTCCACCGACAGACTTGCTAAATCTGCATCTTTCATAATTTCCGTTTTCGGAAATCATAGCTCCCCCACTTTCTTGGATATGACGACATCTCCAACCGCGGATTTGTCTTTAAACTGACTACTGGGACAACAGAGAGGCACAATGGTGTAACATTATTACACCAGAATATGAATCGCTTCACTGGCAAAATATTAGATCTAGAGTTATTTACAGAACAGCAAAATGTAGATAGAGAAACTTACTTAGTCATGCCACCAGCGCGCCAGAAGACACCGTGCCCGTGGAACCAGCCCTGCATAAATTCAAAAAACCAGCCAAGTGCGAGTCGGACTCGCGCACGAAGGGTTCCGTACCGTTATCTATATATGTTTATATAATTCTGTTTTTTAGTATTTGTTGTTATAGCGGCAACAGAAATACATCATCTGTGAAAATTTCAACTGTCCTACTATCACGGTTATTGAGATACAGCCTGGTGACAGACGGATAGACAGACAGACAGACAGACGGACAGCGGAATCTTAGTAATAGGGTCCCGTTTTACTCTTTCAGTACGGAACCCTAAAAACGCAAGGAATAAATACGAACCCACTCCCCACAAAAGTCCACTTCTGAACTCTCCCTCAGACTTCATGCCACCAGCGCGCCAGAAGACACCGTGCCCGTGGAACCAAAAACACCAGATAGAAATACGAACCGAGTCCCCACACCCGTCCACCCCTGAACTCTCCCTCGAACTTCATGCCATCAGCGCGCCAGAACACGCCGTGCCCATGGAACCATCCCTGCATAAATTCACCCTCGAATCTGAAAAAAAAAGGTATTCTTAGGTATTAATTCTTTGGTTGCACGAAACCGTTGGTGCAACCTGCTCTAAATTATCATTCCTTGGCCATATCTCATTTTGGGTCTCCTCAGCATGTCATTTTATTGTCTACCTCACTTCTCATTCGTAGTGTTGTGAATAACTTTTTTTACAAGCTTTATAGTAACTTGCACTGTTCGCATGTATGTATGTAAGTAAGTTGTCCGTCAAAATTTGCAATCCATTTTTCAGTCACTTCCCGTTATCCAATTGAGCTGAAATTTTGCAAGCATAATTATGTATACAATATTATGATGACTTGGAGCAGATCTGATGCTGGAGCTGGAAGGTGGCCATAGGAACTCCGCAATAAAACGACACAACCCCATCGAGTTTGGGCTCGTTAGACTCGTTTCAATGAATAGTGCAGAATGATGGTATGCAGAAAAGTACAGTCAGCAATAAAAGCTTGTACCAAAAATGATTTTTTTAACAGAAACTTTATTTTCATTTATGCTGTTTTTTATACCATGATGGTGGTAAACAAGCATACTGCCTGGTGGTAAAAAGGCACCGTATTCTGCACTAAAGGAGTCTCAAGCGCTTTGCCAATTCTTTATTCAATTGAAAATTTGTGGTTGTCAGCTGGATTCAAATGCAGTTCCCTCACTCTCACTGGCGACCTTACTCGCCAATAGGAACACCACACCACATACCTATTTAGTTAGGTATGTAGATGTAAAGCCTACCCCTCTGCATTTTCATCTTTCACAGATTCGACCATTGTTTGGCCTTCCTCGTCTCTTAACAAATTACGTTCATAGAAAACCTAGTATTTAAAGTACTAAATACCGCAGAGGTACTGCTTCCGCCTCACAATTTTTTTAATTGAGTGAATAATAGCCGCTGTCCTTTTAGTAATATCTACCGTATGCTTGGTTGCCTCGTGGGTCTCCCTCGTTACGGCTTCCCGTTTTTTTGCTTGTGAATAAATCGGAAAATAAATATAGCATCCTTTGCGCAAAGACTTGCTATCGCAATCCAACGTGTGAACGCTGCCTGCGTGATGGGTTCCCTACCAAAGGGTCCAAATTTAGATATTAATTTATAGTTTTTGGTAGGTTATTTTTATGTTAGTTTAAGTTTTAATTTTAAATCTAGTTTTAATTGTATATTCTATTGTGTTTTTGATGTACTTAATGTATTTATTTTTATACCTTATCCTTTGATATTTTATTATTCAAAATAATCGTTTTCTCAAGGTTATTAAACATTTAAAATTAAGCAAACAATCTATTAGAAAATAAACTTATTACACATTTAAATATTGTGTATCGTGTAATTTTCATTTATAAATTTCAAAAAAAATATATATATATTGATCGAATACTTAAATAATTGTCGTCACAAAACTTCCACTGAAATAATTTTTGTTTAACAATTCACGCTAATTGGATACACGATTTTTTGAAAATGCCTTTATATTTAAGTGAAAATAATCTGAACTGACTTAACTGACAGTTGACACTGACAGCTTACTGGATACCGCACCGATCCCGCACCGGACCATGCTGAAGTGGTCTTAAGTAGACCTCGTTATCTTGTCGCACTGTCATTGCTTTTCCGTAGAGCGTGAATGATTTTTTATCGACTATCTAAATATCGATAGTTATATGTCACTGATAAATAGTAAACTGATAAGGAGTCACTAGGTACTATCGGGTATAAATAAATATATATGATATAAAAATAAGAAATAAAAGTCTCGGGTGTGTGCGAGAAATACAAGACTGTTTATCATAGTTTTTCCACAATAATTAGAATACACTGTATATAACCCTACATCGTCAATGTAACTTTACTAAGGGTCATATAGGGGTTTTGGTGATCACAAGTTTCAATCCTGTAAATCATGCTACATATATTACATGCAAAGGGCGCTCTGACCAGCCCCAGACAGTTTCTTAAAACAAATGCTTTTTAAAGGCAGCTGGTACTGGTAATTTAAAAATGGCTGCTATTATACATTTCATCTAGAAATGATAAATAGGTACTTAAAATCAGCGTTCAACAAAGGAATCTTCAAAACATTTGCAAATAAATACCACTTACGATATTGAAGTTCCCGATGTACTGGAAATGATGAGTTACCTTTCGTCGGTGCAGTTGCAAATAGGTAAATCATTTATATCGATTCACTAATGATTTTTCTTAGTTATCTACTTATTTTTCATCAAGAAGTTTTCATTGAGATTGAGCAAAGATTTAAAAGGCGAAAATTCAATCGCATTGTTGCATTATATAAGCATCGATAACAAAACGGTCGATAAAAAAATCATTCACGCACTACGGAAAAGCAAGGACAGTGCGACAAGATAACGAGGTCTAGTCTTAAGTCTTGATTCCCAAGAATCGGTAACATGGTTAGCGCATAGGTCGCCCATAATGTGTACCTACAGATAACTTGAAGCTCGTAGTAGTCGTGTTTCTATTGCTTGTTATGATAGGTAATTTTATTGTTATTTTTTACAAGCTTTCTTTTAACTTGCAATGTATTGTTACACTAATTACTTGCTGAAAATGTTTTGTATTGTTGGCAGCGCTCATTACCTTTATATTTTCATATTATCTATTAAGCTCGAACAAACGCGCATCAGGTTGGCAACACTGATGCGGTATAAAAGAAAAAAAGGAGGAGGTTTCGGATGGCGGGAAGGATGGCTGTCAAGTGTGAATGTCAGACAGAAAAAACGGATAAAATTATATACAATATGTGATTGATAAATGATAATGTGATTAAGTGCATTAAGTGCTAATAAGCGGAAGTATTACAATAAACAGAGGCAATTATTGAATGGTTTTATAGTATGTATCTCAGAGCAAGAAAAAAGATAGACAAATCATTACGAACAACCTAGTGAAGCCGGTTTTTACACACATATATACACAAACAAAATTGCACAAAACTCGCACGTGTCGCAATGCTGTCAAGATCACCTATTTCGAGTTTTGTGCAATTTAATTAGTTTATGTGTGCGTGAGTGTGTGCTAAACTTATTTGGCTTGGTTGAAAACCGGCTTCACTAGCTTATTTGTTATGCTCCGTCTATCTTTTTTTCCTTGATCTGAGGTATGTATGTATGTAACTACCTACCTAATTATCTCGGTCTCGGTTTACCTTCCACTCAATTGCTCAAAGGGTTGCTGGAAGAGATCTCTTATAGGGATCTTACGTATCATGTTTATGATTGTTTTGTGTAAAGTGCTTCTGGTGGAATATTGCAAGTCTATTTTGAAGCAGATATATTCAGCCGATTGCGATATTTGGGCAAAGGTAAAGTTTGGATGTCAATACGGGTGTAGACTTAAAATGTATTATTACCTACTTTAAAAGAAAAACGGCAAAAAAATATTTCTGATGACGAAAATCCCATTCTCCCATCTCAAAAGGTTAAGAAACTACAACCGTTTTAATGTTGCTTGCTAGAGAGAGAAAACGCTAGGGGATCGTGACATCAAGATCCTCTAGCGTCATAGTAAATGACAATCGTGTCGGAAAAGGGACAGAACATACCCCCTCTTAAAACTTTGGACACTTATAACTTTGTGATTATTTAACCTCTTGCGTTGTTTTTTCTCCATTCGACTATATTTTTGATACTTTTTCGAGAAAATGCAACATTATTGATTATTTTATTTAGTGTCTACACCCCTATAATATTCAATATTACGGTATCATCGAGCTGATCTGATGATGCAGATAGAAGGTCGCCATGGGAATTCAGTAATTAACCGACGTAACAACATCGTCTCGATGAGTAGGTAGTTAATGACGGTATAAAGAAAAGTACAGTCGGCAATAAAAGCTTGTACCAAAAATTATTATTTTGACAGAAAATTATTATTATAATCATTCATCAAATGTATTCTTTTGAAGCTTGAGAGAGACACAGCGGTATGTCGTCTTGCTCTTAATTGAAGCAGTCGCACTGGGGACGTAGCTCCACCTTAGAAAAAACCGCAGCCATGACAGCAACCACTACTTGCTGCATAGAAATGTGGTGTAGTGTTTCTGGTGGTGACCTTTTCGTCTTTAGCTATCAACACAATGAATATTCAAGTCAATAAAGGATCGGCAAAGCGCTTGTTACTCTTCAGGAGTACCAGGTCAGAGAGATACCATTCGTCATTCATTATCAGATTGCTGGTGGCATTTACAGCACGCCATCTTTTCCTAACCAATTTTATAGCCTTCTTCCTTGTGAAACCCGATCTGATCAGTTCTTTACCTCCAGCATTTTCAACTGAGCCAACTCCTTCTTTTAAAGAGCGGCCACAAATTGTGTTGCTAGTGGCACTGTCTACACTAGTTGTGGACGTGTTCTTTCATACATTTTGTCTATGGACGCCAAACCGAGCGTTTGAGTGGCCGCGTCCGTGGCACAAGCTGCGGGAGTCGCCTGTGCTGTGTCTGTGTGTGTGCGGTAAGTCATTTGAAAACAATTGTAACTTACTTGGCACCATCAGGGAAGGCCATGACTCCCAGGCCGGAGCAAAGCCCGCCGCTCAGAGCCCCGTCGTACCGCGTACCGTCGGGTAGCGCCAAGTGTCCCATGCCGTGCTTCTGGCCCTTCGAGTTCCACTCGCCCACGTACCGGGTTCCATCTTCGTATTTGTAAGCACCGGTTTTCACGACACCGGGGTCTACAACTAAGAAAATAGGCTTTATTAACTAGCTGCTCGCGCAGCTTCGATCACGTATTGCAATTAATACAGACAAACCCGCGGAATTAAATATTGCTCATGCATATTCAGAAAGTCCATTCTTTTTGATTTTACTATTCGGTTTAAGCGGTTCCAGAGGTTACCCCTGCATACAAATTTGAAAACCCTCAATCTCAGAGACTTTTCCGCTTTATAATATAGTATGTATTAATAAATAATTAAATACTTGGGGAAAATCTTAGATAAATCTTGGAGACAAAGCAAAGCTTGTACTATAAGTACTAGACGACGATATAAATACTTAGGTAATTAGATAAATATATACTTAAATACATAGAAAACATCCATGACTCAGGAACAAAATATTCGTGCTCAACACACAAATAAATGCCCTTACCGGGATTCGAACCCGGGACCTCCGGCTTCGTAGGCAGGGTCACTACCAACTAGGCTACAGAGGTATTCAATGTAGTGTATATAGATTACCTGGCTTGAAATAGAAATTAGTGTTTACTTACGGTTGCGCCAAAACGAATTCTTGACCAGTATTTATTTGGAACAGGTTATATTTTATGGTCAAGTCACAGCTCTTATGCCGCCGGTAAACATAAACATTCGTATGTAACGTCATATGTTTTTGTTTAGGCGACTTTCGAAGCAGAGCCCGTGCCGCCACAGGCATCGCCTATCCCTAAACGTGGCCTCTACTGAAACGTTAAGTCTACATTCACACTTTCGCGTCGTGAAACATTAATAACAAGGGCACCTGCTAGTTACTTACTTACTTTTTTATTGGCATCACAAAACGGAAAGCATATTCTCTGTTAAACAACGCGGAAAAATCAGAAAAAAAAAAAATGAAAAATGAAAAATTATTTATTCGTTTTCTGAAGTACCTACTAATTTAAAATAATTCAGAGGC
Source organism: Epinotia brunnichana (assembly GCA_963854355.1). Lineage (NCBI taxonomy): Eukaryota > Metazoa > Arthropoda > Insecta > Lepidoptera > Tortricidae > Epinotia > Epinotia brunnichana. The sequence goes on along the minus strand of OY977940.1, from coordinate 14,436,089 downwards.
AATCAAGCTGTGGAAGTTCACCAAAGGACAACAACAAGCTAAAGCCCTCATCGAAGGGTTCAATAGTAAGCTGTCTAAAGAGTTATTACAATTCAAAAGGCACAAAAGCTGCGCTGTGACAAGAATCCTGACAGGACATTGCAAATTGAACAAACACCTGTTTCAAATGGGTATGAAGCAGGACACAACTTGCAGGTTCTGCCAGGAGACAGAGGAGACTGCAATGCACATTCTCTGCTCCTGCGGACCACTCATGCATAAAAGAAGTACCTACCTAGGGCGGCACATAATGCACCCACAAGAAGTACAACATATCACCGCCCAAAGAATCTGGAATTTCCTGGAGGCAACGGGACTTAACGGTGAACTCAAAAACAAGGGCTGCCACAATAGATCACTTGCTGGTCGAAGCGGCATATTAAGGCCCACAAACAAAATAATAAAAATACTTACTTACTTACTCCTCTGGCGCACTGACCCGAAGTGTGTCTTGGCCTGGTTAGGTAGATCTAAATGAAATTATTCGTGCTCAGGAGTTGGTATTTAGGTACTATTTGCGATGCATGTTGGGCAGTGGAATTCTCCTAACGCTCTTTCGAAAAAATACGGTATTACACCTCTGATGCATAGATTTCAGATTCATTCACCGTCTTGGAATGCGAGATTTCCTCGTAATTGTAATGTCGACTTCATTATTACGTCGTTGCGCACGTTAGCCTACAATAATTAAATAGTCAAGTTTCGAGACGGGTGAAATCGGTTAGTCATGAAACGTCGACATTACTTGAGCATTTCTTGAAAAATTTATAGTTTAAGATATACCTACTGCAGTGTTAAGTCATCAGCAATTTATTCTATGAAATAGGGCTACTAATGTTGTTTTATTTTAGTTTTAGTAGGGGCGGCTCACTCCGTGATTTCGTCGCGTCGCTACAAGTAAATGCCCCGGCCGGTATGTTAGCGCTGTTACGGCACGTAAGCGTTCTATCGCAGCGCGATGCAGGCGATAGAAAGGGATGGCCACGTGTAGGCTCGCTCGGCGTACCTAAACAGGAGATTCGCTAACAGAGAACCTTATGTACGTAGTATTTATTCTGTGGTCTTAGTTAGTACCATGGTACTTTAAGTTTTCTTTAGCAAAACAAGCGTCTATTCGCTTAATTTGGAGAAAACACGAAAAACCACGAAACGAAGTTAACAGACACGACATAACGGGTAAGTTAGGTGGAAATGTAATAACTACTTATAACCCTAGCTATGCAACCCCGAATTATACTCGCAACTTTAAATCAATAGAACCTTTCCGAGAACGGACCGACACGTGACTGAAGTTGGAACTCAAATAAAAACTTTTTGGTGAGAATGAATGGGTTGGACCAAAAGTAAGTTTAGGAATGGAAAGGTGTTAAAGTAATTAGTTCGGAAAGCTTTCCGCACGCTTCACAGCTGCTACCGGAAATTAGTCGAGTGAAACAGAAGAAAAGTAAATACATTTTTTTTTCCTGTGTCCGCTAATAACACACGACACGAGGCGTAAAGCACGCACAAGTTTTGATTATTCAATCCCCCTGCTTTACTTTTTGAGAAAATTTATCATTTTAGGTTATTTTCTTTGGTGTCTACACCCATTCACGAACCTGCTCACAAAAGAGGCTTAGCGGTACATTTCGCTTCGCTCGCACTCGCTCGTTAAAAAAAGCCCTTATTTATTTCATTCCCTGCAATTTGTTACCCAATGTTTAAGCGGTTGTTAATTATGATTTTCCACCGATGAGACAAGGCAATTTGAATATAATTTGCATGTGATCGGCATTTAAAAAAAAAATTGTTATTATAACGCGGAAAGTATAAAATTTCCCGCTTCACCTCGCCTAGTCATCAGGGAACCTCAAAAACTGTCAGTATAATATCAAACGCCATTAATAGATTAAGATAAATGTGCTGATGCTCGACACTAGCCCATTACTTGACAACCTTAATCCATTCAGCGCCAATGACGACACACATGCGTCAGAGCGCTACATACGAAGTTTAAGTTGCTACGGACTATGGCGTAGCGCTACGAGCATAGCGTGGCCGTGAATGGGTTAACTTAAACTTTATTTTAATAAATATATACAAAAAAACTGCTCGCGCCCACATTCGCGCTACGCTCGTAGTCGATCCCGTGATTTTTCTCGCATGTAGCGGAAAGCGACTACGCCTTACACCGCTAAAGGGGTTCCTGGCCACTGCCAGTGCTAACACAATAACTACGCTCGTATAGTCGATCCCGTGGTTCTACCGCTAAGTAGCGAAAAGCGGCTACCGCGTATGCGCCCGCTGGGTACCCACAGGCAGTAAAAGTGTTAAGTTATAGTAATACGACTAGAGGTGAGCAACACGGCATCAATTACTAGAATAAGATGTCAAGCATTGGGTACCTTACTTTATCTCAAATCACATAATGAATACATTCGAAATATCCCGAATATTCACGAAATATTTTTGTTACAACAACACTGAATGATTTACCTATAACGTAAACAGTTGATCTTATTTATTTTGGACGGAAACGTAAAGTAAAAAATGTAATCCATTTAAGGCGGAAAAGTGCTGCTACACGCTATGGCGTAGCACGCGTAGCGTTGCTTGGGCTTCAATAAAGCTCTCCTTGCCTGTAGATTTTAGTTGTGGGCATCACCCCAGTCTAGCCTAATCAACAGATTAGGTAGTTTAAATTTGTAGTTAATGTCCAGAAATCAGTTAATGACGGAGAATTTTGTAGCAATCAATGTCAGTGCAGACTGGTCTGGTAGTGGTAACACTTTCACTGCCAGGAACCCGCAGCGGGCGCTACGCCGTAGTCGCTTTCACTGCCAGGAACCCGCAGCGGGCGCTACGCCGTAGTCGCTTTCACTGCCAGGAACCCGCAGCGGGCGCTACGCCGTAGTCACTTTCCGCTATTATATACGTGGAAGACCACGAGATCGACTACGAGCGTAGCGCGTAGCGATCCTTGGCAGTGAATATGTTAACGGGGTTGGTATGGACAAAACCAATCAAAATGCTTGATTGAGGATATTGTTAACGTCACTAACTAAATTAGGCATTACAAATTGTTTATATCAATTATTAACAACACTCCACCTATTAAAAAATGGGGAACGGATGAAAATATTAGAAGTGCCTGATTATTTTTTTGGTGATAGGAATAACCTTCCTTAGCACCAGAAAAAAGTTGCAAACATTTCAGCTAAGTCAATTATTTTGAATAATTTGAACAGTTTCCTCAGTGTCTTAAGACACTTTCCTTGATCCGTCTCATCAAAAAAAATCTTAAAAATGCGTGGTAAACAGGCACTGGCAATGATATTGACAGCTGCAGCAGCTTAATTTGTCATTGCATGGGTCAGATATTTAAAATATTTTTTGTAATATGAGACGAATCAAGGAAACTGTCTCATTCGCCGTCCTAAACCCAAAACGTAAGTGAGGAAACTGTTTATATTTTTCAAAAATAATTGATGCAGCTGTAAAGTACTTTTTTCTGGTGGTGGTGAAGGTTATTTATTACTATCACCAAAAAAATAGTCACATTAACGATGGCTGGTAATACTACACATGTACAAAAAAGGGCCTTTCTTATGTGTATTTCATATTTGTATGACAACTCACCTTCGACCATTTTGTGTTGCGATGAGCTGAATACTGAACTGATAGGCTTCGGTTCTGAACTAATAGGCTTAGGGATAATCTTATTACGTTACGTACGGTTCTCTTGAGGGGTTGTCATTTTTAGAATTGTTGAAGGGTTCGGTTCGTATTATTAGATATTGGTTTTCAACAGCTTTTTTTACTTTTCTGGCATTTGTGGGTGCTGGGAAAGGAACTACTAAAACGATTCACGCAATTAGACTGGTATTGGGAAAGCTCAAGATTTATTTATCTTAATACCTATCATAAAAACGAAGTTACCAAATTCACTTTTGGTCCAATTTCAAAATGGTCATTTCGAGTTGACGATTTTCCATTTGTGCCGAATAAGTAAATCAATGGAAGTTGTATGAAAGCAATGGGAAATGGGAAAAGACTTCATATGTATATTTTTTTTTATACAACGACGGTGGTCAACAAGCTTAAGGCCTGCCTGATATTAAGCAGACATCGTAGCCTAAGGACACTTGTGACTCCAGAAGAATCACAAGCGCGTTGCCGACCTTTTATTCACTTGAGGATTCACTGTGTTGGCAGATAGAGACGCATGTCTCTATCTGCCAACAGGTCCCTCACTACCAACACAGCGCATCCTAGGAGCTCTGGCGACCTTACTCACCCCCAGGAACACAACACCACATGCTTGCCAATATAGCAACACTACAAAGCAGTGGTGCTATTATGGCTGCGGTCTTCTGTAAGGTGGAGGTACTTCCCCAGTTGGACTGCTCCACATACGAGCGAGATGACATTCCGCTGTGCCCTACCTCTCTAAAAGATATGGAATCCTTTATCTACGAATAAACTTGTAAAAATGTGTAATTCGCGAATGTTCCCCCACCACGCCAGCGATGCGTGACTCGGTCGATTAGCGGCACGTAATTGGCAGTTAAAGAGCGGTGGCTCGGACGACACATCCTTATTGGCCGGCGCTAGCCGACATTGTCAGAGTTTACGTCATAGACAAGATCAGGTATGCGTAGATAGTCCAAATAACTATAAACTACTATAAAGTGGAGTTCAATAGAAATAGCGAAAATGTAAACTTAAAGTTTTTTTTTTTTTTCCAATTTTGTTCTACCGATCGGCGTACTGGGCCATTTATGGCCGAGTTTTGGTGACTTAAAGTGTTCTTTATTACTATTTAAACAATCCTACAGGTATAAAAAAAATTACTAAAAACTGAATCGACAAACAACTTCTATGCAATTATTGAATCTGCAAAATTTTACGAGAATCGGTTGAGAAATGCGACTTGAGCTATAACCACGAACTTGGAATCTCGAACTTCGTACATCGCCGTCTCTAACGCACTTATGGTTTATGGTACTTGAGCGACAGAGACGGAGATATACGAAGTCCGAGATTCGAAGTTTGCGGTAGCGCCGCTGTGGGCGTAGCATGGTTGCCATTTTACCACTTATCGCTGTGGATATGACATCTCTGTCAAATTCTGACAAGATTGCAAGAGCGAGAGTGCTGGATGTCTTATCCACAACGATAACACTCGCCGTCCTAATATTAAAGGGTTCTATGTTGCACTTTTATCAACTTGAAATTTGAACTTTGTCAGGATGATACTATTGGTCTAAATTGAAGTACCCCGACAACGTAACATAGAACCCATATATTGGGGCAGCGAATTGATAAAATGGCAACTATGCTACGCCCGCTGTAGAGGAGACCAGCCGGGCAGACGCCGGACATACGAAATATTGTTTGCCCAAGCTGAAGCAGAGAACTTCATTCACTTGGTTTGTTCGCTCGTTCAAAAATTAATGAAAAGGATACTAAGTTATTTTCACTATTATTAGGATCCTGCTTGATCTTTAGAAACACATAATTATGGGGTAGTAAATGGATTTCTTTAATTTTCTTACTTCAGTTTACGGTAGTTTATTAAGTTCTCTTTAGGCTGTGACAGGTTTAAAAATCGTTAAAAGTGCCAAATGATGTCAGGTGGACCCAAGCGGCAAAAACCCAGTAAGTACCTACCTGTAACTTTTATGACACCGAGTCTAGGTCTGGAAAGGCTGAAAGTCTCTGTCACAATTTAACACAGCGAAAATCTTTTGAATTTTTTATTATATCTCATAGCGATGTGTTCATATTAATGAAATAGACTTGGATTATTATATTACAAATGCGAGCTTTTCTAATCAAGCATAAAAATGTTATTCGTTATTGTACCTAAAGTGTACACTAATATTGATTAAGTGTAAATAAAAAATAGCTAAACGCCTGGTTGAGCGTATCAAAAAGTTTAAAATGAGCGCATTAGCTCACTAAACTGTTCGTGTATTATGTTTTTGCTGTCTAGGATCTTAATGTACACTAGATAAGTAAGATACTGTTGTACTTATTGTTATTAATAAAGACATTTTAAAAAGAAAGAAAGAAAGACTTGGATTATACAATTGGATTCCTTAACAGACAGTTGCGACTCCATTTCAACACGCAGCAAAAAAAATCGATTGTAACAAACAAAAGAAAATTGTACTTAGGTACTATAATGTGTTATATCATGTTATTAAAGTAATGTAATTAAAGCATGACATTATATTAACACATACGTTACATGACATACATGTATTATCGCTTCAGTTTTTATGTCACTATGACTTATTATTATACCTAGTAGTCGCAAAAGCAACTATAAGAAGCAGGCAGCCCGAAAATTTTAACCACACGCATCATCATATATATCAGCCGAAAGACGTCCACTGCTGGACATAGGCCTCCCCCAAAGAGTGCCACAATGGCCGGTCCTGCGCCACCCGCATCCAGCGGACTCCCGCGACCTTTACCAGGTCATCAGTCCACCTTGTGGGCCTACCCACGCCGCGCCTTCCGGTACCAAACGCATGCTGGTTCATATTTACCCATAAAAACTTTAAATAAGGGTGGGTTGCACCAAACCGTCTATAACAGTATGAGTTAGCCGTGTTCGTTAAGGCGACGTAGGCTCGTGGTCTTCTCCCCCTCTCACTGAGCATAAGCGTGAGCGAGATGGAAGTGCGTGTGCGGAAGCGTTAAATTTTTTGTGTAATAAAAAAGTAATATATATATCGATACCTGCAGACTCAAAGGGCGTAACCACCATTTTGGCAAAAATGACTTATTAATGCCACCTTACTCAGTTTTTTTTTCTCTATCGATCTATGTAAATAGTTGAAGTAGCGAAATTCGCAAAAAATGGCTTATACGACCAGAATTTTTTTCATCTTTCAACACGCTTTTTGTAAAATTTTGGTCGTAATAGTTTTAAAATTTAAGTTTTGAAATTTTTGGGTCGTATGTTACAATGAATACAAAATTTAAAGGTTAGTATAAGTAATTTTTGACCGCGGACCATCAAAAATGGCGTATACGACCATGTTATTTTGGGTATTAAATTTTTGTTGACTCATACGACCTAACACAAAAATGCTTAAATACTTAAGTACAATCTATGGGTTTTGGTTTATACGCCCCACAACAGCCTAAGGTTTTGGCTTATACGCCCCAAAACATCTCAATCAGTGGACTTAATGATTGCGTTTGTGGCGTTTAAGACGTAGAAGTTGGCATAAACAGTAAAAATCGTGGCACATAATCTTACTCACCCATCTTGAAAATTTTCTGTTAGCTGAGAAGCCAATAAATAAATTCATTATTCATAGTGGTAATAACACAACCATTCGTATCATTTCGATAAGCATTGATTGAATACCGCCAATTTTACGAGGTAAACTGTAGGTATATGTACAAGTAGGTACGCCTAATTATACCAATGTGTGAATGCTGGAAACATTGCTCGAGGTCAGAATTTTCCTAGTAGCTGACGCGTCTGGTAAATTTCGACAAATAAGGTTTGTATTACTACCTATTTGTTTAAAAAATGTTTTTCTGTAACTAAACTGCTTGTACCAGACACAAAAATAAATATTTTCCGTATGTTGCCAAACATAGAATATATGTTACTAGGAATATTCTCAGTAAACTGCTAGCAATACTGCTATATATTGCTTACATTTCGATTTTCAAATCGAGGTCAGGCCCCGTAGCATGGATGGCGTTATCACGCGATAAGTGATAGGATAAGCGCGTCGTCTCATTCTATCGAACGGTGTCAGCCAGGGACGGCAGCTCTATCCTATCACTTATTGCGTGATAAGGCCATCCATGCTACGGGGCCTGGTCTACCTCCTCTTGTGCGAACTTAACGGGCAAGGTTTCTTTGTATGTCAGTTAGTAAGTAAGACCAGGACTAAAAGCCTTATTGCCGGCGACATTATAATCTTTCCGGGAATATTGCTCGCTGGAATATTTCCGGTAGATCATATGAATACCTACTGGCAACGGCACATGATGATGAGACCCATTACTAATAAATTTATTTGAAATCGCTTTTATTTAATGTTTTTTGTTTGTTTCTTTTAGCTATGTTTTCCATACAACTAATGAAAAATATATTTTTAAACTGTCTATTTATTAATCATGGCAAGCGCATGTGGTTGAAACAAATTAATAATTGAAAAAACAACAAACGTTATAATTAATAGCTAATTACCTCTAATTTGAACCCCGTTTACGCCCCTAATTCACAATAAAACTGCTTTGGGTGTCTTTTACACCCTAAGCATTTCACAGAAACAGCATATTTTATGGTCGTATATGCCATTTGTTTTAATTTTTTGGGGCGTAAAAGCCTTCTTTTTTCTTTGATTTTGAATGTATCTTAAATGTTAATCAATAATACGATGCAATTTCAAAATTTAAAAATTTTTACGAATTATGAACATTATAAATCTAAAAACCAAAAAGTTATGATAAAAAAATATTTTTCTTTTTGGTTTTTTTGCTCTCCTGAAAAGTGGCGTTTTGGTGGTTACGCCCTTTGAGTCTGCAGGTATCGATATATAGTCCTCCTTGTCGTATCCGACGACGGCGACCCTTACAATTTCCTCTGGTGAGCACGAATATAGCTCGCAAAGCCGAATTTCGTTTTAAATGTCCGGTCACATTGTATAGCTGGTCCTGGTTATTGTAAGTATATGCATAGGATGGTCTAGGTCGAGTCTTCCGTAAATGGCGCTTTTGGTCCAGGTGTTCAAGTCGAGCTACTTCAAAAGGAACAACACCTTTTCTGACTTTATAATGCCATTCCGGTCTCATGGACGCGACCTCCTCCCAGCCCTCAGCAGGTATATCGCAGGCTTTGAGATGATGTTTTAATACGTCCTTGTAGCGCAGAAACTGCCCCCCACGATTACGCTTTCCATCCGCAAGCTCGAAGTAGAATACAGATTTTGGAAGTCTGCAGTCTGTCATGCGACTAACGCCACTCCATCTCAACTGGCTTTTCATCAGTATGGCCTCCATGCCGAGCATGTTAGATCTTCGTAAAAAGTCCATGTTGGTCACACGATCCTGCCACCGAATGCGGAGAATGCATCGTAAACAACGCATGTGGAAGGTGTCAAGCTTTCTAATATCTCCCTTGTACAAGCACCAGCACTCATCAGCATATGTGAGTATTGGGAGCACCATAGCCTTGTAGACAGAAAGCTTGGTTTGGAGTTTCAGACCTTGCGATTCCCAAACACGTTGGTTTAATTTGCCAAAGGTGGCGGCAGCTTTGGCTATGCGTAGTGGGATCTCTGAGGCAAGGCGATTTTCACTTCGAATTTGGCTGCCCAGGTACTTAAAGCTAGTCACTTCCTTCAGCACTGAACTGCCAAAAGTAATTTGAGCTGTATCAGCACTGCAAACACTGCATCTGGTGAAGGCAGAGTGGGCGCATACACACTAATGAAGTGAATGTGTTTGCCGGAGGCTACCAAAAACCGTAAAGTAATTATACGGTCATTAATTTCTGATGGTAACTCTTGCATTGATCTTGCAATACAGTTTTTAATGTCAAAACCTACTCCATTTGCCGCTTTTTCGTGTTCAGGTTTCCCGCTCCAATAAAATGTATAGCCACCGAGTTGCTCACAAAGTTCTCCCATGTCACTCAGATGGGTTTCGCTTATTGCTGCAATATCTATGTTATATCGGGACAATTCACGGGCTATAATGGCAGTTTTTATTTCTAGACACAAGTTTCGTTCGTTGTCTTTCAGTTCCATGTTGCTATAATTAGGTTTTTACATGTTTTATTTTGTGTTCTTTTTCGACCACGTGTGGTTGATGACCAAATGGCCGCGGTTTCCCACTTGGTGGAAAGGTGAGACGGACTATGTTTAGGCCACCTTTTCTAGGCCCCTCCCCGGATAAAGGAAAGCAGAGCGATTCTAAATAGGGCTGCTTTGTAACCAGACGTGCTGCCGAACCTGTCCTCCCGCCTCTGTCGAGTCCAAGGAGCGACCACTCTCGTCTGACCGCCTCCGTGCAGAGTGCCAACTAAGGCCCAGATCCATCGAATCCAGAACCCCACCGCCAACACTCCGTCGCCGCAGGGCTTTTATCTCAGAGTCCAGTTACTTTGCAAGGGTCATCTGCGCGTGATGGGATTATAGTGGATGAACAGTTGCGCTGCTGCAAACCCACTCTCTCGTTCCCTTTCACCTGGTATCAGTGGATCGAATGATCGATACGACTGATGGTGGCAAGGAATGCAGTGACTGATCACAAGAGATTTTATTTAAATCTGTCACAGTAGAATCCCTAAGTCGACTTTTACGACACCCAAGGAGCACATAGGTTGGCGCTATTCTTGACCGGCAACCACACGGCAGAAAAAAAGTAATAGCTAAGTTCCCTCACACATAATATTGCCGATTTTTAAAACCAATTTTAATATTTGTTTAGCATAATTTGTAACGATTTTTTTAAGTGTACTTTAGACATTGTTCGTGATTTTTTCTATCGAGCGAAAGTCAAGAACTCAGGATTCGTATAGCTCTTGTCCCTCGAGAAAGGCCTCAAAATTGCTAATTACATTTAGGGCAGCCGTATTATAATCCAAACAAGAGCTACGACTTTTTTTAATCCGTTTTCTGAGCTTACGTCGCCTTTAAATCGGAATGTATCGAAGTTTGACAAGTTTATAATCTTTATATCGAATGACAGCTGCGGCCGCCATATTTAACGTTGAACAGTCTGTTATCGTGAGTAGCAACCCGCTCTGAGTCTCGTAACCATTTCTTGGGCTAATATAGCTATACTAAGTTGGCCTTGGCCCAGCACTAGAATACTATACCTATAGAATAAAAAAAAAATGTAGGTCCCGCTATGCAATTGAAAAAAAGTTTCTGTCAAAAATGTCATTTTTGGTACAAGCTTTTATTGCCGACTGTACTTTTCTGCATACCATCATCAGCTACTCATTAAGACGATTCTAACGAGCCCAAACTCGATGGGGTTGTGTCGTTTTATTGCGGAGTCCCTATGGCCAACTTCCTGCTCCAGCATCAGATCAGCTCCAAATCATCATAATATTGCATTGTCATGCGATATACATATGCTTGCAAAATTTCAGCTCAATTGGATACCGGGAAGTGACTGAAAAATTGATTGCAAATTTTGACGGACAACTTACATACTTACATACGAACAGTGCAAGTTAATATAAAGTTTGTAAAAAGCGACGTCTCTTAACTTATCTAGTCTATCTAAACTAGATTTTTGTTTATTTATACTACTTGGTTTGTAGTATGTGGTGTTGAGTTCCTGATGGACAGTAAGGATCCCGTGGATGCACTATGGACTATGTTGAGCGTGTAGGACCTGCATGTTTCTCTAGCTGCCAGTACGAGAAAGTAGGTAAATACAGTCACCGGCATCAATATATGATGGATCAAAGGCCGCAAAAATATCTGACACGCTCTAACGCCTCTAGGAACTATTAAAATACCAAAATTAGTTGACACCTAAATGGCTCAATAATTAAAGTCCTTGCCCGTACAACACATTCTCAAATCAATAAAGGGGCCTTATGATTCCTCTGGAGTATCAAGCCGCGGTTTCTGCGCACTATCAGATCAGTTTGATTGTTTGTCTACTGCGTGTTGTACTAAACAAAAAGAATCTAATTTTTAATATGAAGTGGCTTTTCTGGATAATATCGTAGTCTGTGAAAAATGATGAATAGTAGCCTCGGTACCAAACGTGCACCTTTTGAATTACAACGGCAATCTACTGCTTCCCGTCAAACGTGGCTGCCACCAATCGCATGTACATAGGTAAAGTTCAAGGACATCTTCTAGATAATACAAGTTTTTGACATCTACATCGTCAGATAGGTACGAGTCAATGATGTAATATAAAAATAGGTAGATGTTGTCTATACGAAATTCCGTGTTTAAAAATGGCCACCAAATTCTGACAGCATTCGTTTCCATTGACGACGCAAAACTATGGCAAGCTGTGTGACCACAGACTACTAAGAGATACTTACGTGTTGTGTGACTTGACCAAAATTTAGTGTGCCACTTTTGGACCGCTTATGACATATCTACGTATATTTTATATGACATCATTGGGTACGAGTAATACAAATTTTTTACATCAACATCGATACTGTATCGCGACTGCATGCAAAAGATCGCCGTGTGTAACCTCTCTTATTTGTGGCAGTAACAGACTATATTATTTGTTAAAAAGCCATCGGGTTTGAAACGAGAAGATATAATTATATGACTTGCTTTGCTTAATAAAAATTAACCATACGAGCGAACGAAGTTCTATGCTTAAAAAATCGTGTGTCCGGTGTCCCGGTGTTCGGCTCTTCTCCTCTACAGAGGGCCTACCGCGAAAGGCATTCGAAGTTTCCCCTCTCTGTCATACTTACGAGTTCGTACTTAAGTGCGACAGAGAGGAAAAACTTCGAATGCCGATCGCGGTAGGCCCTCAGGCCGCATTTCTCAACCGATTCTCGTGAAATTTTGTGAACTGGTTCGTTAATTAAATATATAGGATTTTTTGTCAATTCTTTTTTTTTTTTTCCATTAGACAGGTTCTACAGCTTACAGAGCCACTAGTTAAATGTTAAATAGGTAATTTTGTCATTTATTATAAGAAGCCTACAAATAACAGAACAGTTAGAATAAACAGGTGCAAAGTTGTTACAAGTGGTATCGTTGGCATACCATTTGAATCTTAATTTTATTAGAAAACTGCAGTTCTTATCACCTGTCATTCAAAAGAGCATGTGTTATGCAAACTTTCTTCCTAATAAGTCACGACTACAGTGTTCATTCAAGGTCTAAAATAAATAATTGAAGCTGTAAAGTATCCAGATCTTTAAGGCTCATCGTCCACTTAGCGATACCTGACGCCCTGGGCCGATGGGTTTTATGTCACGGTTTACGTGACGTTTCAGTACATGGCCTCAGGTCGTACTAGTAGATTGAACGTGATCATTGTATGATCCAGTCCCCTCGCTCCCCGCTGTTGTCTCACCACTCACCCTTGGGGAGTCCTGACCTTGAGCGAATACATGTCATGCTCCCAGGGAACCCCACCCCACTTTCGATTTCGGGATTTCTAAGTGACCTTTGTGACTGTTTGTTGCCTTAATTAAAAATCATAATAGGTAGTAAATGTAGTAATAATATAAATATATATATATATATATATATATATATACACCGTGGCCGTGAATAACCCGAAAGATTTAAGCTAACGATACTAGAGCCTAATTAGAGTATATAAAGTTATGTAACATATAGTCCAAAAACTCATAATTAAGGAGATATTAATTATTTGAAACAAATCAAAAGTTAAAAAATCTCCAGTCAAACACACCCTAAAGGCTTGAGCATAACTTGACACTTTTGTCATGGAACACAAGTCACGGCATTCGCCGTTCGTCGTATGATTTCGGAGCGATTCGTGAAGTGTTATGCTCGCTCTCTGTTCTTCAACTTGAGTTTCTCAACTAAAGAGTTGTTCACAAAGAAGCGGGCAATTAATAAGATTTAATTTGTACTGAAATAGTAATTTAATTAAGACACATAATTAGACCCATGTTGATACAACATTATTTACTCGTACTGTCGTCAAAAATATGGTATGGGCACGTAATGCGGAGGGATGAAAGTCATGTGACCAAAAGAGTATTAGGTATGAATGTGGATGGATGTAAAAGACGAGGTAGGCCAAGGAAAAGGTGGATGGACTGTGTGAGAGACGATATGAAGAGAAAAGAAGTGAATGATGATATGACGGCTGACAGAGAAGTATGGAAGAAAAAGACATGCTGCGCCGACCCCAAGTAAATGGGATAAGGGCAAGGAAATGATGACTGTCGTCAAAAATACGTGGTTTAAATCTTTCGGGTTATTCACGGCCACGGTATATATATATATCAATTTATATTAAAATATAAAAGAACAACTTTACACATTATAAAAATAAAATTAAGCTAGCCTAAAAATAATACAAGTAGAAATAATAAAACTAATAATCGAATTCTAAAATGGGCCCCTGTGGACGCTCTTCTATCCCCTGTGACGTCCACCAAACGTTTTGCCAATTCACGGTAGAGTGCCTGTGCGGCTGGGCCCCACGGACCAAGAGTCTCGACACCAAAAGCAACAAAGTTGTAGTTGGTATCGAGGCCCCTATACTTACGCCTTTTGTTCGCCTCGGCAGCCTCTGCCGCCGCGCCGGCCTTATTTGTGGTACCGCTGAGATGGGAGGGAGCCAGTGTGTCTACGCAGGTCACGTCCCACAGCTCCCATCCCCGTCCCATCTTCCATGGAATTAGTGTCATCCCATCTGGTCTCTTGCCGTCGTCTCTGGCGCTTCCGACCGGCTCGATTACCGCCGGTACAATTCACGCTGGCAAAGAGACCGTCAGATGACATCGTTAAGCGCGGCGTGACGGGAGAAGCGCCCCGCACTCCTCTGGCAAGACAGTCCGTGGTGCCCCAGCTGGTCGAGGTCGTGGCCACAGTGACATTTATGAGGAGTGCATATGGGTACCCCTAGGCGGAGGCCAACTGCTAGTCGCAGTGTCTCCGGCCCCAAAAAAGTACCTGTATTTGCCGAGGGGTATGCACTGAGCCAGTGACCAGCCTCGTTAGTTCCTGCGGCAGCTAAGCAGGCGCGTTTGACTCCAAAACTATTGTTTAAAAGGTTAGAGTATGATACTTTGTAAATAACATCATCCCAGCTCCTTTGTAATTTCGGATTCCGAGGAACATTCTGCCCCAGGCAGGCAGACAACCAGGCGTTTCTAGCGTCATCCGAACCCGCGATCTCAGAGTCTGAGGGGGAAGCCCTAAGGATTTTGCCAATGAGATCGGACGAGCTGTGGACAGACGACGGGAAAGCTGGTAGTGAGACACTTGAAATTTTTCGCACCTCAATCCCGCCGTAACGGACGGGGAGGGATGCTTGACACCAGGACTGTTCGCTGAGCTTTAAATTTAGAATAAGTTTGACATTTGTTTTGACTAAGGAGTCAATTGGTGCTAGTAAATTTTGATGTTTCCAAAAGGGGCTGCAGCGAAGCCCGTATGTTAATTCAGGGATGAAAAGGCAGAATTTTAGAATAATAAAGAGGGCCGAATGAGCACTGATTTCAAGTAGACGATCGGCGCAGTTTTGGAATTTAGAAACAGTATTGTTTATGTAGTTCAGAAAAAAATCTCGGAAATAGGAGTCCCTAGGAGGCTGAGCGAATCCTTTGTAACAATTTTTATATTTGGTGTTAAATTATGGAACTGGTGTGAAATGTCCGAATAGTTCAGGACTGGACTGTTGATGTAGAGCTCACACTTGTCGTAATTTAGTTCCAAACCAATAGAGGCAAATTTTGTTTTTAGGGCTGAAAGGTCAGAGAGTACGGTAACCAAGTACCAAACGTTAAATTTTGAACTTTACTTTTGTATAATAGGATTCATAGCCAGACTAAAACTTGCCGGCCCGAGGGGATCACCCTGCTGGCATCCTACTTCTGAGGAAAGTTCGTGATTGCGGTAAGTTAATTTGGAGGGATCCGCATAACGGTAGAGGAGGTAGTTAGGTAATGTTCCGGAATATTATTTCTAATCTCTGCCAGCAGGGTGTCTAATCTCCGCCAGCAGGGTGAAATATATATATATATCCGTCACGTTCAGACAAGTATGAAAGTGTGAGTGATGGATGTCTTATCCACAACGATAAGTAGGCTGGTTAGGTTCCTCTTGAGCTGACCTACCTCCGGTGTTACTGTGACGTGGTGCTTCTGGGACAGTCTGGGCACGCGCGTCTGACTAGCGAAGTGGACGGTGACCCTTACATGAATGATGTCACTCGGAGCATGTTTACTTAGTTTTCGCAAATACGCAGACCAAAACGGAACGACTGAAAAAATATGAGATACAATACATGATATACATGTTATCTAGTCCTATTAAGTCAGAGCTAGGTTTAGACTGTAACTCAGCGGATACACTTGGCAACATTACATTTATTTTGTAGATTACTGGTCAATTTCGTACCTTTTCGCAGTTTAAAAGGTAGGTTTTAATGTTTTTAAAATTTTTTTGGATGAAAAAATTACAATTGAGTTTATTTTAACATTTTAACTCCTCTGGTCTAAATGACATGAGAAGTGGGCAGGTGTATAATTCACTCGAACACTTTTCATACAAAGGTATTTCGGTCCCATGTGCGAGGCTACGAACGATTATTTTGTTCGAATGTAGGTGTGATTTTTCAACAACATGATACAGGTATTTTTTGGCTTAAAACATCAGTTTAAATTGGCATTTAGATTATGACTTCGTAACAGAGCATAGCCTTATGGAAACTATGGAATGTAACATTTAAAACATTTTGTGTCCGACTACGGCAGAGTTGAAACGAAGAGATATTTTTATCAGTCTTTTTGTATTTACGACATTTACTCGTGTTTCACCGTAGCATTTAAGATACTGAACCGATTTTGATAAAAGATATGTCCATCGATTTAAAAATTATGCTCCGGGTGACATAGACATTTTGTACGAAAAAAAAAAGTTTTTTTCAGATAGTGTTCCGTAGTTGGATTACAGTTTTTCGAACTGTATTATATGCTTGTTTTTTATACGACGATGGACCACTATATATTATAGCGCATACGATTAAGTAGTTTATAACCCAACATCAGTTTTTCATTTCATTTCATTTATATTCCTTTATAAAACGTAGTTTTACATGTCAATTTATAGATGTTAAATAACATTATACATAATACTATCACATTAAGGTGAAAAAGTATGTCTTATATTATATTACAGCAGGTTAGGTAGGTAAGTATGTCTTAGTTTAGGTACACTGCAGCGTGTAGTCAACGAATAATTATTATTAGTACATTTATTTGTCAAGTCACTACTACACATCCTTAAAATGTCCTTAAATATTACATAACCATTGATTGGGCAGCGAGCCAGTTGAAAAATCGTTCGGTTTTCAGCCATTTTTGGCCCTCAGTACCTACAATCATGCTGGGCGGCGTCCCCCTTAGAGTGGTAAGTAAGTTTAAATACCTGGGGCATATGCTCACCGAGGATATGAAGGATGCCATGGATCTTGAGAGGGAGAGGAGGGCATTGGCGGTAAGGGGCAATATGCTTGCCCGCAGATATGCACGTTGTAACAAGCAAGTTAAGTTGACGCTTTTTAAAGCTTACTGTCAGACGTTTTACACGTGCAGTCTGTGGGTTAGTTTTACGCAGAGAGCCTTTTCCGCTATTCGGGTGCAGTATAACAACATACTCAGAATGCTAATGAGGCTGCCAAGGCATTGCAGCGCCTCGGGTATGTTCGCCGAGCCGCGCACCGACGATTTCTAAGTATGCCATCAGGCGAAAACGAGTAGCGTCGCTACTGAGACGGCTGAGAGGCAGCAGCAATAGTCTTCTGAGGGTGTTGGCGGAGCGCCTCGACTGTCCACTCTCAAGATACTGGGTTCAGGTGGCTATCGGGAGGGCCAAATAAGCCTGAACCAGTTATTTTTCACTACATAGTATAAAACAAAGTCGCTTCCCGCTGTCTGTCTGTCACCATGTATGCTTTGTATAATGTTGTATAATATGTAATTTGTCATTTAAGTAGCATTAAGTTATTATCATTAATGTCATTAACATAGTTCATAAGTCACCACTGTTACTAACATCATATGGATCGAACCAATGATCTGAAATAAAGATATTTTATTTATTTCATTATGAAATATCGAATATGTGCATCCCCCATCATCTCGGTCATTCGAACTTCTTGAATGATGTGATATATACAACGCAGCGTGATCAGTAGGTCAATCACGTAACGCATTGTACGCGCGTCTGACAGTAAAATCACAATCTAACTGTCATTTTTCCATATAAAATTGACATTTAAACCTTACAGACGCGCGTAAGAAAAGTTACGTGATCGACCCACTGATGAGTGCTCTCAAACTTTCACACATGAAGACAACGACGGTCAATCCATGTTCACGGGTAACTTACTATGTGTAAGTTAATTAAAAAAAGCGAGTCAGACTCGCACATGAAGGGTTCCGGTAAATACATTGCTTTTTACGATTTATGACGTATTAAAAAAAAACTACTTACTAGATCTCGTTCAAACCAATTTTCGTTGGAAGTTTGCATGGTTATGTACATCATATATTTTTTTCAGTTTTATCATTCTCTTATTTTAGAAGTTACAGGGGGAGACACACACATTTTACCACTTTGGAAGTGTCTCTCGCGCAAACTATTCAGTTAACAAAAAAATGATGTTAGAAACCTCAATATCATTTTTGAAGACCTATCCATTAAATTTTGAGTTTCAGTTCTAAGTATGGGGAACCTCAAAATTTATTGTTTTGTTTTCTATTTTTGTGTGAAAATCTTAATGCGGTTTACTGAATACATCTACTTACCAAGTTTCAACAGTTATAGCTCTTATAGTTTCGGAATAAAGTGGCTGTGACATACGGACGGACAGACAGACAGACAGACAGACATGACGAATCTATAAGGGTTCCGTTTTTTGCCATTTGGCTACGGAACCCTAAAAATCAGTCTCAAGTCTCTCTCTCCCTCTCTTGCTCCCTAGAATGGGCACAATTTCCTCGATCACTAATCCCGGTCTTAAAGGCAAACAACTCGAATAGTAAAGTGCTTCTACCACTAAATTGGAATTGCAAAGTGTGTACTTTGCAATTCCCTGGCTGATACTATAATTTAACAGTGAGATTCGTAACAACTTTAATTTAGGTACCTAATCTACTCAGCCCCGCTCTTCTGAAACTTGTTTTAAGAGCCCGTTCACGTGCTCACTAGCACCATCATCATCCTCCTAGCGTTATTATTCCCGGTTGTGCCCCTAAAGGAGCCCGGGGTCCGCTTTGACACCTAACGTGCTCACTAGCACCACTGGTAAATAATTGTGATTATTTAAATTTAATGATAGAATTTAAAAAAGTAGGCCGCTATACACAGTTTTTTGTATTTAAGTACCTTGTGAATACATCAAACTAGTTTTTATGTTGCTGGATTCGTCGATCTATGAACTCAAAAGAAAAACGGCCGCTTTAACTTTGGACGCAAAGACAGACAAGAAACGGTAGCCTGGTATGGTGGCCAAGGACTTTAATGAGCACACGCAGAGAGGCCCTGAGAAAGGTGCAGAGAACGGCATGCATGGCTATAACAGGGGCGTTTTGATCCACGCCTACAGCGGCGCTAGAAGTCCTACTGGACCTACCGCCACTTCACATGGTGATTAAGTCAGAGGCGCGCAAATCGCTCTACAGATTAAAAACTCTTGGACTGTGGAGCGATAGCAAGCCGAAGACTAAGCACACAAACATGGAGACTGATGGTTTCTTACACAGAATAACAATCATGGGAAGCGACAAAATGCTACCCAAGTATGTATTCCACAGGAACTACACAACAAAAGTTCCAACCAGGGCTGAGTGGGCCGAAGGTCTAGAACCACCAAAGTCTGGTATCGAAGACAGTATATGGTACACGGACGGATCAAAAATGGGATCCGGTACGGTTTATGCAAATGACTATAGTAGTAAATAGCGTAAGCATGGGTAGTTTGGCAACTGTCTTCCAGGCGGAGACATACGCCATAACTGCCTGTGTACAGGAGAATATAGACAGGCAAACCAAAGGGCAGACTATTTATATACTCAGTGACAGTCAAGCGGCCCTTAAAGCGCTTACGGCGCCAAAAGTGGACTCTAGACTAATTTATAATGGCGTCCAAGCACTAAACAGACTTGGAAGGCACAATAAGGTGCAACTAGTTTGGATACCAGGGCACAAGGGCTTCATCAGCAACAAAAGAGCAGATGAGCTTGCAAGAGGGGGCTCTACAAATCACTTTGTGGGTCCAGAACCATTTGTGGGACTCTCGCAGGGGACCATAATATCGGCCTTTAAAGCCTACGCTAAAACCAAACACCAACACGAGTGGAGGAATGAGGCTGGCTTAAGGCACTCTAAGCTCTTCATAGAAGGAGTGGACTCGGACTGGACCAGAAAACTCTGGAAATCCAGTAGTAAGCAACTCAGAATTATATTTGGGTTGTTCACAGGTCACTTCGGGGTCAAGTATCTCTTGGCCAAGATGGGACTATCGGATAGTTTAAACTGTAGAATGTGTGGCGAGGAGGACGATACTATGGAACACTTATTGTGTGAATGTCATGCCCTTGCCAGACAAAGAATGAACTACTTTGGTAACGGTTACCCGCAACCAAAGGAATTCAAGAAGCTCCCGGCGAACTGCACAAAAAATCCCACTGGGACGAAGTGCTTCCGAAAGGGCCCTCACCTAGATAAGATAAGATAACGTAAAAACTATTATGATGTATTCAAAAGATACTTAAATACAAAATACAGTGCGTAGCGGCCTACTTTTTACACGACTGCCCAACGAAAAGGAGTGTAATGTTTTTTAAATATCTATCGTCAAATTTAAATAATCTCAATTATTTACCAGTGGCGCTAATGAACGTGCACTGGAACGGGCTCTTAACCTCACCTCACCGTTCACCCAAATATACAGGATGGATTAATTATGAGTATCCGAATTGAAGTATGTCAATACTTATACAAAATTATAATATAAGTGTTTTTTTAGGGTTCCGTACTCAAATAGTAAAACTCCGTCTGTCTGTCACCAGGCTGTATCTCAAGAAACGTGATAGAAAGAGAGTTGAAATTTTCACAGATTATGTATTTTTGTTGCCGCTATAACAACAAATACTAAAAACAAAATAAAATATTTTTTTAAGGGAGGCTCCCATACAACAAACGTGATTTTTTTTGCCGTTTTTATAAATAATGGTACGGAACCCTTCGTGCGCGAGTCCAACTCGCACTTGGCCGGTTTATTTCTTTTAGTATCCCTCGGTACTCAAAAGTGAAGTACAACACATTTTGTGTCTAGTTTGTTTACATTCGACTCGGTGACCACACTAAACATTCATTATTAATACTGAAAAAATTCAAATAAAACTTTTATGTTTTTTTTTTATAAATGAAATCTATAAATGATGCCTAATGCCTTAAAACCACCTCGTATAATAAATATATGTTGACGCCGCGATTCGAAGTAATTAAGCGTAAGCAGAGGTCTAGTTTCGTTAGGCGAAACAGGTGAGGTGAGGCGAACGAACGCGTTCCGAATACCAGCCCAGGTCAAGATGCGTCGTATTGAGAGTGACGGACCTCCAATAATTATCTCTAGTTGTCAAGACAATGAATTCTCAATGTAATAATGTATCGGCGTCGCGCTCCTGACTTCTCCGCGTTTTGGCAGTAGGTTTTGCTAAACGCGTGAGTCAGCTACTCCTGTGTCCGAAGACTACGGTAACTGCTTACTATCAGACTTGTTTGCCACCACCACAGTATTATAATACCACCGTCGAATAAAAAGTATATTGGTTCGACTAAGGTGCGTTAAGAATTGGTTCCTATTTGTCGTGTAAATGAGGACTAAATGATATACTTCAATTTATACTTAAAACGCTATGAGTCTGATAGAAAAATAATAATTAATACCTACAAATATAAATTGTATGACTTTTAAGGAGAAATTATTAAGGCGCTATAGTATCATGGTCTTCTCTCCCTCTCGCTGAGCATAAGCGTGAGCGAGATGGAAGTGCGTGTTTGGAAGCGCGGATATCATGTTTTTTAATTTTAATTTTTTGTGCGTTTAAATAAACAAAAAAGTAATCACTAAGTTCCCTCAAACATGATATTGCCGATTTTTAGAACCAATGTTAATATGTTTAGCTATTGTGCATAATTTGCTACGAATGTTTTAAGTGAATTTTAATATGTTTTAGACCTATGTTCGTGATTTTTTTCTATCGAGCGAAAATTGCTTAATCGTGTTTCGAATCACTGATTTCCCTGCAGAAAAGCCTCAAGATTATTATTCGTATTTTTTGAAACCATATTATAATAAACAGACGCGTTATATTGTTTCAAAAACTATGTTCCCTTCACTTCGCTGAACCTATAGCGCCTTAATCTTTCAACGATTTTTTTTTAAATATCGGCCGTGTTAAAATGTTGTGAGTATTTTTTTTAATATCAACGACCTTGTTGTTGATCGATCGGCACCACCCGCTGCCAGTTACTAAACCCCTCTTGATCCAACCCACTTAAGCATTTTCTTTTGTATAACTGTAATTTCATTGTATTCACAGTTTTGTCCCACACACGATTACGAAGACAGTTTGTGTGCATACCGGAACAGGACATGTGATAATGTTATCAAGGAAATCAGCCCCTTGGGCTGAGGGTATAAAAAAGGGAAGTTTGTCTTGGACTAAATGCTTCTACGCGGACTAGGTCGCGGGCAAGAGATATAGTATTAATCAATAGTATTGAAACCATATTGATATAGATTTTAACAATTTTACATAGGTATTGTAAGACAAACGGAAGTAGAAGTTAATGTTAAGACAACTTCGGTACAGTTGAGTTCGAAAACATGTGCACGGAGAACTTTGATCCTTGCTACTTGGCCCGATTTGTGCGGTTGCGATCAGGGTGAGCGCCCCAGGATAATTTCGATATTATACATACCTTTTCTGCTACCTGGAGAATTGCAATTACGCACCCCCCCTGGCTAGAGAACCAGGAAGAGTATGACGGATTCCCGGGAACCCCCCGGACTACCGTCTAAAACCCCACGGTGTTCTGCGCGCTGCTTTATGGCGGGGAGCCACGGGAACGCTCACGCACACTGCCGCGACTCCGCCAGCATCTGTCCCTATGTGAGACCCATCGCAGGAGGGGTGGAAATGAATACCCTTCACCCAATATTATACGTACCTAACATAACCTATTAGACTTCTGGCCCCTATAGAGCATACGTCCCTGGCTGACACCGTTCGATAGAACGAGACAATGCTCTTATATTGTCACTTATCGCGTGATAAATGTCATCCATGCTACGGGGCCAGGACTATGAAGGGAGGTAGACACTGTTACATGCACTAAAATGGTTTATAGAAACATTTTCTTACAAAGAATCACGTGTAAGCATGTAACTAGAAAATGTTTGTAACTATAACAAAGAAACTCGCTGTGTATGCAAATAAAATGTCGCTTTAATAAGAATGAACTCGACATCACAATGAAAAATTATACAGCCAGTCATAGCTTAGTGTCAAGTAAAATTGAACATGCAAAGAGATTATTTACTCGGTCGTTATACGCGATCATGCAAAGATTAATAGGTATGTACAAGCGAGGACAGGCTAGTCAGGGACAACATTTTAATAGTAAAGACTGAGTAAATGTAGTACATTGTTTAACAAGGGGCGTATGAGTAATATTGCAAACGAGAGTCTATCAGGAGCCCGACGCCGTAAGGCGGAGGGCTTTTGATGACTCGAGTTTGCAATATTCTTACGCCCGTGTTATACACAATGTTTTTCATCACATTTGCGAGGTAATAAATAACCACAAAAGACAGAAAACCCTACGTTTTATACAAGCGCATCAATCAAATGTTGACGAAATTGACAACTTCACTTCTAGATCAGTGCGAGTGGAGGGCGGAGCTTCAATATTTCAACCAATCACAGAGCATGGAGCATATGTGGTTCTTGCAGGGCACGGCCTGCTCGATTTTTTTCCAACCAATCACAGAGCAGAACTCTTGCCGTCCAGATTTGCTTAACCAATCAGATCACCCACAAGCTCATTACATGACAATCTAGATTCACAGATTTTTGAAAAAGGTACAGTCAGCGAGAAAATCATCAATTCTGACGATTTTTTTTAAATGCCATTCGATCCCATTTCTATTAAGGATCAAAATACTTTTTGGGACCGACTAAGGTTTGACTACTAGAACGCCCAGAAATCAGAGAAAACTTTTTCCATACAGTTAGTATGGGAATCCCAAAGTGCAAGTAGTGCTTTAGTTAGACGATGCGGCGAATAAAATCAAATCAAATAGAACTTTACATTGTCACCGTTCTAATTACAAATTTAAATTCAATACCTACTGTGGGCGACAGAAAGAAATATGTAGAAAGTAGCGCCTACGGGCCATAGAGAGAGAGATTTGTGAAGGCAATAGTGCCCAGATTAAGCTCCTAAAGCAAAACGGCTCATATAAGAAGCGCGTAATTTATTTAGGACTGAAGTACTATACTCGTAGGTACAGACGTAGTTGATAGCTTAAAGTAAAGATAAAGGTACCAGGTACCTCCAGTAATTATTTCATGAAAATCGATAGAGGGAGAACCCCTGATAATCGAGGGAGAGACAGCCAAAAGTATTTGTAAAGAAACCAACCTGAGACTATATCCCGAGCTAGTCCGTCAACAAGGGACATTGGTGGCTAGAGTTACTAAAAAGGTGAAATAAAAATCTACACTAGGAGTGTATAGAGTTCTTACATAATGCCATTTTTGCTTGGCGGCAAGGGATCTAGTAGGCTGCCCTTACTGCCCCGTTTTAACTTTCCACCCTGTATTTTAACCATATATTATGCAACTTGACATTTTATTACAATTCAATATTCTATTTGACGATCATTATATAAAATTCATATACGTTAAGCAAGCTTTAATTTATATTGTTATTGTACATATATTTATTATCAAATAACAAAATCTAAATCTTTGGTTAAAAGTTCCACTATCAGCCGTCTGGCTCCATCATCAGGCCCCGTAGCATGGATGGCTTTATCACGCGATAAGTGATATAATAGAGCTTCCGTCCCTGGCTGACACCGTTCCCTAGAACGAGACGACGCGCTTATCCTGTCACTTGTCGCGTGGCACTGGTCAACTTGATGGTACCAACCAAGGTTATTGGATTTTCATGTATATTGTACGTATGATGCGGATTCTTTTTCTAGACAGAATTCACTTATCTTTATGCCTAGTAAACAACGTGATTGCCTTTCATTGTTAAGTGGTAAACAAAGCAATTAACTTTTTGAAATCGCTAATTGACACTGTCAAATTAATGTGGTACACATGTTGATGTTACACCTACGTGAAGTGTTGCCTTTTTCAACCAAAACCCGGCTTTATGTCTATGGAAAGGAGAAAAATACTCGAATTTAAACTTTCCTGAGAGATGCTCAAAGTCATACCTACTACTTAATAAACTACATGGTTAAACTCACGTAGGTATTTAATGTCACTACGGTTTGAAGGTCCCATTTTTTCAGGTTTCGCTTATATCTCGCAAACTATGCGTCCTAGCGACATGCCCCACCGCTTCCACGCAAAACTATAGGTATAATATAATATAATAGTATAATATAATATAGTATAATATACCACAAACTATAGTATTAAACTTTGGGGGAACATCTATAAGTACAATATTAAACGTGCATTCACCGCCCAAAAAAGAGCAATACGTACCATAGCAAGAATTCCGCCATGGGAAAGTTGGAGGGAACATTTTTCAAGGCTACAAATACTCACTGTGCCCAGTCTTTACATATTAGTCTTACTAACAGACGTCATCAAGCATCGTAGTCGATACGAGACAGAAAGTGAAATGAAGTTGCGTGAGTCCTCCAGAACAAAGGATCTCACTCCGATCGTAGCACCGCGACTTGCAGTCGTGGCGCATGCTGCTAGGGTGCAATCAGTAAGGTTGTTCAACAAGATGCCTACTGAGTTTAAAGTTATAAGAAACTCCACAATATTTGAAACAGGCTAAAAACACATTTATTAGAAAAATGCTGTTACGACATAAGTGATTTTTGACTATTATTTTTATATGTTACATTTTATTATTATTGTATTTTTATTATCATTCTGTAACTAATATAATCTTATACTAATTTAAATATTTGACTTTTTATTGTATTTTTTTTGTTTGACTGTTTATTGTAATTTAATTCTTTGACTACCTACTTACTGTAATTTGATTGTTTGACATTTTATTATTATCTTATACTACTTAATTTAAATATTTGACTTTTTATTGTAATTTTTTTGTTTGACTGTTTATTGTAATTTAATTCTTTGACTACCTACTTATTGTAATTTTATTGTTTGACATTTTATCATATTTTAATTCTTTATTGTAATTGAATTGTTCCACTATTTATTGTAATTTAATTGTTCGACTTATGTTTTACTAATTATTCAAACACAATGCAAATTGTTAATGAATTAAATAAATGAAATGAAAAAAAAAATGACTTAAGCTTAACCGATGTCGCACAGATTTCACGTCAGTATGGCATCTGTGAGCTGTCTGTGTCTATAAGTCAGTACCTACAGAGTCTTTACTGCGTGCATACATTTCAATGGGTGTTTCCTTATTGGAGCGGGATGGAAATATGGGCGAAATCAGTAGGTGTCGCTTTTCAGGGTGTATTTTAAATTTGAATACACCTCATTGACCTTTATTGACGACTTCTGGTAGCCTATTTGGTAGTGGTCACTACAGCTGTGGCTACTACTGCCTACGAAGCCGGAGGTCCCGGGTTCAAATCCCGGTAAGGGTATTTATTTGTGTGTTGTGCACGAATATTTGTTCCGGAGTCATGCCTGGATGTTTTCTATGTACATATTTAAGTATTGATTTATAAGTATATAGGTATTTAGTCGGCTAGCAGCCATAGTAGCTTTGCTTCATTTTGGACTACCTAGGTCGATTTGTGTAAGATTGTCCCATAATTTATTTTTTTAACATGGTGTTTTGTTGTTCATAAAAAAAAGTAACATGGGTTCCGTACTCAAAGAGTAAAACGGGACCCTATTACTAAGACTCCGCTGTCCGTCCGTCCGTCCGTCCGTCCGTCCGTCCGTCCGTCTGTCTGTCACCAGGCTGTATCTCACTGATACCTTGATAGTTCCAGCTGAAATTTTCACAGATGATGTATTTCTGTTGCCGCTATAACAACAAATACTAAAAACACATAATTAAATAGTTTTTTATAGATAATGGTACGGAACCCTTCGTGCGCGAGTCTGACTCGCATTTGGCCGGTTTTTGGTTTTTGACCCGTTTCCGCACTCAATCTTTGCCCTTTGATCATGTTGCAGAATCTCATTAAATTAAAAAGTTAATCAAGCTAGCTGTACCTACAGTGGACAATAGTATTTTTTTCTACATTTTCGTTAATAAATCAAAATTTAACCACTGTAGAAAAAAATAAAAACGGTTTTAGAAAGTGCAACTCAAGGCCTTGCATATTTTTTATTTTTTTATTTATCGACAAATATAACCTGAGTAGTACATTCTGGTATACATTTCTTTCACCAGCGGAAACCTCTGGGGTTTATATGCTGATGAACAGTTCGCTATGGTACATTAATTTACTTGACTACATTACCGTAATAATAATAATTCATAATTAGCCACTTGATCTATTTACTAGACTTTATTTTTTTAACCCTCCTCCTTAGAATAATAACGCCTAGAAACGCAGTTCACGCGCAACGGTGAGGCCACTAAAACTCGGCCATAAATGGCCCAGTACGCCGATCGGTGGAACAAAATTGGTGCGTTTGTGTGCGTATTGGCGCGTGTGAATACGAGTTGATCACAACTACATGAATCCATTTTATGCCTCACGCTTGGCGCGTCGGCCGTATGAAACTATCCTTCTATGCGTTATTATTCTAAGCCCTCCTCATATTCGTCATTTAAAAAGAAAAAAATATATAGGTACGCGTGTCTTAACCCTTTTAAAAATTGTTCCAAATTTCGAATTGATAGTTTAAGTAGTTCCTGAGATATTTAACGTTGTGACAGACGGACAGACAGACAGACGGACAGAGTCGTACCATGAGGGTTCCTTTTTTACCTTTTTGGTACGAAACCCTAAAAATACATTCAAGTGTAGCCGAATAGATTAATTATTATAATAATGTCTAACAATCAAACAGTGTCGGGTCCCATGATTCCCAAAGTACTTGTTGCGTAAAACTCGGGATTAAAAGTCTTGGTAGCCGGGAACCAAGGTATTTAAACCCGGAAAAGGGGTGCCGTTCACAAGTTTTGTAATTGAATATTTTGGGTCTTCTTACTATGGGATTGCCGTATTAGAGTCACGTAAGTTCCCATTGCATCGTGCGGCAAACCTGTGACGCAGTACTCTGGCTCGGCGGTCAAACGCGAACTTAACGCGGCAGGTCTCGACCCGCTGTCATTCGTGGTATTCGCACAATGTTCACTGCGGACACTTATTCGCCGCGTTCGTTTACCCCACATAAATCTACGTAGGTAAGTTTCAAAAAGGCCTTTGTAGAACCCGCAGAGTTAGGTTGATTGTGGTTAATGCTTGACTCATGCTATTCTGATCAACTGACTAAATTCATCATGGATTTAAAAAAAACTTGCCCCACACAACTGTCCTACCAAAGAAGGCTTATCCAGTTATAGTTTCAGTAATGTAGCTCATTGGGCCATTATTTGCCAAAACTATGGCAAGCGATCTTTAAAAAAACTGCCTGTGGCAGACTCACAGACAACGAGTGATCGCATAAGTTTTCAGTTGAACCAGTTTTGATGCGAAACACAAATAAATATTACATGGTGAAGGGTTTCAATCATTTACAAATTGGTTGTGTAACTGTTATGTAAACAATGGTATAATTTTAATTAGTAATGAAATTTTAATTGTTTAACACTAGACGTATTATAATCGATCCATAAGTCAAGGTCATCGGCAGTCTAAGCCCCCAACCGGCAACGTGGCGTGGAGTGCCGCAGTAGAATGTCATGTTACTAACTGGCCGAGGTTCGTCATGACCGGCGTCGTCAACAGTTTAAACTTTTACATAAAATATTTATTTTTAGAGGGCTAAATTTATTCTGAACAAATTAAATTAAATGGTACTACTGATAACAGGCAGTGTTTTGCTGAAACATTTCATTTCACTCATTTATAATTACGAAATGATATCACAACAACTTTGAGTACCTATTTTGAATGAGGCGATATTATTACACCGATAAGATCAAATAATTAGGCTACTGTCGCATTTAACACAATATCCTGATCTCGCCTAGACTTCCTTACATATGCCAATATTATACCGCCGCAGTAGTATTATATTGCGTGGGTCGAATGGGTTGGTATGCATGCAATACGCACGCCAAAAGGGAAGTGGCCTCAAGGTCTTCTTCTACCTAACACAACGTTATCTATTCTAAATATTTATTCTTAGGGGTAATCACGTAACGTTCCGAACGCGCGTCGGTACAATATAACTGTCAATTTTTCATATAAAAAGTGACATTTAGACCTACCCGACGTTCGTACAATGCGTAACGTGATCGACCTGCAGGTCGATGACTATCGGCAGAAGAGAAGTTAATTGAGGATACGTGTTATTTTGTATACGATAGCAAATCTAAGCATGCATGACAACTTACAATATTAGACACAACCTACCTAATATTGTTTCAAGCAAAACTGATATCGTTAGATACAAAATTGTACTTAAAACTTTTGTTTTACTACATACATGTATAATCCACCTTGTCGCCTGAAAGTACGGGTCACTTTGCGTCAAGTCCGGTAGTTCTGATTCTTTTCATCACACTTGCTCATAAACGGTGTTATTCCTTGCCTGTCAGAAGGACAATGGCCTAAATTGTACCCGCGGGAAATAATGGTCCCAAGGGAAGTAATGAGCTTGGGTGTGATCTGATTGGTTAAGCAAATCTGGACGGCAAGAATTCTGCTCTGTGATAGGTTGGAATAAAATCGAACAGGCCGTGCCCTGCAAGAACCACATGCTCCATGCTCTGTGATTGGTTGAAATATTGAAGCTCCGCCCTCCACTCGCACTGATCTAGAAGTGAAGTTGACAATTTCGTCAACATTTGATTGTTGCGCTTGTATAAAACATAGGTTTTTCTGTCTTTTGTGGTTATTTATTACCTCGCAAATGTGATGAAAAACATTGTGTATAACACGGGCGTAAGAATATTGCAAACTCGAGTCATCAAAAGCCCTCTGCCTTACGGCGTCGGGCTCCTGATAGACTCTCGTCCCTATACGCCCCTTGTTAAACAATGTACTATTGCAGACTTGTTTATGATGTTGGCCCAATGAATAATCCAAGTTTGTCAAAAGCCGTAAATACCGCGAAAACCCTGAAGGACTAGTTTTTGATAGTATCTCAGGATGTTTTAAAATATACTTAATTTGCTAAAATAAAAGACTATAATTATTGTCTCTGTAGTGTTGACCCAATAGTTTCCGAGAAAAAGCTTTTATTATAAAGTAGATAAAACAATATTGTAAAATAGTATTTTATGCAACTGTTGTATAAGAAGGGTCTTAAAAGGCGAGTGGCGTGGGTTGCGATGCGAGCCTTGGCGAGCATCGCAATAAAAGACGCCACGAGCGTTTTTAGACCAGTTATACACCGTTGCATACAATACTTTTTCTACGACAAATTTTAAATAAATAGCAGACTACAGAATAGTTAAACTTTTCAGGCAGCAAGTTTTCTATTCGTACTTTTGCTACTCACGAAATTTCTTCAGGAGTGCAGTTATTAATTACCTACTTCGACCATTTTAAAAGGAACGTACACTTTTGTCTTCACAAACACGAATAAAATCTTAATAGTTTAGGACTAATAGTTTATCATCTTTTGAACTGTATTTTGGTGGGAAATCGGAAATGTGACAGCTCTTGCTTATGGTTTGTTTTGTTTTTAATTTATTTGCACTTGCCAATTCGAACTGTTTATTTTTATAAATAATACCAAAAATTTATAGAACATGTAATTTAACACACAATAGATGATAATTAATTATTATTGTAGTAGATAATGTATAATATACAAATGTTAAATCGTAAATAAATACTTTTATTTCGAAATATTTGTTTATGAAGTTGGCACCACTGCAATATAGCGGCCGATTTAAAAAAGGTAAACAGTGCTTTTATGAAAAATGTATGCACCAAAAAAGTACGCTAAACAGTGCGTTTTTGGGCCATAGAGCATAGAGTTTTTCGACGACTTATTAGTGGTGTCATTGTATTTGAGCTACAGCCTATTTAAATGACAGATAACGGTACAGGAGTAGAAAAAACATTTTAAAGAAAGTGAGTGGTGCAATCCTCGCCAATAAACACTGTTTTTGGCGAACTTATTAGTAATAGAAAACGAAGGTTATTATTTTTAGAAAATAAATTCAATTTAAAAAAAAAAAAAAACATATTTTTCGAACTACAGGACAGTTGCACTAGGAAGAAACTGGTTAGTGTACATCTGGAGCATAGCATTCTACGGCTGCGAAACGTGGATCATGATGCAATAGGACAGAGAGAGACAAGCGGCGTTTGAAATGTGGTGTTGGAGGAGGTAAGAAAGGGTCAGTTGGACGGAAAATAAAACTGAG
Organism: Epinotia brunnichana; assembly: GCA_963854355.1. Classification (NCBI taxonomy): domain Eukaryota; kingdom Metazoa; phylum Arthropoda; class Insecta; order Lepidoptera; family Tortricidae; genus Epinotia; species Epinotia brunnichana. The sequence continues at coordinate 14,404,608 of OY977940.1, read as the reverse complement.
GTGGTTCTGGATTGAGTCAATGAAAAAAGAAATCTGATGGAAATAATTGAAAACAGGAGAGGAAAAATTATAGGACACATGTTACGCCACGACGCGAAGACTGGATGAAAACAATAATAGAAGGAAAAATAGAAGGGAAAAAAAAAAGGGGAAGGCCGAGGATATCTTACATGCAGCAAATAAAAGAGAAAATAAACGCTTCATCGTATATAGAGAAATAAAAAGTAAGGCAGAATGTAGATCAAGTTGGAAAATACTCCACCGACAAGAGCCAAGCTCTGAAATAAGAAGAAGGACACTTGCACACACTTTGCACTTCACTTCGACTACATGCATAAAAATGATAATATTATCATGTTTGAGATTTTTGTAGCTTTTTTTTAATTTTTTTGTAGTGGTGAAAGGAAAACAATTTATTCAAAAACCCTTCATATTGACCGACCCTTAATTTAAAAAGCCTAACGGCGAGCATTTTTTTACAGATGCTGTTGCTGTGGAAATAACCCCTTTTTAATATTAGCTTGCAACTATATTTTTAATTGAGTATATTTTTTTATGAAGGGGTAAGAAAAGTGTATTTCAAATATATGCGAGTCGTTCGTTTTTTAATAAAATTTGTATACCTATGAGGGTTCCAAGATTACTCCCCAGTCCTCCTTGGTTATAAAAACATTTTATATTTAGTTTTTTTTTCAGTTTTAGAGGATGATAATAATTCCAACTGACTAGTACTTAAATACGGAATAAACAACGTGCAATTAAATATTGACGTTATGTTCCATATTAGTTTATTAGTTGTGATATATCTCGTTTCGGGTGCGGCGAGACGAGACGTCCATAATTACAAAATTGGAGGTTTTATTAGACCGGCCATTAAAAAAAAGGGTTTTTTGTTACATGTTTGAGCATTGCCATACCTTTATAATAAAATACTTGTCCGACAATCCCTATTTTCCCGGATTTGCAGTAGTTTACTAGGCAGGCTTTACTCCAGCAGTTATATATTTTTTTCACCTCGAAACTTAGAATAATAACGCATAGAAGGATAGTTTCATACGGCCGACGCGCTAAGCGTGAGGCATAAAATGGATTCATGTAGTTGTGATCAACTCGTATTCACACGCGCCAATACGTACACAAACGCACCAATTTTGTTCCACCGATCGGCGTACTGGGCCATTTATGGCCGAGTTTTTGGTGGCCTCACCGTTGCGCGTGAACTGCGTTTCTAGGCGTTATTATTCTAAGCCTCGAAAGTATTCCGAATAAAATCAGGTTCACCTACAACATTTTTGGAGATTTAATAATTTCCAACGTTGTCATGTAGGTAATGTGGTACATAAAATGTGCTAATTTAAGAGATATACGCGAAAATCTGAAAAAACCAGTAAATTTTGAGGTTTTTGTGTCCCCTCCCTCCAAGTTTTAACACAGGGTCCTTGAGATCGAAAACTTAGGATAGTCTTTCTAGTGTACCCCCAAACAACCTGTTAAAGTTCCATTTAATTCGGAATGCTTTCCAGCTACCCTCACCTTTTTTCGACATTTCGACTGGATTAATTCATATAATTTATACATGTTGTACCTACTTGTGATGGATATTAGTATTGATTTAAAGTTGTGAGAATTAATGTAGGCACCTACTCGTATCCCAATATCATAATAAAATTGATGAACAGGCCCCGTAGCATGGATGATAGGATAAGCGCGTCGTCTCATTCTATCGAACGGTGTCAGCCAGGGACGGCAGCTCTATCCTATCACTTATCGCGTGATAAGGCCATCCATGCTACGGGGCCTGGCCGCAGACATTTAGTTGAAACGGCGTAAGATGAAAGTGAGCTATGGAGTCGACGAAACTTTAATTTACCGAGCGATTAAAATATCGAGTACAATAATTTCAAAAATGAAAATATCGAATTTCAAACATCTAACGTTTAAAAGGCCATGGTTTAAAACGTCGAAAGTTTGTATTAGTTATTCAATATATTGTCATTCGAAATTTTAAGTTGTTGTTGTTAATTTGAACTTTCGATATTTAAATCGTTCGGCATTTGTATTGTAGACCAATTAGACGTCGATATAATAGCATTAGATACCTATTTCGATCGTTTGATTCGTTTCGTTGTGTTGTACTTCGATGTTTTTACTGTCGATATATCCATATTTTCGATCTTCTGATACACAGACGGACAAGCCCTACTAAGTACTGTCCTTATTTTATATTATGTATTAAATATTAAAAAATATATATATATTTCAGGACAATCTTACACAAATCAACATAGGCCCACGGTAAGCTCAATAAGGCTTGTGTTGTGGGTACTAGGCGACGATATATATAATAGATAAATACATATAGATACTTATATACATATATAACATCCATAACTCAGGAACAAATATTCGTGATAAACACACAAATAAATGCCCTGCCCGGGATTCGAACCCGGGACCTCCAGCTTCGTAGGCAGAGTCACTACCAACTGGGCTACGGAGGCCGTTAATTATTATTATTACGTATTCGGTTATAGTATTAACTAAACTTTAGGCTAAGAAACTGTAACTAACTTTATCTATGATCCCAGTTGGTCGAAATAAATGTGTTGAATTGAATACGTACCCGAGTCGACATTAATATTAAAACTCAACTCTTACTTTCAGATTACAAATATAAATAAAATAAAAAATATACTTATACTTATTAATTGGATGAAATACAAGCCATACCATGTGGTTAAATCCCATATGTTTAATGTACTATTAGTATATTGCAAACTAGGTTAGGTTATTGAGATTTTACTTTAAATAATAATACCACTCAATGAGCATTCTTAGATATTATATTTATAATATAACTAGCTGTTGCCCGCGACTTCGTCCGCGAAGAACTTGTTATCGTCTTAGAAAATGATTTCTCTCAATACAAACTTTGAACCCTCTTTTAGGGGATAAATTTAAAAAAAAACGTTGATGTTCATTTTCTAGTTTCACAACAAACAGTCTAAAACCGAAGTCTCATACTATAAAAATGTCTTGAAATACACGAACTTTAAACCCCCTTTTAACACTCTTAGGGGATAAATTTAGAAAAACTCTGAAATTAGTTCTGTAGTCTTTTAACGTACAGAATAAGACCGATCTCTTACTCATACTTTAAAATTTTCTCGCTCTTCATATAAAATTTGAACCCCCTCTAGCTAAAAAAAGTGTTGCCCATACAAAACTTGCCCCTAATAATACTTTTTAACCCTCTTAGGGGTGGTATTTTCTAAAACCCTGAAAGTATTTTTTTGTATTTTAATAAGTAAACTTTCTAAAAGTTTTAAGTCTTTAGTTCAAAAAAAAGTGTTTCCCACACAAAACTGGCACCCCTTGTTAACCCCCTTAGGGGTGGAGTTTTGTAAAACGTTGAAAATGCTTTTCTACTATTCTAATAAGTAATCTGTTTGCAAAGTTTCAAGTCTCTAGCTCAAAAAAGCTTGCTCCCCTTTTTAACCTCCTTATGGGTGATTTTTTTTAAAACGGTTTATTATTAACGGTTCTTTTGTATTTAAATAAGTAATATAAAAACTTTGAACCCCTTTTTATCGCCTTTAGGGATGGGTTTTTCCAAAACGCTGAAAGGACTTTTTTGTATTTTTATATGAAAATTTTCTAATAAGTTTCAAGTGTCTATAGCTCAGAAAAAGTGTCCCCCATACAAACTTTGCACCCCTTTTCAACCCTCTTAGGGAATGTTTTTTGTCAAACACTGAATGTCGTTTTTTTCATGTTCTAATAAGTAATCTTTCTACAAAGTTTTAAGTATCCATCTCAAAAAAAGTAGTTTTTTCCCATACAAACTTTGCACCCTTTTTTACCCCCTTAGGGGTGGAATTTTACTAAACGCTGAAAGCACTTCATTTGTATTCTAATAAATAATTTGTCTACAAAGTTTTATGTCTAGCTCAAAAATAAAGTTTCCCACATACAAACTTTGCACCCCTATTTTACTTCCTTAGCGGTTAGATTTTTCAAAACGCAGATTTTTTTTAAGTTGTATTCTAATAACTTATCTTTTTACAATGTGTAACGTCTCTTTTAAAAAAATATATTGTTTCCCACATACAGACTTTGCACCCCTATTTTACCCATAAGGGTAGAATTTTTTGAAACGCTAAAAGTACTTTATTTGTATTCTAATGACTAATCTTTTCACAAAGTTTTAAGTCTCTATTTAAAAAAAATATTGTTTCCCTCATACAAACTTTGCACCCCTATTTTACCCCCTTAGGGGCGGAATTTTTCTAAACGCTTAAACGGTTTTATTTAAATTTTAATACCTAATCTTTCTACAAAGTTTTAAGTTTCTAGCTCAAAAAAAAAGTTTCCTACATACAAACTTTGCACCCCTATTTTACCCCCTTAGAGGTAATATTTTCTAAAACCGCTTTTTTGTATTCTAATGACTTATCTTTTTACATAGTTTTAAGTCTCTATATAAAAAAAAATGTTTACCCCATACAAAATTTGCAACCCTATTTTACCACCTTAGGGGTGAAATTTTTCAAAACGCTGAAATTTTTTATTTGTTTTCTAATAACTAATCTTTCTACAGAGTTTTAAGTCTCTAGCTCAAAAAAAAAGGTTCTCCTATACAAATTTTGCACCCCTAATTTACCCCCCCAGGGGTGGAATTTTCAAAAATTCCTTCTTATCCCTAGCCCACGTTATAAAAGCAACCTACTGTGCAAACATCAACTCTCTATGATAAGTAGTTTCGGCTGTGCGTTGATGAGTGAGTGAGTTAAGTCAGTCAGGACATAGGCATTATATATATAGATTACATTTTTGAATTAATTAAATGAACGAATATATTATGAGTAGGTAAGATTTCAATGTTAATGTTGACACTTGACTCCATAGATCGCTTTCATTTGTGACGGTCCTGCGAAATATCCGCTGCCTATTGATGACTTTTGTATTGCGGACATTAATAACAATTTTATAAATATTACTCCTCCTTATTAAAGAATTACGAGTTTTTGGCGCTTGCACTGGAAACATTGAGTCCCTGGTCGTCACATATGAAATCTTTCACGAAGGCCGTTGTCTTCGCAGCTGGTCCAAACAACTGGAGATCCCAGAGCTAGCGCTTATTCCTTCCAACGAATTTCCATAGCAATTCAAAGAGGTAATGCCGCCAGCGCGGCGTAATGGGATCCATGCTGCAGTCCGACATGCTACACGCGGTATTTTTATAGTTTCTTTTTTTTATTATTATTATTACCTATTTTAATTTTTTTGTTCTTAATGTTTAATCCTGTAATTATGTGCAATAAAATGAAATATTATTATTAATTTATTATATAATACTACAAGTAGCTATATGCTGTCAACAACTGATTTACATTATTAACTTTGCAAGTTTCTGTTTGGCCTATAGCCTAAGAAAAAAACGTTTTTTTTGGAAATAATTCCATATCAGTCTAGTTTTTTGTACACAGCTCTTATATGTTATTTTAAAAGCTTATGTTATTGAAATCAGTATATATATGGCTGGGATGATGAAAATAATTATGTTTGAATATCCTAGTTATAAGACTCACGACCTGCATCCAAAAATATAAACATTAGAAAATAACAGCATTTTGATCAATTAATATTTACGACCTTGAGATAATATTGACTTTCATCTGGCCTATGGAAAAGTTTGTTTCATTAACGAGACTTAAAACTTTGTAGACAAATTATTTATTAGAATACAAATAAAGTGCTTTCAGCGTTTTGTAAAATTCCACCCCTAAGGGGGTAAAATAGGGTGCAAAGTTTGTATGGGAAAAACTACTTTTTTTGAGATGGATACTTAAAACTTTGTAGAAAGATTACTTATTAGAACATGAAAAAAACGACATTCAGCGTTTGACAAAAATCATTCCCTAAGGGGGTTGAAAAGGGGTGCAAGGTTTGTATAGGGAACACTTTTTCTGAGCTAGACACTTGAAACTTTGTAGAAAGATTACATATAAAATGCAAAAAAACCGGCCAAGTGCGAGTCGGACTCGCGCACGAAGGGTTCCGTATCATTATCAATAAAAATATTTATTTTATTTTGTTTTTAGTATTTGTTATTATAGCGGCAATTGTCTCACTGATACCGTTATCAGTGAGATACAGCCTGGTGACAGAAAGACGGATGGACGGACGGACGGACGGACGGACAGCGGAGTCTTAGTAATAGGGTCCCGTTTTAATCTTTGAGTACAGAACCCTAAAAAAGTACTTTCAGCGTTTTGAAAAAAAAACATCCCTAAAAAGGGGGATAAAAAGGGGTGCAAAGTTTTTATGAGGGAAAGTTTATGTTTTTGAGTTAGATAATTGAATCTTTGTAAAAAGATTACTTATTAAAATACAAAAAAAGAACAAAGCATTTCAGAAAATTCCACCCCTAAGAAGGGAAGCAAGCTTTGCATGGGCAACACTTTTTTTGAGTTAGAGACTTAAAACTTTGCAAAAAGATTACTTATTAGAATACTAAAACAGAACTTTCAGCGTTTTAGAAAACTCCACCCCTAAGGGGGTTAACAAGGGGAGCCAGTGTAGTGTGGGAAACACTTTTTTTGAACAAGACTTAAAACTATTAGAAAGATTACTTATTTCAATACAAAAAAAGTACTTTCATTCCATTCCGAAACATAATACAACGTTTGCAAAGCGCTTTATAAAGGTTCTTGGACCAGCTATCTACGAGTATAATAAAATTATTAAAAACATAAGTTTACGTTCACTTGCATCATACGCTTGTAAGTCAATGATAGAAGCACACTTAAAACAGCTGAACTACGAAAGCACTGAGCTGTTAATAAAATAAGTAAATGACGAACACAGACCGACACACACACATACACACACACACACACACCCAGAAGCACACATGAATATTCACACACGAACATGCATAACGTGTAGGTACTCAGAATTAGTCATACTTAGCCATAGATATACTAAATATAAGATACAATAAGATAAGATATCATTTATAGTCAAAACTGCGTACATAACATGTCATAAAGTAATAAGTCTCAACAGTCTGCCCATTTCGGAAGTAAAATAGTAATAAATAATACTTAAACTTAAAATATAGAATTTGCATCACAAGAAATAGTCATTCAAATCATAAAACATTTGCTAATTAACCAGTCCTTCAGTTTTGTCTTGAATTTAAAGCCATCTAACAACCTAATATTTTCCGGCATCTTATTGTATAACTTTTTGTATATAAGTTGCATAAATAACAATAAATCCATCCACTGACTCTTCTGGTCACTTTGCATATACTATGTGTTTACAACCTCGTTCGACTAGCGCGGCATTGCCGCTATGATTTTGTCAACTCACCCGCATTCCTTACTTATTGTTAGTGTCCATAAATTTGTCAAATAAATCATGTTTAGTATGTAGTTAGTAGTTAGTTATTTAAAATAAACAACATTTAAACAGCGATGATGGCGAATCCTGTTCCACCGTGATACATTATAATTACTAGTACGGGGAACAGAGGAAGCTTACTCGTAGTATTAAAAATGTATTTACATACGTAATTGATTACCTACACTATCAGCAGTCAATACTTGCGTATGCTTACCTTATAAAAGTTTTTATAGTGTATAATAAAGTTATTTTTATTTTATTTCAGAGTTTTAGAAAATTCCACCCCTAAGGGGTTAAAAAGGGGGCAAGCTTTGTATGGGCAACACTTTTTTTGAGCTAGTGACTTAAAAGTTATTAGTAAGGTTACTTACTACAATACGAAAAAGCTTCTTTTGTGAGCGATTAGAAAAATTCAACCCCTAAGGGTGTTTAAAAGGGGGTTAATTTTTTTAATGGAGAGCAAGAAAATTTTAAAGTGACAGTAAGAGATTTGTAACTTAAGTCTGCCTGTACGTTAAAAGACTACAAAACTAATTTCAGAGTTTTTCCAAATTCGTCCCCTAAGAGTGTTAAAAGGGGGTTCAAAGTTTGTGTATTTCAAGACATTTTTAAAGGATGAGATTTTTAACTTTGGTTTTAGAATGTTTGTTCACAAACTAGAAAATGAACATCAACGTTATTTTTAGTTTATCCCTAAAAGAGAGTTCAAAGTTTGTATTGAGAGAAATCATTTTCTAAGACGATAAAAAGGTCTACGCGGACGAAGTCGCGGGCAACAGCTAGTAAATAATACGCCTGTGTTATTTTGTTAAGGCATTTATAAAATATTATATTTAGCTTGAACATCAAGTTATCATGATTGTGAAATTTATAAACCGTAATTTTAATCGATACGGAGATCTTTTTCAGTAGGTATTCATATACATATTGAAAGAGATTTCATTTGACATTTTCTGTGTTTGCGATAACCGTTGCCCCGACAACCGATCGATCAGTGATGAAAATTGTGTTTCATGTAGTTAATTGTTTGCACATTACTTATACTCGTATTTAAGTCCCCTTTCTCCTTTTTTTCTCCAGAGTAATTATTGAAATGAATAATTGGGTTTCGTAAAACATGCCCCTTGTAGGTTTTATGTTCCGGGAAGGGAATTGTTGAATATTATGCACTTCCAGTAATTTATTAGTAAAAAGAGGAAATGGCAAGACTATGAAAAGCGTTTCATTAAATTCATATATAGAAATTATATTATTTAAGTAGAAATTATAGTTTTTTTTTATCAAAAATAAATATTTAAAAACACTACCTATTTTTAAAACCGTACCTTTTGTTGTGTAATTTAGTTAAATACAGTCATAATTTTTTATATTCGTGATTCCAAAAGGTTGGCCACTTCTTTCAAGGCGGGCGGTGGGTGTACCAACACGCAAGGTTTGCAACGGGGTTCAGTTAAAAACATCGTGCCGCCCCATGCGCGCCTAGTACTTTAAATTAAACAAAAAATACATCACACTTTTTATCGTCGTGACTGAAAAATGTGAAATCGTGCACTTGAGTACTGTCGTTTTTATCGCAAATTTTCATATGTTTTATTACATTTCGGTGTCGAATATATTTATAAACAAAGTCAGTATAACACGTCTCAGAGCTCGTAATGATTTTTCTTGAGTTATTTGTAGGTGCTTTAGTTTGAGTGACTTATTAGAGTGCCAGTGAAGTGCTCCTGAGGATTGTTGTGCTTTTGATGATGATACTGTGCTGGTGAGAATTGGATTAGATTATATTGTATAATCTAAAATCTTAATAGAAACATAAGACCTTTTTTGATCATTAGATGTTTTACCAACAAATTGAACAATGGTAAAATACATTGTTCTATAGAGTTCCGGGATTTAATCATAAAAATGCAATTTGCTGACTAAATACGATAGGTAAATATACAATATGTTTTGCCACGTTTATGTATGCCACAAAATTCGTTATTATAAAATAATCTGTTTCATTTGAATTCCGATAATGTACCGTTAACTTTGTTAACGTTAGGGACGTTCTTCAGGTTCAACAAAGTTAATTTATGTAAGGCACGGTGCCCCTCACTTTATTTTAAAGATATACAGTAATTAATTTTAAACTAATGTGAAACCTAGATAAGAGCAATATTGTAACGACCACGAAAAAATCCATGGTGTAAACATTTTACAATAGAAATCAATGTTATTTAAAAATAACAAATCGCAATAATTACGATATCAATTATACAATGGTGCTCAAGAGAATAACTAATTAACAAGTGCATAATTCAATAATAAAAGCAAATAATACACTAAGTTGTAGCGACAAAACAATATATAGTAATTGCAAATAATCAATAATAATCAGCACTGTTATTTAAAGTATTGATTATGTAGAAAGCAGCTTAAGACGTGTTAGAAAAATAGTCTGGCAGTAGGTATGTCCGCTTAATTTCAGAATTGTTTTCATACTTAGTCTTGGCTGTTTTCATTTTGCATAACCCTTTATAAGGCAGAGGGAGTATTTTTCCCACCATATAATTTGACGTTTTTTTCTGAAACGAATCCACGATCGGTTTTTATTTATGGCAATATTATTTGTGGAAACCCCCTTAACAATATTCATTATGGACTTATGAACGGTCGACATCACTTTTTTAGTCTATGACAGCTGTCAGTTTGGGAATCAGTGAATTTCGGCACCTGTTGACAAATCTTTGTTAATCTCAAATTTACGGGACGGGAAAAATGTAAGTTGGTATTATTCTTATAATGTAAGATACAAGGTACTTCGAGGCAGTCATATTTTTAATTTAGCATTTGAACAATTTTTTTATAAGATTTTTTTGTGGTGGTAAATATATTCCCTCTGCCTGTGTGGAGCATTTTGGATGGTGGTAAAAATATTCCCTCTGCCTGTGGAGTGAGCATGATGTGCATGTTTTTTTTTGCGTGTTACAGATTATGTTGAAAATGAGTTGGAGTAGACGAATACTCAACGATTTAGGGAGTATAAATGGATTAGAAGAGATTTTTGGCCTCTTAGGTAATCATTAGTATTTGTTTAATTGATAAAAAAATGTTAGGCTGTTTATAACTATAAACGTTAATTTGCGATGTGTCATTATTTATCTATTTATGTGGTAAATTTAAGTAAACTGTAAGTAAGATAGTTTTACTTAGGATAGGCTTTGTCTTCAAGAACAATGAGGTTTTAAAAAACAAAACTCTTCATCAATTTTTTTCGTGTTAGGTAGGTAAATACAACCTGGTATTTTTAATATTAACTCAAATTATAACCAGATGTAGGTAATAGGGCTACATACCGAAATTGCAAAAAAAAATTAAGTTAAGTAACTAACAAAGTACCTACCTATAACTAATTTTTGAAAATTTATCGAGCAGAAATGTATTGCGTATACACTCCTTTGACACAATGGAAGAAGCGGGTCACTTGTGACAGTTGTGACGTCACGTCAGTAAGACAAAGTAGTGATACATTGCGTGCTGAATTATTTTATAAGGAAAAAAAATGTGGTGGGTCAAGAAAATTTTCTTGCAAAATCGGTACATATCCCTAACACCTACGTCTGGTTACAATTTGAGGTAATATTAAAAATACACGCTGTATAATGCAATGTCAGTTAGAACGGAAAGGAGATATTTGAGGTATTTAAGTATAGAATACGAGCAAAGAATAGCATAGAATAGGGATGATGATTGATGACTAAGATTTTTTTACGATGCTATTCGAACCAGTTTTTGGAGAGGAATAAATGTTTGTATTGGAGCAACTACAATTAAAGAACATAAATAGTATAAATACCCAAAAAAATTGAACAAAGATTGACCTCGCTGGCGGCAGGCGAAACGCTTCATACTAATTGTCACACGGGTATGACGTCACAAGTGCTATTGTACAAATCGTTGTATGGAAAAAGTTAAGGTACATAGTTGGCATACAATTTTGTTTCTATATAAGCGTAACAAATTAGGTCTTTTAATGCTTTTAATTATAATTGATTACAATAATTTGATGGTTAACTATCCATTAAGCAACACTACGTTATCAATTTCACGCTCTAGCCTCTTCCCCTCTGCATCTAGTACTAAAGCTATTAAATGACATACTGGACAGTGACAGCCAACTGGACATATGTTTAAGCCCAATACCAAATTTATTGGTGGCTGCCTATTAATATTTAGAAAAAGTTGTCACTCCTAGCTCCATAACGGCATAATCTGTATTATTGGACCTATTTATATTATATAATTTTAGTTTTATAAGTTTTATTGACCTTCGGTATTTCTTAGTAAGAATCTCAAGCTAATTCCACAAAAAAAAACTACTTTTTAACAATAATTATTATTCTTGTGTTATTGTATACTCTAAACTCGCATGATAAATATTATTTAATTTACCAATTAGCATATAAGGTATAACTGTTAGTGCTGATATTAATGGTAATAATAAATAAATAAATAATAATAATAAAAGATTTAACACGAGGCATCATGCCTATTATGAAAAAAGCTTACTGATTCTTCAAACTCCTAGAGACTTAGAACATTAGAAAGTCGACTACATACAGTTTTCGTAACATCACGGCTGTGATCAAAACCAATTCATAATGGCGACACTGGACTATGCCAATGCCAAAGCGAGCATGCTTCCCGGAAACAATTGAGCGCAACTGGACAATTGCGTGCCGCCTGGACGCAAGCGCGCGCAATTCATTCGCGACGTAAAATACCGGCGGCGTATGCGCAGTCCGTCTTAACTGTGTATAATTGTATATATGGAGAAATTGTACATTTCGTAGCAATTTCGGGATTTGCGCATGACCGGTCATTTTGACACTCTTTGAGGCCCATGTCTCGCAGTGAACGTCTTTCAGTTGATATGATGATAATGGTTGTGTTGTGGTTGGGATTGGTATAGACAATATTAATCAAAATTATTAATTAAGGTTATTAACGTTGTTAATAATTACCATTGACTAAGTATTTATGTTTATACCAATTTCGTTAACAACACTACGCTGCTACAAAATATACTATGTCTTCCCATATGTGCATATTTATTATGAGTTCTGATTGTTCACTGAGATGAGGTTAAGGGGGTTCGATTGCCATACAAAGCGTTATTTGACATTCGCAGGCTAACGGCGTGATATTTAAGAAACTTATGTAACAAACTTTCTTCAATTGGCTTCCCATTTGCGCCAAATTCCCCCTTTCCTAGAATAAACTTGTATAAACTAGATTATTTTGAGAAAAATAGTTTTCCCAAAATATCACGTGACAAACCAATTTCTCAAATTAATCTAGTTTATACAAGTTTATTCTAGGAAAAGGGGAATTTGGCGCAAATGGGAAGCCAATTGAAGAAAGTTTGTTACATAAGTTTCTTAAAATATCACGCCGTTAGCCTGCGAATGTCAAATAACGTTTTGTATGGCAATCGAACCACCTTAAAATACAAAAAAAATTGTTTGATATATATATATAATATGGGTTTAAGTCAATTAATATGAAAATAAGCCGCCCACAAACATTATAAATTTTTCGTAGAATACTGATAAAAACATTGATTTTTGGAGACTGTAAAGGTCAAATGACGTCATCCTTGCTATAAAAAGGGCCAACAATACATTTATTTGCTTCGCGGAGGTAATAATAGTGTAGACAGTTACCTCAGTCGGTTGCGGGTCCAATATTATAAACGAATGTATTCTAAGATAAACTAGAAGAGAGAAGGGGTATTATTACATACAAGCCTCTTCTCAATAAAGGGATGTAACCTATATTAGTCGAAAACAAATAGATATATTATGTATATATATATCCCAGTTTATTCTTACGGATGATCCCTAAAACCAGTCATTCGATTACAAACATGAGTTAAACAATAGTTGAGAATTTATTAAGTTAACCTACATAACACGACATGTTATATAACAAATACGCTAGGTATTTCATTATACGCGTGAAAAGAGGCAAAGCTTGTGAGTATTATGTAAAATTGTCATCTAACTAAAAAAATCTTTCCCTGAAATATATGTATGTACAATGAACTTAAATACTTTCTTAATTATACCTCGCGGTCAATGAATACGGGTCACCCTAAATTAAATAACTGCAATAGGTTTTTTTTTTATATTTAACACTAGTTATTAACTTAGTATAGTATTCTTTTTAATACCCAACTGTATTAGCAATTTCCGGGATCCTATTATAAAAATATCGACGTCCAAAAATGACTATTTTTGCAAAATCTCGCTCCGTTAACGTTGTTTTTTTTCATGGGTTTTTACGAGTCCGATTTAAACCTGGTAACTTTCTTTTGTTACTGTTATTTTTTTCAATTTACATGTATAATTTATTAAAGATCTTAACAGGATTAAAAAAACTGTACAACCCTGCACTATTTTAGGAAATATGACAGTATTTTACCGACCCGTATTCATTGACCGCGAGTGTATATTATTTAGTTAATATGAATAATTTATTTAATCGTATGGCAAAACATAATTTGAGAGTAATCAGAGTAGCTTTGAGGTTGTTAAGCCAGGCAGCTATGTCAGGTGTCAGATTGTGCAGATCTTCAGCAGGTCCAGGGTAGGAGTGAAGAGGACAGCGGACAGCGAACAGGAACTTTTAAAGAATACCTAAACCCAGGAGACCCTAATACTGGGGCTGACCTTCTGGCCTCCTTGGATAACTGCCGCAGGGCGAAGTTGCAGGCTACCGTTGAAGAAATGGATTTCAAGCGATCTAGCAGAAAGGCTTGGAAAACACTCAACGGCTTCTCTCGGAATCATGCATGTAACTGTCCGAAAGTTAACCCAGACGCCATAGCCACCCGATTGGTAAAACTTAAAAGAGAGACAAAACCTCACTAAAACAACCAAAAAAGACCTTACAACGCTCAAACAGAACTCATCAAAAAACCAAGAGCTAGCTGGTGCATTCCGGATATATGAGATCACCAAAGCCATAAAGTAGCTCAACAATAATAAAGCCGCTGGCCCGGACAACATCTTTAACGAGTTTTTCAAGCACATGGACCCAGGCGCAGTTGGCTGGCTCACGGCAATGTTTTCGGATATTCTGGCACACAATAACCTGCGAAAGGAGTTCAAGTTGGCAAAAGTAGTCGCCGTGCTCAAACCGGGTAAGCCCGAAACCTTCCCGAAAATTACCGACCCATTGCACTCCTCAGCTGCACATATAAGCTGCTTGAACGCCTCCTCCTTGGATGAATAGAACCACTTAAAGAAGCCGTAATCCCAGCGGAGCAAGCCGGTTTCAGAAGAGGCAGGAACTGCGTTGACCAGGTTCTGGCTCTTACGAACCATATAGAAGCTGGATTCCAGAAACGCCTCAAATCTAGCGCAGTATTTATTTATCGACCTAACCGCTGCCTATGATACAGTCTGGAGACATGGCTTGATCCACAAGTTGCTTTCGGTAATACCAAGCAGGAAAGTAGTTGACCATATCTCTAATATGCTTTCTGAAAGGGTGTTTGAGGTTTTCTTGGGCAGCAAAAAGAGCAGAAAACGGAAACTTAACAACGGCCTCCCACAAGGCTCAGTCGTAGTCCTATACGTTTTAACTTCTATATCTCCGACTTCCCACACAACAGAGTCCACCAAGTTCATATATGCAGTTGACATTGAACTCATAACGCAGAGCAAAGATTTTAAATCTGGTGCCCAGCCACTGACAGCAGATTTAAGAGCCCTGTTAGCGTATCTCAGCGCGTGGAGAGATATATATGAAGTTCGAGCAAGACTGAAATATGAATAATGATCGCGTAGAAATAGGTACATAAAAATTAGTTAAAAGTAACTATGTCCGCCTTGAAAGTCCGTTCTATATGTTTGTACCTAGTTCTATACCTAGTAGATATTAGGAAAGACCTAAAGGCTTTCGCACAGTTGCAACTTGTATACTGATATTATATGTATTACACGCATAAGTAAACAATGAATCATAAATTAATATTGTTAGGAAGTCCCTAGGACAATATTATTCCTGCCACTGATGCCCTAGCACGATGGTTAAATCGTCACGTTTTACTGCGAAAATGTACTGAGACGTCACGTAAAACATAAAGATGCAAGGGCTGGAAGTAATAAAGGAAGGAAAACATTCTAACTTTCAAAACAAAGGAAAACAATTTTAATTAGACTTTATTTACTTTTCCGTGAATTTAGCAAGAGTGTTAAATTTACAACAACGGGAATACTAAGGCAGGGTCATATTTATTTTGTTAAGTAAGATAAGGATCTAGTCATGCAACTCTCGTGTCTAATCAACTTCAACGTTATTTACATTTTCGTCTTATTACAAACAAATAAGGTACAGAAGGATATTGGTATATATTTTTGACGTCGAATGTACATACGTATACGTAAAAAATACATATTACTAAGCGCAGAACGCAGGAGGCGTTTAGGCGCCCGTCACGCTTAACGAAACTAGACGTTCCACTGCTGATTACGCTTAGCGACTATTACTGCGAATCGCGGCATCAAGATATATTAGTGGGTGACGGGTGAGGTCATAGATAAACTCCTATAGATAGAGCCTATGAACGATTTTGTTCGAATCTAAGGTCACCACAGTTAGAGGTAGGTGCGGGTTGCGGGGCTGTCGGTAACGGCGCTGCGATTGGCTGTTTCGAAAAGCGCGCGCTTTGATACAGCATGGCGTCAGAAGCGTAGTGATGGGACGCGTTGGTCGTTTACGGTTTTTAGCGGTGCCGCGATTAATTGTTAGTAAACTATTTTAGATGGCGTAACGCAGGTACCTGTTAACATGGTTTCCTACGTCCCGTTCATATTTACATACTTACTAGGAAAGGAAGAATGCTATGCTTATTCGAGATTAAGAGCCCGTTCACGTGCTCACTAGCGCCACTGGTAAATAATTGAGATTATTTAAATTTAACGACATATATTTTCAAAAGTAGGCCGCTACAAAGGTACTAAAAAGGTGAAAATTTGGGTTGGATATTTTTGCTTTGAGAGCTACTAACTTTTGTATAGTGACAATAAATATCATATAATAAATACTATAACAAAACGCAACTAGTGCAAATTCAAAAAATATACACTTTTAATTCAAAAAGATAGTGAATTGAAATATTAAATGACCGCAGCGCGGGTAGCTGGACTCGCGCTAAGCGGCGTTAATCTTACAAAATTGTCGAGTACGAGTATCTGCTTATAATATCCTTACTTTGTTACATTTTATAATGCCAAATAGAATACTTTTTAAATATTTTTATAAAACAAACTTACGAGTGTTGGGTTTTATGTTTAATATTGAATATTCATAACGTTTATTAATAGAACGCGCCGATGAAATTAAAATGTGGGTACTTTATATTGTCGCTGGTAGGTCAGGATTGAAACGCCACATCCACTTGTATAATTATATTTCTCAATTTTTTTCCAATCAGTTATCATATTTCATAATTATCGCATTTAACTTAAACAGTTTGGTATCTACGGTAATTCTCTACGGGTCGACACTGTTCAACGGCTCTCGATCGAATGCGCTAGTCCTCGCTTGTGAGTCTGACCAGCTGTTTTCCCCTTCCAATTGATCCGTTAAACAAGTCACGCCACTACGCGTGACTTATCAAAAGGATCAATTGACCATCTTTTAATCTATAAGACATCATAAGTGTTTAATTACATGCGTCAAATTGCCCTGTTAAATCAGTATTTAATATAGATTCGTATAATTACCTTACAGCTCGGCCATCCTACACATAGCGAGTCCCTTCGCTATGGTTGAAAAAATTAATATGATCTTATAACTTTAGAACTATATAACAAAGAGTTCGTAATACTAGTTAATATATTTATTTTATTTTACTCTAAAGTCTTGTTACTTACTGACATTGTTTCAATTATTTGCTGCAAATGCATTTTTTTTTATAAGTAACAAAACTTATTTTTTTTGTATGCACATAAATCGTCTTGAACATATATTTACATTTTATTAATCTGTGTTCCTACATCATATTTACAGCCCTTATAATTTTCCTTAATGTACTGTGTTCATGCTTCATTGCCATTTTTAATGCAGTATAGCATATTCAATACCTACAATACTGTCGACAATAATAAGTTTAAGAAATAAATAAATTCTAGTATACTTCAACATCTATTGATACAGTAAAGTGATATTCCAATCAAAAAGCCTAATTAATTTAGTTACTAGGTTAATCATCCGAATCTCCGATTTCTAAATCTCTTGTGAATATCAACCAGGGTTGAATTTTGTCTATAGCCACGATAGCCTCATACTTTCTACCATTCTTACGAGTCATCGGCGTGTCCTCTATGAGGAATCTATCGTTGGGTAATACTTTTAGTATACGGTAAGGACCCTGATATTTGTTGACGAGTTTTTGAGATTTACCGTCATGGGGGACTTGCCTGGCCACACGTACCAAATCTCCTTCTGCATATTGTTTCGACGGTTTCCTGTGTTTATTAAAATTAGCTGCATCTTTACCTTGCTGTTGCATTATTTTCTCGGAGGCGGTCTGTCTTAGCCCAATTAACTCGTCAGATGTAACTCGATTTACCGTGTCGCTGATCATAGGGCCAAGCATACCTTGTGATCTACTGATTATGTTGAACCCAAACAGTAGTTCTGAGGGGTTCTTGCGGGTTGTCTTGTGTTGAGTGGTATTAATACCAACCTGGATATCAGCAATGTGATCATCCCAAGATCTGTCGTCTTCGCCGTGATTCATCGTTGACAGTACATCTAAAATAGTCCTATTAAACCTTTCGACCTGTCCATTTGCTCTGGGGGTCGCGACAGCGTTGAGTATGTGCTTTGTGCCCAAGTGTTGTAAATAATGGCGAAATACTTTGCTGGTGAAGCTCGTACCTTTGTCAGTTATAAGGCGAGTCGGAACGCCGAAGTGCTTTACGTGGTATTTCAACACGCGTACAGACGTAGATGACTTGGTGTCCTTAACAGGTGCTATGTTGACAAACTTCGTGAAACCATCGACCAGAACTAGCAAGTAGCAGTTTCCCCTTTTACTTTTCACAAAAGGGCCCAGATGATCTGCATGCACTGTGTGGAATGGGATATTTACCTTTTCAATGGGATGAAGATGTCCCTGTTGCTTGCCACCGGGAGTTTTGTGATGGGCACACTCGAGGCAAGAAGTGGCATACTTTCTCACAAAACGGCGCATTTTCGGAAACCAGTAATGGTTTCGAATACGCTGAAGTGTTTTTTCGAATCCACAATGACCCACGTCATCATGGTTCATCTTCAATATTTGCCAGCGTACTCCTTTAGGTACTAACCATTTTATCTCGTCGCCGACTACGCGATAGACGCGATCATTCTTGACTCTATAATTTTTGTGTACGTCTGCTATGTCTGATGAGTTTGGATCGGAAAGTATTTGTTTAATTTTCTTTACCTCGTCATCCGCCAATTGTACCGTCGTGATCCAATCTTGATCGCCAGTTGCGTGCTGAACTTGTAAGACGTCTTACTAGACGTCCCTCACTTGCTGCGGCATCAACAGGATTTCTGCTTAGAGCATCGGCGTGTGACATCCGGGCACCAGGTCGGTACTCTATTGTACAGTCGTACTCCTGTAGTTGAACCCACCACCTGGCGATACGAGATATCAGATCGCGTTTGGTCAGGGTTGCTCTTAAGGCATTGCAGTCGGTCAAAACTTTAAATGGAATACCTACCAGATAAACTCGAAAACGGCTGAGTGATGCTATAACCGCTAGTGTCTCCAACTCGTAGGAGTGGAGTTTACGTTCGTCTACGGTTGTCTTGCGGCTGAAGTATGACACTGGCTGTAACACACTACTGGCGTTACGTTGAAGCAATATACCCGCTACTCCTTCTTTGCTGGCATCAGTGTGCACTTCAGTTACTGCCCTGGGGTCATACAACGCCAGAACTGGTCGGTCTATGAGCTGTCGTTTTATACTTACGAAAGCTTGCTCTTGATCCGAAGTCCAAGTCCAACGCGAGTCTTTCTTCAAGAGGTCCGTCAGGGGTGCCGTTATTGTGGCATATTTTTTTATAAAACGCCGGAAAAACCCTGACAGCCCAAGAAATTGACGTAACTCATGCTGATTAGTGGGAGTCGAGAATTTTGAGACAGCGTCTGTTTTTCTGCTTCCTGGGCGGATTCCATTGGCGTTTACCTCGAATCCCAGGAAATCTATAGTGTCCAGGAAAAATTTGCACTTACTTAACTTCAGCGTTAGACCACCTTTTTTCAAGAGCTCGAGCACTTCCTTTAAGCGTTGCATGCCTTCAGTAAAATCCCTCGAGGGAATCAATACGTCGTCCATGTAGACTAATGCGTACTTAATATGAGCCTCCTTAAGAATCTTATGGATGGTCCTTTGGAACACAGAGGGAGCGTTGACCAGTCCAAAAGGCATGCGGTTATACTCGAACTGACCATCGGGTGTCACAAACGCAGTCTTGCTTCGTGACTCCTCTGACACCGGGATTTGGTCCAAAGCCGTGAACATGGTATTACCTGCCAATAAGTCGAGTTGATCTTCGACGCGAGGTAACGGGTAATGTTCCTTTTTCGTTTTCCTGTTGAGAGCCCGGTAATCAACGCATAAGCGTTTATCACCTGTTTTTTTTCTGGACTAACACAACAGGGCTAGCGTAAGGGGACGATGACTCTCTGACAATACCATTGTCCATCATGTCTTGTACCATGCTCCTTACCAACAACCTTTCAGCATGTGGCAGCCGATAGGGGCGGTAGACAACCGGTTCGGAATCTACTAGATCGATCACCATCTCAGTTGTGTTGGTAAACCCAAGATCATTGAGGCCATTAGAAAAACAGTCTTTATATTGGAGTAATACCTGGTCTAATTGGGCACGTTGGTCACACTCCAGATTAGGGTTACAATTGATATCTTCTTCTGCGACATCTTCATTAATACTTACACTGCAGGTGTTCAGTATGTGTCCTGAGTCCTGTGTAGTTTTTACTACCGCTCGCGTCAATAAGGTACCTTTCTTAAGGCGGATTTTGTCTGTCGTAATATTATATACCAACAAGGTACTGCGGTGGTTTGCGACCTCATACATACCAGGAAATATATAGTATTCCTTGCCTTCCGGACCTCGCAGCGATCCATCGACGTAAACATTACAGTCGGGTTGAACACCTGCCGTGACTGTTATAGGTTGTAGTGTCTTACCTGCAATCTCCGTGTCCTTCTCCATTACTAGATGCACTTTGGTCTCGGCGAGCCTTCGAACTAATAGTTCGGTTGGGGTTTTGGTGATCACAATATCAGGCCTTTCCGTAAAAGAGTGTCCCAATAACACGGGGTGACTTAGTACATAATCTTCGACAACATATATCTCAATAGTTTCTTTTACCCCTTGAACCTCTACATTAACGATAGAAGCTCCTATAGGGCACGTCAAGTTGCCTCCTATACCTCTTAGCAACGGCAAATCATGTTGACATTCAGATTGAAGTCCTAGGCTGGTCGCAGTACTGCGTTTAATCAATGTACATTGACTCCCCAAATCAACATGACATTTAACAACCTTTCCGTTCATTTTTATATCGAGGATATACTTATCAATCGCATTACTATCAACGATCACATTTGAAATTTGTTTAGGAACACTGTTTTTGTCGTTGATCTGGGGATTGCCTCTACTACTTATGCCTCTGGTATTCTTATAGCAACCGGAAGCCTGATGCCCTATCTTATTGCAAGCTGAACAAGTTAATAAAGGCTTAGCACATTTGAAGCTCGGATGGCCAACCTCGTTACAATTGAAGCACCGTATACTTGAATTGTTAGAACTAGTCTTACTAGTTTCTGCAAAACGACCGGACGCATACATGGTTTTGTGTTCATTTGATTTTCTATTGGCCGCTCCATTATTGCTGTCACGAGATTGCCCTACCTTAACAGTTCTAAAATATTTAAGTACCTCCTCAGGTTCTTTAAATTGAGCCGCTTGAGCACTAATTTTAACAGTACGATCTTCTATACCATTAAGGATGCAATCAACTGCATGCTTCTTATAGATTTGGCAACGGTTAAGTAAGTTAACCTTGGCGTAATAATAGTGCTCAAACGACTCACCATATTTCACTTTCTTGGCTAACATTTCGATTGATATTTCCGCATAGTCCTCCCGATAAGGAAATGATTCTATTAATTTTTGTTTCCATTCAGCCCAAGTGAATAGCAACGTGGATAGGCCCTGATACCATGTTTTTGCAAGACCAGTCAGCTTGGGCAACGAATAGTGGATTATCTCATTATCCTCCCATCCATATATTTGCGCACACTCTTCCACCTTCGTTAGCCAAGTAAGAATGGTCTGCTCTTTTGAGCTTGGGTCAAATTCGGGCACAACGTTTGTGTTAAAAGTCAATTTGGGCCTATCCGAACGTTTGAAATTCTCAAGGATATTCAAAAATTTGTCTAACATTACATTAGGATCAGATTTCTTACTTGTCCGTGTCCTTTTAGCTGGTAGTCGGGGTGACCCGACCGACGATCCTGAAGACGAGCGATTCCTCTTCCTGCTCGTCCTCCGCTGCCTGCTTCTGTGCTCCTCCTCTCCGTCATATTCGCCTGATCGTTGTCGCAAGCGACTCCTCCTGTATATTGTATCCTGTCCTCGTGCTGTCTGCTCTGTCCGTGAGCCTGACGCACCTTTCATCAATTCATCATCCTTTCCTTGGCCCTTATCCTCGGGCAATCCATCATAATATCTATGTGACAGCCCTTCCCCTCGACTGTTCACATAGCCTCCATCCTCATCCAATCCAATCCTTTCCTCACGAGTACTGGACCCATTCCTCGGGCCAGCCTCGCTAGTCATGTCCAAGGTGAATCTGAAACTTACACCATAAGCTTAGGATCCAGTAAGTATATATCAACCTCATGAGTAGTGAACATCAAAAACGAGATATCGACTCCACATATCGACTCCACATATCGACTCCACATATCGACTCCACATATCGACTCCACATATCGACTCCACATATCGACTCCACATATCGACTCCACATATCGACTCCACATATCGACTCCACATATCGACTCCACATATCGACTCCACATATCGACTCCACATATCGACTCCACATATCGACTCCACATATCGACTCCACATATCGACTCCACATATCGACTCCACATATCGACTCCACATATCGACTCCACATATCGACTCCACATATCGACTCCACATATCGACTCCACATATCGACTCCACATATCGACTCCACATATCGACTCCACATATCGACTCCACATATCGACTCCACATATCGACTCCACATATCGACTCCACATATCGACTCCACATATCGACTCCACATATCGACTCCACATATCGACTCCACATATCGACTCCACATATCGACTCCACATATCGACTCCACATATCGACTCTACATATCGACTCTACATATCGACTCTACATATCGACTCTACATATCGACTCTACATATCGACTCTACATATCGACTCTACAAATAATCGAACATGTTCATCTCTAGGGAGTGCCCTAGCAAGATAAACATGCAAGATTAACCGTATAGATCTCCGGACTTTTTCCGTAACGATAAATACAGTTTAATCCTAAAACTATTCAGACTATCATTTTATCTAGCATGTCTATCTCTAGGGAGTGCCCTAGCAAGATAAACATGCAAGACTAACCGTATAAATCTCCGGACGTTTTCCGTAACGATAAATACAGTTTAATCCTAAAACTATTCACAGACTATCATTTTATCTAGCATGTCTATCTCTAGGGAGTGCCCTAGCAAGATAAACATGCCAGATTAACCGTATAAATCTCCGGACGTTTTCCGTAACGATAAATACAGTTTAATCCTAAAACTATTCAGACTATCATTTTATCTAACATGTCTATCTCTAGGGAGTGCCCTAGCAAGATAAACATGCAAGATTAACCGTATAAATCTCCGGACGTTTTCCGTAACGATAAATACAGTTTAATTCTAAAACTATTCAGACTATCATTTTATCTAGCATGTCCATCTCTAGGGAGTGCCCTAGCAAGATAAACATGCAAGATTAACCGTATAAATCTCCGGACATTTTCCGTAACGATAAATACAGTTTGTGCACACGAATTTAGTACTGCCAAGGAAAAAGAGAAAAAAAAACTACCGGTTAATTTCAAATAACTGTTATCGCCCTACGTTCCTTCCTAGCTAGAGGGCTAAAAAAATGAATAGTCATCGTTGGGCATCGCAAAAAATGTAATCCTTAACTAGTGCAATTATGAAAATCCTTTTCCTTTTCTTATCTATCATTTCATTTCGCATCCTCAATTTCACAATTTCAAATCGTACTTACGTTTTTCCGAGCTGTGAGCGTAGAAAGGCAGGTTATAGCCTTATTTTATCCCACTTCTGACCTATTGTCGCTGGTAGGTCAGGATTGAAACGCCACATCCACTTGTATAATTATATTTCTCAATTCTTTTCCAATCAGTTATCATATTTCATAATTATCGCATTTAACTTAAACAGTTTGGTATCTACGGTAATTCTCTACGGGTCGACACTGTTCAACGGCTCTCGATCGAATGCGCTAGTCCTCGCTTGTGAGTCTGACCAGCTGTTTTCCCCTTCCAATTGATCCGTTAAACAAGTCACGCCACTACGCGTGACTTATCAAAAGGATCAATTGACCATCTTTTAATCTATAAGACATCATAAGTGTTTAATTACATGCGTCAAATTGCCCTGTTAAATCAGTATTTAATATAGATTCGTATAATTACCTTACATTTATTAAAAGGCGCCAAAGATGGCGTGGAAAAAACTAGCTGTTAAAAGACCGAACACTGTGCTGACGGGCCATTCTTTCCGTGAATCGGTTGAGTAAACAATTCGAAGCAGTGGAGTTTATCATTAAAGTATCGTAAATAATCTTTATGTCTAATAAATTATAAAATCATGTTATGAGTGTTTGAATAAAATAGTTACTGGTAAACGGAGGAGTTTTATTGAAGAAACGTGGGAGCTCATACAACACGAGTACGTCCGCTTTTTCCGGCACACAGACATATTTAATTATGTGCACTTTCATTTTCTTTTAATGCAGTTGCAACGATTTTTACAACCTTTCTTGCACCTGCAACGAATCTTTTGGGTAAACTTCATAACTGCCTCCACTATTGTGACAAGTTCGTACGTTTTACATACCAACATCATGCATCGTCATCGTCACAGTAAATTATCGAAACGCTCGAACGCGCAACACCGCTTTGTGCGGTGCTGAAACGCCTCGTATATGCCCTGCCTTACGTAAAGTGTCAAACGATATCGCCACGCGATACTTGTCTCCGGGGGATCCGCGACGACTCGTATGGCTCAGTAGTTTACATTTCGTACTACGTGTTTCCAATTAAGGTTAAATTTACAATGATGGCGACTTTATTTAATTTCGTGCACATTTGCTGGGTAATTTTGCTGACTGATGTTTATTTTCGATTTCAAATTATTTCAATACGTTATTTCACAATTACCCAAAGTCAAAGATCAAAAGACAAAGTCAAAGTCAAAGTCAAAGTCAAGATAATACTCGGAAAACATCTAGCTTTATCTTCAATACTCAATCATATATTGCAATATCACAAAAGTAGGTACAGATGTTAACTTAAAGCTACAGATCGTTGTGAACCCTGTTGGGCACTGCAATGTTAGGGAGAGGAGGACTTACTGATCGTTTATAATGTATCTTCTAAGTATTCATTTAGTGTGTATTTAGTTAGTAGTAGTTGCTTAATTTTGTTGATGTACTTTGTATCGTCTTCTTCTTATTTTATAGAGTTAGGTAAATTATTATAAATCTTAATAGACATGTCTTGAAGAGGGAATGTCTTCGCGTTTTACCTAGAACTCTTTATGTTTCCGTACAAACTTGCATGTCTCAAATATGTATATACTAGAAAGAGTTAGTAATTTATGTTTTATAAAGTAGGGCTTGCAGCTGTCAGTTTGCTTGATATTGACCAATATTCGGATTAGTTTTTTCTGGATGGTGAAGACAGAAGGCGCCTGTGCTGTTTCCCCAGAGCATAATTCCATATGTAAGTCATGCGTAAGCGTAAGCATAGTAAGTAGATAGCGCGGTTTCCAGGTTTGTGGATTTTTTAACTTCCCGAAGCGCGTAAACGAATTTCGACAATTTAGCTTTAATTTTGTTTATGTGGAATTTCCACGTAATATGTTTATTTATATCAATGCCCAATCTTATTTGCATAGTTCAAATATTTTTAAATACCTACACAAAGTTCCTAAAATGGATATTGGATAGAAACTCACGAACTTCGTACAAACAGAGCGTTTTTGACGTTCCATAAAAACTGGCTGATAAATTTGATAAGATAACATATATTTGGGGATTTTGATGGATAGGTAGCGAGTAGCCTCACTGATGCGTCGCATTCGCGGCAGCGCCAACAGCATCCTAACAGTTGTGGCAGGAAGGTTGGATTGTCCCATCCAAGCACGTGGGATCCAGCTCCATATGGGTGGTCTCCAACCCACTTGGAGTTGGATCTGACTTGTGAGCCTTCTACCTGCTCTCTCTTTCTAATTCTTATTTTATTTTTATTTATTTATTTTATTTTCATTTTCTGTATTTTCTAACACTAGGAGTAAGGTCTTTTGTAACTAATATATTGTATGGAACTAATAAATTATATATTTTTTTTTTTTTTATTTATTATCAGTTTCACCATTTCTTCAGGACAGTTTAACCCAATTACTGCAGTTAAAGCAAAACAGATATTTTTTCCTATCAATGATATTATTTAATGTATACTAATATTTTAAAGACCTGTGTGAGCTTTGTAATGTTTGTATGTTTTAGGTAAAATTCGGAAGCACTTACCTATCAGATTTCAAAAATTCTTATTCTGCGTGCAGAATGGGGTTTCTGGATGGTTATTCTATATAATAATATATAAACTTAAAAGTCCCGACTGACTGCCTCGTTGAACCTAGAAAGCAGATTTTTAGTGTTCCGTACCTACCAAAATTGGTCCAACAGAACACTTATTTCAGTTAATATAACGTAAGTACCCACTAAGAAGGGATTTTTGAAAATTCCACCTTGAAGGGGGTCAAAAGGATGGGATGGAGTAAATTTTAAGTTAGGGTTTTAGAAAAACCCACCACTAAAAAATAGCGGGGTGCAAAGTTTGTATGGGGGACACTCTTTTATTGAGCTACAAAATTAAAACTTTATGAAAAGATTTTGACGGGGGTGAAAGTTTGTATGGACCTACGAGTCACGGGCAGAAGCTAGAAGGCTATATATATTTCATTCCGCGGGTTTGATTGCGTTTTTTGCCATACGCGGGTGAAGCTGCGCGGCGCGGGCAGCTAATAATATACAGGGCGTCCCAAGACTATGCGACATGAAGGGAAAGTACCTTAAATATCGTAGAAAGGATATTTTACTGAAAGAAGACTAGAAGTATTTTTAAAAGTTAATAATACTAATAATTCAAAGATTTTCTAAAAAGTACTTGCTTCGTCTGAGAATCGAACCGACTTAAATGTGAAATACGATATCATAGTCTTAGGACACCCTGTAGGTTTATATTATGCTTTTAGTTTTTAATCAAAAATTGTTTACCTTTTTTCAAAGAAGCTTAAGACAAAATACTTTTTTTTTTAAAAGGGGGTCTTTGAATTATCTTCCAGTGACACGGATGGTTTCTTAAACTGCGAGTAGGTATGGTATAGAATAAAAATGGAATTGAAAGTTTTGTTGATTGTTGGAATGGAACGGTACAGTTGAAGAAATTAAACTAGTGTGGGAAAAATCTTGGAACTGAATTTTGAACCAGTTAACCTCAACCGATTGAGCTGAAATTCTGGGTACCTATAAGTATAGTTTGGATGACAATTCAATATTATGGTACCTACATACTATAGAGCTGATCTGATGATGGAGACAGAAGGTGCCCATGGGAAATCAGTAGGTACTTTACTGACGTAACCCTATTGAGTTTGGGCTCGTTAGAATCGTAGTAAATAGTCGATGACGGTATACAGAAAAGTACACAATTAAAGGTTGTACCAAATATTATTATTTTGACAGCTTATTGAATTGATATAAGTCTAATATCTTGCAGTTAGGCACTGAAGGACCGGCCGACGACAGGTGTTGAATAATAAATCTCAATCGATCGTTCTCGATCGATGCATGGCACGATGCCCTACTGACCGTCCCCAGCAGTAACTCTCCTTGCAAAAGGACGATGTACCTACATCACATACATAAACTCACTCATGTACCACTGATTTTGAGTTCGATTTGAACCTATGCCGCGTATGTTACCGGAGTTTTGTAACCAGTTACCTAAGAAGAAAAAAATACCCTCATAGGATACTTACTGGTATCCAGGTGATATATTTTTTTCCTTTCACGTAACCGAGTTACAAACTAGGAAAACTTCCTAACGATTACGAGAAAGTACTTTATATTCCTCGTAGGTAACTGCTTGAAAGATAGATAGGTATAGTATTATCAACCTCTTTTGATATCATGGCACTCAACATTCTTTATATAACTGACGAGCAATGTGGTTGATCCCGATACTGCCGTAATGGATTTTAATCAATCCCATACTGCTGATATAGTAAATATTTATAAAACTGTTTTACTGTTGGTGCAGGTGACAACTTCATCAGCATTGGAATAAATTATTATTCGCTATAAAGTCTTTTTATTTATTTTAGAAAATATGTATCAAGTGAAAAAGTGCTATTTATTTACAAAAATACTCAGGTATTATTCCTTAACCATAGGTAAGACGCGAATTCGCGTCCGTGGCATTACGTTGAGGTTCTTGAAGACGCAAGATCGAAGAATATATTTTATTGCAAGTAATGCCAGTTTCACACGAGGGCAGAGCAGTGGGGCAGAACAGTAGGCAGCACAGCGGCGCTACCACGAACTTCGAATCTCGAACTTCGTTTATCTCCGTCTCTGTCGCTCGGGTACCATAAACCATAAGTGCGATAGAGACGAAGATATACGAAGTTCGAGATTCGAAGTTCGTGGTAGCGCCGCAGTACTGCTACAAACGAACAAACCAAGACAGAACTGTAGGTACTATTCTGTCTCAGTTTGTGCGTTCAGGTTGTAGCAGTACTGTGCTGCCTACTGTTCTGCCCCACTGCTCTGCCCTCGTGTGAAACGGGCATAACTTTGCAACTCAAATATAATAAACTAAGCGTAGACTAACTCCTAAAACTTTTTGTTGCCCTAGTACTTTTCACTCTTTTCTCACCACGAAATTCGTCACTTATTCCACACCATGTCTTCAATTACTAAAAAAATATATGGTATAGGTCCTAGGTAAAGCATGGGTCCGGTCCGTATCACTCATGGTTTCATAAGAGTATTATTTATTCCTTACTGGACACTAGTTACGAACAATCATACAGGTATCAGAATAGGAAAAAAATATATCACTTGGATACCAGTATCCTCAGAGGATCATTTTTTTTTCTTAGGTAAATGGTTACAAAACTCCGGTTACATACGCGGCCGAAGGGCATTATTTTGTTACTTGGTCGTTTTCAAAATATAGCACTTCGGATCGAAGGTAGAGCAAGTAGGAATAAAATACATGTCACAAAAGTGTGATGAGAGAATAAATTATACATATGTTTCCGTATCGCGAGTATCGTGCATGACACTGTTTTGTTTTAAATTAAAAAAACCGGCTAAGTGCGAGTTGGACTCGCGCACGAAGGGCTCCGTACCATTATCTATAAAAACGGCAAAAAATCACGTTTGCTGTATGGGAGCCCCCCTTAAAAAATATTTTAATTTGTTTTTAGTATTTGTTGTAAGCTGTGAAAATTTCAACTCTCTAGCTATCACGGTTCTTGAGATACAGCCTGGTGACAGACAGACGGACGGACGGACAGCGAAGTCTTAGTAATAGGGTCCCGTTTTACTCTTTGAGTACGGAACCCTAAATATGGGATCGCGATTGGCCTTCTTACGTGATGAAAAGTTAAGACAAGGTCTAAGATCATCGTTCACGCTCACCCAAAAGATGGGTCATACAGATTTAGGTATACAAAAGTCGTCTTTCCTTTGGTTAATAAATAGTTCAGGCCTTCCGTTAATATTAAAAGCATGTTTTGATTGCTTACAATCATATAAGAGGAGATGCCGTTTATGCGGATTAAGAGTCCAACCAAAAATTAGGCTATTATATAGCACTTAACTTTCGCAATGTCCACAGTTTGTATGGAGAACCGAGCTTGCCGGGGACTCTTAAAGACAAATTCTCTATTTGCCTTAAGCTAACTATATTTATTACCTAGAATCTCTTTTCCGCTGTTACATTAAGTTGGTTCTATATTTTATATCCTATTAATCCTACTATATACAAATGCGAAAATTTGGGTGTTTAGATGTTTGGAGTTACCTTACTAATAACGACTGAACGGATTGAGACGAATTTTGGCATACAAAGAGTCTATATATATATATATAGCCTATATTAGGTAACATCATCGAAGAAGAAGATTATCAAGATTCCTGTTTCATATTTATTTTTAGTTTCTTGGAGCAATTCAATTTCATCGGTTTGGGAGGGCTTTGATAACTTGAGATTGTAAAATTCTTACCGTGCGTGTCTGTCGCACACAATGTTTTTCATCACATTTGCAAGGAAAAAAATATATAAACGAAATAATTACAAATCGCAATACAAACTACAAAATGTCAGTCGTCCATTGTGTTACATACAGGCACTTCGGCATACAGTCACGATTTAAATAACTGTATTTTTTTACACAGGCATAACCTTGCTACGTTTTAATATCAGTTGGAGCAAAGAGGTTGCTTTATAATAGACGCATAAGTGACGGATACAATTTAAGAAAAAACATTACCCCACGGGGGGCGTAATATAGGTAATTGTAGCTCTGTCTGCCTGCTTGTAATGAAAAGCACATTAGTTACGAACAAGTGTGTTAAAAAAAATGGATTCTCCAACTGCTATGAGTACCTATTAGGTTGAAAATGTGCGGGCGGGCGGGCGGATTACTGTTTGCCAAATTATTGATCATCTCCACTTATAATAAATCTCTAAATTAAAAAAAGAATCAGCCAGTTTGAAACTAAGCTTTGCGTGGTACGAATGTTCTCAGCATCCCATGAACGGAAAAATATGAAACATTTTATATAGGTACATTATTATTCTAGCTGCAACTTAGGATAGTTTTTATCTGACTGCGACAATTAATTAATTTTCCGAAATATACGACTTCATTTAATTTTTCATTTATTTTTATTAAAATCAAACGTTGCTCCAACTGTCAGCTATAAGAAACGTCAAATTTTCGTCAAAATGGCGGAATTGCTTTGCCTTTCACTTATTAATAATTTAAATCCAGTCTACGATAGACCTTTACGATACACATGCCAAAAGTTAAACCATAAAAAAATATTCGATTGTGATATGAGAACTTATATGCGCAAATGTCGCATTACGGCGTAATTTCAAAAAATGTATTAACAAATTTGAACAATATAATTAACACGAATTTGTTTTTTTTGAATAGCAATGGCACGCGTTCTTTGCGCAATCTGCCAAAGTGCCTACGGCGCTACCACGAAAACCGACACTCGAAGTTCGTATAACTGCATCCCTGTCACTCGAGTATTGTTAGTGCGATAGAGAAAGAGATACCCGAATATTTTCGAATTCCGAAGTTCGTGGTTATAGATCAGGAATCGAAACTACACCCCGTAAGCCACGTCCGCTGCGCCATGTTTTCGTGGTTTTTAAACGTCAAACATGTTTTGCCAATCAAAACAAAAACCCTTTTTGTTTGCCGAACCTGACTGAAAACATGTTAGATGTTTAAAAACATGGAAAACATTGGTGCAGCGGACCCGGCTGTAGGTAGACACTAAATAAAATAATCATAATGTATTTTTCTCGAAAAAAGGATAATAGAGAAAAAATCAACGCAAGAGGTTAGGTATATGTATAGGTAATCACTAAGTTCCAAAGTTTTATGTTCTGGGGACCGATTTTTGACTTTCGAGCGCTCGAATCTTTCACTCGAAAACTGACAAAAATTACGAAATGCTCTTTTGAAATAGCGATAGAAAATTGAAAAGCGAATGATGTTGACCACTCGTATTCAATTCTATCGGTCGAAAGTTACTGCCTGCAATTTTACACAAAAATCGTATTTACTTTTATTTAATTTTCGAGCGTTCGAAAGTCAAAAATCGGCCCCCTGTCCCTTTTTCACAAAACGCACCTTCAAATGAAACGATTGTTTTTTACTATGACGCTCGAGGATCTTGACGTCACAGTCCCCGATCGTTTTCTCACTCTAACAAGCGACATTAAAACGGTTTTGAGATATTTGAATGGGATTTTCATCATCTTCTATTTATCTATACCTACATATAAATGCCCTGACTGACTCACCCACTCACTCATCAACGCACAGCCGAAACTACTGGGGCTAGAGAGTTGAAATTTACACCAGAACAACCTTTTACAACGTAGGCAACGGATAAGAAGAGATTTTTGTAAATTCTACCCCTAAAGGGGTCAAATAGGGGTGCAAAGTTTGTATGGGGGAAACTTTATTTTTTATAGCTAGAGACTTAAAATTTTGTATAAATATTACTTATTAGAATACGAATAAAATACTTTCAACGTTTAGGAAAATTTTGCCCCTAAGGGGGTAAACAAGGGGTGCAAATTTTGTATGGGGGAAACTTTATTATTTTAGCAAGATACTCAATACGTTGTAGAAAGCTTACTTATTAGAATACAAATAAAGTACTGCCAGCGTTTTGGAAAATTCAGCCTCTTAGGGGGTTAAAAAGGGTTGCAAAGTTTGTATGAGCGAAACTTCTTTTTGAGATAGAAGCTTAAAAGTTTGTAGAAAGATTACTTATTACAATACAAATAAAAAAAAACAGCGTTTTAGAAAATTCTACCCCTAAGGGTATGAAAAAGGGGTACAATGTTGGTAAAGGGGATTTTTTTGAGCTAGAATCTCAAACCTTTTTAAAAAGATCGCAAGCGACAAACCTTTGCTGAAAGATTACTTATCACAATACAAATAAAGAACTTTCAGCGTTTTGGAAAATTCCACCCCTAAGAGTGATTAAAACAGGTGAAAATTTGTATGGAGGAAACCTTTTTTTTGAGCTTGAGTCTTGAAATTGTGTAGAAAGATTATTTATTAGAATACAAATATATAGGTAAATTACTTTCAGTGGTTTGAAAGTTTCCACCCGCTAAGAAGGGGATAAAGAGGTGCAATGTTTGTGTAGGAAACATTTTTTTTAGGTAGAAACTTAAAACTCTGTAGAAAGATTGAGTACCTACTTATTAAAATACAAAAAAATACCTACTGCCAGCGTTTTGGAAAATTTCACCGTTAAGGGGTTAAAAAGGGGTGCAAGGTTCGTATGGGAAACTATTTTTTTTAGCTAGAGACTAGATATACTGTAGAAAAAATACTTACCTATTACAATAAAAAAACCGAGTGTTTTATTTTTAATTTTTCCCTGAAAAGCGTTCAAAGTTTGTATGGAGAGCAAGAACATTTTAAAGTATGATATTTGTAACTGCGATCTTAGCCTGTTTAGACTACAAAACTTATTTCAGCGTTTTTTTAATTCATCGCCTAAAGGATGACTCACGCTAGGACGGGTCGTGTCCGACCCGGGCCGTTTTCTAACAAAAACGTTGGCGTTTTTACGCGGCCGAGCCATACGCAAGCCCGCGACCGGGCCGTGCCGACACCGAGCCGCTTCCGAGCCTTGGCCGTGGCTCGTCCTGGCTTCGGTATGGCTCGGCCGCGCAAAAACGCCGACGCTTTTCTTAGAAAACGGCCCGGGCCGGACACGGCCCGTCCTAGCGTGAGTCATCCTTAAGAAGGTTAAAAGGGGGTTCGAACTTTGTATAGAGAGCAAGACATTTTTAAAGTAAGAAATTTGTAACTACGGTTTCAGACTGTTTACTATGAGGGTTCAGAGAGGGTTCTTAGTTTGTATAGAGAGCAAGAGATTTTGAAAGTAAGAGATTTGTAACTTCGGTTTTAGATTGTTTTCTAAAAGTCTACGTAGAAAATTAATTTAGATTTTTTTTTTAATTCATTCCTTCAACAAACATTTAGACGATAACATGTTATACGCGGACGAAGTCGCGGGCAACAGCTAGTCGTAAATATTTCGTGAGCGTAATTGTTATAATATTAAAATAGAATCTGATAGGTTCAGTGGCTACACATTCGCTGCCATCGCGTGTGGTTGTGTAACCGAGAAATTCGACGTAAAATTATACAGAGCAGTTTAGTTTTATCGAAGCCTTGAACTGTATTTGGCTAAATAAGGCTTATTTAAACCCCAGCGAATCTTAAAGTGTAACAAATAACGGAATTATTGTTAAATGCTAAAGGTCCGCGAGTATAGGGTTCTGTATACAAACGGTTGGCACCGGGTTTTTCCCTGACTAGAATCGTATGACCTAAATATTTCATGTGAACTATGGACCTCCGCTATTTTTTGATTAAGGATGTTGGATGTTATCTAACAGTCAATCGTAAGACTAATCTGAAATTGTGTATTATATTGTAGAAGCTAAGTACCTATGTTAAATAGCACAATAAAATAATGAAAAAAAAAATCATCAGGTTCATGAATCTCTTTCGCATCCTAACCATATTTAAATATATTCCAAGAGCTGATTCTGACACGTTTGCAAGGCGCGTCGCGCAAGGAACCGTCAAACACATTGAAATAGATAGGCAACAAATAAGTTAAAAAAAATACATTTGTTGTACAAGCTTTTATTGCCGACCGTACTATTTTTTGCTGAGTCATCAACTACTTCAATATTCCCAATAAGGCCAAACATAACAGCCACCTTCTCGATCATCAGATCAGCTAGGTGGCATAATTGCATTTTTTTCAAACTTCGTATATAATTATCAAGGATCGGACAAACGCCCGTCATTTTCAAAACATAAACCTGTTCCGTACAGCAGAAAGTTCCTTAGGTATATTGTTAATTATTATATTATATTATATGAGCCTATTGTGTGTCCCATTGCTGGGCAAAGGCCTCTCCCCGTGTTCTCCCTACTAGATGCCTCTTCCGCCCAATTGCTGAGGTCGTCCCGCCA
Organism: Epinotia brunnichana; assembly: GCA_963854355.1. Lineage (NCBI taxonomy): Eukaryota > Metazoa > Arthropoda > Insecta > Lepidoptera > Tortricidae > Epinotia > Epinotia brunnichana. The sequence goes on along the minus strand of OY977940.1, from coordinate 14,369,900 downwards.
TCTCCGTCTTGGTTGGCCCCGTCTGCGACGCCCGTCATGTGGCACCCACTTGTTAGCTATGCTAGCCCACCTATCTGGATGCATGAGACAGACGTGGCCGGCCCAGTCCCACTTGAGCCTGGCAGTTTTTACACACACATCAGCTATGCGTGTTTTGGAGCGCAGTGTAGTGTTTCGGACCCGATCCGTCCTTTTGACACCTAGAATACTGTGCTCCATAGCGCGTTGGCAAACCTTCATATTGTTAATAAAAATATTATTAGGTATTTTATAGATTTATTATATTACAATTTGTATGTTGAATACATACACGACAATAAAATTGTATTAATGATTGACATTCCGGTGTCTGTGTTCGAGAAAAAAACACTTTCGCCGATAAAAAGAATGACCAACATTTTTTCCAACTACACTTATAGTAGTTTCGATTATATGAAGTGGGCTCATGAATGGTTATTTGTGAGCCAGGTACACAATGCCCTTATCTGATTTTGTTTGCGAACGCATGCCATTTTTTGCAAGAAAAAGGTTAGCGCCACGTAAAATGTTCATTGAATAATGAACTCTATATTCATTTGCAATAGATTCCAAATTAGCTACGAGATAAAATACCACACACACCGCCTTACACTGGCTTGCTGGGAGCGGGTTTTTTTATATTTTAGTCCATCTTGAATCAATTGAATAAGACCATAGAGTTCATTATTAAATGAACATTTTACGTGGCGCTAACCTTTTTCTTGCAAACATTGGCACGCGTTCGCAATAAAAAGCAGATAAGCTTGCTGAGAGCGGATTTTTTTTTATCTTTTAGTCCATCTTGAATCAATTGAATAAGACGATAGAGTTCATTATGAAAAGTAAAGAAGTTTGACGAAACCTGCGCTGTGGATATTTAACTTTGTGGATTGCTTTGATTAAGTATGCTTTGAATAAATAAAAGTAATATAGTTCAATTATGAAATGAACATTTTACGTGGCGCCAACCTTTTTCTTGCAAACATTGGCACGCGTTCGCAATAAAAAGCAGATAAGGGCATTGTGTAGTGTACCTGGCTAACAAAGAACCATTCATGAGCCCACTTCATATAATCCAAACTATACTTTGATATTTTGAGTAAACGTGTTAATATAGAAATAATATAAAATATAATATCGTTACTTCATAAGGAAGTATCTGCTGTACGGAACAGGGTTATGTTTTAAAAATGACGGGCGTTCGTCCGATTCTTAGTAATTATGCCTAAATTCAGCTAAACATACAACATAGGAACGGTGCAAGTCAATTAAATAAAAGCTTGTTAAAAACCAATATTTCCTTTTCTTTTCAGATACGCTGGCATCATTGGAATGTCCCCCTACGCGCAACTCACCGTCGAGCCTCAAAATGAGACCAGTCTCTTGGCCCACCACACTGTTTTTTTTTATATGGTGCGTAAATTAATCGATATTAAAATGATGCGTCATTATTTTTTGTGTTCATCGAATTGTTAGCCGTTTTTGAAAACCCAAATTACTTACACATATTTTAAAATACTGCTCGTTATATAGTAGGTATGACTTGGTTGACAACCAGTGCATTAAATCAACCTTTAAGGCCTCCACACACCTATCGCGTGCGCGGGCCCGCTGCGGGCCCGCAGCGGGCCCGCGCACGCGACCGGTGTGTGGAGGCCTTAAGACCGTCCTCACCAGTCATGAACACCGACATAAGTGGGGGTGAGATATCGACACAGACGAAGTAGTGTTGTGGATAACGCTCATTTCGAGGCTTACAGACTGGAGCCTTAAATACTCCCGAGGCTTAAAGACTCGATGCTGTTTAAGAACCGTGTTGGTTTATTTTACGCATATGAATGCTAAATATTGATTTTCGTCACTTGAGTCTTTAAGCCTCGGGAGTCTTTAGGGTTCGAGTCTTTAAACCTCAAAATCAGCGTTATCCACAACGCTGAGACGAAGGCACTATACGTCTCGGTCACAGGTATTTTCAAAAATAGTTATTTAACAGTGAATGTTATTTAATCTTTATTGCACAAAAGAATAAGCTACGCTAGCCTAGTGGTTCAGGCATGCGGCTGTCAAGCAGCGGTCGTGGGTTCGAATCCCGGCTCGTACCAATGAGTTTTTCGGAACTTATGTACGGAATATTTACCGTTAGCTTTTCGGTGTAGGAAAACATCGTGAGGAAACCGGTCTAATCCCAATGAGGTCTAGATTTCCCTCTGGGTTGGAAGGACAGATGGCAGTCGCTTTTGTAAAACTAGTGCCTATGCCAAATCTTGGGAACAGGTGTCAAAGCGGACCCCGGGCTCCATTAGGGGCACAACCGGGAATAAACGTTAGGAGGATGATGATGATGATTGCACAAAAGAAGAACTTATAGTACTGTCTGCAACTTTATACACGAAGTATATTTAATACAAAATGGTTTAAAATAATATAATATATACCTACCAATACATACATACACACATATATATATATATAGAAAGAGGACTAGATCCCCGCTCTGGGTCATTTCTGTTCAGCGCGGCAATGAGGCTAGCGTGATGGGAACCTTTGCACCTGGAGTGACGCAGGGGGCGGTTGTTTGATACTTAGCTTTAAGTTTAGCTTACTTAGTAATACATTTTAGTTTTAGGTACCTACCCATTGTTTGTAATATTTTTACTGTGTTATATTATATATATATCCCGTCACTCCTGCCTCAACGATATTATCCGTCGGGCTCTGGTCAGTGTGAACGTGCCGGCCACATTATTAACTTGTGACAAGTTCGCACTTAACTTCTCTGATGAGATCGAACAGATCAAACATATATGTAACGAAAAATGGCTAGACCGTAATAGTTATGTAAATAAACCGGACGTGTATATAAGATGGCAACCCGTGCGTAGCAAGGATATTGAACGCGTCATTCGCCAAATGAACAAAAATAAAGCACCGGGGAGCGATCTTGTACGCATGTCCGACTTGAAACTAGTGATGGATAAGGTGAGTCCAGTCATAGCTCGGTTAATCAATTTATCAGTAGCCCAACATAAATATCCTAACAAGTTAAAAGAATCCTTAGTCCGTCCAATCCATAAAAAAGGCGACCGTAAAGTACTTTCCAATTATAGACCTATATCCATTCTATCTAGCATTGACAAGGTGATCGAAAAAAGTATCATAAACCAAATTAATTCTTTTCTTCAAAAAAATAAAGTACTTAACGACTGTCAACATGGTTTCCAAAAAGATAAAAGCACTGTTACCCTTTTATCAAGATTCACCGATGAGATAAATACGTACCTAGGAGATAAGAAATTTGTTGTAGCCATATTTTATGACTTTAAAAAAGCATTCGACACCTTGGAAACCGACACTCTTTTAAAGGGCATGGACGAATGTGGTGTGGGGCAGCCGCTGAACTGCTGGTTCCGGGACTACCTCACATCACGTTCATATCGCGTCAAGATAGGCGACGGCTTAAGCGACGAGACGCGGGTGCGCTGCGGGGTCCCCCAGGGCTCCGTGTGCGGACCTGTGTGCTACCTCATGCACGTTAACAGTCTGTGTGGAGTACTGCGTCACTGTTCCGCGCACATGTTTGCAGACGATCTATGCACCCTACTTGCCGGAACCAACCTTTCAGAAACTTGTCGATTGGTTCAACAGGACATAGACGCAGTCGTTAAATGGTCCCATGATAATGGTATAGTGTTAAATACAGATAAGACCAAATTCCTCATCATTCAATCACCTTATTTGTCAATAGCTGAAACCTCACCACTTATGTATACCCATAGTTTTACTTGTCTTCATAATAGTTTAAATAATTGCCAATGCAAACATATTGAAAAGGTAGACTGTGTTACATATCTTGGCGTCAAGGTTGATGTTACATTTTCCTGGCTACAACATATTAACTATATTTGTAGTAAATTAAGATTACTCCTAGGAAAATTTTACCACCTTAGCTTTAAAGTACCAAGCAATATACTAAAATGTCTGTACTTTGCTATAGTAGACTCGGTGCTGGGATATGCCCTTGATTGCTATGGACTTACATTCAAATCTTACATAGACAAACTTGAAGCATTGCAAATTAGATTCTTAAAATTACTAGTAAATAAAAAAACAAAAAACAGTTGCAAGGGCGATTATTCAAAATTATTTAAAATCTGTAAAATACTTCCGGTTAGCCTAAAACATAAATACCTTTTAGCAGTTAACAATCATAGCAATCGAGTACATAGCCCAATACCGATAGAACACAAACATAGCACAAGGTCGGTGTCCGCGGGTAAGTATGAAGTACCCCGGGTTGATAACTATTTTGGAGACCGTACTTTAGCCAAGAGACTTCCGTACTTCTTAAATACTTTACCCGAAGACATCCGAAATGAACCAAATAAACATAAATTTAAAAAAGCACTAAAAAAACACCTACTGCATACCTACACTTAAGTAACTGCTTGCTTGCTTATTTTGCAAGCAAGCGTTATCATATCACACTCATATTTATAACAAGATTAATAAGTTAGCATTTAAGTATAAAATAGGATTAAAAACGATGTTATTATTATGATATGTATATTAAGCATAAAAGAGACTTACCTGCAGGCAAACTGTTCAAACAGTTTTGCAGGGACATGTTTTAGAATAAGTTTTTTATATCTTTGGTTAATAAATATAATAATAAAATAAAATAAAATTAGAACCAAATGGCCTAGCACGTGATGACGGCAAGAGACCCGACGGGATGACTCTCGTGCCTTGGCAACAGGGGCGGCCCTTAGTCTGGGATGCCACGTGTGTGGATACACTAGCGCCGTCCCACCTGGGCACGACGTCGTTGAGGGCTGGTGGAGCGGCCACCGAGGCTGAGGCAGCAAAGCGCCGCAAATATGCAACTCTTAGCGAGAATAACATATTTGCGGCGTTTGCCGTGGAGACCCTGGGTCCTTGGGGACCGGATGCAATTAACCTTTTTAAAAAGCTAAGTTACATGCTCATCCGGTCCTCTGGTGACAACAGGGCTGGCTCGTTCCTCGCACAGCGAATTGGCATTGCCATTCAACGGGGCAACGCAGCCAGCCTTATGGGTACTCTGCCTAGTGGCAGCGATTTGGGGGAAATATGTGTATATAGTAGTTTAGGTTCACATAGTTTAGGTTAGGTTTAGTTAGTTTTTAACTTTCTCTTTCTGTTCCATGTTTTTTTAATTGTTGTAAATTTATAAGAATACAAATGTATATATATATGTATAATATATATTATATATATTATTGGATGCGAAGACGGCTGTGGAATACCCACCATAGAACATTAGATTCCTCTTCTTTTTAAAGATATTATTATATATTATATTTTATTGTATTATTTAACGTAATAAACTATTAGTCTCTGGTGTGGGACGCTACTTGCGCTGATACGTTGGCAGCGTCCTACTTGCCAGTCATGTCCAAACTAGCCGGGGCAGCGTCGGATGCCCGAGGGCGATCCAAGGTCCGGAAATATAGCTGTCTCGGCGCCCAGTACGACTTTGTCGCATTTGGCTTCGAGACACTCGGCCCTTGGGGAAAAAGCGCGCGTGGGCTCCACAAGGAGATCAGCAAGCGGTTGAGGGACGCAACGGGTGACCCTCGCGCATGCAGCTTTCTCGCTCAAAGAAGCGATTGCTATTCAACGCGGCAAAGTTTTGATACGTTTCTGTAATTTTATTTTTTTAAGTAGTTTTAAATGACATGCTTGTATGTAGTTGTATGTTGTGAAATAAATGTATCACATTTTGCTGAATTAGTCTATTTAAAAAAAAAAATATATATATATATATAGATATATATATATTGATGTACCATACTAATCATATAGTTTACGTTTTTTTAGTTCTGCTAGCAAAGAAATTGCGTAGTGATTTTTTGAAGACAAGTCTGTTTGGAGATTGCCTAATAATGGTAGGGAGGCTGTTCAAGAAGAAGCGAGCTACTTGAACGGAGAAGGAATTGAACATGATCCGATAGATGACTACCGACCCTCCCGGCCCCGACCCGACCCGGTCCAACCCAGTCTACTGTGATTTGACGTAGATTTTAGGATAAATAATAATAATATTGTATGCCCGCACAGGGTAACTGTAGATACCTTTTCCCTGCATACTATACACAGTGAACAATCATGAAGCCGAATACACGACGTTGTGAGACGGAATAGAGAGGGAAAGATTGCCGGAAGAGCGAAGTTAACGGACTCGAGTGACGCCGTGATACTGAAAAAGACTTTTAAGGTATTCGGGAGATTGCGGATAATTTAGAATGAGGAAAAAAGTGAAGAGCAAATGTATTTTGCGACGCAGGTGAAAATCAGCGAAACCAACCCAATTGGGAGCGGAAAGAAGAGACGTGATCGTATTTACGAAGACAGAAAATAAATCGAATACAAATTGTTCATTCAAGTCCGGATAACATACATCACCATAGTCTATTATAGGTTTATGGGCAAAATCAAAGACTGGGCAATAGCAATATCTCAAGTTTGTTCTGAAATAATTTTGTAACGTAGTGTTGCATTGATAGTAAACCAGTAAATTATTAACAGAGCCCGGATTTTTCACGGCAAAACAAAACACTATCGTAATCTAGCCGGAGGTAGAAACATTATTTTATCGATATCGATAATTATGTAGTTGAAGAAAAAACGTCACCAAATAAAATAAATATTTAATAAAAAAATTACGTGATGTTTGTATGAAATTATATATAAGAAACAGATGCAATTTCTTCTTCGTCATCCACGTCAGAACACATAACAGCACATGGCATTTTATTTGTGTAATAGTGATAGGAGTAGATAATCATTAGTTTTTCAACATTCTCTGGGACATTGCAATTGTTTTATTGAAGAGGCTATTACTTCGTAGTTAAACAAATAAACATTTGCGGACAATCTTACACAAATACACCTAGTCCCAAACCAAGCAAAGCTTGTACTATGGGTACAAGACGACGATATAGATACTTATATATGCAGAGAAATAAATACTTAAATACATAGAAAACATAAAACAAACAGGAGCAAATATTCGTGCTCATCACACAAATAAATGCCCTTACCGGGATTCGAATCCAGAACCTCTTGCTTCGTAGGCAGCGTCAGTACCAATTAGGCTAAAGCGGTCGTCAAAAGCGGTAGTTGTCGCGAATGTTATTTAACTCCTGTCGTAATTTGCTCATTTGAAAACATTTTTTTGCAGTTCTTATAGCTGCAGATTCATTAGCAGGTATGGAGACGACATCACGTATTTGCTCATAGTACCTATTGAGCGTAATGTAAAAATATATCGGCATGTTATTTTTATACCTATATACCTAATCAGGTACGCTCTAAAACATGCCAAATCACTTAAATGGAGATGGGCCGGACATGTCGCCAGACTACCTGACTCTCGCTGGACTGTTCAAGTTATTGCCTGGAAGGGGCCTACATGAAAACGACGAAGGGGGAGACCAAAAAGTCGTTGGTCCTACGATATAATAAGAATAGCCGGTTATCACTGGCAAGAAAAAGCCACCGACAGAGAAAAGTGGAAGTCCTTGGAGGAGGCCTTCACCTGAAGAGGGGTTCTTCTCCGTAACAAATCTATTATATCAGATATTTAAATTAAACTTAAAGTATTCATAATTGACAAAAGTATAAGTAAAATAGTAATGACGAAATTCACAATTGACATGGCATGACATTAGTAATTATATTTTGAACAATTGTATAAGAATCTTAGCCGAAATCGACCATGTAAAAACTACTTACAGGACAAGAAATAAAAGGCTTTTTTTATTTTATTTATTTTATTACTTATACCTAATAATGCTCGATATCGATAAAATAATATTTCTATCACTGGCTAGATTACGATAGTGTTTTGTTTTGCCGTGAAAAATCTGGGCTCTGATTATTACATTTATAACAAAATTACAAATAGTAGATTGTACAACAAGTGCATAAAACGCACCATTTTACTCGAGACGTTTATCCATCCGAGCGAGCTTGCGAGCGAGGATAGATATAAAGTCGAGTGTAAAATGGGTTTTATGGACGAGTTGTACACTCTACTTTTCACTTCGATTGCGAGGAAATGAAACAGCAACACGTAAATATGAAGTTTTATTGTGTACTTTGGCTGTTGGTATCTTTGCCTTGGTCTTAGAATACGAACGAAACGAAATAAAATAAAGAGGTTGTTGTATGAAGTTAAAGATGTTCGTGTGGCTGTTGCAGCGATTGCCTTGGTCTTCGACGAAGATTTTACTTTATGCTCTAGAGCATAAAAAGCGACTTTATGTCGCCTACGCACGACATAAAGACGAACTTTTAGAGCATGAGAAGTGAAAATAAAATTACAATCATAAAAGGATATATGAGATTGAGACTGTGTGTATGGTTAAAAACTGTACGCATTTTTATCGTCCAAGACCAAATTTAAAGGTACCAAATAAAATATTAATCCTTACAAAAAAAATGTTTACACCTCTTTATTTCCATGGTTAGTACGAATAATATAATTATTTTGACGTCATTATATTATGATGTTAATTAGTATGAGCCTTATTGGCTGTCGCCAGCGAGGTCCGTTTTTGATTTTAATTTTTGTCGTTTCACTTCCTCTAATAGTAGTTAGTCTGATACATACATTTGATCCTCTCTAAAAACTAGTATGGTTTTTTTGTTTTTGGAAATCAGCCAATTAACAAAAATCATCCAATGTAATGAAACAAATCAAATAATTTCCAACACAATTAAATTACAACCTGCATTTTATCAAATCAAAAATATGTTGCGTGTTTTGGGGATGGGTTGGGGTGGAGAGTGCGCTTAGGTGAAGGCGATCGTGATATGACCCAATTGGACCCATCTCGTCATAAATACGTTCAAAAACAGAATAACTGACTGCCTGCTACGCTGATGGTCCCAGGTTTAAGGCCTCCACACATCGGTAGCGTGCGCGGGCCCGCCGCGGGCCCGCGGCGGGCCCGCGGCGGGCCCGCGCAAGTTGTAACACATTGTAAATAAACTTCAAACACACATCGAACGCGAGCTCGCGGGACCGCCGCGGGCCCGCACACGCGACCGGTGTGTGGAGGCCTTTATCATCATCATCTTAGCCTAGCGTTATTCCCGGTTAAATCCTAAAGGAGCTCGGGGTCGGCTTTGACATCTAATCCCAAGACTTGACGTAGGCACTAGTTTATAGGTATCCTAGTAAGGGCCAATATTTGTGTCATGGACATGATGTTTGTTTTTGAGTCTTGGATGTTTTTTGTTGTACCTATTTCACTATTTGGTAACTATTTACCATACCCATCGTCGTCTAGACCCCATAACACACACTTTATTGAGCTTACTACTAGGACTAGTAGAATTTGTGTAAGATTGTCTCAAAATATAAGTCTTTATTTTAGTATCATACCTGATTGGCACCATTGATAAAATACAATTTATTTAAGTAAAAAAAAGTCAATTTGGATGACATTTTTCACAAAATATGATATATTAATGTTTAGTGCGCTTGATAATCACGTCCCTATTTGAAATGTACCTCAAGCTCAATAACATGAAAATTGTAAACACAACGACCATTTAAATTTTACGATCTTTGACGCTCATTTCTTCTTTTTAGGGTTCCGGACCAATAAGGGAAAACCGGAACCCTTATGGTGCGGACTCCGTCCGTCTGTCTGTCTGTCTGTCACAAAGTTAAATATCTCAGGAACTACTAATGCAATTTGAAATTTGAAACAGTTGTAAACAAAGCTAATCCACGTACATAGAAAATGAAAAATTTAAAGATATATTTTTAATTTCTTTAAAAAAAGACGGATAAGAGGAGGCAAAAATTTTAAGTCTAGTTAGTAGTAGGCCAAGTGGGGTATCATATGAAAGGGCTTAAATTGCACATTCTAAAACAATTTTTTATTTTTCTATATTGGTAATTTTTTTATTTACAAAGGAAAATGTAGAAAAAAATACCATTCCCCCCCTCCCATAATCTCCGAAGTTTACCGGGCGAAAAATTTGAAAGTAATATTAACTATTAATATTAACGTATATATTACCGAAAAAGTATAACTAGATCTCTATCCAGCTTATTTTTTTTTATTCTTCAAAAATCCTTTAATATTTAAGATTGTAATTTAATACTTTTGCTTTCAGTTTTTTTTTTGTATGAAAGTATTCTGAAAGTATCTTCTAGCAAATAAAAAAAAATTATTGAAATTGGTTCACTTGAAAAATTATTAACTCTGAAAAACCAACATAGATTTTTTCTTAATATAGCGTGGTGAAAGTTTGTACGGAATCCTCGGTGCGCGAGACAGACTCTCACTTGGCCGGTTTTTTTTTAACGTTATGTCACTTAATCTATTCTTACATAACGCTGTCCAATTGGGATACTGCTTTAGCTACCTAGTTAATATATTTACTGTGCTCAAGCTTAGTTTGGTATCTATTACCCTAAATTATAGCAGTCGTTAAGCCACATCACAGGCGGTAGCTCGATAATGCCAAGATAGCTAGATAGCCCCTGTATCAACTAAAATAACTACTTTACAAATAAGATGCAAATCACCATGCGATAACGTGTAAATTTTCATGAGTAGGTAAAATTTCTCACTGCCCGAAACCCCTATCGCATCAATCTTCGGGCGGTACGTACCGCTCACCTTGAACTCTATTTGATGAAACCCTTTAGATTGGTCATTTATCTTTTGTTTCAAGCCATTAGTAAATAGTGCTGCAATTACCGTCTAGAAACTTTTCTACCTACCTTGGTGTAAGTGGATATTTCCTAATAAAACGGTTGACAATTATTTATTTAAACTTTATTGCGCACTAGTAGAGCTGCCCGCGCAGATTCCCCCGCGTATTGCAAAGAACGGAGGCCGACCCGCTGGATAAAATATAGCCTATATCTAACCATCCTTGCATCCATGCAACTACCTAACTACCGTTTTGCAACGTAGGAAATAAAAACTCGTCCGTCAATAACAGTCACTTCTCTTCTAGCTTTTCAGTTTTTCAAAAATATCAAAATAATATGTGTATAATCACATCACATTTTGTCGATCTTTTATACCCACATTCATGCTAAAAGTGGCACTGGAACACAAGTTTCATGTGCTCTGCTTACCCCTTTTAGGGATAAAGGCGTGATTGTATGTATGTATGTGTATAATTTGTAATAAGGTTATAAATTCATCGCAACACGCGATTCCAATTCAGTTCACTGGTACCTTTTGTTGTCAAAGAAACACCTTTTAAGGATTGACTTCTCTAGAATAAAAAGCGGCCTGTGGAACTCAACCAGCTCTTTTAGGGTTCCGACCCAAAAAGGTAAAAAAGGAACCCTTATGGTGCGACTCTGTCCGTCTGTCCGTCCGTCCGTCTGTCACAACGTTAAATATCTCAGGAACTACTTAGGCTATCAATTTTAGGTTTAACTGTTAAAAGGGTAGACACGTGTATGGAAAATTAAAAAAATAAATAAACATTTTTATTTTCTGTTTAAATGACGAATATGAGGGGGGTTAAAAAATCTAAGTCTAGTAAATATATCACGTGGTGGTGTATATGAAAGGGCTTAAGTTGCACTTTCTAAAACTGTTTTTATTTATTTTCTACAGTGGTTAAATTTTGATTTATTAAGGTGGTTCGATTGCCATACAAAACGTTATTTGACATTCGTAGGCTAACGGCGTGATATTTTAAGAAACTTATGTAACAAACTTTCATAAATTGGCTTCCCATTTGCGCCAAATTGCCCCTTTCCTAGAATAAACTTGTATAAACTAGATTAATTTGAGAAATTGGTTTGTCACGTGATATTTTGGGAAAACTATTTTTCTCAAATTAATATATTTTATACAAGTTTTTTCTAGGAAAGGGGGAATTTGGCGCAAATTGGAAGCCAATTGATGAAAGTTTGTTACATAAGTTTCTTAAAATATCACGCCGTTAGCCTGCGAATGTCAAATAACGCTTTGTATGGCAATCGAACCACCTTAAGGAAAATGTAGAAAAAAATACCATTCCTTCCCCTTTATCTACGAAGTTTACGAAGCAAAAATTCTGAAATAATTACATATGATTAAGAGTAACATAAATAATACAGAAAAAATAAAACAATATCCCTATCTAGCTTATTTTTTTTTATTTATCAAAAATAATTTCTTAATTAAATTTGTAATTTACTTACTTTTGTATGAAATTTTATACCTTTAAATTCCTATCAGATTATCTTTAAAGTCCCTTTTTTCAAATAAAAAATAAATAATCGAAATCGGTACGCGTGATAAAAAGCTATCGCTGATAAACAAACATACTAGGTTGTAAGTTGTTAGTACAGTCGCCATCACATACATCGGTACACTATAGGTGTTCAAAAATATCGGCACATGCACCCTAATGCCTTGAAAATAGAGGTGTGTTCCGATGTTTGTGACGTGCTTGTTTGCTCCGATGTATGTGATGGCGACTGTACCAAAATGCAGAAGGCGCTTTGCAACGGTAACTTCTACTAACTATTAGCTGTTTAAGATTGTTCAAGAATGAATGGGGTCCTGACATGACGGGTATGGTGTATGAAAGTTTGTACTGTCTGTCCGACTCGCACTTGGCCGGTTCTATTTTTATTTTCATCTTGCGTTGTGCACTTTATATTCGTACAATAAAGCTCTTTTTACGAAATTTCAAACTAAAATAATGTTTGTCTATCTCCACCCAAAGTTTTTATTGTAACAATAATATAACACAAAAATAACTAATCTAGTTATTTAGTTCTATTTGTAGAATTCTCAATGGTACCTGAATTCTAGGCTCTTGTTACAAATTGCTATTACAATCTTATTTGATAAATAAAATATTACACTCAGTGCTACTGTGTGAAGATGAGAATTGAACTTTCTATTTTATTTTTACCTGACTGCCACTGAAATAGGGTTATATTTTGTCGTAGATTTTGTGAACAATGGCAAGAAAATTACTCGTCAGTCAGGCTATGGGGATTTAACAAAATCGGTCAAAATGAAAGTTTAGTTATCCGCACGTATAATATTGTGTACCTACACAGTTGACAAATATTTTTCCGCAATTTATATATAACTAGCGACCCGCCCCGGCTTCGCACGGATTCATGTAAGTTTATATGTATAATAAATGCATGTATTATACATATAAACCTTCCTCTTGAATCCCTCTATCTAATAAAAAAACCTGCATCAAAATCCGTTGCGTAGTTTTAAAGATCTAAACATACATAGGGACAGACAGACAGACAGCGGGAAGCGACTTTGTTTTATACTATGTAGTGATTTGGTGAAGTGGAACTGATGACTTATGGAACTCCTCAAAGATGTTAAGTAACTTATTCTGACACGATTCCGTTGAAGTAGCAACGAATGAGTTTTCATTCTGAGATCCTTGCGGAATCGACGGAACTCCTCAAATATTATCAGCCCACAGATAGCATCTTGCGTTTTTTTCTTTAATAATTAACGCATTTGCGCGTAAATTGGAAAGGAAATGTTGAAATTTTCATGTACCTATGTGGCTTAGCTAAGTACTGAATTTAAATCGGTTTAAACTTTGTTTTAAAGTAAATTATTTATTTTAAATTCGGCACCTAAACGAATATCCACCGTGGCCGCCATATCACGTCACACGTCACACATGTGACGTTATGTGGCATAATATATTATTAATGAGGTGACCCGAGCTTGGTTCACTTTTTCAACCGATAACAGGAGAATAAAAGTTTTTTGACTGAATCCCTGATTCGGAGTACGAGTAATACCAACTCACTCAAGATACTCAAGACTCTCAACTCAACCCCAAAAGGACTAGTTTCGGGAACTGAATTAGAATTGTAGGTTTTTTTTACGGGACTGATTTGCAAGTCGCAGCCTGTCAACTCATCTGAGGTGATACAATTTTATTTCTTATAGCTTTCACCATATTTCACTAATATCTCCGCTCTTGGTTAGATCAAGGAACGAAATAATTGAGCCTATGGCGGTAAAATAAGTCACGTGGGTAATGGTTATTACATTACAAATTATACAGGGAAAATATATGTGGAAGCGAACTCTCGAGTCACATTGAAATCCGAATAAATACGATTTGAAGGAGGATGAAGGATAATTCTGTCATCCTCCAGATTTGTGACTGCGGCTGGGTCTAATTAAGGCGAAATTTTACGCACATTTTATATGGAGTCGGATTAATTAGACGCAGTCACAAAATATGGAGAATGACTGAATTGCAAAGATCGAAATTATTATGTCAAGGTAAAAATAAACTTACGGCATTTGACGTCTAGTTAATCCAACTTTACAATTATTAACTGGAGTACAAAACTAATTTACAAAATCCCAATCTGCATTAAATAAATAGAGAAGTAAAATTGTCTAATGTCGAAACTGCTGATCAAAATTACTGACTACTTTTAACGTATTTTTTTAGGGGAATTCTAATTATGACCGTAAGTAGAATAATAATTTGGATTTGTACGATTTTTTCTTTTGACTTTCTAACAGTTAAGTTGACCACTCATTTGACAATGGCCTTATTTCAATTGGATCTAGTTCCTCTCTTGGTTGGAAGTATCTACTACAGGCGATAGTATCTTCCCGATAAACTAGTGCCTTGACCAAAACATCTCTAGGATGCAACCGGGATAACGCTATGACGAGGAGAAGGAGAAAACGTGACATTAGAAATATTGTGTTACAGTATTCTGCATAGAGATGTTCAAATGATGTTCAGATACAAACAAATTGCTATTTACGTAAATAACTACTGGTTAACCTGATCTTACTAAAAAAATTAACAAAATTTTACTTAACACAGTGGTGTTTAAATGCTTTCTTAAATTTTCTTCTATTTCCCTACGTACCTAAGTAATTATCTGGATTTACTAATTTTTTTTCAATTATCTATTAATTATAATGAAATTTAAGGCAATGCTATTTAACATAAACTTTTGTGAGTGATTTGATCAACTTACTGTAACATCAAATAAACTGACTAAAACGTAGTGAAACTTAAAAATACGAAGCTTAGAAATCTAAAGGATATTTAAATTCGTTAAAAACTTACCAACTTTGAAGATTTACGTTTAATACGCTTACTTAAATAAGTTTTTGAACAAACTGTGCATCTTAACTCTAGTTTGATAAAACTTTACAAGCAAGCCAGCTTATTGTCGCATCAACTATTTTAGTTTCGAAATATTTTAAAGAATACAGTTTTAGAAATTACTTTATTATCATTTGACAATCATTTGCGTGTCACTTGTGCACAATTTTTGTAGCAGCTACCCATAAAGTTCTAATGTGGATTATTATGTTTTATATGTTCAGCCCTTAATACAAATAACAAAATATTAATCGTTATATATTGTGAGGTTTCTGTAGTTATTTGTGATTAAAATAAAAAAATATTTTTGAAAAAAAATTGTCATATATTTTTTAGTTTAGTTTTTAATGATAATGTAAGCTATAAAGTAAAACAAGTAAAATAGTTTCGTATTTCTTTAATTTAAAACATTATTAACAGAATATACAACGTGTCCCAAAACTCAACGATAAGCCGGCACCAGAGGATGGAGCTGCTTATGATTAGTCGAGAAAAAATAAGGAAAAAATATATCTAAATAAGTAGCTCCATCCTCTGGTGCCGGCTTATCGTTGAGTTTTGGGACACGTTGTATAATAAAGCCTCTCTATCTCTTACGTGTGGTGCAATTACAGGGCACACGCTTGTTTTTATTTTAAACTAGCTGTTGCCCGCGACTTCGTCCGCGTAGAACTTTTTATCGTCTTAGAAAATGATTTCTCTCAATATTAAATTTGAACCGAAAAAACGTTGATGTTCATTTTCTAGTTTGTGAACAAACAGTCTAAAACCAAAGTTAAAAATCTCATACTTTAAAAATGCCTTGAAATACTCAAACTTTGAACCAATTTCAACACTCTTAGGGGATGAATTTGGAAAAACTCTGAAATCAGTTTTGTAGTCTTTTAACGTACAGAATAAGACCGAAGTTAAAAATCTCTTACTCACACTTTAAAATTTTATTGCTCGCCATTTAAAATTGGAACCCCCTTTTAAACCCCCTTAGAGGTTGAATTTTTCTAATCGCTGAAAGAACTTTTTTCGTAAACTTTTAAGTCTCTAGCTCAAAAAAGTGTTGCCCATACAAAGCTTTCTTAACCCCCTTAGGGGTGGAATTTTCTTAAACTCTGAAAGTACTTTATTATTAATTTTAATAAGTAACATTTCGAATAGTTTTAAGTCTAGTAAAAAAATAAGTTTTTCCCACACAACACTGGCTACCCTTCTTAACCCCCTTAGGTATGGAGTTTTCTAAAACGCTGAAAGTTCTTTTTTAGTATTCTAATAAGTAATCTTTTTGCAAAGTTTTAAGTCTAACTCAAAAAAAGTGTTGCCCATGCAAAGCTTGCTCTCTTTTTTAACCCTATTAGGGGTGGAATTTTCTAAAACGATTTGTGTTCTTTTTTTGTATTTTAATAAGTAATCTTTCTACAAAGTTTCAAGTCTCTAACTCAAAAACATAACCTTTCCCTGATAAAAACTTTGCACCCCTTTTTATCCCCCTTAGGGATAGATTTTTTCAAAACGCTGAAAGTCTTTTTTTTGTATTTTTATAAGTAATCTTTCTACAAAGTTTTAAGTGTCTAGCTCAGAAAAAGTGTTCCTCATACAAACCTTGCACCCTTTTTTAACCCCCTTAGCGAATGATTTTTGTAAAACGCCGAACGTAGTATTTTTCATGTTCTAATAAGTAATTTTTCGACAAAATTTTAAGTCTCTATTAAAAAAAATATGTTTTTCCCATACAAACTTTGCACCCTATTTTACCCCCTTAGGGGTGAAATTTTCCAAAACGCTGAAAGTACTTTCTTTGTATTTAAATAATCTTTCTACAAAGTTTTAGGACTCTAGCTAAAAAAAATAGTTTCCCACATACAAACTTTGCACCCCTATTTTAGCCCCCTATTTTTAGGGGTAGAATTTTCTAAAACGCTGAAAGTACTTAATTTGTATTCTGATGACTAATCTTTCTACAAAGTTTTAAGTCTCTATTTAAAAAAAATATTGTTTCCCCCATACAAAATTTGCACCCCTATTTTACCCCCTTAGGGGTAGATTTTTTTAAAACACTGAATCTAGGTACTTTATTTGTATTCTAATGAATAATTTCTCTACAAAGTTTTAAGTCTCTATTTAAAAAAAAGTAGTTTTTCCCATACAAACTTTGCATTCTATTTTACCCCTTTAGGGGTAGAATTTTCTAAAACCCTGAAAATACTTTATTTGTATTCTAATGACTGATCTTTCTACAAAGTTTTAAATCTCTATTTAAAAAAAAAAATTGTTTCCCCCATACAAACCTTGCACCCCTATTTTACCCCCGTAGGGGTGGAATTTTCCAAAACGCTGAAAGTGTTTCATTTGTATTCTAATAACTAATTTTTCTACAAAGTTTAAGTCTATAGCTCAAAAAAAAAAGGTTCTCCCATACAAACTTTGCACCCCTATTTTACCCCCTTAGGGGTAGAATTTTCAAAAATCCTTTTTTATCCCTAGCCCACGTTATAAAAGCAACATACTGTGCAAAAATCAACTCTCTAAGATTAGTAGTTTCGGCTGTGCGTTGATGAGTGAGTGAGTGAGTGAATAAGTCAGTCAGGACATAGGCATTTATTATGTATAGATAGATAGAAGATAATGAAACTCCCATTCAAATATCTCAAAAAATTATGAAGCTACATCCGTTTTAATGTCGCTTGTTAGAGTGAGAAAACGATGAGGGACTGTGACGTCAATATACTCGAGCGTCATAGTAAAAAAACAATCGTTTCATATGAAGGTGCGTTTTGCGGAAAAGGGACAGAACATACCCCTTCTTAAAACTTTGGACTCTTATAACTTAGTCATTACCTATATAACCTCTTGCTTTGTTTTTTTCTCCATTTGACTATATTTATTTTAAATTATTTTTCGAGAAAATACATTATGATTATTTACCATATTTTCGATTCCTGAGCTATAACCACGAACTTCGGAATTCGAAAATATTCAGGTATCTCTATCTCTATCGCACTAACCATACTCGAGTGACAGGGATGCAAATATATGAACATTGAGTATCGTTTTTCGTGGTAGCGCCGCAGGTAATTTGGCTGAATGCGCCGAGCGCGTGCCATTGCCATTAAAAAAAACAAATTCGTGTAAATTATATTGTTCAAATTTGTTGATTTCATTTATTGAAATTACGACATAAAACGACATTTGCGCATATAAGTTCGCATATCAGAATCGAATATTTTTTTATGGTTTATATTTTAGCATTTGTCTCGTAAAGGTCTATCGTAGACGGGATTTAAATTATTAATAAGTGAAAGGCAAAGCAATTCCTCCATTTTGACGAAAATTTGACGTTTCTTATAGCTGACAGTTGGAGCAGCGTTTGATTTCAATAAAAATAAATGAAAAATTAAATGAAGTCGTATATTTCGGAAAATTAATTAACTGTCGCAGTCGGATAAAAACTATCCTAAGTTGCAGCTAGAATAATAATGTACCTATATAAAATGTTTCATATTTTTCCGTTCATGGGATGCTGAGAACATTCGAACCGCGCAAAGCTTAGTTTCAAACTGGCTGATTCTTTTTTTAATTTAGAGATTTATTATAAGTGGAGATTATAATATAGGTATATATATTTTGAGGTTTCTGTATTTATTTGAGATTAAAATAATAAAATTTATTTATTTTTGAATAAATTGTAATATCACTTTGAGTTTAGTTTTTAATGATAATGTAAATTATAAAGGTACTTATAAAGTAAAACAAATAAAATGTATATTTATTCATATAAACAATATTCAAAACAACATAGGTTTTAAAAAATAAGTATTAACTAAACTAATTATTAAAAACTAAGTTAAATATAAAATACAACTAAACAATAGTACATTGTGCATTAAGGGCCGTAAGAAAGGGATTCTTTGGCGTCGGGCTTCTAATAGACTCTCGTTGGTAGAGTCTATTAGAAGCCCGACGCCGAAGGCGAAGGGCTTTTAATGAGTCGAGTTTGTAATCCCCTTAGGTACTGCCCGTGATACACTATAAAATAACTACAAAAGACAGAAAAATCTAAGTTTCGTACAACCGCACCAATCAAATATTGACGAAATTGACATTTTCACTTCACTTACAGATTTGCGAGTGGAGGGCAAGGGGGCGTGGCCTACTAGATTTGCTTTAACCAATCAGATCAAACACAAACTCATAACTCCCCCGGGACTTAGAAAAATTAATAACTCCCGCGGGAGGTAAATTGGCTATACACCTGCCTATAATACACCCTTTACGAGCAAGTGTGATGAAAATAAAATAGTTTCGTATTTCATGAATTTAAGACATTATTAACAAAATATATCTATAATTAAGCCTCTTTATCTCTTACGTGTGGCGCAATTACAGGGCGCACGCTCGTTTTGTTCTGCAATACGAGTGTCGTGTCGTTGAGTTGCAATTTGATTGTTTAATTGAGGTTTCAGTATTTATTTGTGACTATAATATATGTCAACGCGCGAACAAAATTTAAAACACATAATGAAATACAGATTTCTTCATGCAATTGTCTGTTTGTGATTATAATATATATTGACGCGCGAACAACATCTAATAATAATGAAATACAGATTTCTTCATGCAATTGTCAGTTAAATGCAAATGGTGTTATCTACTTATATAGGTCGGCATCGGGCTTTGATTTTACTTTGGCAAAAAACAAAACGAATGTTAGAGTCGTTAGAGACTATCATAAGTGAAGGGTTTTGGACAAATTGTTTGTGTCAAGTGGTTGTACATGGCGACGGATACACTTGTGTATCTGGAGGAATTAAGTAAAGTTAGTGATTTAAAGTAAGAATTTAATATTTACGAAACGTTGTTAATTAAATGATTGAATACAGTACGGGGGACTTGCAAACGATAAAAGCAACTCAAGGCGACTTTGACCAATGAATTTACGTATTTTAACTAATCGAAAACAGGCTGATTATTTGTAATTGGGACACATGCGTATTATGATAAAATACCAGTTTTAATCGGCAATTTGTTAGTAGGTAGTTGTTTATAGTTTTGTCAGTCGCTGGATGAGAAAGGAAAACATTAATAAATAATATAGGTACATGGTTCAAATGATGCTAAAGTTAAATAGTATTACGATAAAGGGTTTGAATATGTTATCTTAATGGCTACTGATTGACTCAAGCCAACCTGTCACTATAAATTAAATATTTGTACAAAGCCAAACCAAACTAATCTTAAAAGCAAGAAAAAGTTGTAAACACAATTGTTTCTCTGTGAATAGATTAGAAAGCGGTAGAGACTCATAAATTGCATGATAATTGTCAAGATCTCAAAAGGATGGTAGTCATAAATCAATAGTAAGTATATTGTACAAATAAGTTAAGACCATGAAAAAGATGGGACTTTATTGTTCATAGGGTCCCTTACAAACAAAATTACAAACATACGTGTCGCAGTAACAAATAAAATAAGTTAAAAACTAATTATTTGCTTCATAACGCAACAGACCATGAATAAATTTAGTTTTGTTTAATTCAGTAAATTCATTTTCAATGTACCAGAAGGTCGTGAAAGGCACGAGATCTGTGATTTTCTTTAATACTGACCTATCAGCTACTACTAAATAAATATGCATGAATGAACGTATGTTTCAAGGTAATAACGGTTCAAGTAAATATATCTATTAGTTATAAGAACCGCCCCTGCAAAACCTTTGTCCAATGACGTGCACGTCCAGGGCCACTGCAGTGGGCAAACAGCCATGCAGCGATGGTATCTTATCTGATATGATTCACAACACTAAGTGTAACGCCTAAGGTGGACCACTGTAAGTCTGCCTCCCGCTAAACTGGCAATGACAGCGCATTAAAAAAAAATTGATAGCTTAGAAAAAAAAACCCGCCAAGTGCGAGTCAGACTCGCGCACGAAGGTTTCCGTACCATTATCTATCAAAATATTGATTTTATTCTGTTTTTAGTATTTGTTGTTATAGCGGCAACAGAAATACATCATCAGTGAAAATTTCAACTGTAACTATCACGGTATCATTGAGATACAGCCTGGTGACAGACAGACAGACAGACAGACAGACAGACAGACAGACAGACAGATGGGCAGACGGACAGACGGACAGACGGACAGACGGACAGACGGACAGACGGACAGATGGACAGACGGACAGACGGACAGACGGACAGACGGACAGACGGACGGACAGACGGACAGGCGGACAGACGGACAGACGGACAGACAGACGGACATACAGACAGACAGACGGACGCGGAGACTTAGTAATAGGGTCCCGTTTTACGGGAGTACGGAACCATCGCAACTATCGCAAGACATGCGTAGCCGCGATTTGCGCAACTAGTATTTAATTGATATTTCAAGACAAAATGGAAATAAGATTTTGTTCAGAAGATTAATCCAGAATAGGTAGTATTGCCTATGTGTAGAGCGATGGACTGGCTACCTCTCACTACCATTTCCATTTGTTGGCAACAAAGCGGCTGCATTTTCAATTTCAACTTAACTCTACGGGAGCGACAAGCATGGCTGCTTTAAAGTTAGCGCGACGCCGCCCATCGATAAGCCGCCCGCGCCCTCACTTAATTTAAAGTTCAAATTCAAATTCAAAGATTTATTCGTGAAAAAAATAACATAGATACAAAATAAATAATATAAAAAAAACACTAAGTGTTTGTGTTAGCCTAATGGCTTTGTCACGAAATGGACCCTGCATGTTGCTAGCTTTACAATATGTTGCTAGCTTTACAGCCAGCACTGCGTCGTCCGACCGCGCTCGCGTACGGATACAACATATTGGTTGTGACGATGTCTGTGAATACGATAAAGTGTGTTAACTGTCGTTTATTCAGAATAAAATTGACGTTATAGTCAGTACGAATCTAATTTCGATATGCGAATCGGCCTTTTCAGTCGACGAAATCAAAAGTGCGAAGACGTTACTTTTTGAATCCATCAAGACTTCTCAGAAGAAAGTGAATAGGCGCAAAGATGGCCAAAAGCGAAGAGACTTGGAGGATATATTAGCAGTCTTTAAGGTATTAGAACCTGATCATATGCCAATTTTTGTGGCTCGGGACTTGCATAAATTACCACCGGTTACGTTTGACCATACTGATGTCACGAAACTATTAAAAGAACTGGTAATATTGCGTACCGAAATAGAATCCATAAAGGAAAAATATGCAACAGTGGAACAACTCGAAGTCCTAAAAAACGAGCTGCAGTCGGAGGAGACACCAGTTTCTTTAAGTACCCGCAATGTTAATATAAAAAGAGGAGGGTACTTATTAGATAGCGGGCCGCAGGCTTTATCGGCGCTAAACGTCTCGGATAACAGCTTGCCTGAGGCCACTGCCGGGCGTAGCTTTAACGTCGCACAAGAGTATCGAGCGATCGTTCACTCTGGAACATCGGTTACGCCGCAAATACCGTGCACGGCGGCTGCGAACTCAACAGTGTTAGAAACTAACTCGGACTCAGAAAAATCGCCTACGGCTGCAGGGAGCCGCAGTGAGCACGATAAGTTATTAAAAGCACCTACAATGGCGGATATTGTACGTAATGGAGAGTAGAAGCCGAATGAATCCACTAACGTGTGGAAAAAAGCAGAAAGTAAGAGGACGAAAAGGCTTGCTAGCCGTAGAGGAGCAGCAGATGCGAACTTAAGTAATAGTAAGTTCAGAGCGGCAGACATCAAAGTACCGTTGTTTATTTCAAATGTAAACAAAGAGGCGGCAGAAGAGGATATTTGCGAATATATTAAAATGAAGACCGGCGAAATTGTTAATCTGCATAAGATACGAATGAAAAGAGATCGCACTTATAATGCGTTCAAGTGTTATGTCTCAAAGCATAAGTTAGACACGTTTTTGGATGACCAATTGTGGCCAGACGGCATTATATTCAGGCGTTTTATTCGACGTACGAATAGCGGCGAAGCTAAGGAAAATGTGCAATCAAATGAACATAACAATGGATAAAGAAGCATCAGGAATTATTGATACAATTAGTCTAGCTACATTTAATTGTAAGAATGTCAAAAGTTCAATGAGCTGTGTGAGATCTCTATGTGAAAAAGCCGACATCATAGCATTACAAGAAACTTGGATTCTGCCTCACGAGATATCCTATCTTGGCGATATTGATCCAGGATTCAGCTACACAGGAAAGTCTTCAGTGGATACGTCGTTAGGAATTCTAAGAGGCAGACCGTACGGAGGAGTAGCTATATTGTGGAGAAAGAACATATTTCAAGACGTGTCGGTAGTGCAGTGCGTAAACAACCGGTTAAGTGCAATCATTGTTTCGATAGATAATAGGTCCTTTATGGTTATTAACATATATATGCCAACGGAGTGTGCGGAGAACTTGCCTGTATTTACAGAGTGTCTTGGCGAAATATATGCGTTGATAGACAATAGTGGAATTGAGACAGTTTTTGTGTTAGGTGATTTTAACGCGCACCCCGGTGAGTCTTTTTGTAATGAGTTGTTGGAATTTTGTTCGGAGCGTGAATTAGTATGTGAGGACATAAATAGCCTTGGCATGCAATCAGGGACATTTACCTTTATTAGTGAAGCTCATGGATGCAAACGCTGGCTAGATCATTGTATAGCCACACGATCAGCTGTGCAAACAATAGTCAATGTCAAGGTTATTTATGACTCGTATTGGTCCGACCACTTCCCAATGATAATAAAATGTAATATTCATGCTATTAGGGTAAAAATAACGACTAACGAACTAGTTTACAATGATAATAGTATTTTGTGGGGTGAGCGGAGTACTCAGGAGATAGGTATGTACACTGAATATTGTCATAGTATATTAAAATGTATTGATTTATTACCCGAGTTTTCATTATGTGCGGATAATTGCTGTACCGATTCCTTACACAAAGAAATGATTACGAACTTGTATACAAACATTGTATGTACACTACGCAAGGGTGCTATTCGTAGTAGGAATATTGTGCCTCGCAAAAACAAACCGAGGGGTGTGAGGGGTTGGAACGAGCACGTCAAAGAGGCGCATGCGCAGGCTAGGAGTAGTTTTCAGACTTGGGTTTTGTATGGGCAGCCTGACAGCGGGTCAGTTTTCGAAAATATGAAAACTATGCGCAAAATATTTAAATCTAAGTTAAAATGGTGTATGAAGCACCACGAACAGTTTGAAATGGATAAACTTGTGTCTCACCATTCTGATAAGCAGTTTTCAAAATTTTGGAAATGTACCAAGAGGCTGAATAAAAAGACAAGTTTACCAAGTAGTGTAGATGGAATAGTCGAACCATCTGAAATAGCGAATCATTTTAAAAATCATTTTAGAGTAACATCGCCTCTTGGGCCGATGCGGCGGGTGCGCGAGGGGGGAACCGCGCGGCCGGGTGAACGTCTCATCTTCACTTGCAAAGAACTCAAAGATGCAATTAAGAACATGAAGAGAGGGAAGTCACCTGGTCACGACGGGCTCAGCATCGAGCACCTGCAGCATGCGGGCCCACACCTTCCACGTGTACTCACTTTACTTTTTAACTTGTGTTTAGGTCACTCGTACTTACCCCAGGAATTAATGAAGACGCTGATGGTACCCATTGTGAAGAACAGAACAGGGGATATAGCGGACGGGGGTAATTACTGGCCTATCTCACTTGCTACAGTGATAGCGAAAGTGTTTGACAGTGTGCTTGACCAGCACCTCAGTGTACATACAAAATTACATGATGCCCAGTTTGGCTTCCGTGCGGGGCTGTCCACTGAAGGTGCTATACTGGCTCTAAAGCACACTGTCAAATACTACCTGGACCGTAAGACACCCGTGTACGCTTGTTTCCTGGACTTGTCTAAGGCTTTCGACCTTGTGTCATATGATGTGTTGTGGGAAAAGCTTGAAAGGGCGGGTGTCCCTGTCGAGCTTGTCAGCATATTTTCATACTGGTATCAACATCAGACCAACCATGTAAAATGGGCAAACGCACTATCTGATCAGTATAGACTTGAATGCGGTGTGAGGCAGGGAGGCCTAACCTCTCCGAGGCTCTTTAATATTTATGTAAATCAATTGATCGTGGAACTCAGCAGCACCTATGTCGGATGTCATGTCGATGGCGTTTGTTTTAACAATATAAGTTACGCGGATGACATGGTGCTGTTGGGTCCCACGATCGGTGGTTTGCGTAAACTAGTAGCGATTTGTGAGGCCTATGCAGGCAAGCATGGATTGAAATACAACTCGAAAAAGAGTGAGCTCCTTGTATTTAAAGGCAAAAACAGACCGCCTGCGTCTGTCCCTCCAGTTTACCTCAATGGTTCACCATTGCAGACTCTCGCAATTTAGATACCTGGGGCACATTGTCGATGAGGAATTGAAAGATGATGCCGACATAGAAAGAGAGCGAAGGGCATTGGCTGTAAGAGGGAACATGCTCGTTCGTAGATTTGCTGGTTGCACACTTGACGTCAAAGTCACACTTTTCAAGGCGTTTTGCCAAACATTTTACACCAGCAGTCTATGGACCAGCTACACCCAAAAAGAGTATCATGCCCTTCGTATATTATACAACAACCTGTTCCGGGCGATGGTGGGGCTTCCTCGACACTGCAGTGCGTCAGGCATGTTTGCAGATGCGCACACAGACGATTTTTTTGCGTTGATGCGTAACAAAGTCGCCTCGTTATTACGCCGAGTGAGGGGAAGCCCCAACAGTCTCCTGCAGGTCGTGGCGGGAAGGCAGGACAGCGCCTTGCTCGGCAGGTTCAATGGGCTGCACGCTCCTAGTACGTGTGCACCTCGTTGAGGCTGCCAAGTCTGGCTTTTAAATTATAAACAAAATAAAATTTTGCTGTATTAACATAGGTCATTAAGTATTTTTTTTTCCTTTTGCTTACTAACAACCTATGGACCATGATGTCTGAAAATAAAGATATTTTATTTTATTTTTTATTTATTTTACTGGTCTTCCGTAGGGTCTATTTGGTGAGAGCACGGTGGGCAACAACGAAAGATGCACATCAGACAAACAAAAAAAATAAAAAGTATAAAAAGGAACTACTATATACTTAACTAAAATACACCCTTAAAAATACACAAAAAAGGAATAAATAAAATGAACAATTTTTAAATAACTCGTATCAAATAAAAAGATCTATAAAATGCCATCTAACGGTTTCTGCGAAAAGTTGCATCCCAACATTCCCAACAAACCACTACGTGTGTACGGGGGACGGTTCGGAGCCGGGGGGTTCCCCCATCTTTAAATCTGCAATACCTAGTTGCATTCAAATCTAACATTATACACTATACATGTATATGCACTCTCCCTCGTCCGTTTGGGAATAAAGGTAAGAGTTTATTTTTAACCGACTTCAAAAAAGGAGGAGGTTATAATATAACCTATTATGACATATTATGTCCCACTGTATGTATTTTTTTTTATGTATCGATTTCTCCGTCAATTGTAGACCGATTTCCAAAATTCTTTTTTTACTCGAAAGAGTATACTTCTGAGGTGATTCCATTGTCACCAATTTGGGATCTGATAATGTAATCCCAGGGAAATTGAGGCCAACCCTCAAATTTTATAGGCACGCGTGTAGTGATTTCTGTATTTTCTATTATTACTCGTATGTGGAAGACTACAGTTGACTTATGGAACTCCTCAAAGCTGTAAAGTACGTCACAGACTCTGACATGATTCCGTTGAAGTAGCAACTAATGAAGTGTTTATTCTGAGATCCTTGAGGAATCGACGGCACTCCTCAAATATTATCAGCCGACATATAGCGACTTGGGTTTTTTCTGTAATAATCAACGCATTTGCTCTCAGAAAGCAGGTCATGTGGTAAATGGAAAGGAAATGTGGAAATTTTTATGTAGGATGTGGCTTGGTGAAGTACTGAATTGAAGTCGGTTTAAACTTTGTTTTTAAAGTAAATTATTGAAACAATTTTTAGTACATTGTGAAGGTACCTATCCAATCAAGTTCATCGTCATCTTTCTCGTCACCTTTACAGGCAACAATGACGGCCGAGAAATTGCCTTTTTTCAGATAGCGTCAAGTTATATTCAAAGTGAGCAATAAAGTGAGTCAAGTCAAGACATGTCGTGAATAGCACAGCTTATCGCCTTGATTCATGGCTCCGCCTCGGCCACGACCTTCCTGTCTTAACCGTTTAATTGCTTGCCCTTTACGGCTGAACATTGAAAACTACTCGGCTGTTTGAACAATGTTATTTTTAGAGTCTATGCGTACTTTATATCGTGGTCTATGGATGGTGGGTTTTTGGCGCTTTGAGGAAAACACTCCAAAATTCCGAATCTTGCCGGAAATCATTTATTTATTTATAAACGATTTTTTATATAAGACTATGTTCATAAGAGGTCTGATGCCAGCAGATCTTCGCATCTTCAAATGGTCGGATTTTTCTTTTCGTGCGTTCTTTTGGAGACAGCGCTTAAAACTGAAATTTGTACTTTTACTTTAAGTGGACGTAGGTTCGTGGTCGTCTCTCCCTCTCACTGAGCATACGCGTGAGCGAGATGGAAGTGCGTGTTTGGAAGCGCGGATATCATGTTTTTCAATTTTATTTTTTTGTGCGTTTTAATAAATAAAAAAAGTAATAGCTGAATTCCTTCAAACATAACGTTGCCGATTTTTTAAACTAATTTTTATATGTTTAGCTGTTGTGCATAATTTATTACGATTTTTTAAAGTGTATTTTAGACCTATGTTCGTGATTTTTTTCTATCTAGCGAAAGTCAAAAACTCAGGATTCGAATAGTTGATTACTCTCGAAAAAGGCCTTACGATTGCTAATTAAATTTAAGGCAGCCGTATTATAATCCGAACTCTATTTTTAAAAAATCCGTTTTCGGAGCTCACGTCGCCTAATAATTTACTTCTGAATATGCTTTTCCCCATTTTTCATTCAATTTTGATGCGGTCTTTTTTAAGAAACTGTTATACTCAGTTCCGAGGGCTCCATCGCAGGACATGACTAGTGGAGTAAATGACGCTCTTAAGTCTTCAGCTGCTCGGTCATATTTCAAATGTTTAAATTTCAGACCAAGAAAAAAGATAGACAGAGTATTACGAACAACGTAGTGAAGCCGGTTTTCAACCAAGCCAAATAAGTTTAGCACAATCTCACACACACATATAATTATACTCCGTCTATACCTCTCTTTTTTTATTCGTGATAGCATACCACCGGGCATGATACCTTTGTTGCTGAGGATGTTTGTGGCTGTGACCAATGACGTTGTGTTTCAGACACACGTCAATCATACCTACGTTGTCTACAATTTATTACCACCTAGAGATAGCTTTCCCGCCTGCATGGGTCTAATTTATGTCAGGACACTCGTCTATACGATAACACCTTTATGTAGAGGACTGGTTTAGTATACTAGACCTACCATAGTATCGGATTCGACTGTACTCAACAGACCGCAATGTAAAGATTAGCTAGAGACTTTTTAATTTTATTATTATTTTTGATTGCAAGAAAACTAATATCATATAAATCATATTTCATATTTTAAATATCTTATATTAGAAGGAAACTACTAAATATCCAATTATCATAGTTTTCAAAACCCACAAAATGTTAGGTAGGTATGTACCCAACCTTTTGAGGGTTTTGAAAACTAAACTAAAACGGTTTATACTTTTTCAACGTGAAACATTTCCTTAAAGGAACACTTTGAGTCTCAGTAGGGAGGTACTAAACATAAGTTTCGATAAACATTTAATTATCTTGGGTGGCAAACATAAGTTTATATCAAATGAGTGTATACAAATTAATTACCTAGGAATTGAATATGAATTCGCCTAGCAACGATAATAAAGCAAAACCATAATACCTACCTTGTTATCGTGCTCGATAGTCGCAAAATCTATGTTATCATGGAGGGATCAGAAGGGGTTTTTACCCCCTTATCTCCCCATATTATCATCAAATGCTCATATTTTCAATGAACATGCTACAAAGCTGTAAATACTTCGTATTAAACCCCGTCTGAGGAACAATACTCATGTTACAAGGCTATATTGATTTTGTTCGTCAGAAATCAAATAATGTTATGAGACCGCCCCGCCGCCAACAATCTTGATCAAATTAAGAGCCGCTTGAGGGCGCGTCATGGTATCCGTACCGCAACCTTTTTTGAAATACTTACTTACACAATATTTATTGCTGGAAGAAAAAAAGAAAATGTTTATAAATCATAACGCTCCTTATTTTCCAAGTAACAATTAAAAAATCTAACAATTCACTTTAAAATCACAGATCCACAGGATCTTCGGTCTAACAACACTAAAATATTGTAATAAATCTTTGTGCGTGTCTCTTAAATAGCCCGGTAGCGACTACCAACCTTTTCGGCCCTGAATCTGGAACTTTTCGACCCTGAAGGGAAACTAGGCTTGAGGTACTTGACAGTCAGAAGTTTTGTAGGCCATAGACAACCAGGGCCAAAGTCTTTCAAAGTTCGGAACCGATCAGTTTTTGTTGCGGACAATGATAAGTATCTGAAACGTTTTCTTAAGAACGCGGCATGGTCGCTATGCTTTACGTGTAGTTACACTAGTTACGCGACAAGAGCTTCTTATTCTTAGTTCTATGATTATGATTTATATTCTTAATCGTAGATTTGGATGGTAGGAATAACGATCAGTTATTATTTTGTCAATTAGTCTCGTTTATAGTAGCTGAAAATCAGGCTATTAGAGACAGAGCGCCCGGGACGGAGACGGGAGCTTGGTGGGTGTTACAACTGTCATCTGAAACAATTTATTACTAAAAAATGTAAATAGGTAATTATACAGGGCCCGTAATTTCCATGCCGAAGACAACAGTTTGACGTCACGCTGCATATAGGATGATCCCAAATAGTTTCATTTTAATTATTAATCATTAGTCGTCAATCATTTTAATCATGTACAAATTACTTCAAAAGTAATTAAAGTAATTTTTCTCAAAAATGGCCCGCAAAGTGAACATAACTCGCTACATATTGGAAGGTAAAGTGTATAGTTGAAGGACAGATCAAAATTAAAAAATAAAAAACATTGCAGGCCGCCTGGAATGTTACATATGAATTCCTTTATTTGTCGAGTACCAAACTTTTTAAAAAGTAGAAACTGGCATATAAAAGACGGCACAGGTCGTATTCAGCCAAATCAAGTCGTATTTTTCTGTTGCAAACGCGACATTTTTGTATGTGTCATTAAAAGATTGCGTTTTTCGGTGGAAAAATACACTTGCGATTCTGTTTAAAAAAATATATGACGTTTAATTTTATGTCATTTGCAGTATCCTCAATTTGTATTTAATAATAACGCTTGATTTAAATTTAGTCTTTTTTATTCCCCCATTTTTGAGAAAAGCACTATATTAGCCTCAGCCGGAATGGCAATTGCAGGCTTCGTATTATAATTAAACGGACTCGCAAGCTCGTCCGTTTAAACAATATACTCAGCCTGCAATTGTCTCCTTCCCGGCCACGGCAATAATGTACTATTATCTGCGTGGGAATAAATGCAAGAAGGATGGCGTGCTACAAGTTTAAGAGGAATTCTGATTTCTACGTAATTATTGAAATGTGGTAACAAGACAATACCATTTAATAAAATGTATGTATAAAAACAAAACAAACACACCTCTATTTTCAAGGCATTAGGGTGCATGTGCCGATATTTTTGAACACCCATAGTATACCTATGTATGTGATGGCGACTGTACATACAGAATATTTACCGTTAGCTTTTCGGTGAACGAAAACATCGTGAGGAAACCGGTCTAATCCCGTTTTCCCTCTGGGTTGGAAGGTCAGATGGCAGTCGCTTTCGTAAAACTAGTGCCTATGTCAAATCTTGGGATTAGGTGTTTAAGCGGACCCCGGGCTCCTTTAGGACATAACCGGGAATAACGCTAGGAGGATGAAAACGTAAATAATTTACATGAATACTAAAATAAACAGTCCGAGAGCTCTTAGAAAAGTATTCGGGTTTGGGAGAAATCGTTTATTTTCTCATAAGAACGTGTAAAAGCAAGCGAGAGAGAAATATAGATCCGAATGCAATTTTAAATTGTCGCCGGTTGGCGTTCTATATTAATATAATATAAATAAGAGGAAAAATCTGTAAGATTGTACCTTTGCAAGTTTGTTTGAAAAGGGTTATCTCCGGCACCATTTATCTGATTTCTAAAATTCTTCCATATGTGTATAGAATGGCCTTTCTGGACGGACATAGGCTATATTTTATCCTGTGGGTTTGTCATTAGATAAAAATCGGGTTCTGTCCACTGTCGTTTAACTAAAGCACATATTATTATGTTCAAACTTCCGCTAATTTTTCCAGTTCTTCATGACACTAACAAAAAATCTTAAATTAGCACCCTCTTTTTACCCTTTTGAGAGTGCAAATTTCAAAAATCCCTTCTTAGTGGGTACTAACGTTACATAAACTACCTATTGTGAAAAACATCTCAGCTTTCTAGGTTCAACGGTTTGGGCTGGGCGATGATGTAAGTGCGTGAGTCAGTCAGCACTTACCAGAATTGTCCAAATGTTTCTGGTGGTACCGTCTTCTTCTTGTGACTTCTCGAGGCCGAGGGCAAGGCACGCGAGACCGAAGGCCAAGCTCGCGTAGGGCCAAAAGCTCACAGCTAAATGGCTTCAGATCACGCTCCCGGATACTCTACTTCTGAGTGTCTTACAAGCGAACCTGAGGGCCGCAAGGCCGAAGGTCAGAGTCAGAGTCGAGGCACGCGAGGCCGTAGGCTGAGCCCCGCGTAGGGCCGTAGGCCCGAATGCCCGAAGCGCGCCTTCAGAGAACGGTCTCGGATACTGCACCCATGAATGAGTACATACAGTGCGTACATACAGTACATGAGTGCGTTATAAGCGTACAAAAGTAGGTATTGCTGTTATTATTTAGCGAGCACTTGAGCAGCCTTTGAATCAAAAGTAAGTAAAGTTAAGAATGTAAGAACTTAAGGATTTGCCACACTGGATGCGTTCTGCTGCGGTCTGCGGTCAGGTCACCTAAACAAATTGACTGCAGACCGCAGAATGCATCCAGTGTGGCAAATCCCTTAACGAGCAATGTTTTTATTCAAGACAAGAGTTATAATTTATCACGTGTGAAGTATTTCTAACAATCAACTCCAAACTTTACACAGTTTCAATAAAGTTCATATTTATTTGACTCTAATGAGCTATGACGTCAACGAAAAATGGTTATAAGACTGGCATGTTATACGGATATTCAAATTGTGTTATTTTTACTCGATGGCGTGTTTTTAACCTATTTATGGTGAAAATGTGGAAACAGATTTTTTTTTTGGAGTAAGTGTACAGTGTCTACCGGTAGTATATCTATTAACACACCCTTTTTGCACCTACCCATATAAAAGCACCTAGTATATGCTAGTCTCTTTTTAATAAATAAGATATTTAAGTCGGCAAATGAGGGAGGACATCTTTTCGTCTGCCATAGACGGTAAAATGTCATCAGTATTCCTACATATGTTTCTGGAACGAACGATGCAATACTAGTGACGTCCTTCTGATACTTACTTTATCAAAGTACCTAGTGTCTTTTCTATAAAATTATGTTATGATATCACATAATTATACCAATGCGATACGTTTGAGAATAATACCAAAATGAGCAATCTACGAGTATACCTAATACCTACTAATATAAAAGAGGAAAAGTCTGTGAGATGGTAAGTTTTTAAGTTTGTATGTAATGGGTAATCTGCAGAACCACTAATCCGATTTCAAAAATTATTTCACCTTAGTGGACTTTCTGAATGGTTATAGGCTATATTTTATTGCGCGGGTTTGCCTGCGTTTTTTGCAGTAGGAGAACGAAGCTGCGCGGGCAGCTAGTTTATTAATAATTTGCATGTTCCTACCTTTATTATTATTTTTTTTTTTTCGTGGAGAAAACCTGCGAACCAGGTACCCAGCTCTCGGGGGAGGTCTGGGTTATGTGGTATATGTACCCACTAAAAACTCCAAGTCAACTGCCATCTGCGCTAAGTAATTCGGAAGACTCTAGGATCTCAGGTTGAACGCACTAGAGCCCTCCTCGCGCTTTGGCCCTGCGGGCTCGTTCTGGACATCTTCGCCGCCTTCTCTGGGGTGGCTGAGTGCTGTGGCCCCCGCCACAAAAAATCTCTGGCGACCCCGTTGACCCCCTTAAGTCGCCTTTTACGACAGGCGGGGGAGACCGTAGACCTATTCTTGCCCGAGTCTACACGGGTTGCACCTACCTACCTAACAAGCATGATCACATAGATGTCAGACATAAAATAAATATAAATAAATACATATTTGGGGACAATCTTACACAAATCGACCTAGTCCCAAACTAAGCAAAGCTTGTACTGTGGGTACTAGACGTAGATAAACATACTTATATAGATAAATAAATACTTAAATAGACAGAAAACATCCATGACTCAGGAACAAATATTCGTGCTCATCACACAAATAAATGCCCTTACCGGGATTCGAACCCGGGACCTCCGGCTTCGTAGGCAGGGTAACTACCAACTGGGCTACAGAAGTCGTCGAAATAAAACATTCCTCTTTCTCGCACTATCATTATTGCTTGTAAGACGTGAACTCAATCACACCTAAGTTGGATCAATAAGGACCATGAATATGATAATGCATCGACTAAATAACTTTTTGTGTCAAAAATGTCAATATTTAGTTACGTTAAATTTATTCATCAATTAACTTTAGTAGCACACTTTTCACACGAAAATTTTGTACTTTGATAATATTACCGACAATAGATTTAAATCCACTAATTACCATCTCGCCGAGGCAGATAGAGCTTTTGAAAATATTATTTGGAGAAACCAAATAATATTTTCAATTACATATATTAATATCTTAATAGCGTGTAAATCTGAAAAACTATCTAGTTTCCGCCCAACTTATTTTTTTAAAGTACACGGCATGGATTGTTCCACTTTCAATTGACATTACTTAACTAAATAAATAAATAATATTTGGGGACAATCTTACACAAGTCGACCTAGTCCCAAACTAAGCAAGACGACGAAATACATACTTACATAGATAAATATATACTTAAATAAATAGAAATCCATGACTCAGAAAAAAATATTCGTGCTCCTCACACAAATAAATGCCCTTACCGGGATTCGAACCCAGGACCTCTAGCTTCATAGGCAGGGTCACTACCAACTAGACTACCGAGGTCGTATTTAAGGCTGGAAGGGGTCCGGCCAGAGTCCCGCCAGTATATTTGGACGGAGCGCAGGTGGAAAGGGTGGAAAGATTCAGATACCTCGGACACATACTTACGGAGGGTCTTGTTGATGACGACGACATTGAACGGGAGCGCAGGGCGTTGGCCGTGCGGTGCAACATGCTCGCTCGCAGGTTCGCGCGTTGTAGTGATGAAGTGAAGGTGACATTGTTTAGGGCATATTGTCTATGTTTCTATACATGTCAACTCTGGAGCAGATTCACGAAACGCGCGATGAGCAAAATTAGAGTGCAGTATAATGATGCATACCGTATTCTAATGAAACTGCCAAGATACTGCAGCGCATCGAGCATGTTTGCCGAGGCTAAAGTGCCGGACTTCTTTGCCATCATACGCTCCCGCATAGCTTCCTTCTGGAGCCACATCCGAACGTCGGACAACAGTATCCTCCGTGAGCTGTCCGGGTATCTGAGTAACCCGATCTACAAACGTTGGATTTTCGTGCATCACGAAAGGAACAGGAAGTAGGTCTTTTCGGTTGTGACTGCCTAAACATAATTAGGTTATTATAAAAATTTAAGGTTTTATTTAATTTTATCTTTACGCTTATACAATTTGACTTTTTACTTTTACTGTTTACTTTTTATGCAATTTTTGATTTATGGGTCTATTGCCTGTCAATAAAGAACTTTATTATTATTATTATTTCCTTTATTTCATTTCGTTCTTAGATTAGGTTTTTACAATATTCATATAAAAAGTAAAATATAAAAATATACATGCACGACCATTGTCGAGAACTGGCGCAGGTGTGTACTTATAGTAAGGCACCTCAGAGACCAAAAGACCGTATAGCAGAGCAAGTTGCTGGTGAATAATTCTGGCTACAAGGTTATGTCTGTGCAAATACTCGCCGTTAGCAAGATGACCACAACCGGAGATAATATGCCTGAGTGACTCCCCGGGACGGCGGCATGCCCGACAAATGTCGACCGTACCGTCCTTCAGGATATACCTCCGGTAATTGTTCGTCATGATAACTTCGTCCGCAATTGCACAGACAAAACCTTCGGTTATTATTCTCTTCATTTATTTTCATTCTTGGATTAGGTTTTTTACAATATGAATATAAAAGTACAATAAATATACAAAACATACAAAATAAAAACTCATTATAAAAAACCTAACCTAGGGTGCCACCGAAAGCGAGGCAGGGCCTAAGCTACCGGTGGTCAGGGCGACAGAGACAGGAACCTCCGGACTATCCGCGCAGTATCCAGGAGTACCGCCTTCTGTATCTGACCCTTGATCCATCCATCTAGCGAGAGTCTCTTAAGGTGACGGTCGAGACTCTTCGCTATTAAACCGTTTGCCGAAACGACTATCGGGACAATGATCGTCGAATCAACATTCCACATGGCGGTCACCTCGTGAGCCAGGTCTAGGTACTTGCTGGCTTTGTCCTTCTCGGCCTTCACGAGGTTCTCGTCATGGGGGATGGTGATGTCGACGAGCACTGCCTGGCGTTTCGATCGATCTGTCAGCACGATATCAGGCCTATTGGCAAGAATAGTCCTGTCTGTGATGACAGATCGATCCCAATAGAGCGTGGCACGATCATTTTCGAGAACTGGCGCAGGTGTGTACTTATAATAAGGCACTTCGGAGACCACAAGATCGTATAGAAGAGCAAGTTGCTGGTGAACAATTCTGGCTACAAGGTTATGTCTGTGCAAGTACTCGCCGTTAGCAAGATGACCACAACCAGAGATAATATGCCTGAGTGACTCTCCGGGACGGCGGCATGCCCGACAAATGTCGACCGTACCGTCCTTCAGGATATACCTCCGGTAATTGTTCGTCATGATAACTTCGTCCGCAATTGCACAGACAAAACCTTCGGTTTCCCCGAAGAGATCCCCGAAACGTAGCCAGTTCACCGACGCGAGCAGATCCACATCGGGCCCTGTGAGGGCCTTGCAGAACCGCCCATGAAGCTCCTTGCTCCTCCACACCGCCCTGCGGTCCCGGCGCTCATTATTTTAAGTCTGCGCCAGTTCTTGTTTGCCAAGGAGAGCGGGGTGAAGTTTCCGTCTACTGCCACTACGTCACGATGCATCCCACACTCGTTGTTTAGGAAATAATCCCTGAGACTGTACACCTCGCGGTTGTGGAGGTCTTTGGCATTTAAAAAACCGCGACCTCCACACTTCCGCGAGATGTACAGCCTCATAACAGACGAGCGTGGGTGTAGCATGCGATGCGCAGTAAGCAGTACACGAACTCTTCGGTCCAGGGCATCCAGCTCAGTCTGAGTCCATCTTAGTACGCCAAAGGAGTAAGTGAGCAAGGGCATCACCCAGGCGTTGAAGGCGCGCACCTTGTTGCCGCCCGACAAAAGACTATTAAGTACTTTTGTCAGGCGACAAAAGAAGCGCTCCTTCACCGCCCGCTTTACGGCCTCACCCTCAATACCCAATGACTGTGACATACCAAGATACTTATAGGTTTCTGTTTCGGAGATAGACTTGAGGGACATTGTCTCAGAAAGTTGTAAATTTGTTGAATTTACAACTCTACCCCGCTGTACATGCATAACAGCACACTTATCGACACCAAATTCCATTTTGATGGCGCTACTGAAGACTTCTGTTGTTTTCAGTAGTTCCAACAGGTCATGTCTATTCGGTGCAAACAGCTTGAGGTCATCCATATAGAGCAGATGAGAAATGACCTCACCCTCTCTCCGAAGCCGGCAACCTAGCCCTGAATCCTTCAGCAGGGTGCTGAGTGGATTCAGCGCTAGGCAGAACCACAGAGGACTCAGGCTGTCGCCCTGGAAGATTCCACGTTCAATCCTTATAGAGTCCTGCGGGCCAGAGGGGCCATCTCCTCCCCCCGGTTGACGAAAAACTGTGGTCCACTGCCCCATGCAAGCGCCTAAGAAGGATCTCAGAACTGCATCAACTTTATACAGCTCTAAGATCCTCCTCAGCCATGAATGAGGCACCGAATCATAGGCCTTCTTGTAGTCAATCCAAGCGGCCGAGAGGGCCCCTTTGTTCCGCCGGACTCGTTGGAAAATGGTCATGTCTATGAGGAGGAGCTCTTTAGTACCACGAGACCCAACCCTACATCCATTTTGAGCAGGGGCCAAAACGTTGTTCGCAACGATGTGTGCGTTAATTTTTGCTCTCAAAATGGATGTAAGGAGCTTGTACAGCGTAGGCAAGCACGTGATGGGTCTATAGTTTTTCGCTTCCGTGGTACTACCGGACTTATAGAGCAGGGAGGTGATACCAGTTGTAAAGAAAGATGGCAGGGAACCGAGCTCAAGGGCTTGCTGGAACTGCGTTGCCAAACGCAGGTGTGAGCATCGAAACCATTTCACCCAGAAATTGTGCAATCCATCCGGCCCAGGACTTTTCCAGTTCGGGGTCAAACGGATGGCACAACTAACGTCTTCGAGGCTGATGGTAACAGTCCCCATGGGTTCTATGAACTCACACTCACGTTCGACAACACTCATCCACTCGCCTTCGGTGTGTTCAACTGGCACCGACCAGATACTACGCCAGAAGTCAACCATGGCAGTAGCATCCGGTCGCTGCCCGTCAGACACACGAAGATCGGCTCCCTCCCACTTCCGGTATACCTCCCTTTACAATATTCATATAAAAAGTAAAATATAAAAATATACATGCACGACCATTTTCGAGAACTGGCGCAGGTGTGTACTTATAGTAAGGCACCTCAGAGACCACAAGACCGTATAGCAGAGCAAGTTGCTGGTGAATAATTCTGGCTACAAGGTTATGTCTGTGCAAATACTCGCCGTTAGCAAGATGACCACAACCGGAGATAATATGCCTGAGTGACTCCCCGGGACGGCGGCATGCCCGACAAATGTCGACCGTACCGTCCTTCAGGATATACCTCCGGTAATTGTTCGTCATGATAACTTCGTCCGCAATTGCACAGACAAAACCTTCGGTTATTATTATTATTATTAAAAATATTCAGGGACAACCTTACACAAATCGACCTAGTCCCATAGTGGCCAATAGTAAGCTCAATAAGGCTTGTGTTATGGGTACTGGGCGAAGATATATAAGCTACAAATACCTAAATACACAGAAAACATCCAAGACTCAGAAACAGATATTCATGCTCATCACACAAATATTTGCCCTTACCGAGATTCGAACCCAGGACCTTCAGCTTCGTAGGCAGCGTCACTACCCACTAGGCTACCCAGTCGTTACATAAAAACTTTTTTTATCCTTGAGTAGTCCTTGTTGGTTCTTCGATAAGCTGCAACTGCCAAACAAAATTGTTATATTTTGTTTACTTACCTTCATAATAAAAATACAAGGCTCGCGTACTTACATTTACTGAGATGATGAACAAAAGTTATGGGGTAAATCGATTGAGTGAGTGGGCATTACGAATCTGAACATGGCGTGCACGCCACCAAATCGATTAGGTACGCCGCCTTGGCCTATAAACGGGGCGATCATTTCGCAAAAACAATTTTATTTAAATTTTATATCAAAGTCATCCATTATTTGTGCGTCTCGTTCACATACACATTCTAAAATTTTCGTCTTATTATTATACATAGAAAGATAAATTAACACGTTTGCGGACGCAAGTGCTGTAGCACTCGAGTCATGTCTTCTGCATCTACTTTATGTACGACTCGAGAGAAGATCAAACATTTCCCCTTTTTCATGTTTTGGTGTCTAAAAGTATTAATTAAGGGCGATTACGAAACTTTAACACGTGTCTTATCTCAATATCCCATCAAATCCCATCACAAAATCTTCATATCATTGATTAATATTGAATAAAAAATAAGTCGATTACGAATCACGTAGTCTTGAGTTTTTTTACCGAAAAACAATAATGTTCAAGTAATATCGAAAATTCAATAAAATTATTACCTACTCTTGTTTCAGGTTGTGCAATGACGTTGTATCTAAAAGAAATTACACGCTCAAACCACGGGTGGTGTTACCAGAGAACTACGTGAAAGGTACAGTATTAAGTAATTATTCCATTTTATTAAATCATTCGGGCAGATCTTTTAGAGGGTGCTTACGTCAAAAATATATTTTTCTCAAACATGCAATGAAATATTCTCTTTACGCTCCTTATTATTATACTCGGACTCGGATCCTTATCCTTAGTATCCTTTTTCGGGCGCAGCATCTAGAGGCGGCCTAAAATGGGATTTCATACAACTTTTCAGGCCCAGGCCTGCAAAGTAACTTTTTAATTTTCATTCCACTATTTGTGTTACAGCATCACGGCATTCAGCCATGAAAATTAGTTTGATTTAAGGATTTTTATTTATTTATTTCATTGCATGTTTGAGAAAAGCACTATACATGCCTCGGCGTGAAAACGGATTCCCGGCCTCGTATCTCTATCCGTGTTTTCCCGGCCTCTGATGTAATGTATTACCCTTATGATGAAATTATACATACTTTGTGGGTAGGTAGGTATTTAATTGTACCATTAGCTGCCCGCGCGGTTCCACCCGCGTATAAAAGAGAATCAAGCAAGCGAGATCGCAGAATCAAATATAGGTAGCCTATATCCATCCCAAAGATCCATTCTAATATACTGGAGTTTGAGGTACTGGTGATGAGCAGTTCCAGTGATAACCCCCCCCCCCCCCTCCCCTAATACAAACAAACTTACAACGCTTCAATAACACAGACTTTTCCTATTTAAGCCTGCAACACAATGGCGCGGCCTGCGGTGGCGGTCAATAGTAAATTTG
Organism: Epinotia brunnichana; assembly: GCA_963854355.1. Classification (NCBI taxonomy): domain Eukaryota; kingdom Metazoa; phylum Arthropoda; class Insecta; order Lepidoptera; family Tortricidae; genus Epinotia; species Epinotia brunnichana. The sequence goes on along the minus strand of OY977940.1, from coordinate 14,329,652 downwards.
AGAGCTAATGACAAGTTTAGTATTGACCGCCGCGGCCATGCCGCTCCAGTCTGTGAGAGGCGTAACGTTATACGTATTACATGGTGAGGCGTGAATATTGCACTAAAAACAAACTACTTACTTACTTTGTTATGTCAGTTTTCAATGTATAGTCGACGCCAAAAATATGTTTACAGTTTTCGCCTTAAGTATGCACTTAAGACGAAAACTGCGAGTGTAAACATTTTTTTGGCGTCGACTGTACGAGGTTAATGTTTAATGCAAGTTATAATTTAATTGTTTAAGTTTTTGTAGTGTGTTGAGTTTGTCATAAAACCAAAAATTAAAGTGAAGTGAAGGAACAGAAATGAAGTCTGTGATAAATATTTTTTCTTGTCTTCAGTTTACCCCTTAGCCAAGCCTAACGATTTATCTACGTTTGAATACTGATTATGGAATAACAGCGTGGAAAATATATAATTTCTTGACTTTTTCGATATTATTTTCAAAAAAAAACCTGTGGTCTACATACGCCCACTGCCCGTTACCGAAAATGTATGTGATCCATATGTGGCCACTGCCCTGCAGAACTAGCAATATGCACAACTATTAGGGGTAAGCTATGTTTAAACAATAAATTGTTGGCATAATAAAACCAAAATATAAGTAAGGAACAAAACAGTATATTTTTTCATGATTAAATTATCTTTGCAATGGAATACTCCACAAAAGACTATAAAATGCAAATGGATGCCCCATTATCTTTGCCAGGGGATGGAGCATCTAACTCTATTGTTCTTTTTCTTAATATAATAAAATTCTTAATCTCATAACCACAGTTGATAATTCGTGCTTGTAGGTACCTATATTAACAACATATGGATATTAACGTCCGAAATAAAGAATTAAATTAAAAATAAAATAAAATACCCACATAGCACTTTTTTCAACACGGTATATAGTCAATAGAAAAATAAAAAAGTGAAACAAAGATACCCTCTAAAAGCAAAAATTTAAAAATAGTTGGTGGATTGAGGCAAATAATTCAAAATCGAAAAAGAAAAATCATTTGATATATTTCACATATTTACAAATGATCTTGCATACCTTTTATGCACAAAAAAAATATATGGACGCTAATATTTCATGTAAGTAAACACGGGTCACAAAGTTCAGCAAAATCGGCATAATTGGCGAAATATCATATACGGGCTCTTAGCGGTTCAATTACAACAATATTGTTGTCCTTAAAAGTCGTGTAAATAATCTGCAGGGCCGTGGCCACAGTACTGTGGTTGAAACGGGTAGATGTCATATAGGGACCACATACGTATGCATAGCGCAAACTATTAAACAAGAAACAAAACCTGTAATAAATCATGACATGATCGACCGCTGGTTTCGGTTTCCCGGACCCCACTGCACCTTTATCCTAGTGTTTTTTGTATCGATCTTTGAATATGTCTATTTCTAAGAAAAGCTTTTCGCCTTCAGCGCCATCTATGCCAACCACGTTTCTGAAGTGGCTCACCGCTCGAACTGCGAAGGAATAAATGCTAAAAAAACAAATAAACAACATTAATCTTTCAACAGAAGTGCGTCCTCCTGCTCGCAAAGGCCACCCTGTGACAGTAGAATTCAGCATATATGTAGTGGATGTCAACTCCATCAATGTTGAGGATATGGACTTTAGGTAAGACTTTTGAAACTGCTTTCGAACACCTTACTTTCAAATGAGTCTTCAGTACATAAATATGAATTACTGTTATTCGGCACAAATGGAAAATCATCAGCAAGAAATTACCATTTTGAATTTGGTTAAAAATAAATATGATATAAATAATTTTAGCCCAAATTTGGTTCTAAATTAAATTTGTGAAAAAACATTATGCCTAAACATATCGCCCAAACATTACAAGTTAATTTTTCCTATACCTAGGCTGAATGACAGTAAATCGAACATAAAGTGATGCATATTAAATACATTTACACGTCATAATTTGAATCCTGGCTATTAATATTACTTAAGTATTCCCTAAAAAAGTGAATTTTAACTTATGGGTTTCTCGAACGGGTTTAATTCACCCAATGTTTAAAACAAGATTTTCAATGCTGTTACTGTCAGATTTTAAGTATTGTGTACCTACAGAAAAATTCAATTAGATCCAAAGATCTCTTTTGAAGCTCGTTTCTTCGGAGTATGCATTGACAAATTCAAATCACGTGCCGTTTGGCATTCACCTAATGCATTCAGAGTCCCTGAAAGGCTGAGAGAAAGAAGTAAATTTATTGTACCCAAACGCGTGCATTATGGGTTTATCTCCCTTCTTAGATCTAACAACTTTAGCCCTAATGTTTCACTAGACGTAATGCCTTTTCCTTCGAAACAGTAAACATTTCGGGTTTTCATAAAATATCATCAAATAACGCATACACCTTTGAATATCTTGTTAGATGTATGCAAGTTCCATGTGCATGTTTTTATTCACTAGAATGCTCGAATGCTATTGGCAACAAAAAGCCGATAGGTAGGTACAAGCCGGGATTCGAAATATTCGAATCCACGACCATCGTTTGCTACTGCTTGGTACTGTATCTTACATGCGCCATAAAAGTCATTAGATTAGGTAAGGTTTGTTTTGCAATAATCCTATAAAGTTTACTATTTAAGAAAAAACTGCATTAGGTCTAGTGAGACATTAGGTACCTATAATGAAACATTAGAGCTATAGTTGTTAGGTCTAACAAGGGAGCACCGTGCATTATTATACAGTTACTGTTGCTGACATTCGAGTGTTTTCGCCTTTTTTCAACATTTAGAATGAAATACAAGAAACTAAGTGCTTAAAGTAGATTAACATAAATTGAGGGTTGTTCCTAAGGACAGCGGAGGTCAGTTAAATTAAATTTCGTTACTCGCAAAACTTACAAAAGAGAAGATAAATTTATATTTTGGGATAAACTGTACTTAACTTCTAATTACGGCGGCAGCTAGCCTATGTACCGTCAACTGGGGTTACTTTGATTCGCGGGGTGACTTTGATCAAATAGGTTTTTCTCCGAAATCATTGTTTTTACTTGTGGGTGTAGTACTGTGGCAGTGAATATATTAGTTATCTATCTTGCTATAATATACTCGATTAAATCTTCTTCATTTCAAATAGTTATGCTTTTATACTACATTCTAAATGATCAAAGTAGCCCCATTTTTTCCTAAAGTAAACACAGTCTAGTTATGCCGTTTTGATAGTTACTTGCAAAGAAATCAAAACCTACAGAGAGCGGAACTTGGTTATTCATCATAACATCTTAGAAACAATATTAATGAAATACAAACAAATTTTTGCTCCTGGTAAAATGGAATGGACAATCCAAGTATTATTTTAGTCGGTTCAAAATTTCTGAATCAGTAAGTAGGATCTTAGACGAAGATGTTTGGAAAACCTTGAATATCGAACCGTCAAAATTACGAACAGAAGATTACAAACAACCAATATAAAGACTTAAAAAATAGCAATATATTGTTATTCATATAAACGTTATTTGAAAATAATAATTTAATAATACAAGAGAAGAACTAAATCAATACAGAGTCTGAATAGTTCATAAGGGACAAGTTAAATTAAATTATTGATTTAGGTATGTTTCCGCTTGTTAGACACTTTTGTTTACACAAAATGTTCAAGCATCAGACGATAGTTGCAGCGCCTACGCTTTAGTTAAGAGCAATGCGCACACACACGCCGTCTGTAGCTCACATCTATGTTAGGAGATAATACCTATTCGAAATCTGCATGTCACTGTCATTATTTTATTCATTCATCCTGTACCCTTTGTCACGGAATAGGGAACATTACGCAAAACTCTTCGTAGGTGGCGACACTAGCAGCGTTGACATTGTATCTCGTTCCCACTTGCGGTATTGTCTATGCAAGCATCCTTGTCACTCATTTGACATTCAATTGTGCATGTGTGTGTGAATCCCTATATTCCTATACTGGATTACTATTAGTGGTAGTGCTGCCTCTGGCGGCAGAACATTGCAGTAATGTTCCCTATTACACATCTTTTTATAACAGAGGAGTTTTCATCAAGAGACCAATTTCACCCCTAAACACAAAAGTTGGTCGACTAACTATTACTCGGTAACTAGTCATGCCTTCTTAGCCTTGATAGTTTTCCTTTTTAATTCGTTACCTATTTATTACTACTGTCACATTTTATCTAACACTCTCAGTAAGTAGTAGCCATTTAGCCGGCAGGGGGGGGGGTTTGGGGGCTCAGCTCAATTTCACGCAAACTATTCGGTTTTTAAAAAAACCATTAATTAATTTGTAATACTAACTTTAGTCATAATTCGTGATTGTATACTAACAACTTATGGACATTACCTAGTCCGAAACAAATAAAGAATTGAATTGAATTGAATTAATATTTTTGAACAAGTTATCCAACGATACCCCACACGAAGGGTCTAAAGAGAAATAAAAATCGCCATATTATATATTTATAGGAAGATTATTCCAGCACTTCGTAGCAGCATACCGGAAGCTGCCACGGAATGCAGCAGTACCTACTGTGCCTTGGAGATATTAGTGTGGAACGGGTCTTATGTATGTGACGACGTGAAAAAATCAATTTCTCATATAGGTATAAGGGTTTTTAAGCTGGACGAAAACATAAAGAAAAATGCTGGCTCAAATTGGCTTGAAGTAGCCCACTATAGAGAAAACTGTTTATCTTTGGAGGGGGCCTTTACCTGAGGAGGGGTTCTTGTGAGGGAAAGTACTGTTATATACACAAAAAACAAAATTATACCTACTAATTTTTAGGGTTCCGTACTCAAAGAGTAAAACGGGACCCTATTACTAAGACTCCACTCTGTCTGTATGTCTGTCCGTCTGTCCGTCTATCACAAGGCTGTATCTCATGAACCGTGATAGTTAGACAGTTGAAATTTTCACAGATGATGTATTTCTGTTGCCGCTATAACAACAAATACTAAAAAACAGAATAAATAAATAATATTTTTTACTCTTTTTTTTTCTTTTACAATCTTACACAAATCGACTCAGTCCCAAACTAAGCAAAGCTTGTACTATGGGTAATAGACGACGATAAATATAGGTACTTGAATATATAGATAAGTAAATACTTAAATACATAGAAAACATCCCTGACTCAGGAACAAATATTTGTGCTCATCACACAAATACATGCCCTTACCGGGATTCGAACCCGGGACCTCCGGCTTCGTAGGCAGGGTCACTACCAACTAGGCTACAGGGCTCCCTATACAACAAACGTGATTTTTTTGCCGTTTTTATAGGTAATGGTACGGCACCCTTCGTGCGCGAGTCCGACTCGCACTTGGCCGGTTTTTAACTGAGTATGTATGCATTCTTTGTTATGTTATGTAAGTTAAGTACACTTTGCAAGAAATTAAAAAACCTTTTTTATTTATATTTTATTATTTTTAGTAGGCAGGGGACGGTGAGCGTGATGGTAGAGGAAGACGCAATAGAATCTTAACAAATTTATTGGAGAACTTTGTGACGGGTGCGAGTGGCATGGCTCGGACTCGCGGGCGACTCCTTGACGTCTTCAACTCTTCTTCTATTTATAGACTTCCAGACAGTTTGATTTGAAATCCGAATAAAGCTGTTCAATCAGCACTGTAGAGGTTGCCTAGACGAACTACGAGTATATGATATAGGGACAGGAGTTTTCTTTATAAAAATCATTTGGATTGTTTATTATTTGTGTGCAATGTGCGATTCAGACGATTGTGAAATAAAATACCGCCAGAAATTGGCAAGTAGCATTTTATCTCTTTTGATTACTGTTTTTTTTGCAAATAGGTATAGTAAAAAAACGTCCTTTAATACACGTGTGGAAGTGTCATTTTCACTCGTTCGAGCAAAGGCTCGAGCAAAGGTACTTACTACCTTAAGCAACTGATAATTATTATATCCTTTACTATTACCCCGTAGTACATTAGTACAACAGCCAATTGTAGATGATTTTCAAAATAGATATCGGTCGACCTCGATCAGGTAATCGACTTCGATCATTGCCTTCGATCTACACTCACTAATTACATTGCAAAGTGGCATATGAGGAACGAGTAATTTATCTATCGTTGATCATCTATGGAAATGTACTCGTAATTGTCTTTTCGTTTGCATAAGACTAAATTGGCTATGCTATTTCTGATAAACGTATTGTAAAATAGATACGGGCACAACAATGATTGGGTCGAAGATAAAAATAATATTCCTTTAACCGGTTTCTTTTTACCTGTTTTGGACCCAAAACATTTTTTTGGTTTTTTAAGCGCTATAGTAACTTCACCTGCAAATAGCTAAGTAAAGCAAAGTTATCATAGCTTACAAGTCTATTTTCATCCACTTCTAATAGTAGTCATATAGACACACGGGGGCGGTATTTAATGAAATCATTTATATGTGACATTTGTGAAAAAAAAATATTTCGTTTTATTCTGCTACTGTTGCGAATGAAACCCATAATGCGAATGAAAGCCGAAAAGAAGGGATATATTTTTAGCAGTCAATGTTTATTTACGTAAGTTCCACTGTAGCGTTTAAAATACTGAACCGATTTTGATAAATGGGGTGTCAATCGATTCGAAATTATGCTCCGGCCGGATGATATAGGCTACCCATTATATGAAAAAGAAAAATATGATGGCTGTAATACGCGACTACCTTTTAAAAAATCTTTTGTTATCACAGCTTGGGGGGGGGGGTCACATGAAAGAGGAGAAAATTTCGAGTTTAAATATATAAAAATATTATTCATAGTTACTTTTCCGTAGTCGGGATATTTTCTGCTTGTATTAATATTTTCATGTCATCATCAGCCTATGTCATACGTCCCACTGCTGGACACAGGCCTCCCTTCATGGATGAAACTGACGCACCCGCACGGTTAGCATGAAAGGGGCTTTTCACTTATCATGCTTGCAAAGTTCGCCTTTGTGCTGGATGTATGCTGCACAAAATGCCACTTTTATGCTCTAGTGCACAAAGTAAAATTGTTTTAAAGACTAAGATCGGGCCTAACAGCCACACACACAATAAAACTTCGTAGAATAAACTTGTCATTTAATTTGATTTGTTTTAATAAATTTCACATCCGTGTTTTCCATTACTAAATTAATAAAACCAGATAAAATACGAGTCAATTATATTATTTTAAAACGTATTGAATCATTAAATGACTTGGCAGGTCTTCACTTAAAGTTAGTACATGTACTAACATTATTCGTTACGTTGTTGAAGACAAGTCCCACATTTATTGCTCAGTGTGTGATGCTAGCTTGAAATAGTAATTGATAATGATTATGATCCACTTATTCTAAAAGCCAGTTCCTCCTCCAGACATTTAGAAATTACGAGTAATATTAGACAATAGGGAACTTTATTACGAAAATCAAAAGTATAATCCAGAGGAATATCAACTGTAGCATCAAAATTTTCCTACGATTTGTTTTTCTGATGTTATATGCATTTGAAATCTGTACGAGTCGGCACCCACTGAAAACGCTCTATATTAAACGGGCTTATGCTATGACGTCACTGCATTTATATTCTCGGCGCGTTTACTATGGAGTAAGTTATTAATTTGCGATTAACTCCACAAAATTTGCGTTTAAGTCTATACTTGTCATACAAAATATTATTTTGAATTCAATATTATGTCTAACTGTTATGTTATTATAACAAAAAAAAATCGTCATTTTAACGTGAGATAAAATCTAATAAAATCGTTTTTTTTTTATTTTTCTTTTGTATGATTTCTACGTATATCCGCATCGATTGAGTGCAACTTATTCGAAATTGAAGTCCCATTCAAGAAGACATTTTACATATATATTATCATTTTTGTTATAGTCAAAAAGTATTTGTCTTCGTTTATTTTGTTTACTAACAGTAGCGTGTTTTTATACTTTGACTTTGACTCCGAAAATAAGAATTTTAACATATGGCGACTCCATAGATACTAGAACCACAGCACGCTACCAAAATTCCTAAGCCTAATAATAATTCGTCCATCCGTAAATAATTCCTTAATAAATTGTACTATATTCAAAATAGTAGTTTATGCTACTGATACATAATGAGAGGCCTTAAAATACGAGTGTGGTTTTATGAAACGAGCGTCAGCGAGTCACACGAGTGTTTTATTTTAAGGCCTAATTATGTACAGTTGCATACACTACTTTGTCTAAACACATATCATAAGTACTCTAAGATGGGTTCAGAAGCCGTAGGAAAATGACCTGCATTGCTACGAGTGCTACCTGTAAGTTATCTTTGAAAAAAAAAAAGTGAAAAAAAAGAGATTTTTTTTTTTAATTGAATAAAAAGTAAAAAAAGTTAGAAAAAGTAAAAAAAAGTGAAAAAAGCAAAAAACAGCAACAAAAATGAAAAAATTGAAAAATAAGTGAAAAAAAGTAAAAAAAAAGTTAAAAAAAAGGTAAAAAAGGAATAAAAGTGACAAAAATTGAAAAAAAAATAAAAAAAAGTTAGAAAAAGTAAAAAAAAAGTGAAAACAGTTAAAAACAACAAAACAAATTAAAAAAAGTGAAAAAAAGTAAAAAATGAAGTAAAAAAAAAATTAAAAAAAGGTAAAAAAGGAATAAAAGTGACAAAAAGTAAAAAAAAAGTGAAAAAAATTAAAAAAATAATAAAAAAAAGTGTAAAAAAGTAAAAAAAAAGTTAAAAAGCAGAAAAAAAAGTTCGAAAAGTAAAAAAAAAGTAATAAAGGTAAAAAAAAAGTTAAAAAAAAAGTTATTAAAGTTAAAAAAGAAAAAAATGTTAAAAAAGTAAAATGAAAAAACATAATAAATTGACGTTTCGTATCGATAATATATATAGATACTAGACTAGAGACCCACTGAGTTTTGACAGCTGTTCCAAATTTAAACTCATAACGATACCGATAATCTGTACTGTAATAACATTACAGTACAAATGTTACCTACTACCACAGACAAGAAAGTTGTCATAGTAAAATTGGTTGTAATAATGCTGGTCATTACCGACGGTTTCTGAACGCATTTTAGAGCACTTTAGAGCACACAATGATATGTGCGTAGATAGATAAAATGCGTTTTTCTACTCCTGTACCGTTATCTGTCATTTATTTAGGCTGTAGCTCAAATACAATGACACCACTAATAAGTCGTCGAAAAACTCTATGCTCTATGGCCCAAAAACGCACTGTTTAGCGTACTTTTTTGGTTCATACATTTTTCATAAAAGCACTGTTTAACTTTTTTAAATCGGCCAGTGGTGCCAACTTCATAAACAAATATTTCGAAATAAAAGTTTTTATTTACGATTTAACATTTAGAAAATACGTTTATTTAGCACTTTGTAGGATAAAAGACAAAACATTACAGAATAATGATTAAATGCTAAAATGGCTGCCACTCAGCTTTGTGCCACAAAATGGTGATGATACCTATTTCGCAGCGCTGATTTTCAGTGGCGCCTTGATGTTAATTCTATGTAACTAAACAAAAAGTAAATTATACATTATTTACTACAATAATAATAAATCATCATCTATTGTGTGTTTTATAAATTCTTGGTATTATTTATGAAAATAAAGTTCGAATTCGGTCCGGGTCCGGATTAGGTTTGGTTCGGATGGCAAATGCAAACAAATTATAAACAAAACAAACCATAAACAAGAAGTGTCACATTTCCGATTTCCCACCAAACTATATACAGTTCAAAATGAACAGATGAAAGATGATAAACTGTTAGTCCTAGAATATTAAGATTTTATTCGTGTTTGTGAAGATAAAAGGGTACGTTCGTTTTAAAATGGTCGAATCAATTAATAACTGCACTCCTGAAGAAATTGCGTGAGTAGCAAAAGTACGAATAGAAAACTTGCTGCCCGAAAAGTACTATTTTGTAGTCTGCTATTTATTTAAAATTTGTCTTAGAAAAAGTATTGTATGCAACGGTTTATAACTGGTCTAAAAACGTTCGTGCCGTCTTTAATTGCGATGCTCGCCAAGGCTCGCATCGCAACTCACCCCACTCGCGTTTTAAGACCCTTCTTATAAAACAGTTGCATAAAATACTATTTCGTTGCGCCATTGTTAGTGTGTTACATTATTATCCCATTTTAAAATATTGAAAGTGTGATATTAATGACAGAGCCACAATGCAGGCAAAGGCAGCTTTTTACCGTATACTCAATAAAAAGTAAGAAATGCCATTACTAGCTGTGATTCGTCCATCCGTAAATAATTCCTTATTAAATTGTATTTTATTCAAAAAATACGTTTTTCGTTGCGCCATTTCATTTTTAAAATATTGACAGTGTGATATCGATGTCAGAGCCACGCATAGCTTTTACCGTATACTCAATAAAAAGTTAGAAATGCTCTTACTATCTGTAGTAATACTTTATATTCAATTACAATTACTTATTATAACTAACTATCATAATAGATCTGCAGGTCAATCACGTAACACATTGTACGCGCGTCAGGTAGATCTGTCACTTTTTTATGGGAAAATTACAGTTGAATTAAAGTGCGTTTGAAAAGTAACGTGATTACCCTTCTGGCCTATATCAATTAAACTCATACTCGTACGTAGGGATTCCCTTGGAACTCTATGAAATTTTAGAATTGGTAAAAACAACGTTTTACGTGTTTTTGATCGCCTTTCTCATTACATTTTCCTAAACCACTAACCAGGCAGACGGTAAAAAATGCACAAATTCTTTTATTTATAGAACAGAAATATTCAGAACTAGCTGTACCCGCGACTTCGTTTGCGTAGGATTAAATGTGTTCCTTCTCTTTGGACCATGGAGGACATAGGTACCTACTTATTGATTATTCATTAGGCCTGCCTAAAATAAGCGCGGCTTGTGGTGGCGGCCAGATGTATAGCTACTATGATAATCAAGGCCGCGTGTGTCTGAAACATTAATTATCATAGTAAACAATTGGCCGCCACCGCAGGTCGCGTTAGCTTGTGACAGGTTTTATAGTATTCCGACAATTCGACCGAAGTTCTGTATAAAATTTATACAGAACTTCGGTCGAATTGTCGGATTATGGCCAGCTCAGCATACAGGACGCAACTATGCGTTCAAGTTTTACTTAAATCCGTTATATCTAATGTCGGTGTAAATTTTAATAAGTCAATATTATTTTTACTTTACTTATTTACAGAAATTGACGGCTTTTAACGGATCTGTATAAAACTGAGTTTAACTATATGTGCCTATAAAAAATAGAACAATTTGTAAAAAAAGGTATAATCATTATAAAAGACATATCTACATCCTTATCTACAAATTATGGGTTTCGCATGCTATGATCTAATTTAAAAGTCGAATCAGCATTTTTAGATTTGAATTGTACAACGTAACAGTTTTTTATTACTTATTAGTATGAAAGACTGTATGTCTTCACATTAGTATTTAATCATGCCATGTACATGCAACCACGTGGTGGGTAGTGACACGTTTGCTTCTACTAAAACAATTAATTAAAAAGTATAAAAATTATATAACATTTAGCAAGTAGGCAGTAGTGTCATCTACATAATGTCTTAGGTACACATATCTATCAATATACAGCCTAAAAATAAACGTGTTACTCTCAAATTTTTTTTTGTTTTAAGACACGGTTAACATATTGCTGTCCGAATATTTATTTACACAGTCATCAATTTCTCGCCGCAACATTGTAAGGAACATAAGTTTGGTTGGGAAACCGTATTATTCGTAGCATTATCAGATAGTTGTTATGAAAATCATCGATATCATGACCAGTAAAGCTTGTCGGTAAGTTACAATTTGATCAGTCCAAGCAACACTTTAAAAAGGCCACTAGTCATAAATATTGACTACACGACGGATTGACGTCTAAATAGACGTGTATTTTTTTTAAACTACCTTTTGTAGTTGTCTCTAAGGGTAAGGCCTCCCGTTTCCGTCATCAGACTAACTTTATATATATATATATATATATATATATATATTAGGTATCATTAGTTAAAAAAATACTTCTGTAAGTTGATCATATTTGATGTACACAAATTAACATTATATATTACTTAGGTACTATAGATACCCTACCGTTTAACTCAGACGGCGCGTGGACGCTGCTGATGCTGCAAAGTAGCAGGGGTGACGTCAAAAAGTAAGGACTTGCCGCCCACTAACCGCCCTACACCCTTTGACGTCTCCCCGCTTGTGCCGCGCGCCGATCAGGGACCATCTGAGTTAAACGCTTGGTCTAAAGTGCAAGTTAAATAAAAGCTTGTAAAAATGCAGTCACTTGATGAATGATGAATTACATTGTTAGACATTGTTACGTTTTTTGGGAATAATTTATGCTTTTACTATTGAATGGCAAAACCGAAGCTTGCCACGTTTACCTACCTGACTACACATTTTTATATGGACCATACAGATAGATGATATCATATGTGTATCAGCCTAGCTAGCACACTAGGTTTTATGTCGGCGAAAATGTACTGAAACGTCACGTAAAACGCGACATAAAGCCTAGTGTGCTAGCCCCCCGGATCTACATGTTATTGTAATTACGAACATGATACACGGCCCCTGTGGCGCCATCAACCCCTAATTACCGTGCATTACACACGGGAAGTGTTCCGAAACCACGTTTACCTACCTGACTACACATTTTTATATGGACCATACAGATAGATGATATCACATGTGTATCAGATCTACATGTTATTGTAATTACGAACATGATTCACGGCCCCTGTGGCGCCATCAACCCCTAATTACCGTGCATTTACACACGGGAAGTGTTCCGAAACATATATAATTTACATAATTTGACGGTACACTATTAATGACAATGATGAATCTGAGACGGTATGTTCGCTGAGTTACTTAGTAGGTACGGCATAAATTATTTAGTGCAAAACTTCTTGATAAACTATGTTAGAAGTTTTATTCTCCGGTGTGTAAACACATACATCAGCGGCATCGCTGACTCGAGAGAGAGCAACGTAGAGTTGACCGTGCGAGAAACAGCTGCTAGTGAGATCTATGCCTGCTTTGCGCAATGTCTGGCCCTGGGCCTTGTTGATGGTCATGGCAAAAGCAACACTAACAGGCAGTTGAATCCGTTTAAATTGAAATGGGTAATTATTGGGAATTATTGGAATGCGCGGAATAAAAACACATTCTCCTGCACCGCAACCGGTAAGTATTTCCGCTTCGATTACGTTCCTCTGTAACGCAACTACTTTTAAACGCGTTCCGTTGCATAATTTTGGGGGGCTTAAATTTCGCATTAAAATGATAGGTACGCCTATTTTGAGTTTGAGTTCATGCGCTGGGAGACCAGACGCTGATAATGAGTTTAAAAATTCTACCGGGTACGTTGTAGCCTCTTCTCGATCGATTACTCGGTTTATCGAGGTATAAGTGTGGAACTGCCCTTCAACTTTTTCCATTATGTTTGAGTTGATTGTTGTCGCCTGATCATTCCGAGGCGTAAGAATGGCTCGCTCGCAAAGCCAGCTGTTCTCCTGATTTATTATGTCATGTGGGTCGCCATACACCGACGAAATAAGTTCGTTGAGATTGGATACCAATTTACATATGTCGTTTGTTAAAGTTATTTTGCCTTCTACTACGGGATATCTGCCTTCGCCTATGCTTAGCAACAATTCGGAGAACTGTTGAGCATTTATATTTCCCCCCAGTAGAGCTCGCATATTGGTTGTTAAATTTAATTTGTTAACATATGGCCACAGATCAGATTTTTTAAAGCAAGCATTCACTTCATCCGCTCTCGTTCCACGGGTTACGACTGGTAATGTTTGGCGAAAATCTCCACAGAAGAGTACAGTAAGCCCGCCCATGAGTTGGTTATTTTGGCGTATGTCTTGAAGCGTTCTATTTACTGCTTCAATTGCTTTGCGATGCGCCATTGTGCACTCATCCCATACAATTAGTACACTGTCACGCAATACTTTAGCCTTTTCACAATTGCGCGAAATGTCGCAGACGGGAGTTTCAGTGACATCTAATTGTATGGGAATTTTTAGCATGGAATGTGCAGTTTTTCCTCCGGGCAGTAACGTGGCCGCAATTCCAGATGATGCCACAGCTAAGGCAATTTGACCTTGGATTCGAACTTGTGCAAGAATGAGTTTCGTCAAAAAAGTCTTTCCTGTGCCTCCCGGGGCATCCAAAAAATACAATCCTCCGGATGCATTTGAAACACTTTGGAATATTATATCAAAAACTCCTTTTTGTTCTGTTGTGAGGCTTGAAATCCCTTCAAGAGCAACAGTAAGTTCTGCGAAGTTATAATTAACTTCGGTTGCGTATTCTCTATGAGTGTCGGTTTCATTCAGGTCAGGCTCAGGCAGACCGTAGTGTGGTAACGGGTGGCCGCCAATTGAGATGACAATTTCTTGCAAGTCACACAAACAACAGTTTAATTTGATATTGCGCATGCGGTCATCGAGCTCGTGATGAGTTTCAGGACCTGATGTGCGTAAATAGTCCTCTGCCAAGTAGTTTTGGTATTTTAGCCACAGGTGATTGGCGTCGGAAATCCCGCAAAAAACTAACATCACGGCAAACAACTGTCGTAAACGATGTGGACTATCACCAAGTGATGCTTCTGATAGAGCTTCGTCCCAATGCTGGTCATCGTCCAATAGTCCGCGAGCCCGACAAGCTGCCTGGAAAGTCGGGTACTCGGTGCCATTGAAAATTTTTAAATCTGAAAAAGACGTCGGTCCTCTAACATTGTGCAAAAGCAACCGCACATAAAAACATTCTGCGTTATTGGGGTGCACGGTGTACACCCTTCCAATAACGTGTTCTCTCATGATGGAGGGAAAATTTTCAACAGGCGTTCCACGTCGCCGGCGTGTAAACAATCCGTGTTGTTTGTCATACGTATAGTACGATGGAACTTCGTCATAAAGCAATGTTTTTGCAAAATCGTCTGCCTCGCATAACGAAAAGAATGCCGTTAATGTTGTTTGCCTGGGATTCTCTAACTGTTCTGTTAAATTGTTTGTATTGAAATAAATACGTTGCCCACCTTCTACGTGAACGTTTAGGTGTATCACAGGCGGAAATCGTTCAAAAATCGGAAAACTGAATATCCGCCATGCTGCTTCCGAGGAACTAATGTAACGCCCCGTTTGGAATCTGGTTACTTCGTCACGGTCATTACTTGTAGCAAGCGTAGCCTGATCGGTTCCTTTATTTACATACTTGAAAATGTATTTAATCGATTTTATACTGTTACACAGTTCCACGTTTACATGACCCTGAAACGTTCTCGACAATACAGGTGAGAATGGTACAACCCACCGATTGTCTACTTCCAACAACCGTAGCATTGCAGTAAACCCTCCATGGTCTGGAGCACGTCGCCGGTATTTAGGATAACCATCTTCACCTGTAATTGTCTCTTGTAGTAGGCTTTTCGGAAATTTTTTAACACATCGTCCGTCCTGCATGCAAGGAGAGCTATTGTTTAAAGGGCCACAAGGTCCGTGAATCATGTGTTGCTTCACAATTGCGTGTAAAGCAGGATCTGAAATGGGATTTGGTATTTCTGCGCTTATTACTTTATCTACGTCATGGGGACGTATTTTTTCTTTAAGCCATAAAAGTATATGAGCGTGTGGTAGTCCTCGCTTTTGCCATTCAATGTTATATGTAAAGCACAAAGATGCGCCATACATTTTTTCTTTTGTGAGTAAATTAATTAATAATTTAAGTTTTAAATGAAAAACTCTACTTATTAAGTCGTGTCGGTCATACGGAACTTGACCTGGCAGCAGCTCTTGAGTTATTTCATTCCATTTAGGATTTGTAGTAGCAGTGATAAATAAGTCTGGCTTACCATATTTGCGAACATACGAAAGTGCGTCTTGCACTTGCTCGTGCATGTTACGTGGACTTCCGATGAAGCTTGAAGGTAAAATTACCAAGCGCCCCATGTTCTCGGAATTAGTATCATTTTGCAGTGCATCTTGGAGATCTGCATAATTCTCAGCTCGTAACTGCCTTTGATGAGTGCGGATATAAACTAAACGCTCAGTTTCGATTTTTGCGTACATGTCAACAATGAATTGAGAAAATAGACCGCGAAAACGTTGTAAATACGTAAATCTGTTTAGTCGGACCTGCAAAAGGTAGCAGTAAAATTGTAGCGCCGTGGCTTTTTTGTCGTTTCGTATTGCCCCAGTGGTAGGATCAAGTTGTCGTATTGCAAAGTTATAACCATCTTCACCGCGACAGTAAATAAGCGGATATTGTAATGAATCGTAAGAACGATGGGTTTCACTTATACGTTTCAGACGGTTATCTCGTGCACGTAAGACAATATCACGTTTGTCGCACTGTTGGTCTACCAGAACAACAGCTACTTCGTTGGTAGAAGGAGGGTTGTAGCGACCGCGGTGTTCTGTAGGAGGTCGTTTATCAGCACTTATAACAAATTTGTACTCCTCCTGCTGATCAGGAGGTATAGATTCCAATGCGGCCTTAAAATCGGACAAGTAATGGTTAGACTGATGAAGCATCTCCTGAAGATCAAATATGAGACCGGAGTTTAAATTTGTGAAGTGTTGGTTCCTGATATTAGCCTGCTCTTGGTAATCGGAAACAAAATAAATTTGCAAAAATTTAGGATTTTCTTCGGGCAATAAAGATCCTATTAGGTGATACACTTGTCCTTGCACTTTAAAGGTAGGCATAAATGTCCCGTGTATCACCTGTTTTGCACCAAAAGACGTCATTTGAAAAGCGGCATTATATGTACGAATATTGGCTAGAAATTGTTGTGATAATGGATGTTCTCCATTCAAAAGTGACTTTATAAGTTCAGGCGGATTTGAAAATAAATCAAAACGAACTTTGCCACCTGAACAACAGAATCCCATCGATTCTTTTGCCCACTTCAAAGCTTGACAATTACCGCAAACATTAACCACTCTCCCAACTGAGGCAAATTCTTGGTAATTAATATTAGGTAAGTAGGCAAAACCACTATTTTCTATTTGATCCCATCGAAGTTGTATGAGGTTTTCTTCTTCATTAAAATGTGCGGAGCTTGGTGTAAATGTCTGCGAAGCCCGTGACATGGCATCTTCATCGCCGCTTGCGGAGAAAGGCACCGGGCTCGGTGCAAATGTCTGCGAAACCTGTGACATGGCGACTACACCGCTGCCTGCGGACAAACGCGCCGAACTTGGTATAAATGTTTGCGAAGCTTGTGACATGGCGTCTTCACCGCTGCTTGCGAACAAACGCGCCGAGCTAGGTGTAAACGTTTGTGATATGATGTCTTCGTCTCTGCTTGTAGACAAAGGCGCCGAGCTTGGTGTAAATGTTTGCGAAGCTCGCGCCACAGCGTCTTCACTGCTGCTTATGGAGAAATGCACCGAACTTGGGGTAAATGTTTGCGAAGCTCGTGACGCAGCATCTTCATCTTCACCGTTGCTTGCGGAGAAATGCGCCGAGGTTGGTGTAAATGTTTGCGAAGCCTGCGCCACAGCGTCTTCACTGCTGCTTATGGAGAAATGCACCGAACTTGGGGTAAATGTTTGCGAAGCTCGTGACGCAGCATCTTCATCTTCACCGTTGCTTGCGGAGAAATGCGCCGAGGTTGGTGTAAATGTTTGCGAAGCCTGCGACACAGCGTCTTCACCGTTGCTTGCGAAGAAATGCGCCGAGCTTGGTGTAAATGTTTGCGAAGCTCGCGCCACAGCGTCTTCACTGCTGCTTATGAAGAAATGCACCGAACTTGGGGTAAATGTTTGCGAAGCTCGTGACGCAGCATCTTCATCTTCACCGTTGCTTGCGGAGAAATGCGCCGAGGTTGGTGTAAATGTTTGCGAAGCCTGCGACACAGCGTCTTCACCGTTGCTTGCGAAGAAATGCGCCGAGCTTGGTGTAAATGTTTGCGAAGCTTGTGCAACGGCGTCTTCACTGCTGCTTGCGGACAAACGCGCCAAGCTTGGTGTAAATGCTTGTAACGATTGTGATGTGGCAACTTCACTGCTGCTTGCGGACAAACGCGCCGAGCTTAGTGTGAATGTTTGTGAGGCCCGTGACATGGCGTCTTCACCGCTACTTGCGATCAAACGCGCCGACCTTGGTGTAAATGTTTGTGATGTGACATCTTCGTCTCTGCTTGTAGACAAATGCACCGAGCTTGATGTGAATGTTTGCGAAGCTCGCGCCACAGCGTCTTCACCGCTGCTTGTGGAGAAATGGACCGAGTTTGGTGTAAATGTTTGTGAGGGCCGTGACATGGCGCTTTCGCCGCTGCTTGCGGACGAACGCGCCGAGCTTGGTTTAAATGTTTGTGAAGGCCGTGACATGGCATCTTCACCGCTGCTTGCGGACAAACGCGCCGAATTTGGTGTAAATGTTTGTGAAGCCTGTGATATGACTTCATCGTCTCTGATTGCAGACAAACCTGCAGAATTTGGTATAAATCTCTGTGAAGTCCGTGACATGGCGTCTTCGTTTCCACTTGTAGACAAACCTGCAGAACTTGGTGTAAATGTTTGCGATGTCCGTGGCATGGCGTCTTTTTCTCTGGTAGCAGACAAACGCGCACAATTCGATGTAAATGTCTCTGAAGTCTGGGAGATAGCATCTTGTTCTAAGTCTGAAGTCGCTGAGCTTTGAGTAAGCTCCTCTGATATTCGAGCCTCTGCTTTGCGAACGCTCTCTCGTCTTCTCTTTATAGCGACCCGAGTGCGACGTGAAAGATTTGTCTTTCTGCGAACCATTTTATTCTTTATTGGGTCATGTCTCTAGTATAAGTAGTTACTTTCGAATGCTTTCTTGACTCAAAATCGGGAACCAAAATAAACGTTCTGTTCTTCCTGTAAACAATACAACAGTTAACGGTTTATACACCTATACATATGTATATAAATTATGTTCGATAAACTGCCACTGATAAGGAGTCATTTTTGTAGCTATTGTAACATCTGTGTGAACAGGCTATGTGGGTCGTCGGCCTACCTCAATTGGAATCCATATTCCTGATCAATTTTG
The DNA here is from genome assembly GCA_963854355.1 of Epinotia brunnichana. Taxonomy (NCBI): domain Eukaryota; kingdom Metazoa; phylum Arthropoda; class Insecta; order Lepidoptera; family Tortricidae; genus Epinotia; species Epinotia brunnichana. The sequence goes on along the minus strand of OY977940.1, from coordinate 14,310,572 downwards.
CTACAAATATAGTCATACATTCACAGTCGTGAGGAAACATTATTTAGTAGGATTATATGTTTTGTCGCCACAGCACGGCTATCACAAGACGGCGCGCGAGCTCTCTCGATTTTTCTCCCACTATACATCTCTTTCTAAGTTTTCTAATAAGAGAGAGACAGATAGTGCGAGAAAAATCGAGAGAGCTCGCGTGCCGTCTTGTGATAGCCGTGCAGGTCCTAATAGCGCGATAGGTTTTAGTGTCAAGTTTTACGTGACGGTTCAGTACATTTTCGCCATAAAACTTGACGATAAAAGCTATCGTGCTAGCTGGGGCTCTCGGTCGTCGTGGCATGGTATGGCATGTACGTATTATCCATTGCAGTCGGTCATATAGCTACCCACAGGCAGAATTCCGTTGCGAAATTCTGCTTGGCAGGCCACATGTAAAGGTTCCTCTACTTAAATGACGACGAACACAAACTACCATCACGGCGGCAGTACTTATGCGGATGAGATAAAAGTAGGCCCTTTCTCCCTTTAACGCATAGTTGTATCCTGTATGATGGGTCATGAGGTATTGATGGCCCATTATCAAGAGCATGCCTAAGCGGAATGACGGCTACCGCCATGGTACCGCGTATGAAATCGGTGCTAGAGGCGCTAGAGTGTATGGAGCCAATTAACATAAATACTTATGTAATACACGGCCAGATAATGTACCACTTTTTTGGGCCGTGCATTATGAGCCCGAACAAAAGTGGCTTCCAATTATTGCCCCGGACCAAGATTGATGTGATGAATTCAATTCGGCCAGGTCAATAGTAAACTTGACAGCTATTGTCAAATTTACTATTGACTGCCACCGCGGGCCGCGCCAGTAAGGCGTGGCCTGCGGTAACGTCAGTAATAAACTATACGATTATTATTACCCGACTGCCGAAGGAGAGGAGGGTTATATAGTTTACTATTGACGGCCGCGCTAGTCTGTGAGAGGCTTGAAGCCTGAATCACACTGACGCGTCTTGTGTGATTCACTCTGAAAGTAAACTTGAAATTAGCAGTCAAGTTTTATATTGACGGCCACCGCAGGCCACGCTAAGCCATCGCTAATCGCTAAGGGTTAACTTATACCATATAGGTAAGTTATATGTAACTACACCTTAAGGATCAAGGCACGCATGTTTTGTACGAAGTACAACGTACCTAGTACCTACCTACCTATTTCACTCGCGAGGAAAACACATTACATTAGATTATAAGGTACCTACTTACGTTTTCGCTGACCATTCTTTGCAGCATTTAATATTTATATTAACCTACACTACACGAGTTAAGTATGATACCTATGATATGAAATGAATAAATAATGGCGCGAACTTTTTTTTGTACCTATATACCTACTTACTTTGATATTGAAATACCTATGCGCGCGCATGTAAGACAAAAAAGGCTCCAAACAGCCAATATAATATCAATTAATTCATAGTCAGTCAAATATTTTGTGGAAATTATTAAATAATATAATGAAACGTTACGAAGTATGTTTACATTGTATTATTATATTATATATTTCGATATTTTAATCATAGGTTTTAAAAAAGTAGTAAGTACAACTTGATTATTTAAAGGCGTATATAGACGGGCGACCACGGAGGACTCTGGTTTTGCCGGACACCGTGCAGCGTGTAATGGTTCGCGTTCGTTCTTTTGTTCAGTGTGTGCCCACCATAAGAGCTGTTAGGCCTGAATTACACTGGTGCGGGCTACGGTGGCGGACCATAGTAAATTTGACAGCATTAGACAACTCTTCTATTGTCCGCCGCGGTCAGGCCGCGCCAGTGTGTGACAGGGCTTAAGCCTGCACCACACTGGCGCGGCCTGCGGTGGCGGACAATAGTAAACTTGTCATTAGCTGTTAAATTTACTATTGACCGCCACCGCAGGCCACACCAGTGTGTGAGAGGCCTAAAGGAAACGCTACACCTACGAATTTTCCGGACGGCCAAGCAACGTCACAGAAAATCTAGTATGGAGTGACCTTGATTTGGCCGGCCGCCGTGCTTCCGACACGTATCCACACGGACTGAATCACGCGTCGGCTGGTGTGCAGTCCGGCCGATATCGGCCCGTGTAGCGTCTCCTTAAACGGTCTTGCATTGTTTCGACCATGGCGGCCATTACACAGTGAGTATTATCAGGCGACCCACTCATTTTACAATCCCAATCACAGGCATATTGACGTGTATTACAGGATTGAGATAATAGAGCAGAAAATCCGGATAATTTTAAAATCCACCCAAAGATAAGAAATAATCTATCAGCGACTAAAGCCACACCACACGATTCTGTTTGATGGATGGCGCCCATACACGGTGAAGTATTATCACGCGATCCATGCGCATTCTCTTTCTCAATTACTTGATTGACACTTGAGTATTTTAGCAATATTTTTATTATAATCATATTGTGATACTCGAAATTGTACGGTGATATATTTCTAGCTTCTCTATCTTTAATAGGTTATGACAGACAGCTAGAAAAATATCACGATGATAAAAGTGGGCGCACGTTATGGCGTTCTATATTATTTGTCGCACCAACTTGCTTTAGTAAGAGCCATGAAGTCTCTCACAGACTGGCGCGGCCTGGCCGCGGCGGTCAATAGTAAACTTGTCATTAGCTATCAAATTTACTATTAACCGCCACCGCAGGCCGGGCCAGTGTGACTCAGGCCTTACACGCCTAGCAAATTGACACAACCACTTACTATAGTTGGAATGGCGGCCAATACACGGTGATTAAATACTGATGATCCACCATAGCTGTCTCTTTCTACCAAATGCAATAGAAAGAGACAACTATGGTGGATCATCAGTATTTAATCATCGTGTATGGCCGTCTATGAGGAAACCGTATATATCTTTCATTCCAAGGCCTGAATCACACTGCCTGCGGTGGCGGTCAAAACTTGCCAAAACGGACCCGGGGCTACTTTAGGGCACAACCAGGAATAACGCTAGGAGGATGATGATTTTAAGGAGTTCTATACATCTAATGCCTAGTTTACACTATGCCGAAGTGAGCAGGGAAGTGTAGGCAGAATGGGCGTAAAATGCGGTATTACGCCCGTTCTGCCCACTTCCCTTCCAACTTCCCTGCTGACTTCGGCTTTGTAAACGTAGTATAACATTTTGTCACAACAACCGCCTTCAAACTGACTTTACAGCTGCGTCGGTAGATTGCTGTGACAAATTGCTAGTTGTATAATAGCCTTAACTACATCAAGTTGGTTTGACAAATTGCATATATTTGTGCTATATATCAAAAAATAAAATAATTTATTTCAGTAACTTAAATACATATACAAGTATCTGTGCTGGTGCCTCTTTTTAAGTATATAATATACTTGTGCTAAGAAGATCACCGCTCTTCCACATGTTGTGATTTAGGTGTTAGGCATAAGTAACTTAAAATATAAATTAGAAAGTAAACATTTTATATTATACTATGTGGTAAGTGTGTGTGTGTGTGTTTGTGTGTGTGTGTGTTTGTGTGTGTGTATCACATTTAACATACATTACATTATACATTGTACTCATATTATTGGGCCGTGTATTATCACCCTGAGGAAACTCGGTACGGGGGGATGCCACATTAAAATTTGTCCGGGCTGATAATGCACGATCCAATCATTCACGTACATTGGACGCGAATTATTGGGCTGTACATTATCATGGCCGTGCATTATCATGGCCGTACATAACCGGCACCTACTCTACAAAGAGAATATAAACACTACGTTATACTCTACTCCGTGATTCCCGAATAAATTATAACCAACAATAAGGATACAATAGCGAAAACGCTGGACGTGGTGTTTGTGAAGTGAAGATCATTGATTTGTAAAGGCATTTACCAAAACCGAATCGTATTCTCAATCCTACAATCGAGTGGTTACAAAACAAACGCTGATGCCTCTCATAGGACAGCTTAACCTGTCCTACCCCACGACTCGCGCACTCATTAATGAGCATAAAACTAATAATAAGATTTGGTAAGTTATGATACTAATATGCTTTATTGATTTGGAGATTCGTTGCATTGACAGTGAGAGACTTACGTAGATTCCTCACAGTGGGTGACCTTACTAACCATCACAAACACAACACTGTCTTCTGGAAGGTAGAGGTTGTTCTCCAGTTGGGCTGCTCCAAATATGAGTGAGAAGACATACTGTGCTAGGGCACAGTATGTCTCAAGCTAGGGCTTGAGCTATAAGACAAACTCACTCTTTTGTGTACCTATTTAATGTAATACTACAGTTATAAACTTTTTTGTTGTAAAAACCTAATCTATATAATAATTTATTTTAGGTATGGATTTTCATGGGCCATGGATTTTCTCAACCAAGGAACATAATAATTATAATATGATGTGTAAAGACAAACCAAAAAAAATGGAATTGTGTTCAGTTGAGTATGCAGAATAAGAAAAGGAAGAAAAACCACTCAGCAATTGGAAAGCCAAAAATAATGAACGATTTACTAAGTTTCAATTATTGTGCTTATTAAAATTGATGTTTGTTTTGTATCTAATTTTATTTTTCACTGGGCACATTATCATATTTGGCAGATGATTATTGCCGAATTATCTATCATCATCATCATCAGTCCTTCCCCCAATGCTGAGGATGGTGACTTCATGTCCTATTGTTGTTGACCAGATTACCCCATGGGCTCCTAACACCCACTTTATGCGTGGCCTCATGCAGATGTAGTTGCAAGGGTTCAGTGATTTGTATGCTCGATTTAGCAGGTGCTCTGCCGGTGTGCTGCATCATAATAATCCTCTCCAGGTTATCTGAAGAACATTGTCTATACTAATATTACAAAGAGGAAAACTTGAGATTGTAACTTTGTATGTAATGGTTGCCAAAGTAATGGGTAATCTCTGGAACCACCAAACCGATTTTAAAATTTCCTTTACCTGAGAAGAGTGACTCTAAGATAAAAGTTGATGGAGAAAGTTTAGAAATTCACAGTGCTGTCTTTGAATTGTTGTATAATATGTACTTGTAATATATGAAATTAAAAACTGCCAATACATCAGATAATTTAAGATTAACATCCTATACTAACCTTTCCTTTCATCACATTGACAGTTGTTATGTGGCAATGACAATTTGTTGTACATTGAGAGCTCTATATGTAAAGAAGATTGCCATAGAACAGCATCATTACTTATTATCTTGGCAATATTATGTCAATTTAAGGTTGTGAAATATCTCCTATCATCATCATCATATCAACGGAAAGACACCCACTGCTGGACATAGGCCTCTCCCAAAGCGTGCCACAATGGCCGGTCCTGCGCCACCCACATCCAGCAGACTCCCGCATCCTTTACCAAGTCCACCTTGTCTATCTCCTATAAAATATCTATTTGCCCAGACATAAGTGGTGAACCTTTTCTTCAGACTGAACATTGCATTGCAAAGGATAGACCTACTGGGTGAAAGATATCATACACTTTGGTTAAATAATCTATATGTTTACTATATGTTTATTTTAAAGAAAATATTCACACAATTAAAATATATTAAATTTTACTAAAAGAAGATTGTAGCTTTACAATTTTGCATGTACCTACTTAATGGGTACCTACATAATATCCAGAACCACTTATTCATTTCACCTGCATGTTGAATGCAAAGGTTATAGGCTATATTTTATCCCGCGAGTTTGCCTGCATTCTTTGCAATACACGGGTAGCTAGTAGGTATACATCGTGTAAAATCAAATGATAGGGAAGTACAAGTAATACATTTTGATAATACAACCAAAATCAATGTTGAGAGTACATAGCTGTCCAGCAAATAACTAAATTACCTATACAAGTAATACTTGTCTCGGTGTTTCTTCATAATTCTTTTTACAATTAGGTACGTCCCAGTTATAAGTTAAAATTCTTGTTAGTTTTCAATGCTTAGATTGACTCAATTCCGTCTTTACGGATTTGTTATGTTGGCCGTCTCTCTTATCTGCAAGAACAGTATCACGCCTGTTTCTCATCTCGAATATTTAATTAAGTAGCATTAACATCAGAATCTCGATTCACTGTATTTTCACCTATACTTACTCAATTTTTCACCTATATTCAATTTTGACTGATATTTCCCATGGGCCTTTTAAATATAATTTCATGATGATCATAATCTTTTGAAACTTGTATAAAATTGCCGAGATATTTTTGGTTGACAAATTTTATAGTACACATCAAATATCAGTTATATCATTCATATCATAACCCGCCATGAATATTTTGACTTCGCAGTTCGCTGACAGCTCACCTGTCAGTGTCACCTGACAGTTGTAGCAGCGTTTGATTTCAATAAAAATAAATTAAAAATTAAATGAAGTCGTATATTACGGAAAATAAATTAATTGTCGCAGTCGGATAAAAACTATCCTAAGTTGCAGCTGGAATAATAATGTACCTATATAAAATGTTTCATATTTTTCCGTTCATGGGATGCTGAGAACATTCGAACCGCGCAAAGCTTAGTTTCAAACTGGCTGATTCTTTTTTTAATTTAGAGATTTATTATAAGTGGAGATGACCGCACGTTGTGGTGGGCAAATACAAATAAGTATACGGACGAGTTGTTTCATACATTTCGTGTAGCATTGCACACTGAGCGATGGGCCATTCAAACGCTCTGTGTGCGTCCCAGCCTCAAGCTGCGGCAGTGGCCAGCGCTCGCTACTATAGTACGGGCCAAAAGAACGTTCCGATGGGGTTTGGGTTCCGATTGGTTTTCCTAAGAATGTGTTTAAAACTAACATATCTAATTATTATTATAAATACCACCATACGCGGGGGTTATAAATAATAATAATTAGATATGTTAGTTTTGAACTCATTTTTAGGAAAACCAATCGGAACCTAAACCCCATCGGACCGTTCCTTTGGCCCGTACTACAGTGGCCGCGTTTAATGGTGGCCACTATAGTGGAGTGAGGATAAGAGCCGCACATTATGGCTATTATAGGAGTCATAATGTGCGGCTCTTATCCTTTACGACTAATTAGTCCTACATTAGATAACCGACATAACTCATATGAAAATCACTAAACATTTCAGGGTTGACATGTTCATAAGACAGACGTGGGTGGAGAGTCGACTGCAACTGCCAGAAGACATCTTCGAGGAAGGCGATGACCATGTGACTCTGCCCCCGGAGTTCTTTGACAACCTTTGGCACCCTGACCCGTACTTCCTTAACTCTAAAGTCACAGGTAAGCTGTTTTTAGAATATTGACACAGACAGATTGAGTCGAGTGAAGTCCATTTTAGCCCATAGCATAATTAATTCCCCCAAATATTTTTTTTTTCTCAATTCGGATGTATTTTTTTTTTTTTAATATTAATTATAAGTATATACAAGATTATAATTAACATAAACTAAATTAAATTAAAACTACGTTAAATCTAAAAAAGGCCCTCGAGGCATTGTACCGAGGATGCTGGCGGCATTTCCTCGTTGAATTGCGTTCCAAATAATTATGCGCTCGAATTCAGAAAACCGGACCAGTGCGAGTCGGACTCGCCCACTGAGGGTTTCGTATGTAATTACAAATGTATAGTTTTCCGATTTTTCTCTTCATAGTTCTAGGTCAACTGAAAGTACTCTATAAATTTTGATTCCCTGGAGTGTCGAATTATACGTTTTTGCGGCTTAAACGACTGTATCTTTTTTTACGTATACTAAGAAAATTGGTTTTTTCACAGCTTCAAGGGACTGTAGACCTGGGTATATGGTTCAAATTTCAACTTGATAACTCCAAGCGTTCGTCTTGACAGACAGACATTCGGACAACAAAGTGATCCCATATAGATTCCGATTTTTCCTTTTGCGGTACGGAACCCTAAAAATGGCCCAATTTATTTAGTCGTATAATAAATAGGAGCAGTTGGTAAAACACGCGGGTATCATTCTATAACTACAACTTAAAAAAGTTGAAAAACCTCCGACATTTTCATTTCTAAGTTCAATATCTCAAAAACGGCTAAACCGATTTGGTTGAAAGGTAGTAGCTAAGAACCACCTCGATCACGACAGCTTTCGGATAAAAAAATCGCATTCACATCGGTCAATTTGTTTAGGAGCTACGATGCCACAGACAGACACATCACACACAGACGGACAGACACATATACAGACAGACACACAGACACGTCAAACTTATAACACCTCTCTTTTTCCGTCGGGGGTTAAAAATTAAATAAATAACATGAGTGGTGTAACGTTATGATTCCTAGTCTCTTTCCATTCACAACCGTATGCATTCGTCGGACAAAAAACGCTATTATTTGCCGTAGGTAGATGTTGGATCATAATCGGGCAAAAAAACAAAAATGTCTCTTTCTGTTCCCGAAAGTCAAATACACTGGAATAAAATGATCGTATACTAGGTAGTATGAAGTGTATCTGGCAAAACTTGGTTTTGGCTTCTTAATCGTTACCGATTTGCCACAAACAAGATAAATCAGGATCTGATTCTTGTCTATGACCTATTAGTTTTACTTCAATTAACAAATGTAGAAAAAGTGTAATTTGTTCGCACAGAAAAGAGTTTAAGGTGATTAGTAAATCAAACTACCCAACAATAGTGAACAAATAACTCAATGGTCAATGCGAGCTTAAATGAAAACATGACTTTATGTATACATATAGCCCGTCCTTATCTTAAGGTTAACCTAATTAGAAATAATGAGTAAGCCCTTATGAAGGCTTAGCTTTAGATTCATGGAGACCATTTTATTATGGACATCATTATAAGCAGGTAATTGATAAAATTTTGATAATGTAATCGTCTCCCAAAATACCGTCACAGGAAAAATATCGACACAGATCGAAAATCGTGGTAAAGTTAAATCACGTGTCTCTTAAATACGATCAGACTCGTCTTAAGGTAGCTTGGAAATTAACGAAACAATTCAGTACTATACAAATACACTTTATTTTTATTTTTCACTTTTCTTTCACTTTATACTTAGATACCTGATTAACATTATTCTTTACAACATTTGCATAAGAGAGGTAAAAAAAAGTCGAGTGGCGCAGATCACATCTCACATCGTATGTGACCCGAAGGCGAACATCCTTAAAGAAAACCCTACCAGCGTTTTTTGACTTGGTTATACAACGTTGCATACAATACTTTTTGTGCGACCATATACTTTTTAATAAAAATACAAAATTAAACAAACAAATATTTCTTGCTCACGGGACAATGGTGACTAGACCTTTGGGAGGCGTACGTAGAGCCGTAGTACCTAAGTACTAAACAAGTAGGTACCACACAGTCAGACAAATTACTGAAACGCAAATACTTAATTTAGCCTCTTTCTCGTACCCACGAGTGGAGAATATTATCTGTCTTGTATCTCTAAATTTAAGGTTTGAGCAATAAATTTATTATTCTTCTTATGTACCTACCCCAATAGACCAATCAAATTAGCTAAACCCGGACATAATTCGATAACTGTAATTTTCTTTTTCTATGATGTAAAGTATTGTTAGTTATAGTTAAAATAAAAAGAATTAAACATTTTAGGGTTCCGCGTCATTGTAAAAAAACCAAAAATCTAAATTTTTAACAAATTCTGATTTCATAAGTGCAGCATAATATGTAACTTTGTAAAAGTGCCTCTATTATGATATGACGCTTGCATTCCAGTTAAAGAAATCAAAATTAATCTAATTAATCAACCGGGACTATCAATAATAAAGAAAGTTCAGTGAGTTACACATTTTCTGGATTATCTTACCAGAAATTATAGATAACTGCAATTTAACAAATTATTCTGAATAGTATATTATGTGTGTTGATAAATTATTAAAAATTAAACAGATTCTCTTTGCGGATTTCTAAAATCACAAATATTGTTAGTTTTTGGAAAACCAAAATACATAACTACTTGGAAAGTGTTTGATTTATGCTGTCAACATATTATTAGTACTATAAGAAACAAATTAAACAAAAAATATCCACGATTATTAATTAATTCATATTTTTTCGTACTAAAGTTTTAATATGAACCTTATTTCTTGCAGAATAAGGCCATCATTGCTTTGCGTCTCAACTACCGACCGTGCTGTCGCGAGTCGCAGGCATTCAAGGCCGAAACGCACTGACAGCGGTGGCGAAGCGGCGCGGGGTGGCGCGGAGGCGGTACTTGTAATGTTCGAGCTAATATGAAAGGATCCGAACGCTTTTTCCCGGCTTTATTAGATCGAACAATACAGCCGGTACCACCTCTACACTGCGCCGCGCCGCCGCTTCGCCACCGCTGTCAATGCGTTTCGGCCTTCATTTATTATGGATAGGTCAATGACTGTCAAACATTTATAAAGACGAACGTGGCGTTTACCACGGTTCGGCTAGGGTGGAGATTTATTGAAATATTGTGTTCATTAGATCGATAATAATTAAATTGTTCAGCATGAGACATAATTGTCGTGGAATGTCGATTACCTATTTATAAGCACTCAGTCTTCTGTATAGAATTATTTAAATAAAATATGTAACTTGTGTGGGTGCAGAAAGGGGCATTGTTGGAATGATCCTTATTCGAATAATTATTCGAATAAACATTTATTCGCGAATAATTTATTCGTCTACACTTTCGAATGACGAATGATTTATTCTCATTTCATTCCAATAAATCCACGAATAATATTTAAGGATGCGGTTGCTCGTTGTAACACGTACACGAATTTAACATGATCACTACAAGTGTACCTATTTTCAAGTATTAATACCCTTTTCTACTAATTAACAATATTTTTGTGAGTTAAATGAGTCGCTTCTTGGGGCATTTAACAGGTTTGTTTCAATATGTCATGTGTGTGGGCTTGTCCATATATTACGTCATCGTTTTTAGGGTTCCGTACTCAAAGAGTAAAACGGGACCCTATTACTAAGATTCCGCTGTCCGTCAGTCTGTCTGTCTGTCTGTCCGTCTGTCACCAGGTTGTATCTCACGAACCGTGATAGGTAGACAGTTGAAATTTTCACAGGTGATGTATTTCTGTTGCCGCTATAACAATAAATACTAAAAAACAGATTTTTTATTTTCTTTTTTTTTCTTATACAATCTTACAAAAATCGATCTAGTCCCAAACTAAGCAAACTACTATGGGTACTAGACGACGATAAACATACTTATATAGATAAATAAATACATAGAAAACATCCATGACTCAGGAGCACATATTTGTGCTCATCACACAAATAAATGCCCTTACCGGGATTCGAACCCGGGACCTCCGGCTACGCAGGCAGGGTCACTACGAGGGTCAAACTGAAAGTTTCGGGAATATAAAAAAATATGCAGTTACATTGATTTCAGTATTTTTATTGTTTTTCAAAGTATTCTCTTTTATATTTTATGCACTTTTCCATGCGTTCAAACCAGTCGTTAAAAATTTTAAAAGCCTCCACTGCTTCTGCCGGCCGCCGAAACACCGCGCCCACCACGCAATTTATCCTTGATTTTGGGAATATGCAAAAGTCGTTGAGACTTAGGTCAGGGCTGTATGGAGGATGGTCCAGTAGTTCGACTTTTTCACCTTCCAGGTACTCATTTGTTTTACGAGCGGTGTGAGGGCTGGCATTGTCGTGGTGAAGGATGATGCGGCGACTATGCCTTTTTTCCTAAGTTCAGCAAAGACAATCGGCAAACAAATACTTGTATACCAATCGGCTTTGACCGTTCTACGATCTTCAAGTGGAATAGTAGCCACGTGACCCGATTTGGAGACAAACATAGCCACCATCTTCTTGGCCTTGCTGCGAGAGCGAATAACTTTTGTTGGCTTGAAGCTCGTCTTCGTTACCCCATACTCGAGATTGGTTTTTAGTTTCAGGCTCATATGATATCTACGACTCGTCACCTGATACGACACTAAAAACTGCATTTGAGCATCCTCCGTTGAATTTATTCAATGTTTTGCGGCACCAATTGACACGAGTCGTTTTCTGCTCGTCAGACAATAAGTGCGGGATCCAACGGGAAAACAACTTTCGCACGCCTAATTCTTCCTGTAAAATAATTTGTATCTGACTCATTCCAATCCGCAAAGACTCCTGAATTTCCCGATATGTCACATGCCTGTCTTCTTTTATCAGCTGACTCACAAGGTGGACGTTTTCTTGCGTAACTGCCGATTTTGGTTGACCTTCACGCGCGTCGTCCGTGAGGGATACTCGGCCACGTTGAAATTCTGAATACCACCTGTATATTGTCGTCTTTGAAGGTGTTTCATTATTAAAAGCAGCAATCATCCGGTCTCCACATTGTTTTTGTGTTAATCCACTTTGAAAGTCGTAATATTTTTTTACGGGACAATTTCATCTTCAGCGGCGACTCAACAACTCGAAAAAACAATTGAAACTGAACCATTGTTTTTTTAGGGTTCCGTACTCAAGGAGTAAAACGGGACACTATTACTAAGACTCCGCTGTCCGTCTGTCTGTCTGTCTGTCAGTCTGTCTGTCTGTCTGTCACCAGGCTGTGTCTCAACAACAGTGATAGTTTGACAGCTGAAATTTTCACAGATGATGTATTTCTGTTGCCGCTGTAACAACAAATACTAAAAACCAGTTTTTTTTTCTTTTACAATCTTACACAAATCGGCTTAGTCCCAAACTAAGCAAAGCTTGTATTATGGGTACTAGACGAACGATAAACATACTTATATAGATAAATAAATTCTTAAATACACAGAAAACATCCATGACTCAGGACTTGGCCGGTTGTTTTTTGTCAATTCTTGGCCCCCCCTCCTATCATCATCCTGACTACCGTCATCCAATAGACCCCCCCCCCCCCCAGTTTTGAAATGACGTAATTTATGGACAGCCACTGTCTGTAATTGGATCAATGTATGTTATTAGAGGCGATTACGCATGTAAGATTGTTCAACTATATACCTGTAATTGTACATTGTATGTACTTAATCATGTTATATTCTGATCTGTGTGTTTTTAGGGTTCCGTGCCTCGAAATGGAAAAACGGAACCCTTATAGGATCACTTTGTTGTCCGTCCGTCCGTCTGTCAATACCCTTTTTCTCAGGAACGCGTGGAGGTATCAATCATTTAAAGTTTGAATTCCTGTGCATAGTGTGTGCATGCATTATTTTAGAATTAATATTTTTTATATTAATGTTGCTGTGCCCAAACAGGGTTATGCTGGAACTGTTTTTATATGTAACATCTTGTAAGACCCATACTGCAACAAATAAATGAATTAAGCTGAAATTTATATCAAATACTCAGGTTTACTGTCTCTTGGAGTTGTGAAAAAATCTAACTTCTAAGCCAACACAATCAAAAGATACAGCCGTTTATGCCGCAAATTTCCGCAAGTTTTCGAAACCCGCAAGGGAATCAAAACCTACTTCCCGTGAACTCAGAAACTTGAAATTTGGTGGGAAGCAACGCCCTATAGCATAGATAAAGAAAAGATAGCGAAAACCGTAAATTTTTAGTTACATCACTGAAAATTTAATGTCCAGTATATACTGACACGTACTAAGTATGTGAATACATACTTAGTGAGTGTCAGTTTATAGTGGACTTGGTTTTATTGTACGGGGTGGTCCGGAACCCTCGGTGCGCGAGTCTGACTCGCACTTGACCGGTTTTTTTTTCACCCGTGGTAAAGCCGAAATAGTAAAAATAAAACAGGTGAAATAATTACAATTAATATCCGTTTCACCATGCACGGCGATGTTACTTGGTACTCTTGATGAAGCAGTAACCTTTTTCTAACAAATTTAGAAACTAGGTATCACTGTTCTGTCTGTAGGAAAATATTACGTTTTTGAGATATATTCTATTACAAAGCATTCCTACAATATTCGTTCAAAATATTATTCCCGAAAAGCATTACGAATGATTGCGAATTAAGAAGTTATTCGCGAATAAATATTGGCGAATAATTATTCGAAATAATTATTCGTCATTCGCGAATAATCCTATTTATTCTTAAACGTTATTCGTATTTGAATAAATTTATCCCATCTCTGGGTGGATAAGCATATCTTCTCTTTTTTTTTGGCGTTCTGGCCAACTGTGTCGGCTCAATTTTGCCAATAAGGATATCGACTACCGTAGGCTCAAAGGGCGTAAGGGACGAAATGCCCATGCCCATATCCCGTGAACTCTGAATCTTGAAATTTGGTACGAAGTATTTATAGCACAAATAAAGGAAAAATTGTGAAAACCGTAAATTTTTAGTTACATCACTGAAAATTTGATGTCCAGTATAAACTGACACGCACTAAGTATGTAAATACATACTTAGTGAGTGTCAGTTTATAGTGGACCTGTTTCTATTGTACGGGGTGGTCCGGAACCCTCGGTGTGCGAGTCTGACTCGCACTTGACCGGTTTTTTTTTATGCTTACCACGATCATGGCATCATCTCTTTCATTTACTTAACAGTTAAGAGTTTACTTTTGTTTTCGATGATAAAAGCAAATCAATCGTTCCTTACGCCCTTTGGACCAGAGTTTTCAAAGGGCGTAAGGGACAAACTGTGATTTTTCATTAGAGCTAAAAATCCTACAATTAGGATATTCCGTTATATTTGTTTTATTTGTACACGGCGCGGTCGGTGCAAAACACGTAATTGAAATAAACTCGTTAAGACGAGTTCGCCGTGCGCTCGCCCGCTGGCGCCCCACTCTCTCCCCGCCTCGCACCCACCGCATGCATCTGACTCCACAACAAGGTCGCGAGTATTTTCAATTAAATTTTCAATTTCTTAAGCGTGAAATTAACATGCTTAATTTTGACGAAAACATGATTATCGTACACAAAAGGCTATTAGTAAACAAAAAATTCATAGTTACTATTTATAATTACTGAGAAATACATTATTATTAAAACGTTAAAAATAAATGTTTAATTATTGTCTTAAATGTCTAAAAAGACGCAATATACCTTAAACCGATAAAAACATCATAGTTACCATTTTGGCTTGTCTAGATAATGAGATCAGAGGAAAACTGTGAAAAAAAACGTATATGCGAATTTGATATCAGTTTAATTTTGCTATTAAGTGATCGAATTTGAATGCACCTCAAAGTTATACTAACAAGGTACTTGGTTACCTTTTTTACTTTTAGGAAAAAGTTAGGTAGTGTACGTTAACTCGTGTTTTTTTTAACTACGGTTACGATCGCGGTTTTTTTACTTAATATATTTCATTAATATTTGATACTGAATAGTAAAATCCGATAAAACAATAAAAACAACGAGTTTACGAATTATGTCCAGGGTAAGCTAATTTGATTGGTCTACAAGCAGATGTTGTCCATGCCCTTGTCATGGGACGTACTACACAGAGAGAGACTAGCTAGGCTGTATGGAACTAAATATTGCAGGTTGATGGAATCTAAATGAACCGGGTTACTGCATAAAGATTATGAATTTAATCCTATAAGAAGGTTAAGACAGTCTGAAAAATGTGTTTATTGTATTTATTACACAAAGACTGGCCAGAAGAACAAAATAATAAAATAAAATAAAAACTTTTATTTCAGACCAATGTTCCATAGGATGTTAGTAACAAATTTTGACTTAATAACTTTGTTAGTAGGTACATCAAATGCAAACAAAAAAAAAATACAAATAAAATCAAAAAATAAATAAAAAAATAATTGAGATGAAAATAGGTACGATCCAAAACACGGCAAAGGCGTCCCGCGATCGTTCGCAGCCCCATCCTATTTGGCCCTGCCGATGGCCACTTCGACCCAGTATTTAAATATGGGGCATTTCATCCTCTCCGACAATACCCTGAGGAGCCCATTACCGCTGCCACGCACTCGCCTGAGTAGTGATCCAACACGCTTGCGTCTGAGCAAACCCACTATTTCCTTGAAGATAGAGGAACTGCGATAAGGACTGGAAATAGCTCTTAGTTCATAATAAAGTTTGACGTAAATACTGTTCTGTTATATAAATATATATCAGAACTTTCACTTCCAATCCAATTCTAACGGGGGCTTAATAATAACTTATCCAGTAAAAGTAGCCAATGAATGAATAAATGAAATATTTAATTTCAGGTCTTCACCAACCCATATAAGAGGTGTTACGTAGGTACATTTAACTTATAAGGTTAGGTAACACAATACAAAGCTTAAGTACATACAATTTAACAAACAACATAAACTGACATACAGAGAACATACACTTACTTAATATATTGCAAGGTAGATTTGACCTGCCCAATCCAATACCTACTGAAGTATAATAATCGCCATCATTTTCAGGATGCTGTTAGAACTTTGAAATTTTATTGGCCAATGGATTTAATTATTTATTTCCAAAAAAATCTATTTCTTTTTTAAGAAGTTTGGCATCGTCTACACTAATGGCTGAGTGAGAATGTCAAGTTAATTTAAGTGTTTTCATATTAGTTCATTATGTTCCTACTTTAAAATTTACACAAAAAAATTACAAAAATAAAGAGTCGGTGATTAATATGGTTCAAAGTCAAGTTTCTGTCATACCTTGATTTAGCAAAACAATTTAAAACAGAAAATGATACAAAAACTGATTTTAATTGAATTGAGATTTCAACTGTGCATAGGGGAGTGTTGGTCCTCACACGTATGTATGGTAGCGAAAGTTGAGTGTGGCAGAAAAGACATCAAAGTCGAGTGAATTCAGTAGAAATGAGAGCTTTGAGAAGTATGTGTGGAGAGAAAGTGTGATAAGAGATAAGTGTGGAGATTTAGTTACGAAAATTGAGTAAGGTATGTTAAGGTGGTTTGGGCATGTAGAGAGGATGGATAAAAGAAGATTAACGAAGAGAGTGTATATAAAAAGAGTGAAAGGGCAAGTTGGAAGGGGGATACCTAGGCGAACTTTCTCCGATCAAATTGGGGAAATATTACAAAAGGGCCAGGTCAAAAGTACCCTAAACCGACGAACATGTATGAGAAATGTTATGAAAGTGAGTGAAGCGAAAGTGGTTTGTCAGGATCGTAGCAAATGGAGATTCGTGATCTCTGCCGACCCCTCTGGGAAAGAAGCGTGATTGTATGTATGTATGTGAGATTTCAACACAGAACTTCGGCTGTACGAAAGGTACCCTACCTGATGCTGGTGCAAATTTTGATCATATTCATTTGCAGTTTTGGAAGAATCACAGGACGCCGTTGGAGCCTTAGATAACATTTATTCTTGAATATGACGTAATGTGAGATCGCTTGTCCTACTATACCATATTTTTTATGTTTATTCTAGATTCATTCCTTACCTTGTTTATTTATAAATTTAAACTTTATTGCACCAATATAAACATAAAAGTACCATTTGCGGACTTAATGCCTTCAGGCATTATCTACGAGTCAACCATTACGCATTGGGGTAAACAAAAACTTTAGTGGTGCAGGATCCTTAATACTGAGACTCGAATGGAAACACAAATCAATGAATTACATTAATATACATACATGCATAATGCATACCATATAAACTTAATTATACATTTTTTATTATTATTTTTTTTTTGTGGGCCTTAATATGCCGCTTCGACCAGCAAGTGATCTATTGTGGCAGCCCTTGTTTTAGAGTTCACCGTTAAGTCCCGTTGCCTCCAGGAAATTCCAGATTCTTTGGGCGGTGATATGTTGTACTTCTTGTGGGTGCATTATGTGCCGCCCTAGGTAGGTACTTCTTTTATGCATGAGTGGTCCGCAGGAGCAGAGAATGTGCATTGCAGTCTCCTCTGTCTCCTGGCAGAACCTGCAAGTTGTGTCCTGCTTCATACCCATTTGAAACAGGTGTTTGTTCAATTTGCAATGTCCTGTCAGGATTCTTGTCACTGCGCAGGTTTTGTGCCTTTTGAATTGTAATAACTCTTTAGACAGCTTACTATTGAACCCTTCGATCAGGGCTTTAGCTTGTTTTTGTCCTTTGGTGAACTTCCACAGCTTGATTGCCTCTGATTTTTCCGCGTTGTTTAGCAGAGAATATGCTTTCCGTTTTGTGATGCCACAGAACGGTTCCGGGCCGACTAGGGCCGTGTCTGCGCCCTGCCTTGCAAGTTCATCTGCTCTTTCGTTTCCTACAATGTCGGAGTGCCCTGGTACCCATCTAAGTATGACTTTGTTGGAGTTCGCCAGGGTGTTTAGATTATTTTTACAATTCTGGACTAGTTTAGAGTAGGACTCTAGTGATTCTAGTGCCAGCAGAGCAGCTTGGCTGTCCGAGTTGATGTAGATATGTTGGTTCCTTAGGTTTCTTTCAAGATTTATCTCCACGCATTTATTTAATGCGAAGAGTTCAGCCTGAAAGATTGAGGCCTCCTTCCCCATGCTGACGCTAGCTTTGAACTTTGGCCTCTCACCGTAGATACCACATCCAACATCATCACCTTTTTTTGATCCATCTGTATACCAAATGTGGCTTCCCTCCTTGAAGTCCATTTGGTCATTTGTCCATTTGTCTCTCGGAGGTATTTCCACTGTATACAGTCTAGTGAATTTGCATTCCACGTATGTGTCGTCAGTGGGCATGCTTAGGTTTTTGTTATCAAAAACAAGGGCCTCAAGTTTGCTTAGCGCTTGAGAGCGCCATTTTGGCCTTGTTAGTGTGCATATCCTGTAGATGCACTGCTTCGCCTCCTTTTGCACTTGCAGGTGGAGTGGCGTTAGATCGTACTTACATACATACTTAGATACATAAAATTTTACGTACCCGTACAAAAATATTATGGGGACCATCAATCTTAAATAGTTGAAATGAGATGCTTACGCAACTTGCGTTTAAAGGAGAATTTGCTCTGAGCAATGCTGAATGATGAGAATGATGATTTATGTAAATGACTTCTGATGGACTGTATAGCTGGAGTGATTATTTATAGGAAAT
Source organism: Epinotia brunnichana (assembly GCA_963854355.1). Lineage (NCBI taxonomy): Eukaryota > Metazoa > Arthropoda > Insecta > Lepidoptera > Tortricidae > Epinotia > Epinotia brunnichana. The sequence continues at coordinate 14,291,628 of OY977940.1, read as the reverse complement.
ATATTAAAACCAAGCCGACTCAATCTGTTTTCGACAGCAATATATTGACAACTGATAAAACAAAATAAAACATTCCAAAAGTATAAAAATAATAGACAAATAAAAGGTACAAAATAGGTTGCATCCGCAACATCCCACCCCCTAGTGTGCGAAAGCACACGAAGCTAGCCGGGCCAGCCAATAAGGAGCCCTACGCGTCTAGCCTGACCAACTTTTTGGAAGGCCGACGAAGAAGGCCTCCCTGTGTGGCTACGTCCACCACCCTGACTACGCCATCTCGGCCAGAGAAGGTTGCAGTGATGCGGCCTCTTGGCCAAGTTCCTCTTGGAAGATTTTCGTCCACGATGAGTACCAGGTCACCGATGTTTAAGTCGCGTTCCCTGTTTTCGCCTGTCTGTCGTGGTTGCATTGTAGGTAGAATCTCTTTCACCCAACGGTTCCAAAAATGGTCGGCTAACCTCAAGGCCTTCCTCCAGTCTGCTCTACGAAGAAGGTCTCGGTCGTCAAGGGTTGCGGGTAGGACTTAGTAAAAGATGAGGTTCAATGTTTATAGGAAAAATACTTAAAGCTTTGAAACCGTCTCCATGCTATCTGACTTGTTTGCTGCGAATAACTTAGTGTTGAATCGAAAAAAGAACGAAATGTATAAAATACTTACTAACGCACTCATCAAATAAAAACTTGGGTGGGTGGCAAATAAATTCTAAGGTTTCATCATTTAGTTTCATATTTGTATTAAACTTAATGATACAACTATAGAATTCATAAAGACTACTGTATTCTTAGGTATTATACTGGACTAGGAAGTAGGTTGAGCTCTGCTGCTTTTGCGGTCAGGAGATTAAGGCAGCTTACCAAAGTGGTTATTGCACGGTATAAACACTGTAAACCAACCGTGCCGTGTTCGCATTTGTTAATAGTATTATTAATTATGGTCCTATTTTATTGGGATCAAATGCAGATATTGAACCAATAAAGGGCTATAATACCAATTTATAACATGGGGTCACGTAAGTCATTGACAGAACTTGTCAAGGAAATTGATATTTTAGTACCGTCGATGCTATACTTATAAGAAATAATAATGTACCTATATTAGATTAGAAAGAATTTATACGAATACTGGTAAGCAAAAAGTAACCAGGAAAATAAGGAAGCTCAAAATAACTTTTTGCAGCCTAGTAAAAGTGAAAAAGTCGTCCTTGGGAAATTGTACAAAATTCCAAACACATCACAAATTATGAAACAATTACTTATTTGGAGAGCATTCAAATAAGGTAAAGGATAATATTATAGATATGGATATTTGGCAGTAATAGCGTCCTGCTCTGTATGAGTAATATACTTATCTATTGCAAACATATGTTTTCTACTGTAACATTGTAATTGTATACTGCGATGTCGTAATAACATAAGTTTGTAGGACACTACTGTTTTAAAAAAATATATACCTACCTCGCCGGTTTTCTTACGCCGGTTCTTCTCCGGCTATAATTGTATATTTATTAGAAACGGTGGTAGTTTATTGACATTCAGAGGTGCATGTTATATGCCTTAAACAAAGAATAAAGAACATTGACGTTGAAAGTAAGATCTGACAATTCATTACCTACTACCTTCCTACTTATCGCACTTAATTAGAAGAAGAAGAAAGCAGAAGAAAGAATTGCAGACAATGTTGCTTCAGTGGTTTTGCGTTTCCACCGTCGATATAATTGTTTACAAACTTTAATTTAAGTGGTATTTATGTATGCCAGTATTTTTTTAAATATTAAGACACGGTTAAACAAATCCGTCTGTTACCTATAAAGCCGAAATACGGATCTTTATGACAGCAATTTAGTTAATCGGAGGTTTTATATTGCATATGTACCGCTCGGTGACTAATGTAATAGGTAAGTACTGAGACTATTGAGAGTAGTCTCAGTACTTACCTATTACCACAGACGCTATTTAAAAAACTTAAAACTCTCACCTTATTATGCATGTATGTACTGACTGCCTGTATGTACGAAAGAAACAACATGCATGACTACAAACTGAGTTCGTCCCGTAGGCGACCTCTGCTGATCGTTCCGAGCCGCTGGCTGGCTAAGTCACGACGGTCACTCAGCATCATGGGGCCCACCCTATACAACTTGCTCCCGACTGACATAACAAACTCAACCAGCAACAGTATATTCAAGAACAAGCTTAAATCATTGCTTATAGAACAGGCATGTTACTCAATTGACGAGTTTTACACACTCGTAAGGATCCAGCACCGTAATGTGTGACTGTGTGTACCTAAGTTAATTTATTTTAATTGTGTTTGAAAATTATGACTTTTAAAATGTACTTTTACCAATAAATATCTGTATTCTGTATTCTGATGTATACCAAGAAGGTAGGAAATCTGGGCGACAACAGTAAGCCCTCGGTCAAGTACTTACCTTTAAAATATGAGAAAGTGGCCTTAGGCATGATAAAGTTGACTAGTTGCTGACTGCGCAAAGAAGTACAATCGGCAATAAAACCTAGACCCAGAAATACATGTCATTTTCTATCCAAATTATATTGTTTTCAAATGATGCACAAGACACCGCAAAGACTTTTCTAAATATTATTCACTGTTCTATAAAAAAAACAGTCATTACAATAAAGCTCAACGGTCTGACAGTGAATAAATATGCGTTTATTTTCCAAACGATCGAATCTTGCAAATTATTGTTGCGAAGCCGTAGCTTCGTTTTGATTAAGAATATGACGAAAGGAGCTGAAAGGCAAGGAATGGCTATTTATATAACAGAAAGTTGTCATATTATTTTACTTTGATGTTAACATTGACATGGATACAAAGTACAGGAATAATAGGATATTTGTTTGTATTCTATATCAAGTAAAAAGATGTTGAATCAAAACTTGTCTGAATCATAAATTGATCCTTTAATTCATAATCTGGAATGAAATGAATAAGTTGATTGAGGACGTAAACACATTACAAAAAATTACATTGAGGCAGTAGAACCCTAAGCCGAGCCTGTATTTTGGGAGCTGGAAGATGTTACACAATGATTACGCGTGTTGACAGATAGGTATTAACTTATGATTTCGTAACAAAAATAAAAATTGAAGAGTTCCCTCGATTTCTCCAGGATCCAATCATCAAATCCTGAACTGATGACCATCTGATGGGACCACATGGGAACGATACCGTTTCAAACAAAAAACGAATTTTCCTAATCGGTCCAGGCATCTTCGAGTATTTTTATTTTGATTGTGGGCCTTAATGTGCCGCTTTGACCAGCAAGTGATCTATTGTGGCAGCCCTTGCTTTAGAGTTCACCGTTAAGTCCCGTTGCCTCCAGGAAATTTCAGATTCTTTGGGCGGTGATATGTTGTACTTATTGTGGGTGCACTATGTGCCGCCCTAGGTAGGTACTTCTTTTATGCATGAGTGGTCCGCAGGAGCAGAGAATGTGCATTGCAGTCTCCTCTGTCTCTTGGCAGAACTTGCAGGTTGTGTGCTGCTTCATACCCATTTGAAACAGGTGTTTGTTCAATTTGCAATGTCCTGTCAGGATTCTTGTCACTGCGCAGGTTTTGTGCCTTTTGAATTGTAATAACTCTTTAGACAGCTTACTATTGAATCCTTCGATCAGGGCTTTAGCTTGTTTTTGTCCTTTGGTGAACTTCCACAGCTTGTTTGCCTCTGATTTTTCCGCGTTGTTTAGCAGAGCATATGCTTTCCGTTTTGTGATGTCACAGAACGGTTCCGGGCCGACCAGGGCCGTGTCTGCGCCCTGCCTTGCAAGTTCATCTGCTTTTTCGTTTCCTACAATGTCGGAGTGCCCTGGTACCCATCTAAGTATGACTTTGTTGGAGTTTGCCAGGGTTTTTAGATTATTTTTACAATTCTGGACTAGTTTAGAGTAGGACTCTAGTGATTCTAGTGCCAGCAGAGCAGCTTGGCTGTCCGAGTTGATGTAGATATGTTGGTTCCTTAGGTTTCTTTCAAGATTGATCTCCACGCATTTATTTAATGCGAAGAGTTCTTCGAGTAATTGAGGAAACATAAAAATTCTCCGACGAATTGAGAACGTCCTCCTTTTTTTGAAGTCGGGTAAAAGTACACTCACAGCTCAGGAGAGCGTTTCTTCATTAGAAACTCATGGCGCTTACACGTAAATTCTTGGATATATTTAAGCGTAAACTCCATCAACCTGTGTAGGTCGATCACGTAACGCATTGTACGCGCGTCAGGTAGGTTTAAATGTCACTTTTTATATGGAAAATTACAGTTAAATTGTACTAACGCGCGTTCGGAACGTTACGTGATTACCCCTCCGACCCTCGTTTAGGGCACTGCCAGCCCTACCAAGGACTGAAGTTGACTTTTATGGGGCCGGGTGGAAAATTGCGTTTTCTACCCTAGGGTGAAAAAGTTTTTTTTTATTGTAACTATTAGCCACGGAGTCGAAAATAAATGAGTTAGTGTACGTCATATTATTAAAATAAAAGCTTTACATAATAATTATATCTAAACTCAACTACCTACATTAAACGACGGGTTGATGTGATTGTAATAATACAATGTAAAGGTTAATATTCAAATCCTTCTACAGTTGGTCTATCTTATTCCTAATTACAGAAAATCAATGTACAATATCCAGTGATTATTACCTATTCCCAGTGTACAAAAACTCCCAGTCAAAGTCCTTTTAATAGAACTACTTTTATTGACTATATTATCATAAAATATGTTGTGTTTCTCTGCCGTAAAACTAAAAAACCGGCAAAGTGCGAGTTGGACTCGCGCACGAAGGGTTCCGTACCATTATTTTTCTAGCTATCACGGTTCTTGAGATACAGCCTGGTGACAGACGGACGGACGGACGGACGGACAGACAGCGAAGTCTTAGTAATAGGGTCCTGTTTTACTCTTTGAGTACGGAACCCTAAAAAGGGGTAATAACACCGAATCGATAATGTAATGTTTAAATTCAAACAAAAAATTATGCTTGGCTGTGGGCTTCGCCGCAAAAAGAAGGGAGATCTAAATGAGTGCCAAGTTCTATGCAAAATCCAAATATGTATATATAGGAACAAAATAACATTATGAACAAGTATTAAACTCTATGTCTTTGCTTTATTGGACACATATAACAATTGCTGTTATTAAAAAATGTGAGATCTTAAAGTAGGTTAGATTTGACATGGCCAGTTTTCATTACATCAGTCATTTTATAAAGTTATTCAATATAATTATATATTTTTTTTATTCTAATAAAAACTGGCCAAGTCAAATCTAACCTACTTTAAGATCTCACATTTTTAAATAACAGCAATTGTTATAGGTATCCAATAAAGCAAAGACATAGAGTTTAATACTTGTTCAAAATGTTATTTTGTTCCTATAAATACATATTTGGATTTTGCAGAGAACTTGGCACTCATTTAGATCTCCATTCTTTTTGCGGCGAAGCCCACCACAGCCAAGCATAATTTTTGTATTGAATTTGGCACTCCTTTTTTACATTTATGTTTTTGGTGGGATATCATTACTTTTTGTAACGAAAACTAGGCAGGTATTGAAATTTACTTCTGTTCTGTGTATAATTTGTGGTGTCGCGCGCCGCCGACGACACACCGTTGGCCGGTTGTTTAGCGCGTATTACAAGTTATTTGTATGGGGACACCACTTATTTTTTGACCTAACTTTATTTTTATATTTCTGTTATATAGCCAATATAACATACATACATATATTGGAATAGTTTCAAATATCTGCTTGTAACGGTTCCAACGCTACAATAAAAATAAAAAATAGTAAGGGTACCGCACCTATTTTTTAACTTTTTTTTACTTTTAGATTTTTTCCTATGCTTACACACAATTACCGAGCTGGATTCCAAATTTCATCCTTCTAGGTCATCTGGAAGTAGGTTAGGTTTAGGTACTATATGACAGTCAGTCAGTGCTAAAATTTACGACTTTTTGACCTTCATATCTTTATAACCGTTTGAGCTAGCTTCATGAAACTTGGCTTCTAGATGTAATACAGTCGATATTGTTCAACCTCGAAATTGGGGAGTTTCATGAAATTTGGTACGAATGTTCGTTGGAAGCCCTATTTTCGTCTCCCAAAAGTCCCTGGGTCAGGACCTTGTAGAACGGCCGCTATCTTGGGAAATGTACTCCATTCGTAAGAAATTCAGGTTTTGTTCGAAAACTACGTACTCTATAAAAATATGGTCTACAGCAACATTAAAGCTGAATAAATTTTGCACAAGCCTGTAGTACACAACCTTGACGAGAAAACGTGTCTTCGTGGAGAAAAATGCATCCACATGTGAGATTTTCCCTCAGTGTCCTTCCAGGAAAGATTGTCCGAATTTGGAGCTCGGGAGAATTTCAAATCCACTTTGATTTACACAATAGGATATGAACTACATTAAAAATAACATTTTACCCGACTACGGCTAAACTCAAAAGAATGGTAATGGAATAAATTTCTTGTTAAGTAGTGATAGTTGGTACCACCTCCAGGTCAAGATGCTTGATGAATTCCAAAAAATGAGGTGGTGTTAGATTTCTTTTAACGCTAAGAACGTGTTGGCGCACATCGAATTTAAAAAAAACAGTATGGCTGGCGTGAGTGGAGACCAAATCTGAAATCACAACTTTGCTTCTAGCTCTTAATTTATCGGGCGGATTTCAATAAACATGAAATCAGTAAATGGGTCTGTAGCACGCCAGTATATTAGGTATACATGTAACATTTTTGATGCGGGGCGTATTACTGAAACTTCATAATGTGATGGTCAAAACATACATATTTTAGGGCAAAAATGGGGCAAAATGCATGTGACAGTTGTCAAGTTCACTACACACACTCACCTAAACCTCTGTTTGCATGTCTTAAAATTTGAACTTTAGGGACCATAGGGGTTAACCGCTATCTTAAAAAAAAATATTTCATTTTTATAATTTGGAATTTTCCTTGACAATTATTGACTTTAATGAAACCTTGGTTAAATTTACACCAAAAAGTATAACATCACTTTGGTGATAAAGTAAAGACTCAGTGAGAAAATTTGGTTCCGAACTTGGATTTTAGTGCATAATGGCCTACTACAGCAATTTATATAAACAGGAGTTTTCCTTTAAGTGATGTTGTACATTTTTGTGTAATATTAAATAAGGTTTCATTTTGTCATGCATGGCATGGCATGCCCATAAAGTCAATAATTTTCAAGGAAAATGCAAAATTAAGTATACATTTCAAGATAGCGGTTAACCCATATGGTCCCTAAAGTTCAAATTTTAAGACATGTAAACTGAGGTTTCGGTGAGTGTGTGTGAACTTGCAAACTGTCACTTGCATTTTACCCCATTTTTGCCTTAAAATATGTTTTGACCATCACATTATGAAGTTTCAGTAATACGCCCCGCATCAATAATATTAAATGTATAGTGTATAGCACTGGCGTCTTACAGACCCATCTACTGATGTCATGTTTATTGAAATCCGCCCGATAAATTAAGTGCTAGAAGAAAAGTTGTGATTTCAGATTTGGTATTCACTCACGCCCGCCATATTGTTTTTTTTTAAACTCGATGTGCGCCAACACGTTGTCAGCATAAAGAGAAATCTAACACCACCTCATTTTTTGGAATTCATCAAGCATCTTGACCTGGTAGCAAACTATCACTACTTAACGAGAAATTTAATCCATTACCATTCTTTTGAGTTTAGCTGTAGTCGGGTAAAATGTTATTATTAATGTAGTTTATATTCTATTATGTAAATCAAAGTGGATTTGAAATTCTCCCGAGCTACAAATTCGGAGAATCTTCCCTGGAAGGACGTTGAGGGAAAATCGCACATGTGGATGCATTTTTCTCCACGAAGACACGTTTTCTCGTCAATGTTGTGTACTACAGGCTTGTGCAAAATTTATTCAGCTTTAATGTTGCTGTAGATCATGTTTTCATGGAGTACGTAGTTTTCGAACAAAACCTGAATTTCTTACGAATGGAGTACATTTCCGAAGATAGCGGCCGTCGTGCAAGGTCCTGACCCGGGGACTTTTGGGAGACGAAAACAGGGCGTCCAACGAACATTCGTACCAAATTTCATCAAACTCCCCGAAATTTTGAGGTAGAACAATATCGACTGTATTATGTCCTTATGGATATAATTAAACACACGTAGTTTAATGTTTTGAGTTATAGAAGGGTCAAAAGTGGCACCAAGTGGTTCGTGTAATATTACACTTGGCGCTGGCTAGCCAGTTCCTTTGCTTGAACTTGGCTTGACACGCTGCTGCGTGTCTAGATTTGCTTCATAAATATGAAGCTGTTTGTTAAGGGGACTTTCCTTTCTCGTCTCTATTTGTGTTGTGTCTATTCGACTAAACCAGAAAATAATTTATTCCCAGATTTGACCAAACAATTATGACGTAGCTTCAGATTAAATGACGTGGTAATCTTATTATTGTGGTTTCGTCGAATCCTGCCGTTTGTCACTACTAGCTAGGTACCTAAATATAGTTTGAGAACTTACAGTTAAGTTTTCATACAAATCTATAGAAACATAACTACAGTTTTCTATATTTAAGGTCATTGGATGTCACCTAATTCAATGCCTTAAACAAAATACTGGTGGAAATCCAACCTATCAGAAAAAAAAATTTAAGAATATAATCGGGTTTGTAAAATTTTAGGAGGAGCTATACACTACCGTCATCAGTCGTCTGGTAATGTTGCCCCTTCAGCTATAGAAATTGGAAACACTGTATTGTCTAAAACCCTACAAACCGCTTGTTCTCTTGTGCTTTTAACGTGGCGCCTATTAAATAGCCGTTAACTCTCACTAAGGGTGGATAAGTAGAGTATATATTTATATAGTATCCTATCCACCAGAACTAGACCAGGTAGCAGAGTGGGATGCGAGGAAAAAACCCACGATGCTACATCGACAAATTGCCATTAGTTTATTGATGGAACTAGTTGGCCAGTAGTTACATTCAACGACGGGTTTTCCGTAATCTACCTGGACTTTTTTTCCGAGTAGTTCCATAGTCAGCATCAAATTATTGGAACTAAATATACTGTTTTCCTACTAGTTCTATTCAATACCCTAGAATGCTAAAAATTTAATGAATTTTCAGAAAATAATATTTGACTAGTGACTATGTCAATGCGATCTGCAAAGTATAAAATAATATATTTCCATCTGAAATCAAAACATAAGATTAATTTATTTCATATTTGGGCTATTAGTCGTGGTTGCATGCATCAACATAAATGTTGGGTGTGCAATTGGGACTGGATTTGTATGGCCACTACGGCCAGTCGCGTCCCGTCCCGGGAAATTTCGGGACTGGCCATTCAAAACTATTAAGTCCCGGGAGCATAGACTATATAGGCCCGAAAGGCATGCGACCACGGCTATATTCAAGTATCGATCATGTATATATTTTCTTATGTTTATCGTTTGACTATATTTAAACAATGGGAAATATAGTCCATTTAGTTCCATTATTTTAATGCCAATGACAATGGAGAGGGCTATGCTGGGAGTTTTTCTGCATAATCGCATCAAATGAGGCTATCCGCAGCAGCACTAAGGTAACCGGAAGGCGCAGCGTGAGTAAACCAGAAGGTGGACTGCTGACCTGTTAAAGGTCGCGGGAGTACGCTGGATGCGGGTGGCGCAGGACCAGTTAATAGGCACTCTTTGGGGGAGGTCTATGTCCAGCAGTGGACGTCTTTTGGCTGATATGATTATGATGATTTTAATGTAACTACTTGGTAAAAAAAGTCCAAGTAGTTCCGTTACGAAAACTCGTCGTTGCAACTACTGAAAAAAAAAAAAAGCAATAGAACAGATAATATCAGAACCTGTGGGAGTAGATCGTCAACGAGGCTAGAAAATGCTCCTTGCTCCGTAACCACGCACAGCTCTTAGTGAGTACCTTAACGTTAACGATGGATTGCTTTTCTTTCTCTTTTAGTGTATCTGCGACAACTTATTGTCTCTCCGCAGCAGTTAGTTTTAGACATGTTAGGCTGCCAGTCAACTCCATTTTATACATGTAACGTTTCATTTTAAAATGTACACTGTAAAAATTATAATGATTTCATTTTTTTGTCCTGACTTTGTTTCATAAAGTGCTACATTCTACAGAATGATATTGCGTTGTTTTTTCATATGTATCTGAAGATTAAAGTATTAAAAAAATGGCAGAAAATTTTCAAATAGAACGACAAAAACTCTAGACTACATTAACCCATTAATGCCCAGATTAAGCAAACTGTGTGGTTAACTGGCCCTAAACTAGTACCTACACCGGGCGTAAATGATAACGGCGTCACGTTAAATCGCACAGACTTATCACACTGGATAAGGGACGTTGTTTATTTTGGAGAACCTATAATTACTTGATGAATACAAGTAAACCACGTCTTTTCATCATAATCCTTATTCATAAAAAATAACATAGGTACTCGAAAATGCTAAATAAAATACACGTTAATATATTATTCGTATAGTGCTCGGCAGGAATCCAAGTAATTTTATTAACGATTTCATGAATAACGAATAGGGAGTAGAAATAAATATGTATTTGAATCTAGGCCCAATTATGTATAATTTTCATACAAAATACAATTTTGTTAGTCCAGTACGACATTTCTAATTCGCCCGAGGACAAGCTGGCAACGTTTTTTTGTTGTTGTCACTTTTTATTAAGAGGGACAAGATGAAATAAGCTAATCAAACTAACTTTATTACATTTTAATGTCTAAACATGATCAGGAATATGCTCGTAAAATTATTTGGATTCCTTTCGACTAGTATACTGCAAAAATCATCGTTCATAATCGTGCGCCCTGAATTTTCATTGTTTAAACCTACTACATAATCTAGCTTGAAAATATAAAATACCAATTTAAACTGATAAACTGTTTTAGGTCATCTCTAAATGAACTGGTCCGCACAAATGTATTTAACTTCCTCTCTTCTATTTACCTACTGGTCGTACATTTAAAATGGCGGCCTACATTTCGAAAAATCATAAAACTATATTAATTAACAGTCAGAAACTCTAAATGTTTATGTCATGCTCCCTGGCAACTCCACTTTCGATTGCAGGATTTCTGAGTACTTATGTGATTTTTTTTTACCAAAATTGTACCGAATTAGTACCTACTTACTTGAAAAAATTGTACTTCAATAGTTTTGAGAATACAATTATTTAAAATTGGGGTTCAAAAGAAGGAATTTCGCGTATAATCTAAGTTTTTAGGGTTCCGTACTCAAATAGTAAAACGGGACCCTATTACTAAGACTTCGCTGTCCGTCCGTCCGTCCGTCCGTCTGTCTGTCACCAATTTTCACAGATTATGTATTTCTGTTGCCGCTATAACAAAAAATACTAAAAACAAAATAAAATATTTTGTTAAAGGGGGCTCCCAAACAACAAACTTGATTTTTTGCCGTTTTTATAGATAATGGTACGGAACCCTTCGTGTGCGAGTCTACCTCGCATTTGGCCGGTTTTTTGGATAATTAAAGGCCCCAAAATTTTTACTCTCGTTTTTACCTTTGAACCAGATACCTAAAATAGTTAAATTACCTTTGTACCAGAAAGCGAACGCCTGCGTGATACGGCAATAGGTACGGAAAAAACATGTAATCCATATTTTGCTAATGTATTTCATCAAGCGCAAAAAGTTGTAAAATAATAAATAAAACTGCGAGTACCTGGCCGTAGCTGACTCATTCAACGGTAAAAACCTCAGAGCATAGAATACTAGAGAGAGGACAAGCCGCCGGAGGCCGTGTCGCAGCTGTATGCTCAATGGGCATACACTGCCATACTGTGCACGCGTGCTGATCGCAGAGAATATTACGTTTTTTCCCAAAATGCCTGATATGATGCGCGTTTATTGTCAAATAAGCGTGTAGGTATACAAGTGTGTGTGTTTTAGATGTGTGCGTGCTTTGTCTTGTCAATTACTTGGGCGTTGTGTGGGTTAATGAACTTGCGACAGGCGTACTCTATACAAATCGGCCGCCATGTCCGATCTCCTTATATTCATACATCTGTGGTAAAAACCAATGAGTAGAATATTTCCAGCTCCAGTTTGCTACTGGTGGCGGTCATATAGTACGCGTAAAGTTTTTGTTGGTAAATAGGTCGAGTTCCTCCTGCCCGGCAAACTAAGATAAACTATTCCGCATCGACGGCACTTTCAGAAAGTGTGTTTTTCGTATTGCCGTGTCACCCAGACATTCGTTTTCAGGCACAGGTAATTTAACTAGCCTAGCTATCTCGCTCAACGGTAAAAACGAGAGTACAATTTATTTTGGGCCTTATTTTACCCAAAACACTTAGAGACTACGTGAATTTCCTTTTTCTTAAGTTTGAGTATCTCCCCAGCAACCCCAATTTAAAATAATTGTACTCTCGAAACTATTGAGAATTTTGGTAGAATTTTTTCACATACTAAGAAATCCCGAAATTGAAAGTGGGGTTGGGAGCATGACATAAATCTTTGATGTACCTAAATACTTTCTGGAATGCGCTCGATTATGAATTAAATATTTAATTTAAAAAAATTCAAATGTTGCCTAGAATTATAAGACAGATTTTTTATGAATATGGCTCTTAGTATCTTACACATTTTATAGTACCTAGACCAGGCAGTCTGTATGGAGCCACATGATTTTCCACCTGTATGACTATTGCGCTTCCACCCTCTAATTTATTACTGACTGAGAGTCCACCTGTATAATAAGCCATTCCAAAAATAAAAAGAGAAATATAAAGTACTCAATAAACAAAGAAGTAGTTTTGTAAAAAATTACTTGCGTTTGCAATAGTTGTGACAAGTTTCATATGTTTAAATTAATTAAAAAAATCTTAATTAACGTATTTTAAGCTTTGTTCAGTACTACAAGGCTACATCTATTTTAATTTGGTGGACACTCAGTTAAAAAATTAGTTTTCACTGATTTTCTTCTAGTACCAAATTAGTTTTAAACCTTATCAAGCGAGTGCACTTTTTATTACATCGTTTTGATACAAAATTTGTTACAAGATACATTAAATTTTGGTGAAGCGTAACATATACATTATGTATGATAACATAATTATATTTGTATTTTTTTAATAATATTTCTGCGTTTTTACCAAAGACGCGTTCAATCAATTTTATTTACTACGGAGCTCAATTTTGGGTATATTTTCACAAAATATTCATTTTCTCAAAATCTATACATAGATTAATTTTGCACTTTTAAATAAAAATAAATCAATAAAATAATAAAAATAAATATTAAGGGACAATCTTACACAAATCGAACTAACATACTAAGCTCAATAAGAATATAATTATGGAGAAACCCCCAGGTCAGCGATCAGTCTGAACATGGGAAAGCATGCTTCTATACTCCAGGCAGAGGTACATGGTCGTGGCAGGTGGTTGTTGGTTGTGGTTGTTCCTGAGTCATGGCTGTTTTCTATGTACAGTCGCCATCACATACATCGGAGCAAACAAGCAGCTCACAAACATCGGAACACACCTCTATTTTCAAGGCATTAGGGTGCATGTGCCGATATTTTTGAACACCTAATAGTGTACCTATGTATGTGATGGCGACTGTACATAAATATATATTTATCTATATAAATATATTATATATCGTAACATTCGTCGCCTAGTACCCATAGTACAAGCTTAGCTTAGTTTAGGCCAAGGTCGATTTGTGTAAAGTTGTCCCCAAATATTTATCTATTATTATTTATTTCCTCAAGAAAGAAAAGTAATAAGTCATCATTTCATTCATTTAAGGGGGTAATTCATGCAAAAAACTTAAATCATTGTATTTTAAAACTAAAAGTATGTAGTGCCACTTGAGGGAGTAAGGGCAATCCTTGTATCATTCAGAGTTATTTATTACTAACTATTAGAGGCAATTTTTTGTACCCATCTTGTTTCAACTTACCTACACCAAAACAATTGACAATATACTAAAATCTTTTTTCATGAATTGTTCTGTTTTTTCATGAGTATTTCATAATTTACTTAAAGTTTCCACACTATACAATATTTGAAGATGTTATACACCCTTATTATGTATTTCGTTCTATGATTCTAGAGATAACCTGAAGCAATTTGAAAAGTGAACAATCAAATAACATTTAAACTTTCAGAAATAGCAGAGCTAACACACAAGTTCTCCTCCGTGACGCTGTACCGAAACCAGACAGTGCGCTACGCGGCAAGGATGCATGCCATCATAGCCTGCCAGATGGAATTCCAACTCTATCCCATGGACATCCAGTCCTGTCCGATTTACATCGAGAGCTGTGAGTGAATTCCATTTGCTTTGCAGATCAGCAGAAATCCCATTTGTATAAACTTACTGTGCCCCTCAAATGCGTAAGCGAATATCAGATTGAGAAGCCACGAATGATTTAGATTTAGATTTTTTATTTCATAATATTCAATAAAAAAATTACCTTTAGTGTTAGTAATTATTATTATTGTTTTTGTTCTTTCTTTTTTACAAGTATCCTTAAAATTAATATATTACAATATTTATTAAAGCTAGCTTAACCTATATGCATTTATAATAATATGATCGACTAATAGAATATTGAATTGTAATGAATGCGCAAAATGCGCGCGCATATCAAATTTCTGGGGTTAAAGGCTGCTGCAATAGGCCTGATGCCTCATGTTAAAATTGATAACGTTAAAAGCTAGTGCCTTAAATAAACGTAAAACGTTATACATAATTAAAAACAAACTATTTTATTTTTAAATTCGTGTGTCTGGCTATGTGCGTTCTAAATTTGAATTTAGTGGCGCGAAAGTTTTATTTATTTCTTGTCATTTGAAAATATATTTCGTCGATTGTTTTCAAAATTGATAAAATTGAACAAAGAGCGGTGATACAGTTTCTTTATATGAAGAGCATATGAAGGGGATAGATATTCACGACGAGCTAAAGAATGTTTTGGGTGAATGTGCTCTTTCATATACCACAATAAAAAACTGGGTGGCTTAGTTTAATCGCGGCCGTACAAGTGTCCAAGGTGAAGCCCGCCCCGGACGTCCAAAAAGCGTCACGACTTGGGAAATGGTCGCCAAAGTACATGATATGGTTTTGGCAGATCGACGATTGAATTTATCTGAAATAGCTGATACTACAGGTATCTCGAAAGAACGGATACATCACATGTTAAGTGAGGAATTAAATATGAAAAACCTATCGGCCCGTTAGGTGCCGCGATTGCTTACGCACGATCAGAAAAGAATTCGGATGCAAAACTCGAAAGAATGTTTGGACCGTTTTCAGAGTAATAAAGCCGATTTTTTACGTCGACTTGTAACAACAGATGAAACATCACACGGGTTCACCACTACACGCCAGAATCAAAAATCCAATCAAAACAGTGGACTGAATCGGGGTTTACGGCTCAAAGAAAAGCTGAGGCTGGAAAATCGGCTGGAAAAGTGGGCTTCCGTCTTTTGGGATGCAAATGGAATTTCAATGGTAGATTACTTTCCCAAAGGCCAAACTATTGATAAAGAATACTATGCTAATCTTTTAGATAAGTTTCATTAAAGTTTTCAGCAAAAACGACTAGGATAAGCCAAAAAAAGAAACATCTTCCTTCAAGACAACGCTAGGGTTAAAGCTATGTCAGTAATCAACGAATTTAAGTATGATTTGCTGCCCCATCCACCTTATTCGCCTGATCTAGCACCATCAGAATTCCTGTTTCCTAAGCTCAAAATTTTTGTAGGTGGACTGAAACTTGCCACAAATTTTGAAGTCATAGCCGCCGTAGAGGAGTATTTTGCAGGCCTCGAGAAAAGTCATTTAGAACATCCAGCTTTAGAACGTAGATGGAATAACTCCTTAGAGCTACACGGAGATGTCGAAAAATAAAATCAATTGTATCACGAAAACTTGAGTATTTTCTTATTAGGCTAGTTACTTATCAACCCGCCCTCGTATTAATGCGTTCTTCTATTGCACCCAGATTGCTTAATTGAACTGGTTATTAGAGCAGATAATAAGCATATTCAGTTGAATTAATGTAATAAAAATATATTTTGCTTATGCGACTGTTTGTGTTCTAAATAAATAAAAAAAAAGACATGTATTTAATTTAATGTTGAATTTACAAAGAAATTAAATATAACGCCCGTTTGAATTCTGGTACCATTTATTGTGGACAACATGTGCCAAGAATAGTCTTAAAGCTAAAATTGTATTGGTTAAGTGAACGTGATGCTACTATTTAATTACCTACTTTTAATAGCTAATATAGCCACCGTTATAGATTATAAGTGAAAAGTTGGATTATCTCAAGTATTTCAGTCGTAGAAAGATATCGTGATATCATCGTGATGTAACGAAATGAAGTATATGATCACCATGCACGATTACTGCCAAAACACATCGAATTGAGTTGTAGAGCATTAGATGTCTCACGTCCGTTGTGACATTTAATACGTACATAAGTTTAACTGTGGATTTATTAGTGGGTAGTATTTTAGACATCTCTCACGAAAGTTTAAATTCGATTATGTTTCAGTTTCGTACAGTAATCAAAAAGTGAGATTCCGCTGGAGCGAAGCAGGGGTCACTATCAACCCGGAGCTTAAGCTACTGCAGTACCATATTGGGGAGCCTTTGCGGCTTGAGGAAACTAATGGCTACATGATCGACAAGGATGGTAAGGATCTACCTAATTCCGAAGGCTCATTTGTCCAATTTTTCGAGCGATTTTTCCCGAATTTCACAATTCCGAAAACTATACGTCCCGCTAGAGGTAAGTATTTTTGATTTTTCGAGATTGAATATGAATCTAACTGTACGGTGTGGTGTTTATTTTTAAATCATTTGCGAAATTTGTAGGGACTTACAGCCTTTTGGCTTGGGGTACCTTGTTCAGTATTTTCGATGTAGCGTACTTGTATGTACCTCCATAATTATAATTTGGATTATGTGCGCATCGCCAAAAAACTGCGAAGCAGTTTGATGAAATGGCAAATCTTTAATTCAAAGTATTGTAAAACTTTGCGCTGCTGTATACAAATGAAAAAATATAGTTTTAGCGAATAATTATTATTTCGTAATTTTAGGATTATTATTCTTGTGTAGTCACCCTCCTTGAGTTACTTTATTTATAATGTAAACACGAATAGAGATCTGTTGAAAAGAGATTCTATAAAAATATTTGTCGTATACTAGAAAGAAAAATAGAAGTGTGTAAGAATTGGAAACAAATCCATAATTTTTTTTTCCAGGTAACTACTCGAGGCTGGTGGTCTACTTCAGATTCGAGAGGCAGATTGGCCATCACCTCATCCAGACATTCGCTCCATCTTCCCTTGTGGTCATGCTGTCCTGGTTTAGCTTCTGGCTGGACCTGGACGCCATTCCTGGCCGTGTGACCTTGTTGGTCACCTGCATGCTGACGCTGGTGACCATGTTCACTGGTCTTCGAGCTGATATACCTCCAGTAGCTTATGTGAAGGTAACATAAGTTAACCTAATGTTCATTGTATAAGTATTCGTCCGCGGAACATTTTAATTAAGTGTTTGGTTCTTTAATGTGGTAATATCACAATTAAATTACAAATTCGATGTAAAGAAGTATCTAAACAGGACGCGATAAAAAAATGTGCTCAGATCAGAATCGAACCAACTCAACGTTGAGATTCTGAATCGCGTATTAACAATTTGGCAGTTGCCAGGTTGGTGGGGATAACCAAAGGTAAAGTATGGACATGAAAAAATCTGGTCGGTTTGAATTTGACCTCTTGGCATTAATTTGTTTAAAAAAAAACTTATGTCAAACCATGTTCTGTTTTATCCCTTCGTAACGGTAATTTTACGATATCCGCATAATAAATCAAAATGCCGCCCAAAGAGCTTCAGATAAGAAAAAAACATAGTGGATATATTTCAAGAAAATTAAGGTTTTTCACAAAACGACATTGCTAGGTGCCTTAAAATAAATAAATCGACAGTTCAATCTGTACTTCTTAAATTCGAAAAGGACCTGACTAGAATGGAAGCAAGGAAATGGTAGAAAAAGTGGACCCGTGGACAAAAAAAAGGCTAAAAAGAAAATTTAGTTGACTCTTTACAAGAAATCCGAGCCTTTCTATCAGAGATGTTGCAAAAAAAGAGAAAGTTTCTAAATCGTACGTACCAAAATTTAAAAGTTATGCAGGCTTAAAGACATACAAAGCTGTAGTCAGACCTAAAAGATCAGAAAAAGAGGAAACTTCAGTCAAATCACGTTGTAGAAAACTGTACGACCAGTTCCTGACAAAATATGACTGCCTAGTCATGGATGACGAAACGTACGTCAAAGCCGATTTTAACCAGTTACTTGGACAAGAAAAAATAAGAAACTCTTCTTATATTCCGGATAATTATAAAAAAAAAAATTGTCGAAATTTCCAAAACGTCACATGGTTTGGCAAGCAATATGCTCCTGCGGTAAGAGGAGCAAAGCTTTCGTCGCTACGGGGACAATCAATGGATAAGTATACAAGAAGAATTGTTTGCAAAAGCGATTGCTGCCTTTCATCCGACATCATACGGGTTCTAGTTCTAGTTTTGGCCCGATTTGGCCATATGACATTACAGTGCCACAGTTATGGAGTGGAACAAAAACAATAAGGTCACTGTGGTGCCAAAACAGGCAAATCCTCCTAACTGCTCAGAGCTGAGACCTGTTGAAAAATATTGGGCCAAGGTGAAAAAAAATCTTAAAAATATAAAACAAATTGTAAAGACGTTAAAACTTTTAAGGCGAAGTGGCAAAAAGCTAGTAAAGAAGTATCTGATAATGATAACGTTGTTCAGCGAATGATGAAAAAGGTGAAGTCTAAAGTACGGAATTTCATACATACACATAAACTCGAATAATGTTTCTATTGTATTATCATCGGCTTGAATATGTATATTAAGGTGGTTCGATTGCCATACAAAGCGTTATTTGACATTCGCAGGCTAACGGCGTGATATTTTAAGAAACTAATGTATCAGACTTTTATCAATTGGCTTCCTATTTGCGCCAAATTCCCCCTTACCTAGAATAAACTTGTATAAACTAGATTAATTTGAGAAAACTAGTTTTCCCAAAATATCACGTGACAAACCAATTTCTCAAATTAATCTAGTTTATACAAGTTTATTCTAGGAAAGGTGGAATTTGGCGCAAATGGGAAGCCAATTTATGAATGTTTGTTACATAAGTTTCTTAAAATATCACGCCGTTGGCCTGCGAATGTCAAATAACGTTTTGTATGGCAATCGAACCACCTTAAGAGAAAAAAAAATACATTAATTTTATAATATTAAATAAATTATACCAAAATATATACGACCACATTTTTTCGTGTCCACACTTTACTAGATTCTATATCCGGACCGTTAACAGCGTCCGCATAAATTTAAGTCCTGATAATCTTGGTACTGATTTTTTCCGGAGCGCTTGGCATCTAACATCTAACCATGATGTTGCCTTGTGACTTCCCTCATTTTAAGACAAACTGTTTGTTAAAATACAAGGGGGTAGGCATTTAGGCCTCCTGTTTCAATCATTTCCTTTACATTTCATTTTCCGGCTCTGCCCCTCTGAATAAAACCAAATTGATAAACAATTAAATCATATTTTCAGGCTCTCGACTTGTGGATGGCCGGCTGCATGATGTTTGTTTTCGCGGCACTGGGGGAGTTCGTGGTAGTGAAAGTATTGGACAAACAGTATCAAATGAATAAAAATAAGGCGCAAGAGTCGCTGCCTAGGATCATACCAGTGGTACGTTTTATGCCCGACACGAATAGATTGGAATATTTATGATCTTTCGTATGTGTGAATTACGGTCATAACACTTACATAGTAAACAACTCTAATAAAAACAGTGTTTAATAAAATTAAGGAATGCCTGCATTGCAATATGTTGTGAGTATACAATACAAATAAATACGTGCAAATATGTGAGACAGGCTGGTTTCACTTGTCACTTTTCAGATAACTTACCCAATCGCAGTATGTACTCGTTCATCCTAGCGTATAACAGCGTTGCTGGCCGAAGCGTTTTACGCGGAAACTTGACAACCCTAGCAACTTGAAAGAGCGATCCAAACATCGTGCTTGTTACACTGTGAACCTTCTGTGCATAAGTTCTATACGGGCGTGTCTGGGCTGTTTTAGCGTCTCAACGGTGACAAGGGGTCGTGCGGCACGGTGGCAGCCTGGGAGGGCAGCGGCGTCAGATGTCGCAAGGTGGACGTAATGTCGCCGACGTCTCCCCCCGCCGCCATGCCCGCGGTGCACCCCGCGCCCGCTGCTACCCCGCATCTCATAGGAGTCGAGCGCCGACAGAGCATACTCCAGGTAAACGCAGTCTAGCTGGTCGATTGCGTGCGTGAGGTAAATTTAAATGACTTTTTTGTATGGGTATATGACAGTTCAGTTATCCTAACGGACGTTCTAAAAGTTACGCAATCAATCAGCAGGATCTCTTACTGAACGCACTGCAGCCCCCTTCACGCTTCGCAACATTTGGCTCGTTCCATGGTAAAAAGGATATTATTCGCCTTAGAAATCCTGATATTCTTTGAAAGGTGTTGTAATTAAATAATACTGTCATTATTCAGAGCTTCCGTTATGTCCCCAGTCCTGTATTGAGTTTGAGGTACTTGCATATTAGTCTATAATTGACAACCAAGGATCGGACAATCGCCCGTCATTTTCAAAACATAACCCTGTTTCGTACCTACAGCACAAACTTCCTTGTATCCAAAAAAGGAAATTGTTTTTCCTCCTTAGATTAGGTAGGAGTATGCCACATCTTCGTGGATTGAACGATGTATAGGCATTGGTCTCCGGTCGACGCCTCAACGTCACATTGTATAGGAGTGCAGCTACAGTTTTAAAGGATATGACGCTGTAAGTGGCGTGTGGTGTTAATGGGAGACCATGGACTAAGCAGAGTCATTGTGCTAACCGAGTGTTTGTTCACAGGTCGCCTGGCTGGATGCGGACACGGGTCAGGAACGGGTACTGTGGCGGGAAATCGACAAACTCTCCCGGGTCGTGTTTCCCGCCCTGTTCCTCCTCTTCGTTACCATGTACTGGCCGGTTCTTCTACTGAAGACAAAGACCTCTTCATAACACATATTACGGTCATTTTAAGGACGAACACTCAATTTCTTCGGCTTATTTCTAGGTGCTTCAATATCAGTGTTCTTTTGTACTTTTATTTGGTTGAAGGACACACTGAAAATTAATTGATAAACATAGACGTTTTCATCTCATCACACTTGCGCGTAAAGGGAAATAAGACACAATAGCCGATAGTAGTACGCCCATGAGTGTAATGGTTTTTGAAGTGGATACTTCTTTGCTCGCGTTCTTGTATAGGGGTACAGTTCAAAATGTATCACGTGACTTCCGGAATAACTTTTTGTAGAAGCCTATTCTGATTTCAAATAATTGTTTGTTACATGTTGTAATCCTTCTTTATTTGCCATTAGTTAATAGTCACAAAATGTAAGTTAGTAGTGTAGTAATAATGCTGAAATAACCGCCATTTTCAATGTATAGCGAGTCAAATGAGCTACGTCAGTCAATGTTGCCATATACGAGTATACCGATTTATCTAATAATAATAATAATCTCCTGACCGGTTTCGGCCTCGGCGACTGCCTCAACTCTGGCGTTGATGTCGTTCATGTGCTCTGGTGTGACTCACATAGCCGATCTTATTTACGAAGACCCGAGTACACAACGGGCACGTGAGCACACCATTCACAAAGTTATAGCTGACCGCCGCAGGTGGTCGGGCTTTCAGCTCGTCCCGTTTGAAATCAAGAGCCATACGTCGACGGGATTCAAAGGTGGATGTTTTGATTTTAACTGAAGATCTCCATTTCTGGCGGTTGGCTGCCTGGTTCTCCCACTGCAATGGGTCAATTTCACAATTTTTCATGTGACGCTTAAGCACATCTTTGTACCTGAGGAGTTGTCCGCCATGCTTTCGCTTGCCCTCCTCAAGTTCCGAATAAAAGATGTGCTTTGCCACTCGACCCGCCGCCATCCTTGAAACGTGGCCGCCCCAGCGAAGTTGTCGTCTCATGAGATAGGCTTCGATTCCACCTACGTTAGCTCTCCGCAAAACTTCGCTGTTCCGTATACGGTCGGGCCAGCTGATCTTTAAGATTTTACGGAGGCATTTTAAGTGGAATCGATCTAATGTGCGGGTGTGACGACGATATACGGTCCACGTTTCAGATGAGTAAAGGAGATTAGGCAGCACAATTGCCATATATATGGAGACCTTTGTGCCTACTTTCAAGTCATGCGAGCGAAATACCTTGGCATCTAGCTTACCGAACGCTGCAGCAGCAGCACTGATCCTGCTGTTGATCTCGGTATCAAGGTCGCACGAAGATGTTATTACGCTACCCAGGTAGCGGAATTTGTCCACCTGCTTCAACACATCTGCGCCAAGTTTGACATCCAGTGTTTCGCGACCGTGAATGTCTAAAGACATTACTTCCGTCTTTTTAATGTTGATCTTTAGGCCAAACTTGCAACAGGAGTCGTGGAAGTCAGTCACAAGCTGTTGCAGGTCACCTGGGTTTTGCGCAAGGAAGCATAGATCGTCCGCATACATGATTTCGGTGATCATTACATGCGACACTTTACTGCGTGCCCGCAACCTGGCTAGGTTGAAGATGTTGCCATCGGTGCGAAAACGGATGCGTATTCCTGCCGATGAATTCTGATTCTGCAAGACTTCCCGGACAGCGACTGCGAAGTACAGAGCGAAGAGTGTGGGTGCTAGAACGCACCCTTGCTTTACCCCACAGGTAACCGGGAAGAAGCACGACTCGTCGCCATCCACAGCGACGCAGCACTCCATGTCGTCATGCAGAAGTCTGAGCAGTCGGATAAATTTATCTGTGCACCCTAGTTTAGTCAGCACCATCCACAGTGCTTCACGGGGAACACTGTCAAACGCCTTCTCAAGGTCAAAGAAACAGAAATACAAATTTTGACCTTGTTCCCTGCTTTTCTCTTGAAGTTGACGTAAAGAGAAAATTGCTTCACAAGTCCCCCGTTCAGGTCGGAAGCCAAACTGTGTTTCAGGCAAGATTTCTTCAGACAGTTTCATAAGGCGGTTTAAAAGTATTCTGGCAAAGACTTTTCCGGGGACAGTTAAAAGTGAAATACCACGATAAGAGTTCCAGTCTGCACGATCACCTTTGTTCTTGTACAGAGCCTTAATGCGAGATAGTTTAGTTTTATAGCTACGTCAGTCAATGTTGCCATATACGAGTATACCGATTTATCTATACTTATCTTAAAAAGACTTTAAGAATTAATTCAGATATATTAGGGTTCCATAGCCAACAAAGAAGTATCCAGTTAAACTTAATTAACGGTTGTATCTACGACACAACCCGCTTCTTTTTTCTTAAATTGTATATGTCACTCGTACGTAATTTTTAAATCAAGTAGGTTAGAAATCAAATATGGTGTTTGAAGATATATATATTTAATATAATATATATTATATTTAATAAATTTAAACGTCAAGTCACCAAAATAAAAATAAAGTTTACGAAATTATTTGAAGATAAGTAACAATTTAGTGTCTGTACAAAATAATTTAAACAATGAATTTTAACCGTGGATGATTGAAGGGTCTCTGCCGCATTGCATATTGTAAAAACTTCAAAATTTAGGAAACAGACAGCTGAGATTTGTAATTTCCGGTGCAATGTTTATTTTATTTTGCTTAAATACCTATATCGTTTCCTCACAAATGTGATGAAATAATTGTTAGAATTTTTCAGACCTTGAAATAAGATAATAATTGCTTGTCGTACTCAGCCTTATAAAGGTAGTGAAAGGTAAAACCTTGCTAAATATGAGAGGCATTAGCAAGAACTTACTACTCAAGGTATAATTACTCATAGGTACCTTATAAATATTTAAGTATGTAGGTACAGAACTCTTTTTGATCCTGGCAAATTAGACACTAACTAGTATGAAGAAAAATAAGGAATATGGTATAATATAGATTATTATAATATTATTTATTCTCGGGGGTTTTACAACTTTTCTAAGTTGTTAATTATGTAATAAAACAATTGTAGTTCGTGAAACGTTCGTTAGAAAGTTCACGAGATGCGTGAATACGAAAGGTGACGCGGACATGTTACAAAAAATCGTAAGAAGAAATCGAATGTCCTTAATTCACCAAAAGGAATCCTAAAAACATTTTTTTATTTTTAAACCACGCCTTTACAAATTAACGCAAGTTAAAAGAGCTTCAGGCGCCATATAAAATGTATGGCTGCCGGAGATCTTTTTACGTTTGTTGACTTATGTGAGTGTTGGAAACTGAATATATGATTACAATGAATGGCGGCCTATACGCTCCTTTAAAAAAAAACTATCTATAAATATAATCAGGAATAAAAACTTTATACTCCAGGCAAAATACGGTTTCGAAAAACATTCATTAACAAATAGCGTTTTGTTTGTTTATTTAATTTTAAACGTTATTCTAAGATCCTTTATTAAAGAATCCAACAAACTTTCCATCAGGAAGTAAATATATAGATTTAAATGTAATGTCTTTTTTGTATAATTTATTTTGTATATCATAGAGCAAATGTAAATGAACCAAAATAAATATAAAACACCTATTGATATTGACTTTTCAGAAGCTAGTTAAGTTATATTGTTTTTGATGTCTGAAATTGTGTTGGATTTTTTCGCTAGTCTACCTAGGAGGTACTAGTCGCCATTTACAAAAAAAAGTTTTTTTCATACAAGTTGTCAGTTCATTGCCAGGACTATAAGAAAACTACAGATGTTGAATAAAGTTAAGTGAAATTGTGTATAAATGATTCAAAACTTAGTCGCTTTTATACCAAGTGTGATAATCAGCCGTAGGCTATTTAGATAACCTTTAAAAAGTACCTATTATTAAATATTTCCTAGTAATAAAAAAACTGTACAAAATCAAAGCACAAATTTTATAATTATTGTAAATATTTTGAAGCAACTTGCGACGCGACCACTAGATGATTATATTACTTTTGTTGTGTATTTAATTTTAAATATATAAATGATTCAAAACTTATTTTTAAGGGTGCAACCCATTGATAGGTAAGTGCTGAGAATTTTGAAATACCTCTGTTACACATATATTTGTCATCAATCTGGCATTGGGTAAAAGTGTTTTCGTTTTTTTAGGTGAGCGGCCAGTCGTAAAAGTGTTAGATTATGATAGATCTATTCAAAATAACCATATTTTGTATTGAAATGCATCGGAGCCGAGATATTTGCATTACCTATATATTTCCACAGGTCATACTGAAAAGTTATAAACAAAACTTCTAACTTAAATATCTCGGCTCCGATATTGTTAAACGCTATTAAGGCGACGAGAGCTCAGAAAACGGATTTTTAAAAAGTCTCTTGTTTGGATACGGCTGCCCTTAATTTAATTAGCGATTAAGAGGCCTTTCTCGAAGGACAACAGCTACTCAAATCCTGATTTTTTGACTTTCGCTTGATAGAAAAAAATCACGAACATAGGTCTAAAATACACTTGAAAAATTCGTAACAAATTATGCACTACATTTAAACATATTAAAATTGGTTTTAAAAATCGGTAATATCATGTTTGAGGGAACTAGCTATTCCTTTTTTATTTACCTAATAAAACGCACAAAAAATTTAAATCAAAAAACATGATATATATCCGCGCTTCCGAACACTCACTTCCATCTCGCTTATGCTCAGTGAGAGGGAGAGAAGACCACGTGCCATCGTCGCCTTAGTGTTATATATATAAAATAAATATACCTAAGTAAATATTTGGGGACAATCTTCCACAAATCGACCTATTTAGTCCCAAACTAAGCAAAGCTTGTACTATGGGTACTAGACGATGATATACACACCGATATAGATAAATAAATACTTAAATACATAGAAAACATCCATGACTCAGGAAGAAATATTCGTGCTCATCACACAAATAAATGCCCTTACCGGGATTCGAACCCGGGACCTCCGGCTTCGTAGGCAGGGCCACTACAAACTAGGCTACAGAGGTCGTCATATACATGCGTATTAAGCTTTTCACCGCCAACGACTAATATATTCGTCAAGGAGCCCAGTTCGATAGCAATAGCAACCTTCTTGCATTGGCATAAGGTTTAACTCTGCACTAACTGTTTAATTCACTTGGCGTGTGGTAGACAACATTTCTCTTTAACGAAGCGTTGAAAAGGTTCCTCTTAACGAGTAAAAAAGAAAACATCCTTGGCCGCTGCCAAAAAGCGATTTTTTTTTTCATACAAGGTTGCCCAATGTCCTTTCCAAGTATAAACTTTCTCAAGAGCCAGCTGCACATTTTTTGTAGAAAAGCAATAGTTCATTACTACAATAAGGCCGAAAAGGAAGGGATTGGCTGCCGAGTGTGTTATGGCTTATGATATTAGGCAGGAAATTCCTGTTCCGGGCGAGGTATATGTAACGTTGAAATTAGAAAGTTATAAGACAAAAGTTACGTAGTGAAATCCTGAAAACTAAGTTCACTAGGAAAGTTTTGAGATACTCAAATAGTAGTTTATGTGACTGTACATAATGAAGGGCATTAAACACGAGTGTTGGTTTATGAAACAAGCCGAAGGCTAGTTTCATAATAACATCACACGAGTGTTTTAATGCCTAATTATGTACAGTTACACACACTACTTTATCTATCCAAATATCATAAGCCTCCATGATGCATTCGGCAGCCGCTAATTATGACCGGCATCGCGGCGTTGTTTTCTGGCAGCTGTCATAGTTTTTTTTTTAATTCATAGACAAACTAGAGTCGGATCCAGCTGATCCGACAATCATATCGTTCGATATCTTACTTACGTGCGACATATGTCAAATTTGTATGTAAATTGACAATTCATTTCGAAGTAAACGTCATCTCGATTGATATTAGAATAGAAGTTAAATCAAATTTCTTTGTTTTTCCGAGACGTTCGAAAGTTTAATGAAATAATATTATCGAAATCGATGTTATTATTTGGCAATAATAACATTTTCACAGATAAGAAATTTGTTCTAACAAAACAGTCTATTTTTATGGTGCTCATAATGTGCGGTTCTTGAACGCATCATGGAGAGTTTATGATATTTGGATGGATAAATTTATAAAAAGAACGCAACTAGATTGAACCTTTTTTTAAAGATACATTATTTGTAATTCGAACATGAAAATTTAAAAATAAAAAAATTACGTTTGTTTTTTTGTTTCAATTCCGCGCGCTTTTATCGTCAACTATGAATTTTAAGGGATTTTCTCCTTAAATGATGATGAAAGAAGTGGCCGGCCCGCGACTTCAGTAACAGAACAAAACGTCCTAGCTGTAAAAAAAAATATTAAGGAAGACCCAAAAGTGACTTATAAACAAATATGTAGAAGAGGTCGTGAAGATTTCATCGCCACCTATAAATGAAATTTTACAGAACCGGCTTGGAGTCAGGAAATTATGTTCACGATGGGTCACTCGCTGACTGCAGAACAAAAAGAAGCGTGGTGAAAACGTCCATAAACGTATAATTATGTTAGATCCTTCACAACAATCTTATAACAAAAAAGGGTTTTTTTAGGCAATGTTTAAAAAAATCATAATAAAATAACTATTAATTTCATTCAAAATATGGTAAACAAAACTGGAGATTAAAGATTGAAAAATCGATAACCGTTTGCATTATAATTCTATCTGTAGTGCAAAAGTATTCTTATCGATTCAAAACTAGTCAAAAATCGATGAAAACCTCGGGTAGCCCCTTAACAAATCTCATTACCTCCTGTAAATTCGTGACGTCTGTAACCCTGTGTTACGCAGTCTATTTTAGGAAACAAAAGATCTTCATTGCCGAGTAAGTCGGAGAATTACCTATTGTTTTCAAAAATATTGAGCGAGCCCGTGGCTTTTTTAGAAACGACTTAGTTTGATTTTCATACGTTAACACGAACTTACAAAAACATAAAAAGTTACATGTGGCAGTCCATAAGTAGGCTTTTTCGTGTATTTGTAACAAAATAAATACATTTTGACGCTTGGTGGCAACATTATTTCTTTAGATTGAAAAAAGATTGATAAATTGTCTCAAAGCGACAACACAATATGACTTTGTGTTAAAGCAAACCCAAAAGTGCCATATTTCCTTTCCTTATAATAACTCGACGCTCGCTGTACAAGTATATGGCATGGGCACTCTATGTCAAAGTGAGATGGCTTAAATTCGAATGAAGAAAAACCCTCTTAGTTCGAATTTAACCCATATTGCTTTGACATAAAGTGCCCATGCCATATACCAGTACAGCGTCAAGCACTCGGACAAACCTTACTTTGTGTTATTTTTTGTGTTTAAATGTGGTAAACGTGACCGTGTAAAGCGTTTTGGTCTTTATGACTAACTTAACGTGTGTTAATGTTTAATTTAACAAACACAATTAAAATATCCGATCCAACTTAGACATTTCTAAGGAAATCACGGGGTCCTCAACCTTCGGTCAAAGCTTTAACTGACAATTTGTATACCTTGTTTTATTTATTTATTTAAACTTCATTGCACAATTATATAAAAGTACAATTGGCAGACTTAATGCATTCAGGCAATCTCCACTTCTATTTTAATGCAAAATGTTTATCGGCCAGTTAAGTGTATGGTACAGTTCGTATTTTATGATAAAGCGGCTAAAACAGCACGGCTTCAGCTTTAAAATTGTGATAGTTACATATTAGCATAGATATAAGTATATATATATATATATATATGTCACCGTTAGATTGTGAACACCGTCAGTTTATAATCTAACTCGCGATATTATAAACTGACGTAAAATTGTGAACTGTCAAAACCGTTCACAATATAACGCATTATTTTTCGTTAGTTTATAAACTATCAATGTCGAATCGTCAAATTGTGAACTGATATCAAATCCGCTTGCTACGGAACGTACACAAAGACTAGGTAGGTTAGGTTAGTTAGTTATCTTCAGTTGCCCGAAGGGCAAAGCGCCCAGAAATAGGAGCCCCGCGCAGCGGGGCTCCGTCGACACTGCTGGGTGCCGAAATAAATGGAATAAAATGTCTGAATAACAAATAAAACAATCATGTTCTGACGTAAGTGGAAACTGATGCGAGTGGAATAATTCGCTCAACCAAACAGCGCACAGGTTGCGTTCCGAATCAGGCAAATTTGATTCAGTTCACAATTTGACGATATGACATTGTTAGTTTATAAACTAACGAAAATGAATGCGTAAAATTATGAATTATTTTGGCAGTTCACAATATTCCGTCAGTTTACAATATAACGGGTAAGATTATAAACTGACGGTTTTCACAATCTAACGGTGACATATTATTTATCATTTAAATATTATAAAATAATATATTCTGTTACATATAATACTTTTAAGTACCTAAGTAACTTGAACTATAAATCACTAACAGCAAGCAAGGTACCGAGGTAACTACAAATAAAAAAAACTTTAAAAAAGCTCGACGCAAATGTCTATAAGACTAACCTACTCATTATGTAACAGACAACAAAATAAATATATGTACCACTAAGACCATCAAGTTTTGCTGTATGATAAAATATGATTATTAAATCTTGCTGGTTGTTCAAAAACTTGAAAATAAGTTTCATTTTTCATCGCCGTTCCGTTTCTTGTTAAGTATAATGTTTGTATTCCTAATAAAGCTACATAGTGGGGCAGACTGCCGGAACAAATTGTCGTAAATGCGGACACACCGGACAAAAGCACCAAATTGTCGTAAATGCGGACACACCGGACAAAAGCACCAAATTGTCGTAAATGCGGACACACCGGACAAAAGCACCAAATTTTTTTCAGGTACTAGTTAGGTACATAGCTTTTAGTTTTTGATAGGAACCAGCTCCTCCGACGGCCATCTTTTTTTTATGGGGGGTAATTTTGAATTATAGGTATATTATTTATATCTCGGGTTCTAAATCACTTAGAATCACAAACTTGGTGTCTAAGTATACATATTTGGGATCAGGGAATTCAACTAGATATTTTTTAAGGTCGAATTCCCAAAGGATAGCAAACGGAACCCTGTTACTAAGCCTCCGCTATGGGTCCGTCTATCTGCGTGTCAGTAATAGCTAGACTGTTCAAATTTTCACAGAGTTTGTATTTCTATTGCTGTTACGAGTATATCTAAAATTAATAAAAATAAAAATATATAAAAATTAAACAGTGCTCCCATACATTGAAAGTCATTTTAAGGCGTTTTTTTTCTCGCCCATTACAAACGGTCTATCTCTAGAACCGTAATAGATAGACACTTGAAATTTCCGCAGACTATGTATAACTATATTTACTATAATTATAAATAATAAAGTTAACAATCTAGCTATTCCTGACATGCAGAAAGACGGACCCACAGCGGAGGCTTGGTAACAGGTTCCGTATGGTACTTATCCTTTAGAAACTCGACCCTAAAACATATCTATTTGAATTCCTTGACCCCAAATATGTATATTTAGACACCAAGTTTGTGATTCTTAGTGATTTAGAACCCGATATATTAATAATATACATATAATTCAAAATGACCCCCATAAAAAAAAGATGGCCGACGGAAGAGTTGGTTCCTATCAAAAACTTAAAGCTACTTACCTAACAGGTTGCGAATCGCTTACATATTGGCATGAGAAACGGTGTTTTTACCCGGGTGGGAATTGTCGTACCCAAGCTACGCTTATTTAGTGCTACCTTCCTGTATAAATTAATTACTAAGATCGAATCTTATTACTGTTCACGAATTGCTGTGTCGATACAAACCCGATAGGGTTTAACGACACTGTTAGATTTAACCAAATGTATTTTCTTTTATATATATGTAATAAAAAAATAAAAAAAAGTACCTGATAAAAATTTGGTGCTTTTGTGCAGCGTGTCCACATTATCACCTGAAACTGCCCTACTAACAGGCATACTAGAAGGCAGTTTAAAAGCCAACGTTTTCCGGTGGCTGGGGGAGAGCATTTATCTTTAAGGTTGAGATTATTTAATCTGCCCGACTTTTTTATAAAACTGACATTCGATTTGAACTCTTCTACCTTGGACGGTAGAGTTTCTTTTTTAACCGACTTAAAAAAAAGGAGGAAATTCTCAATTCGAATGTATATGTATTTTTTTTTTTAATGTTTGCTACCTCAGAACTCCGTCATTTATGAACCGATTCGTACAATTATTTTTTTAATTGAAAGTATATGCTTTCAGATTGGTCCCAATGTTTTCAAAACTCCAGTTGGATGATGGCAACCATGAGGAATTGAGGGAACTCTTCAAATATATAAGGCACGCGTATAGTTATTTCGGTATTTTCTATTATAACTCGTGTACTTACACCCGGAAATCATAAATTTGGTGATGGTGGAAGTCATGACAAAGACCACAGATGGCTTGTGGAACTTCTCAATGATGTACTTCAAACTATAAAAGTATGTCAGATTCTGATATAATTTCGTTGAAATAGCAAACAATGAAGTGCCAAGGGTAATTCTGAGATCCTTGAGGAATCGACGGAAGTCCTCAAATATTGAGTGATTTGGTTTTTTTCTTTAAAAATCAACGCATTTGCTCTCGGAAATTAGTTCATGTGGTAAATTGCAAAAGTAATGTAGAAATGTTAATGTGGCTTGGCGGAGTAATGAATTTAAGTCGGTTAAAACTTTGTTTTTAAAGTAAATTATGGATGGACTACTTTTATGCAATTCGGCGAATTCAAATAATCTCAAGTATACACTTGGTAATAAAAAATAATCGCTTTCTATGTAGAAACCAAAAGCGTAAAAATTGGCCCTGCAGAAATTCTTGTAAAAAACAAGAAATATTTTTTCCACTACATATTGGCTAAGTATAAAGAAAACTTCCTGGCCACTTACTCTTACTAAACATGGTTAATTAAGTATGACAAGGATAAACACTGATATAAGGTAAGACACATTGCTGCCAAAAAGGGCATCTATAATGGGGAATAGATGAAAATTTTAGAAGTTCCTGATTTTTTGGTGATATAACCTTCATTAGTTCTTAAAAACTTTAAACCGTTTATATTTTTCAAAAATAATTGGCGCAGCGAAAAGTCTGTACCTTTTTTCTAGTGCTACAGAAAGGTTATTCCTATCACTTAAAAAAAGTAACAGGCACTTTTAAAATTTTCATCTTTTCTCAATTCTATCGTTCATGACAAAACTACGCCAAATACACTGGCCTGCAAAAGAAGGTATAAATGTTTTAGTTATCGTCACGTTTATTAGTGTTATACCTTCGTTTGCAGGCCAGTGTAGATAAAAGTACACACACACACGCACACAAACACACACCACGTTTATTATGTCACGTAAAACGTGACGTTTCAGTACATTTTAGCCCGAAAACGTGGCGATAAAACCTAGCTAGGGCCTCCGGAATATAATAATACCATTACACACATACGAGTACAGAGCAAGACAAGTAGTGGTGTTATTATGGCTGAGGTATTCTGTTAGGTGGGGGTACTTACCCAGTTGGGCTGCTTCAATTATGAAAGAGATGACATTCCAATGTGGCCATACCTCTGTATCAGTTTTACTGCCGTGCTCTTAGTATTGTGGCTTTTCAACGTTCTTACGTCAGTATGTCGTTATAAGTTATAAAATATAAGTACTTTTATTTAAAAGTAGGTACTAATATTAAGAAACTTAATAAAATTGTTGAAAATATAGCTTATAAAACGCGTTAAATCCTTTATTTTTATTAGACTTAGGCCACGTTTATTTTTAAGAGACAACGCCTTCGATTGTTAATTATAAAAGTAAATATTTTTTCAAGAATGTTTTGATTGTATTACTTTCCCTGTTTTGTCGAATTAGCGTGGGTCGAGGTGAGTCTAAAGGTTGAGGTAAACAATTGTGTGTGTGGAAGAAAAGCACGACTGAAGTATCTGACAGTGACAGCATGCCCAGACATGAAAATCATTCATAAACGTTTTGCCGTTGCTGGCTAATGGTATTCTCTTGAAATCTATTAATGTTACCAATGAAGTCATACATTCTTGAAATAATACTCGTACATTCGATGCCACCATTACGATTCATGAGCTGCAGGATATCTTTTGGCCAAACTGAACCGCACTGTCGGGAAATTTCTGCAGACGCTCTTGAAAATAGTCGTGACAGGCGACAGCCAAATTGAACGAAACGCGAGGTTCAGCTGAGCAAGAGTGTAGACATTTTATGAACGTTTAAAATATCAGCAATTGTGGTAAGTATATTTAATAAGAAATCAACAACGTCATTTTTAATACGGAACATTACGCAAAAGTCCGCGTAGGGTTCGACACAAGCAGAGTTGGCATTGTACGAGTATCTCGTTCCCACTTGCGATATTGTCTATGCATGCATCCTTGTCACTCATTTGACAATTGTATTTATTTATTTAATGTTCATTGCGGCGAACTTATTGCTATGAAGCATTCTCTACCAGTCAACCTTAAGGAAAATCAGATTTAAAAAAAAAACAGATAAAATGTGGGCGGTGCAACTTTATACACGAAGTATATTTAATACAAACTTACAATACTTTAAAATAATGTAATATAATAATATATACCAATACATACAAACACACACATATGCGTCAATAAAAATATATATATATATATATATATAGATGAAACATACCTACTAATCAGATAGTTTACA
Source organism: Epinotia brunnichana (assembly GCA_963854355.1). Taxonomy (NCBI): domain Eukaryota; kingdom Metazoa; phylum Arthropoda; class Insecta; order Lepidoptera; family Tortricidae; genus Epinotia; species Epinotia brunnichana. Next base: position 14,257,762 of record OY977940.1, on the reverse strand, counting down.
TTTTTTTAGTTCTGCCAGCAAAGAAATTGCAAAGTAATTTTTTGAGGATGAGCCTAGCCTGTTTGGAGATTGCCTAATAATGGTTGGGAGACTGTTCCAGAGGCGAGCTACTTGAACGGAGAAGGAATTGGACATGCAACCAGTACGGTGAGACGGAATAGAGAGGGAAAGATTGCCGGAGGAGCGAAGTTGACGGACTCGAGGGACGCCGTTATCTTAAATATATAAAAGAAGAAACTGACTGACTGACTGATTAACAACGCACAGCTCAAACCGCTAGTTCTAAAGATTCCAAATTTGGCACGTAGGTTCCTTATAAGGTCTAGAGGTGCACCACTCAAAATTCATCCTTTAAGGGGGTGAAATGGGGGTCCAAAGTTTGTATGGGGAAACAAGATTAGTCCGACTATTTTATTCGAAACTTCACACGAGTATTCCTCACCATAAATGAGTAAATACGTGTTTCAGGAATTTTGAGAATTCAATCCCTAAAAGGGGTAAATGTGGTGTCAAAGTCTGAAAATCAACATGGGTCAAATCAAATCAAATCAAATCAATTATTTATTCTGCAAATAGGCCACAAGGGCACTTTTACATGTCAAATGGTGTTCTACAATATAATATTAATAATCTTACACAATAATCATTTTAAAATTGCAGATTTTAACTAATTAGTACCTAAATGGTTACAAACTAAATGTCACTGAATGAAAACTAGAACAATCCAAAATTGTAAAATATTATCAAATACATTCGATATAAGGTCTGTATCAGAATTAACAATAAGTTTATGAAATAATTTAGTACCCCAGAGATGTATAATGTCTCTGAGCATCCAAATACAATTAATAATTATTCTAATGTTCTTATAGAGATGTATACTGTCCCTAAGCGTTAAAACAGAAAAAAAAGTATCATTAATGTAATATTGTCAGAGATGTACAGGGTTAATAACAATAAAACGTGTCAAGAACAGAATGATGTCTCTCGTCAAAATAATGATAATAACACTAGTATTTAGGTAGTTACTATGCCCTTGCAAGCATGAACAGACCGGACTCCACAAACAGCACCCGATCACGAGTATGACGCATATCTCAGCCATCGCCTCCCTCAACCATATGTTAGGGAAGGTGGTGGGGTATTGTTTCTATGGTTTTTCGGGTCACTGATTACGAAACAAACAACGATTTTAAAATCCAACGTGGCGGACGTGAAATACCATCTTCCTGTTGGGGTGCAATGGGGTTGAAATGTCTAAATATCAATATTAGTGTCGTTTTTATGGTTTTTTGTGGCGTTAATTACGAAAATGGCATCGATTTTGAAATTGAATGTTGTGGACATGAAAATTCTTGAAAATATTTAGTGTGTAGGTATATGTAGAGTCGACATGTAGAGTTTATATGTAGAGTGTGAACCAATTTCAGGGTTTTTTTTAAATCATTCCTTAAACAAACATTTACATTCTACGAGGACGAACTCGCGGGCAAACACACAGACATACCCATAGGATAAGAGGGGTGATGGTGTGGTGTGGGGGAAACTACCTGCATCCGTAATTAATTAGTACATTCAAGGTGCTGCACGAAGGTGGTTGTCTGCTTGCTTTCGATAAGTTAAGGTTTGCATTCTAAGTGAAATGCAGAAAATCGTAAGTACCTACATACATATAGCTACCTACTTACGTTCCTCAATTATTCATTTGATAATATGTAATACAGGGTGGAATTTCATAAACTGTACATAATAAAAGGAGAAAAATTTCAGCCAATTTCATCGGTGAAACGGTGTTTTTTTTTTTTTTCTAGTCATTAGTTTTTTTTTTACAGAATTTTGAAAATTTTTGTAAAAACTCGGGTAATACACCTAATTCAGACGGTATAACTTTTGATCCAATGGTCCTAAAATGAAAATAAAAAATGCAGAGTATTACCAAGGGACAGATTAATAATTCTTAATAACAATAGAAAACCAACTAGAAGAGAAAATCCGCAAAAAAAATTTTTGTTTTTGAAAAATGGCTACAAAAATTACGAATTTTAAAAGAAAAACACAATTTTCTGAAAAAAACGCAGATTTACTTACCATTTTTTTTGCTTAGTATTAAACCTCACTTAATGCCGATTCTAAAACCGTTTTTAACTGTCTCAGACTTTGAAAAATACCACGCAAATGGGTACGTAAATCAAACCATAATTTTATTAATTTTAATCCTCTTAAAATCCTTAATGACCGTTTGTTCACAGGTAGTTGAAGGGTGTTATTGGGTTTTAGGTGGAAATAACAAATTACGTACTTAGTATTAATCCTCACTTAATGCCGATTCTAAAACCGTTTTTAAACTGTCTCAGACTTTGAAAAATACCACGCTAATGGGTACGTAAATCAAACCATAATTTTATTAATTTTAATCCTCTTAAAATCCTTAATGACCGCTTGTTCCCAGGTAGTTGAAGGGTGTTTTTGGGTTGAAGGTGGAGATAACATGAGGGGTATAAAGGCATTGGGCAATAGGTCAACTATTCAGTCGCTCGCAAATCGCAATTGCTTGTCTTTGCTCGCCACTTCTTTGATTACTCCAGTACTTGTTCAGTTTGAATCATCATGCCCCGCTTACGAGAGTTTTCGCCGTTACAAATAGCCAACATGCACTATTATTATGGATTGTGCCATGGATCTGCAAGAGCTGCGTGTATCGCCTATTTGGAACAGTATCCTAATGACGTTCCAAGACCTGCTGCTCGCCACTTTCAAGAAGTTCATCGCCGGTTGTGCAATATTGGCCTGGGATACGGTGGCCGAGATCGCCGAGAGCCAGGAAACATAATTGATGTTGCCATAGAAGAAGCAGTTCTCAGAGACTTGTACGCGGACCCAACCACGAGTCTAAGACGCTTGGCATTGAGGCACGGAATCTCAAAATTCTCTGTCTGGAAAATTTTGAAGAAGGAAGGACTGCATCCATTTCATTATCAACGGGTACAAAATTTGCAAATTGGCGATGCCCGCGTTAGGTGTGTTATGTCGACTTGGATACTTGGCAATATCAGAAGGGATCCGGAATTTACTAGAAGAATTTTATGGATGGACGAAGCAAGATTTACTCATACGGGAATAACTAACTTCAGAAATTTACACACATGGGCTCACGATAATCCAAACCTAGTAAGACCATCTAATTTTCAAGACCAATTCTCCATAAACGTTTGGGCAGCGGTACTTGACGATCAATTGATTGGACCAGTCTTCTTACCGAATACTTTGAACGCCGACAGATTTTTACTGTTACTGAGAGACGAGCTCCCAGAGCTTTTGGAAGATGTGATGTTAGATGTGAGACAACGCCTGTTTCTCCAAATGGATGGATGCCCAGCTCATTGGGCATTAAGAGTTCGACATTTTTTAAATGAGCAATATCCCAATAGGTGGATCGGCCGAGACGGCCCCGTTGGATGGCCTGCAAGATCGCCTGATATGACGCCGTTGGATTATTTTCTTTGGGGTGATATGAAGCAACGGGTATATCACAGAATCGTCAATACCGAAGCAGAATTGCACGACAGAATTTTAAATGCAGCACAAGAAATAAAAAATAATCCGGGAATGATTCGACGGGCTACGCAACAAATTCAAGCTCGGGCCACATTGTGCCTTCAAGAAAGAGGAGGTCATTTTGAACAATTAATACCATACAGGGAACGCCCTTTGCAACACTAGAATAAGTTTTTTCTTTAATAAAGGTTTATCAATCGAATTTATGACTTTTAATTAAAATACATGATTTTATTTACGCAATTTTTAGGACTACTTTTCTTCCTATTGTTTTCTCTACCTAAAACCCGATAACACCCTTCAACTACCTGGGAACAAGCGGTCATTAAGGATTTTAAGAGGATTAAAATTAATAAAATTATGGTTTGATTTACGTACCCATTAGCGTGGTATTTTTCAAAGTCTGAGACAGTTTAAAAACGGTTTTAGAATCGGCATTAAGTGAGGATTAATACTAAGTACGTAATTTGTTATCTCCACCTAAAAACCCGATAACACCCTTCAACTACCTGGGAACAAGCGGTCATTAAGGATTTTAAGAGGATTAAAATTAATAAAATTATGGTTTGATTTACGTACCCATTAGCGTGGTATTTTTCAAAGTCTGAGACAGTTTAAAAACGGTTTTAGAATCGGCATTAAGTGAGGATTAATACTAAGTACGTAATTTGTTATTTCCACCTAAAACCCAATAACACCCTTCAACTACCTGTGAACAAACGGTCATTAAGGATTTTAAGAGGATTAAAATTAATAAAATTATGGTTTGATTTACGTACCCATTTGCGTGGTATTTTTCAAAGTCTGAGACAGTTTAAAAACGGTTTTAGAATCGGCATTAAGTGAGGTTTAATACTAAGCAAAAAAAATGGTAACTAAATCTGCGTTTTTTTCAGAAAATTGTGTTTTTCTTTTAAAATTCGTAATTTTTGTAGCCATTTTTCAAAAACAATAATTTTTTTTGCGGATTTTCTCTTCTAGTTGGTTTTTTATTGTTATTAAGAATTATTTACCTGTCCCTTGGTAATACTCTGCATTTTTTATTTTCATTTTAGGACCATTGGATCAAAAGTTATACCGTCTGAATTAGGTGTATTACCCGAGTTTTTACAAAAATTTTCAAAATTCTGTAAAAAAAAAACTAATGACTAGAAAAAAAAAAAAAACACTGTTTCACCGATGAAATTGGCTGAAATTTTTCTCCTTTATGTACAGTTTATGAAATTCCACCCTGTATAATTGATAAATAGTAAGCACATAATACTCTGTGTATGCATTAATTAACGTTACAAAATCTTCTTTTGCAGCCAGAAAACACATTTCTAATAAAGGGGTTAAATAGGGGTGCAAAGTTTGTATGGAGAAAACTTTATTTTGTGAGCAAGAGACTTCAAACTTTGTGGAAAGATTAATTATTAGAATACAAATAAAGCACTGTCAGCGTTTTAGAAAATTCTGCCCCTATGGGGGGTAAAAAGGGGTGCACATTTTGTATAAGAGGAAACTATTTTTTTAGCAAGAGACTTACAACTTTGTAGAAAGATTACTTATTAGAATACAAATAAAGTATTTTCAGCGTTTTGGAAAATTCCAACAACATTTGTAAGGAGGATTTTTTTTACTTTAGCTAGAGACTTAAAACGTTATAGAAAGCTTACTTATTAAATTTAAAATAACGAACTTTCACCGTTTTGAAAAAAATCCACCACTAAGGGAGTTAAAAAGGGTTGCAATGTTTGTATGAGGAAAATTCTTTTTTGAGATAGAAGCTTTAAAGTTTGTAGAAAGATTACTTATTAAAAAAAAAAGTACATTCAGCGTTTTAGAAAATGCCACCCCTAAGGGGGTTAATAGGGAGTGCAACATTTGTATGGAGGCAACGTTTTTTTTAGCAAGAGACTTAAAACTTTGTAGATAGCTTACTTATTAATACAAATGAAGATCTTTTAGCGTTTTAGGAAATTCCAGCCCTAAGGGGGTTAAAAGGGAGTGCAACATTTGTATGGACGCAACGTTTTTTTTAGCAAGAGACCTAAAACTTTGTAGATAGCTTACTTATTAGAATACAAATAAAGTACTTTCAGCGTATTGAACAAAATCTACTCCTAAGGGGGTTAAAAAGTATTTCTAAGTTTGTGTGAGGGAAATTCTTTTTTGAGATAGAAGGTTAAACGTTTGTAGATCTAGATTACTTATTGAAATACAAAAAAGTGCTTTCAGTGTTTTAGAAAATTCTACCTTTAAGGGGGTTTAAAGGGAGTGCAACATTTGTATGGAGACAACGTTTTTTTTAGCAAGAGACGTAAAACTTTAAAGATAGCTTATTTATTAGAATTTTATTTAATTACTTTCAGCGTTTTGAAAAATTCCACCCCTAAGGGGGTTAAAAAGGGTTGCAAAGTTTGTATAAGAGAAACTCTTTTTTGAGGTACAAACTTAAAAGTTTGTAGAAAGAATTTTAGAAAAAGGGGGTGCAACATTTGTATGGATTAAGCATTTTTTTTTTAGCTAGAGACTTGAAACTTTGTAGAAAGCTTACTTATTAGAATAAAAATAAAGCGCTTTCAGCGTTTTGATAAATTCCACCCTTAAGGGGGGGGGGGTTAAAAAGGGTTGAAAACTTTGTATGAAGGAAATTATTTTTTGAGGTAGAAGCTTAATACTTTGTAAAAAGCTTACTTATTAGAATACAAATAAAACACTTTTAGCGTTTTGGAAAATTCCGCCCCTTAAGGGGTTAAAAAGGGGTGCAAGGTTCGTATGGGAAACATTTGTTTTAGCTTCGAGACTTGATAGTTTGTAGAAAAAAATCTTATTACAACAAAAAAACTCTTCTCTTCAATTTTTCCCTGAACAGCGTTAATAGGGGGTTCAAAGTTGGTATGGAGAGTCAGAAAATTTTAAAGTATCAGATTTGTAACTTCGATCTTAGCATGTTTGCTAAAAGACTACAAAATTTCGGTTGTACACTGTTTGCTGATAGACTACAAAACTTATTTCAGCGTTTTTTTTAATTCATCGCCTAAGAAGGTTGAAGGGAGTTTGAAGTTTGTATAGAGAGCAAGACATTTTTAAAGTAAGAAATTTCTAACTACGGTTTCAGACTTATACTATGAGGGTTCAAAGAGGTTCTAAGTTTGTATAGAGAGCAAGACATTATGAAGGTAAAATATTTGTAACTTCGGTTTTAGACTGCTATCTTATCTTATCTAGGTGAGGGCCCTTTCGGCTGCACTTCGACCCAGTCCGATCTTTAGTGCATTTGCCCTCTCCTTTATACCTGCTCCCAGGCTTGCTCCATCATTTCCACAAAGCGGATGATGCAGTTCGCCGGGAGAACCTTGAATTCCTTTGGTTGCGGGTAACCGTTACCAAAGTAGTTCATTCTTTGTCTGGCAAGGGCCATGACATTCACACAATAAGTGTTCTATAGTCTCATCCTCCACGCCACACATTCTACAGTCTAAACTATCCGATGTATTTTCGCCGATTCCTCGGTCAATTGTGGACCGATTTCAAAAATTCTTTATTTATTCGAAAAAGTATACTTCCGAGGTGGTCCTATTGTCACCAAATCAGGATCTAATGATAGGATCCCAGGGAAATTGAGGGCAACTCTCATATTTTATTATTTCGGTATTTTATATTATAATTCGTGTATTTACTTACCTTCGGAAATTGCAATTTTGGTGAAGTCAAACTGATGATGAAGACCACGGATGACTTATGGAACTCCTCAAAGATGTAAAGTACGTCAAAGATTCTGACATGATTCCGTTGAAGTAGCAACTCTTGAAGTATTAATTCTGAGATCCTTTAGGAATCGACGGAACTCCTCAAATATTATCAGCCCACAGACATCGAATTAGGTTTTTTCTGTAATAATCAACGCATTTGCTCTCAGAAAGCAGTGCATGTGGTAAATTGGAAAGGAAATGTTCATGTACCTATGTGGCTTGGCGAAGTACTGAATGGAAGTCGGTTTAAACTTTGTTTTTAAAGTAATTATTTTAATTCATTTCTTTAAGTCCTTAAACAAACATTTAGACGATAACATGTTCTACGCGGACGAAGTCGCGGGTAACAGCTAGTACTGAATATGACTTTTGAGGTATTCGGGAGATTGAGGATCATTTAGAATGGGGAAAAGAGTGCAGAGCAGACGTATTTTACGACGCAGGTGGAAATCCAGCCCCATTGGGAGCGGAAGGAAGAGACGTGATCGTATTTACGAAGACAGAAAATAAACCAACACCGCTAGAATAACGACCGCTTTAGCCTAGTTGGTAGTGACCCTGCCTACGAAGCAAGAGGTCCTGGGTTCGAATCCCGGTACGGGCATTTATTTGTGTGATGAGCATGAGTATTTGTTCCTGAGTCGTGGATGTTTTCTATGTATTTAAGTATGTATTTCTCTATATAAGTATCTATATCGTCGTCTAGTTCCCATAGTACAAGCTTTGCTTAGTTTGGGACTAGGTTGATTTGTGTAAGATTGTCCGCAAATATTTATTTATTATTATTATTTATTTAAATCGAATACAATTAATACAAACAAAAATTTGTTAGACTCTATATCTCAGAAAGCTTTGTAGGCAACAAAAAAAGAACCACTGCCACTTAAAACAAAATGAAGTCACTATAATCGAAAATAAGTAAGACTCTAATGTCTCGAAAACGTTTGTAAACATTACAAACGAACCATTGCCATTACAAACCAAATGAAGTCACTAGAAACGAAAATATTTAAGTATCTAAAAACTTTTTGGACACGGCATTTTTTTACCGTGTAACTACAAACGAAATGCTTTTCATTACAATCAACTACAAAATGATTCTGAACAAGATTCAATTGCCAATGGATTTTTTTTTAAAGTGGGGGACTAAGTTTGTGTTCTGGACCCTTCCATTTTTTTCCGTGTAACTGCAAGCGAAATGCTTTTCACTACAATCAACTACAAACGATTCTGAAAAACCAGAGTAAAGGAGTTTAAAGTCCCCACTTTAAAATCCTTTACTCTCGAGGTTTTTTTCGGCAGCCCCTAATTGTTTTTTCGTGCAACGACAAACGAAATTATTTTCACTACAAACGATTTTGAACAAGATTCAATTGCCAAAGTTTTTTTTTTAAGTGTGTGGCTGCAGGTTTGTTAGGGACCGCCCCATTTTTTATCCGCGTAACTACAAACGAAATGCTTTTGCACTACAATCAACTGCAAATGATTCTGAACAAGATTCAATCGCCGAAATAAAGTTTTTTTTTAAATGGGGGGCTGGGTATTTTTTCGTGCAACTACAAACGAAATGCTTTTCACTACAATCAACTACAAATCGTGATACTGCCAGCAAAAAGAAAAAAAAAATCGGTAAAGTTGGGGGGCTAGGTTCACAGAGCCCACAGAGGTGCCCTGCCTGCCTCCGGACTACATTCGTGACGTCACCGGACGCGCGCCGGACAGGGAAGTGGTTGCCTTTTAGGACAGTATTAAGTGGACACGGCTTACCTAGATTGTGAATTTCTAGTACTCATCCCTGAGATCGAAATTGACGCGTGGCTAATTATTTGGTGTATTTTGGAGTCATTCTATCCATATTACATGTATCTTCATAGAAATTTTAATATAAAATCTTCATTACTTACATTAAAAATTGTATAAAACTGTTAGTATTTTGTTTTTATTAATTCACTACCACCTATAAGCGTGGCAGCAATGGCGTTACATTACAATAGACTTAAGGCGACGTGAGCTTCAAAAACGGATTTAAAAAAGATCGTAGCTTTTAAATTATGTGCGATCTTTTAATAAACCATTACTCGTATCTGTGTTTGTACATATAATACAATTGAAATTGCAGAAGTTTTCAGCAAAATGAGAAAACTTTGTGCTCCAGCACAACAATGAGTATCTAAGACGAATAAGACATACCTATTCTCGAGCTATATACCCATTTAACTTTACGACTTTAATGAACATTTATACTATGTACATTTAAACCCCAATCGCAAAACATACGAAATTATTAATGTCTTTGAATTGATATTATTACTACTTATAGACCGGATACCTAGAACATTTTTCTTGACGTCTTCCATCAAGCCGCCATCTTGGATTATTAGTATTAGTGCCCGCCACAGAAAACCGCCACTAAAGTGATGCCGACTCGCATAATGTCATGCGCAAACTTAAGCTGGAGGAATTTTGCTCTATGTATACCTCAGTAACTCAATGCGAAGTGATGATGTGTTTTTTTTAACAGGACTTTGTAAGTCGGGCTTTAGGCTTGTCACTGTGTGGTCACGGCAGGCTTTTTGGCGTGAAATTACACTTGTCTATGGCAATCTCTGCTATATGTATGACAGAAATGTCACCTGGGGAATATGAGTATGAAACCGCAAGGAAAAATTAAAAATAATATAGACTTATAAATAATCTCGTTTAAAAAATGTACTGCACCAAGCTGGATTCGAACCGGCGAACGCAGGCATACTTTTTTATTTTATTATTCCCTTAATTTGAAATGTGTATATTTTGATTAACTGCTTAATACAAAATTGATACTAGAAATCTGGGGGCACGGCAGTGCCCCCGCCAAGTCGAGCAAAACGAAGGCACGGCCGTACCATCCTTTTCTCGAAGCCATTCAGGCCACTTTCAACATCCTGTAATTTTGTGCTGGCTGAAGCTAGAACCCTGAATTTTCAGCAACATGTAGGGCATAATATGGCTTACATATAATGTCAATAACATTCAATTTCAACTTTTAGTTTAAGAACTATTGTCCGTCATTTCGTTAGTTTTGTCACTGACATACTCACTTATATAAATACTGATGACCAACTTAATTCTAGGGTACTTCTAGCAGACCCACAAGCTCCAAAATTCAAACGTAATTAGTTTTTAGCCTAGTAATTCATAAAAAAACTTAAAAATATTGCAATTTCAGTCACGTTTCAGAGATATACAAACTGTATAAGTAAGTTTGTAATCCTATACAAATACATGCGATACAAAGTTATCTTTCCTGCAAAACTATACAAACGTTATTTGCGGTTAGTAAAATAACCTTCCCATACAAATTCTACAAAAAGAAATGAGATCCCATAAACACATTCCATGTAAAAAATAGGCCAAGTCTCGAAACTCTTCCACAGTAAAAAGTGGTGAGATATTTCGTGGAGCCAAGTCAGGCATTATTAATCTTTATCTGCTTGCCAAATAAAATTGTGTGACTTGGCAATCACACTTACATAGTTTAGTTTTATGCAAAAATTAGTAAATGCAGTAAAGTTGTGTGATTCCCAAGTTGCAGAATTTTATTTAGCAAGCAAATAAAGATTAATAAGAATGCCTGACTTGGCTCCACGAAATATCTCAACACTTTTTACTGTGGAAGAGTTTCGAGACTTGGCCTATTTTTTACATGGAATGTTTTTTATGGGTTGTTTTGTCGCGAAGGATCTTAGCTTATAACAGCGTATACTTTATAGGAACCAAGTTAGAAATTTGGATGAGGCACCGCATCAAGAATGTTATTTTACTGTCGTCTGAAGTTTCTAGGTGGCGCCTTCAATTTTTTTTTTCATACTACACACTCATGGCTGCTCGGCTAAGCGGTACGAAATTATAAGATAGAGCGAGATAGGGATGGAATTTTGCGGGACGCTGTGCTTCCGGCACGCATCCACACGGGCCGACATGTATGTATATTGTAGTCTTTGGCCGACATTTCGTACGTGTGTGCGCTGTTCGTGGAAGAAAGGCCGTGCTCCGAGCGCCCGCGTATGGAGCATTGGAGCACGGCTGTCGCTTAACCGTAATGGTTTGAGTGATTCATGTCACGGCCGAAACTACAATGAGTTCACACTTCACGCCTCGCGAGCAGCAATGCGATTCACAACCTGTCTCGATGAGCTTCACCATTCGTTCGAGATTCGTTCCTAGTCTAACTTGCCATCAAGATACAATAGTAACCGTGCGTTATCAGACGTTAGACTTATACTGGGTTATCCTGGGCTGGGATGAGTTGCCGGTTGAGCGTGCTGAATCCTAGCGTTCAAAGTTCAGCCGTATAAGCCATTAGAAAAATTTGACAGCTGACCAATGTGGAAGCAGGTCGCCTTGTCTAGTTTATCATAGTTATTTTCATAGTGTTATGTCGTGCAGCATTCTGGTTAAGGGTAAAGCAGCTGACATTCAGACAATCTTTTAGTTACAAAAAAGAGTTATTTGTTCTATATAAATATAACCTTGGGGGCACAAACATCCGTGAGAGAACCTGTTTAAAGAAATTAGAATTTTATCAGTAGCGTCCGAATGTATTTATAAAAATATCTCTGACTTCATTAAAACACAGATTAATTCTGTAAAAAATCTGATATCGTAATTTTAAAGTGATTTTAAGTTTCGTGTTCAAATTCAATTCAATACAAGTCTGTTTTAGGCTTTGAGTATTAAGCCCACTGGAGATGTCATAACGTAAACTCTTTGAACAAAAATTTTCGCCTCTTTTAGCGGGGGGTGAGGTTAACACGTACAGCACACCACCAAAATATGAATTAATCTACAGACACAAATTTAGCTGTTGAGATAAACGCACACTACAAAAAAATTTAACACATCAAAAATTACACGCACACAGACAGAGTTTTCACGTGACCGTGCAGCATACATACGAACAAGTTAGTGATGGGACACAACGGACAGATCTGAAGAATGAGTCAAATCAGTTTGATGAATGAACTGAATTATCTTATACTATTTATTATAAAATTGTAAAAGTGGAAATTCTGTACATTGAAGCAAAAAAAATTTACTTGTATGTATGTCTGTCTGTATTTATGTGCCCCTGTGTCCTTAGCCCTCTCGCACAGTTAAACTGTGGAATGAACTGTTGCCCGCGGTTTTTCCGGACTGATATCGAGATAATGTGAAAAATTGTAATCTTACAAATATCATATGCAGCAGCCAGCAGATATATTCTTAACGCACTCCAGGATTTCAATAAGGTTTTTAAACTTACAATGAGGCATTGCGAAGATCGGGTATCTGCTTCAGACGTTGCTGCAACTGAAGCACCGGCAGTTTTCGAATTTGTTGGTTCAATTTTTTTTTACAGGAGTATCCTCCTAATAAAAAAAGGTGTAAAAGTTGACAGTCACAACGCACAAGGATAACATATCAGTACACGTTCCATAGTAAATCCAGCTTGAAATTAAATCATCATTACACATTATAATTTTATGCGCTGTGTCTAATTACTTGTCACTTACACTATTTTAGAGTAAGGAACTTTTGAAATGGATTTTTGAATTAAAGCCTGACCACAAATATATGAGGATTGTCAAGAGGGCGCTATTTATGAGATCATATGGCAATCATATTGCAACTGTCAATCTATCGGTTCTTAGGTTATCATTTAAAAACCATTTAGTAGAATGCTATTTTTTTGTAAAAGTTAATCGTTTAGTAAACACGTGTACCTACACATTATTGATAATATTCCACTCACGACTGGATTATTTTTAGCGTTTTGTTAATATTTGTCTGTAAAGAAATGTGAACGACCACCACGAATGACGTTGACATTATTCACCAACCAATCACAAATAACAACAAATAATCATAAAATCATTGCCAGTGTAAGAAATTAGTTCCAGTGAAATTCCGCAATATGGCGCATCCTCATTTATATTTGTGGTGGCTTTAGAAATTGGGATTATTTCGAATATAAGTGTAAAAATGGGGCAATATTTAATTTTGTTATCATAAATTTGATTTTATGAAAAAAAAGGCACTTGTACGTGTAGGTTTCCAAGAATAATTTTCGTTATTACAAAATTTTCTCAATTTCTCCTTTATATAGGGATCTTTTGGAAATCTAAAAGGACATTTATTTATATTTAATAAAGTATATAAATAATAGTATATGAATAAGACATACATTCATGGTCCCGCACTAAATGTATTTCTTTTACCTAATTTTTTTTTTGCCAACAATATTTTTCTTTTTAAGACTAAATTTCAACAACGTTATGTCCAGAGGAATTAAATTTTTCTAATTCACCTTACAAGATTCAAATATAACATACATATCTTTAATTCAATATCTAATAAAAAACTGACTATTAAACAAACTGCAGAGATTGAATGAATGAATGATTCATTCAAAAGTTGATTCGCTCTTCTTACCTTTATCGCATCCCTTAAGACAGATTCGACCCCGTACCACGATACCATGTTTACATTTTCTATCGTTTACGTATCGCAAACGGTATTTTCTTTAAATGGAGATTGTACTTCAATACACATTTAATAGTTAGTAAAAATACTTACCTATGATAGGAAACGCGAACTTGTTGCGAATTTGAGCTGTCAGATCGCCTTTCACATGATAATACTGCACAATTCACCATTTTTCGAGAGAAACGTCACGCAACACGGATGGATACAAAATGGCGATGAAGCGACTTTAAGTAGTTTTATATAACGTGGTTGACCAGTTGATCAATGTACTTTCCCGGAGGGGGTCGCCTGTCTATGACATCTCCAGTGGGCTTAATACTCAAAGGTTTTAGGTCAAATATATTATATTCATTTTTATAAAAAACCTTACCTTATAACATTTTGAATTTACAGCTCAAAAAGTATTGATGTCAAAGGCTTATTAGAAAGTTGAGAACTATCTGGACAAAAAGGCATGGCCCATACTAGGGCTCGCGGTCGTGTCCAGGTTTCGTGTACCCGTCACAGGGTCCCCGTTTCCATGTTACACGAAAACGGTTATATGGCCCGTTCGGAACGTGTAATTAGGACCCGTACTGTTTTATAACACTTGCTGGTAATGACCAATATTATTAGCCTGTAATACACTGCAGACCACTGACCGTAAGCCTCTCTTCGAGTACGCCACTTATCTCGGTCCCGTGCCACGTTATGTCCACAGATTGAAAATATTAAATAAATACTAAATAGATAACGTTTTTGAGATATATCCTAAAATTTGCTAATAATCTGCGCGCACATGGCTAAAAGACATCCCTACAGTATTCGCTCATGATATTATTATTCCAGAAATGCATTACGAATAATTTTATTCTTCGCGAGTCACTAATGTAAAGTTGATTGTTATAAAACAGATTCATAATTTGTGAAGAATTCATAAGGAAAATTGTCCCACATTTAATTTTGTGTATCATGATATGATTCGATAGTGATAGTCCAATTACACTCAATTCCGGTGATCGGCTCCTACCAGCCGACTTTTAACCACGACCAGAGATTTATTTAGAAGCATGGGAGCGATCAAGCATCGCACCCCAAAACTTAATAGTTTTGGACCACACTATTTCGCAATCAGCTACTTACTGACGTATGTTCTGAAAGTTGTAAGTGAAAACTGAAAGTGTTTTAGCGCCTGTTGAATGTTTACGCTCTACGTTACTGTCCAATTCTAACATCTTATTAGCAAGATACATAGTTATATATTCGCTATAGGCGCGCTTTGAAACAAAATTACGAGTATATCGAGGCTGCAGATTTATACAGCTTGTCCCAAAGTCACACGAGATATGTAGGTCCTAAATGCGCAATCCTTTATAGCGTATTGGACGTGTTAACTGCTTTTAACCTCCTGAGACCAAATGCCAATTTTATTACAAGATAAACTTGTCATATTTGGGCAGGCCGTCGTGGTATAAGAAAAAGTGTACTTTTTATTTCCTTCGCCTTCGATAGTTACAGAAGCACACATTTCATATGGCGTTAGTCAAAGCGCTCATCTATTCTAGTTCATCGAAATGCTATAATTGCTTGAACAAATGTCTTGACCATAGCGATAAGTAGACTGAAGGCAAAGGCTACGTCGGCACGGCACTTATAATAGGCGGCTTGCTTAGCACCTACAGCATAGCGAGTCGCCTAGCGACTAGTTTAGTTAAACAAAAGTTCTAGAATAGTCGCAACCGGCCGCATTGCGCGCTTGGTGCCTTTGCAAGTCACCTAGCGTGTGCAGTGCTGCTGGATAAGAAAATTATATTACGTTCGTTTCACTTCGCTACTCGCTATGTGACTCGCTAAGCTCTAAGCGCTTAGCAGGCCACCTGTCAGTGCGTATGTAGCCTAACAGGCAGGAGCGAAATGGGCTCATGAAATGGAAGCGCACCTTGGCAAAAACAAGGATAACGCTAAGTAGAAGTCATCGCCTAGGTACAGTATGAGTCTATAGTCAGCACTTCAGCAGTCAATGTAATCCAAAGTCCCCCGTGTGAAAAAGTGACAAACGCCCGATATTTTCATTACAAAGTTCAATATCTCAAAAACGGCTAAACCGATTTTGTTGAAACGTAGCTATGAACCATCTCGATCACGTCAGCTTTCGGATTGAAAAAAAATCATTGAAATCGGTCCATTCGTTTAGGAGCTACGATGCCACAGACAGACACACAGACATACCATACACGTCAAACTTATAACACCCCTCTTTTTGCGTCAGGGGTTACAAACCATATTTTTTTTTCTACTGTGATTGAATTCGATTTATAAAGCAAAATGTTGAATAAAAGCTCCTCCTTTTCTGAAGTAGATACTTCTTTGCTCGCGTTCTTGTATAGGGGTACAGTTCAAAATGTATCACGTGACTTCCAGAATAACTTTTTGTAGAGAAGCCTACTCTGACTTCAAATAATTGTTTGTTGCATGTTTTAATCCTTCTTTAAGCCTGCAACACACTGGCGCGGCCTGCGGTGGCGGACCATAGTAAGTTTGACAGCTAATGACAAGTTTTCTATTGTCCGCCGCGGCCAGGCCGCGCCAGTCTGTGAGAGGCCTTATTTGTCATTAGCTCAGAGCAAAGAAATAGACAGAGTCCACACTACGAACTAGAAAACGAAGCAACTTTTATACATATGTGTGCGTAAGAGTGATGCCAGTAGAAAGAAAATATCCCTATAATTTGGGTAATTTGCTTGAGGTTTCTCTATGATTTATGAATTGAAAGGTTGGCGTGTCAGTGACACTTTAGTACGTGAAGAATGCGTTCAAAATGTTGAAATAGTTTTATCATGCCTCATGAAAGTGACTCCTTCATCAGGGGTTACAAAAATACTGGTATAACCGGGCTACCAACCGTGTCAGTGGCAGAGTAGTTCTGGGTTTTATTACTATACAAAACATTGCGCATCAGTAAAATTTCGTAAAAATTAAGTCTGTACTTTAAAAAACCGGCCGAGAGTCGGACTCGCGCACGAACGATTCCGTACCATTATCTATAAAAATATTTATTTTATTCTGTTTTTAGTATTTGTTGTTATAGCGGCAACATAAATACATCATCTGTGAAAAATTCAACTGGAACTATCACGATATCAGTGAGATATAGCCTGGTGACAGACAGACGGACAGCGGAGTCTTAGTAATAGGGTCCCGTTTTACTCTTTGAGTACGGAACACAAAAAAATATGAATAACAGTTATCTCAATCAGGTATCTCAATCATAAAATATCGTAATATAATAAATGATTGGAATATAATATTTTAAAATCTCGCGCAGCCGTATACTCATTATTAATTATTTAGAATGTAACTAAATCGATCTGCCAAAGCCGAACTGATTGTATTACTAGGTATAGGAAATCATATACGGTCTTCATGTACGGTCCGTAGTCATTTGTACGTTTGGGGTAAGCAACAATCATACTCTGGTATCACTCGTGCTTTATGTGTCACATGTCACTTCAACTGACTGTTGAGGTTTTGTGTTCCAAGCCAAGCAAAAATTTGTGTTTTTTACAGTGTTTTAAGGTATTATTTCAGTTTTTACAAATTAAACGTTATTCCGTCCGATTTATTCTTTGAATTGATGTTGTTTTTACAACATTTCACAACGCAGGAGACCATTGTTTATTTTCTTGGTTGTCATGGAAAACATGTCAACATGAAGGGGTCGCGACACGCACTGAAGGACTCTGAGGCTTAGTTTTGCCTGTATATGTGTGCGTGAGCGTGTATCTACTTATAAGGCTTAGTTTTGTTCGGCTTCACTAGACTGTTCGTAATGCTCTGTCTGTATTTTTTACTTGGTCTGAGGCCATTTAGTTTATGTGGCGGGCATGAAAATAATGCTGAAATGACCGCCATTTTCAATGTATCGCGAGTCAAATGTGCTGCTACGTCAGTCAATGTTGCCATATATATACACATATTTAACGGCCTCCGTAGCCCAGTGGGTAGTGACTCTGCCTACGAAGCTGGAGGTTCCGGGTTCGAATCCCGGTCAGAGCATTTGTTTGTGTATTTATCACGGATATTTGTTCCTGAGTTATGGATGTATATGTATATAAGTATCTCTATATGTATGTGTCTATTATAAATATTATCGCCTAGTACGCACAACACAAGCCTTAAAGAGCTTACCGTGGGCCTAGGTTGATTTGTGTAAGATTGTCCCGTAATATTTATTTATTTATTTATTTATTATTTATATATACCGATTTATCTGTACTTATACAGATTTTAGTGAATTAATTCAGATATATATTTAACGGGTACAGTTCAACAAAGACGTATCCACTTAAACTTAATAAACGGTTGTATCTCCGACACAACACAACCCGCTTCTTTTTTCGTCAGAAAGTCAGAAAAAATATATTGTTCCTTCCTTATCTCCGAAGTTTATAAAGCGTTTTTTTTTAATTAATACATAAGTAATAAAATAATATTTTCAATATTACAGGAAAATTATAGCGATACCTCTCTATCAAGCGTACCTATATTTTAATAATTCTTCAAAAATCAATTCTAAACTGAGGGTTTATAGCATTCAAAACTGTTACAATATAACGTAATCGATTCGATCGACGATATTATTGAATAAGTAGGTCAGTCACCGGCATTCATATATGATGAATAAAAGGCTGCAAAAATATCTGACACGCTCTTACGCCTCTATTAGGAATAGAGTTGTCATCAAGGGTTAGGATTCTGGTGGCAGTTTAGCACAAGTAATGCAGTGGAGTCGCCATTGTATATTTTTTTATTTGAATAAATGAATACCTGAACGATAATATATCACCTTTTCGTTTATTGTATGAACGTGTATAGAGTTAACAATTTAGGTTTGTTGATACATCGCATATTTTACTAGTTAGGTACATATTTTACATACATTTTTGACGACAACTGCAATGCAATACTGTAAATTACAATGATGATTTTATGATATAAGAGTTAGTTGCCGGGACATTTTGGTTAACCAAAAATGTCAAATAGGTATGTATTATAAGTTATATTAGAAATTCAACATAAAATGTTTTTACCATTCAGTCATTCGTTCAATTATAAAAGTATATAACGGCGGATTTACTACATTTCTTGTGCTAAAGTGCCACGAGAATCCTGACCTTAATCATTATATCATTGTACAGTACAAGTGAAATCAAACAAAAATTAATATTGACGTAGTAAGAGAGGGTATTTCGAATGAATATTATATATGCTACTACAGATACTGCAACAGAAGTATCAGTAGTATACTGAGACTTGTTCCAATGAAAAATTGTTCAAAACCTTGAATAGAGGTAATAACAGCAAATTTATACTGAGCAGAAACGTCCGCTAACGACAGAGGTCGTGGGTTCAAATCCCGCCCGTGGCGAATATTTTTTCAATTTTCCTCTTTGATCGAAACTTAGAGGTAATAACATTATACATTTCAACAACATATTATGTTTTTATTTAATTTTTATGAATCAATTTACTAAGTATGAAACCAATAAATTGAATTATACATTATTGGTTTATCAATCATTTATTCATTCATTCATTCAATTAAAAAATATAAAACAACGTCTCCTTTGCTCTTTGTTCATCCAATGCCATCAAAAATCCCAACTTCAGTCATCAGATATGGTTGCAGCCTTTGTCCCATCATATATTTATGCCGGTGACTGTACATCCTGTACTCGTAGGTGTAACAATAGTTTAGTTAAAATTTGGCGTATCGGCGGCGGTTCGTTTACTTCGAGCTTCTGCGAATTTATTAAATTTTGATCTTATCTAAACATAAACTCCAGACATTCACCTCATCATCATATCTGAAGTGAAGTGAAGCAGTGTCACTATGGTCCCTTTTTCCTTCAGACACTTTATACTTATATTCCCTAATGAACATAACATATTATTATGTGCTCGGTATTCTGTCTATTAACTTAGTGCTACAGTAGCCTAGTGGTTCAGGCAAGCGGCTGTCAAGCGGCGGTCGTGGGTTCGAATCCCGGCTCGTACCATTGAGTTTATCGGAACTTACGAGTATGTACGGAATATTTACCGTTAGCTTTTCGGTGAAGGAAAACATCGTGAGGAAACCGGTATAATCCCAATAGTTAAGGAGTTTAGTTTTCCCTCTGGGTTAGAAGGTCAGATGGCAGTCGCTTTCGTTAAACTAGTGCCTATGCCAAATCTTGGGATTAGGTGTCAAAGCGGACCCCGGGCTCCTTTAGGGCACAACTGGGAATAACGCTAGTAGGATAATTCTGTCTTTTAATTTGAGAGCTCTAATGACGAACAAAGGGATTCAACATGAAGGTCAAACATTAGTGGTGACTTGATTTGGCACGTTCGTTAAAACGTTAAAACGTGATTAAACCTCTACTTTTTATCAAATTTAAAATGTCAGAGATACCAACTGATAGTATTAAACTATGTTGTGCCTAAGATCTAAAATAAATATCTCTACGACCCAATTTCGATCAAGCTGATAAAAATAGAGATTAAAAGAAATGTACTACTATTACATTTAGCACAATTTCGCAGCTTTAGCTTTATTACGCAATTAGGTATGTTCATTACCGTATATTTTATGGTTGTATTCCAGATACAGTCAGCATCAAAAGTAGCTACGCAATCGAAGACGTCAAACGCTCTTATGCTCTTTTAATAATGACTTTTGACATCTTGGTTTGCGTAGCTACTTTTGATGCTGACTGTGCATGTAGTCTGAGCCTAAGAACTTCGACAAAATCCGCATGGCAACTGAAAGTTTTTTTTTATACCACGTCAGTGGCAAACAAGCTTACGGCACACCTGATGGTAAGTGATTACCGTAGCCTATGGACGCTTGCAACTCCAGGGGTGTTACATGTGCGTTGCCGACCATTTAAGAATTAATACACTCCTTTTTTGAAGAACCCCAAACTGTAAAACCTCGGCAGGGAGCTGATGCCACAACCGGAGCGTCCGAGGGAGGAAATTTCTCTGAAACCGTACGGTACGCGACCATTTAGGCTCCAGGGTGTGAGGATGAATACCCTGCCGACGGCGAGCGTTGCGGTGGTAAAAAGCAGCCGTAGGCATCATGTCGAACAGTTATTCGGAGCACACCAAGCGATAGAACATGCACAAGGAGGCGAAGTCTCTCCTTAGACTCAACGGTTATATTAGGTTAATACCCATTACCTGAAACATACGTGGGAAATTTGAGACAATAAATTTTGATTCTTTAACAGGATCAATTAATGTAAATAAATGTAAAAAAATAGTGCACCTACTATTTTAAAACGAACAGTGACAGATTAATGACCGTGACTAATCGAAAGTGTTTAACGTGTCATTGTTTCCGAGGATTAGTGATTAAAGCGCACTCATGCGTAAGTAGCTAGTCTATAAAGAGGGGTTTTTCTAAATGGACGGAAACCTTAAATTCCTCAATGAACTTATACGAAAACCATTAGTAAAAATTTTAATCAATGTAAGTAGATGATTGTATGGTTAAGAATATGTGGCCTACTTTTTTAAAACGGTCAATTGAATTTGAATCTTATTACCTTGGACGGTAGAGTTGCTTTTTGAATACTTTGAAACAATGCGGCCAACTCAAATAATCTCAAGTATACACCAAAATACCTAAATATTCCCGTGTGGTGTCGTTATAGGTAATATATATAATATACTTTTCTCAAACATGCAATGAAATCATTTCTTTACGCTCCTTATAATAGACTCGGAAGTATCCTTTTTCGGGCGCAGCATCTCGAGGCGGCCTGAAATGGGATTTCATACAACTTTTTATTCAGCCATGAAAATTAGTTTGATTTGAGGATTTTTATTTATTTATTTCATTGCATGTTTGAGAAAAGCACTATACATACCTCGGCGTGAAAACGGATTCCCGGCCTCTGATGTAATGTACTTTTATCAAGCCTTCGCGTCTTGCTCTACGGCAGATCATATAAAGGAGTACCTTGTCGAACCACAATTGCAAGAACCGTTGCAAAAAAATGGACTAAAGAACTTGTTTTGGAGTCATGAGGCGAATTCTCTTGAAGACCCAAAAAGCAAATGCTAATAAGCCATACTTAAGCATCGGTAAGACAAGTTGTGGCGGCCAATTCTTTCGTATAACGACAACGCAAAAGGTGCCTCACCAAGCTACAAGTAACATTTTACAAGTCTAAAAATGGAAACCGTGACGTGTTTGTGAAATTGTAATTGGTAACTTCGTGAATTGGGCACGGGTTGTTCAAACCAATCAGAAACACGCCTCTCCTTCCCATTGCGTATACTACCCTTCCATATTTGGTGGCCGAAAAAAATCGTGGGTAAACAACTAGAAAATGGCAAAGAAGAAACGAAAACGACGTTTACAGTGTTTTGCCATAGCGTAAGTAGGATTGCGGCACATCGATCTGTATATGAACTAATATGCACGCATCGCGATCAAAAAGTCTAGAAATAATCTAGTTTTCTTGTATCACATACCGTCCAATATATATCTTTTGTGTCATATCTCGTTAAAACAGAATGACAGACAGCATTCTATTTGTAAAAGGCGGACATGAAAAAAAGATCTTTATCACTCTTGTAGTTTAATTACTGTCTACAACTTTACTATAAATAAGTATACCTCTGTAGCCTAGTTGGTAGTGACCTTGCCTACGAAGCTGGAGGTCCCGGGTTCGAATCCCGGTAAGGACATTTATTTGTGTGTTGAGCACGAATATTTGTTCCTGAGTCATGGATGCTTTCTATGTATTTAAGTATATATTTATCTATATAAGTATGTATATCATCGTCTAGTACCCATAGTACAAGCTTTGCTTAGTTTGGGACTAGGTCGATTTGTGTAAGATTGTCCCCAAATATTTATTTATTTATACTGTGATGCGATGCCTACTTAATGCGATGCCTACTTAATGCAGCCTTCCATGGCAATTGTATTGTTCTATTCCCAGCAGGCCTTTAACTAATATTACCTTATTCCATTGTAATAAGACTCATTTCCGAATGATTCGTTTTGAATAGAACGTGATGGTGGTTTTAGATAACGCATCAAATGTGTGACCTTGTCGAGATTAACTTAGTCGGTAGCTTGTTGTGTTGGTTTTGTTGTGGATCTGTCCACATAGCTTCGATTCTTACTTTGATCTCCGGCAGGACCAAATATTTTATCTAAGGAGATCTAACTTATTAAGGTACCTAGGTACCTACTTCATTTAATCAATTTAACTTAGTAAATGTGTGTTCCGTTGGACCAATTTTGGTATGATATACAAAAAAAGCGGCCATGTGCGTGTCGGACCACGCACAACGAAGGGTTCCGTGCCTACTTCGACACAGACTAGTGAATCATTACGACTATTTATAGTATAGTATTTTTTATAGTGGATCTCTTCAAACTGTGAACGTCTTGACTAATTTGATAAAATATTGTTGTCTTATTCATTCGCCTAACCGTACCGAACCGAGTATCACCGAACAAATATGTATACAAATACATACATTCATACGAATGTCGGATTGTTCCTGTAGACTCGGAGGACTTCGCTTGTTCGTACAATAATGTGCTAAACGAGGATCTGCATTATGTGATAAATAGTAACCTTACGTTTACCTAAGCCATATTATATCCTTAATAGCCACAAGGAATTTGTTAGCGTCGTGATGTTTAATCAGTAATTTCGCTGCACAGGTCAGGTTGGTTAGGTCTTAATGTGTTCCTCCTCGCGTGGTAACACACGGTAGCAGAAAAACTGTTTATCCTGCATTTTTCATAAATATGGGTATCTAAACGACTTGAACGAAGAAAGTCTTCGTTAACATCTCCAAAATCTATAAAGTCCGTTATTGTAAAGTACGTTTCGAAGGCGCATTTGGGAGACCTATACCTAATATGCAAATAACCTTGTATTATATTATATTTAAGAGAAACCTGCTGCTTGCTGCTTATGTTGCTTGCTTGCTCATAATAATTTCTAGGACAATGTCGAAGTCTTGTTTTTGCCCATGCTAAGACTCCATATCCTGTATTCGAAGATGCTTGTTCAAAAGTTGTTCTTACTACTTCTACAAAACCAGGTAATTTAAAGGAGTCAACACAGCTACTCTAAGTTTCTACTATAAAATAGACATCAGACTACATTATGGACTACGATTATACGATCCCCTACCCCCTACCTACCTATCCCCTTGGTAAATGATTTCTGGAATAGTATTCTACGTCTAAATGCAGATTACAATCTATTTAGCTGTGGGTCAAGATGCACCCAAATCGCATGGCAAAAGTTGAAGACCGAGGTCTGACCGAGAACCTCTTCATCACCTATACATGAGTAATTTGATAAGAGACCGAAAGTGAACTGCAAGGTCCTATCGTAACTTATTCATAACTAATTAAAAAATATCTTCTTATCCATACCGACGTAGGTGAATCGTTAATAAAACTTTTCTTACCTACAAACTACTTATTTAAGCTGTTTGTTTATTATTGGGCAGTTTCAGTATTAGTTTAAGTAACAAACAAACTGTTCACTATTTTCATGTGGTATGAAAATAAAGAACTTTGAGCTGGTTACCAACAATTAATGATTAGAGGTCAAAATGCCGGTTTCAAAATTGACTCGTCCAGCATAATTTTGCTGTCACTTGATCTTCGATTCAAACCGTTCCTGCGGTCTATACAAAACGATTTCTCAATATTGATCGTTCCCCGTTTTTCTGCAGCAGATTTTTTGTATTCTTCGTACATTAAAAAAATATATATAACTAAACAAACTTTTAGCCGCGACTTTTTATGTAACGACGTTCGTATTTTATGTAAAACGCCTAAACAAAATCTAAGAGCAAAATACCTTATAGTTATTTTAAAAGACCTATCATTTTATGTGCCACATATGGACTTAGTGTGTTTTTTTTTTGACATGCAGTTACAAGTATGGAGATTCCCCGTAAACAAATGTTTTTAGTAATTTCATTGCATAACTGTATAGAAGCCATCAAAATACACCTTTACTCCAAATTTCATTCAAATACAACGTATAGTTTTTGAGTAAAATGCCTGTGACATACGGACAGACGGACATGACGAAACTAAAAGGGTTCCGTTCTACGGAACCCTAAACAGGTGGTAATTGATTTCAGTAATTGAATTTTCTCGAGTTTCAGTCGCATAATGTTTGGCACTAAATACCGTAAGGGAATTTCTTGATTGTTGTCCCCGAGTAAGAGACATGTTTAAGTCTTTCGCAGACGAAGTGAAAGAGATGGAACACGCATGTAATAAACACAAAAAAACATTTCATAAAAGTGTTCGGTACTTTATTTGATTGACATTAAGGTAAACAGCCAAATAGATTAAGACTGTTTATTTGTAGAATAATTATAATTGCAACGTTTTATTTTAATTTCTTTACAATAATGGAAATCTTGCATAATTAATACCTACGTGTTTTCATCGATTCAGATGACACCTGACTAAAAGTTTAAATTCAGAAGTTTACAAATGAACTCATCAAAGGCAGAAGATATTAAAAGAGTATCTCCGGAATTATAGGATGAGCTCAGAGCCTTTCTATTCAATTATCAAATGGAGCACAATGAATGAATGTTAAAACTGTACCTAACTTTAAGATCTTATTATACTAACATGAAACGCATTAAACGATTGAATTGAATTGAATTGAATCCTCTTCAAAGGATTTTGCTGAGCTGAGGACCTACATATTTATTGTTAATAGACAATATTAAAATACTAAAACCACAGCACTCTATATAATAATATCATAACAAGTTAAGGTGTTGCACATAGATAGACACCTAGTTTTAGCCAATATGGTCCATTGTCCAAAAACACACAAAAGGACACTTATTGGCAACTAATAGTGAAACAATCAAAACAAAAGAAACAAAGTGAAACAAACTATACCTTACTAGTATGTCTACGTGTCCAATTATCACCGTGTTTATAGATCTCCAATATATTATGTCTCATAATCATTATTTTTTACTTTTTATTTTTATTATCTTTATTTAAAGAGTTTTGTTAAAATGACAATGTCACTCTATGATATGACTAACTTACTAAACTATTATAATTTATTTAAAACTACCTTCGTCACACAGGCACTTAGCATGGCGCAAGTGCCGAAATGTTAGAGGACACTTAACTTCCACGTCTTATGTATGTAAATATGTAAGTATGTAAATATGTAAATATATATGTAAGTTGTCCGTCAAAATTTGCAATCCATTTTTCAGTCACTTCCCGTTATCCAATTGAGCTGAAATTTTGCAAGAATATGTATATCGCATGACAATGCAATATTATGCTAGCTGATTTGATGCTGGAGCTGGGAGGTGGCCATAAAAACTCCGCAATAAAACGACACAACTCCATCGAGTTTGGGCTCGTTAGAATCGTCTAAAGGAGTACCTACTTGATGATGGTATGCAGAAAAGTACAGTCGGCAATAAAAGCTTGTACCAAAAATGATTTTTTTGACAGAAACTTATTAATTACGACATTACATTAAGAGTCCGCAGTAAGCTAGGCCGATTTTCACGTTCCGATACAAACGGAGTTACGCTTTCATTTTAAAACTAATTGGATTGTATCGAAACTTTGCATATACAGAGCGTGGAAATCCACTACGAGCAAAAAATTCAACCAGACAGAGGGTTTAGTAGCGCAAATATTAATTAACGGGACTTTTTAAGTTACACTTAACAGACGCAAGTGATTCTTGGTGGTGACAAAGTACTTAACTGTCAACGAGACTTAACTTGAACATTTAACGTTACATTGCGGGCTGAATTATTTTGTATGGTTAACTTTTTCGTTGTAATTTTAGACAAAAATTATCTTAATAGTCTTAATACGCTTCTTAGGTCCTGTATTAACCACCATTTTAAGTTTTGCTTTTATTGGATTTCCACGCTGTACAATGACATGAGGTATATCTATGTCTGAAATTAGTTTACGAGTATATGGCTCCAGTTTTTAAAACAAACGAAATACAGCAACAACAAGTGTTGTATGAAAAACTTAAATTCGCTGTATTTTTTTTTCCTATAGTATCTGAAGCCATATAAACGAATTTCAGACATAGATAGATATACCTCATGTCATTTTATTTGCAAAATTTCGTTACAATCCAACACGTAGTTTTAAAATGAGAGCGTAACTACATTTGTATGGAGAATCGAGCTTACTGTTGACTCTTAAGACACAAGGATCTGCGGGGTCTTTAATTTAATTCGTTTGACTTACACGTATACATAGGTACATCGCAAGTTCCGTCAGCATGCATTTCAAATGTAGGTAGGTAGGTAGGTAGGTAAGGTTGTGTGGTACCTACGTACATCATTTTCCCTTTTCCAAGTAAAATAAGATCACACCCCACCACTTCGGAAAGTCAGTGAACCATGAGTGTCCATGAGACATCAATCGAAGCCTGCGCATATGGGCAGATAAATCTTCATTAAACGATCGTCGATCAACCAGCTTTAAAGACCTGTCCTTCTCTCTTTTTGTTTGAGGAATTTGGGTGTTTGAGGGGGGAGGTTGGTAGTTGACGGAGGTCTGGTTGGTTGGGCAAGGACTTGCGTTGGCGCAGGTTTCGTTTCGCAAACATCTTGCAGTGTTGTGACAGCCGTTGTGGAGTGAACACGTTGTGAGTGTTGTGCGCGAATTTGAACGTTCGAAAGTGATGTGTATTGAAAGGGCTTAAAGAACAAAGGTAAATGTCGGTGCTCGTTGCATAATTTGTGCCGTTGCAATCTGTCTTTTACCGGTTGGGAAACCGTCGCTTGTGAATTGAGATGTAAACAAAAAGTTAAGGTTTTTGGGTCCCTTACTTAATAGCTTGCACGTTTTTAGGGTTCCGAAGCCAAATGGCAAAGAACGGAACCCTTATAGATTCGTCATGTCTGTCTGTCTGTCTGTCTGTCCGTCCGTATGTCACAGCCACTTTTTTCCGAAACTATAAGAGCTATACTGCTGAAACTTGGTAAGTGGATGTATTCTGTTAACGGCATTAAGATTTTGACACAAAAATCGAAAAAAAACCATTAAGTTTTGGGGGTTCTCCATACTCAGAACTGAAATTCAAAATTTTTTTTTTCATCAATCCCATACGTGTCTATGGATAGGTCTTTGAAAATGATATTGAGGTTATTAATATAATTTTTTTCTTAACTGAATAATTTGCGCGAGAGACACTTCCAAAGTGGTAAAATGTGTGTCCCCCCCCCCTGTAACTTCTAAAATAAGAGAATGATAAAACTACAAAAAATATATGATGTACATTACCTTGCAAACTTCCACCGAAAATTGGTTTGAACGAGATCTAGTAAGTAGTTTTCTTAAATACGTCATAAATCGTAAACCGCAATTTGTTTTACGGAACCCTTCATGTGCGAGTCCGACTCGCACTTGGCCGCTTTTTTCCTAAATGATGCCAAAGATCGCTTTTTGCATAAACTTGCTTCAAACTTTAACAATTATTCACAAGTTTATTTACAAGCAGAGGAGGTACCTAATAAAGTAGGTACTTATTACATTTTAGGTGTAAATATGATACGAGTATACCGTAAATCACCCTAACTTTATCTGTTGGGTCAAACTTCGCCCTGAAAAGAAACAAAATATTTTTTTTTTCACACCCTTCATAATAAGACAACAAACATTAATTTGTTATTAAATGTTTTAAATAATTTAAAACATAAGCAGGCCTTTAGCATTGATATAGGTTATTAATTACATTAAGTATTTACATAGGTAGCTGGTACTGAATCAATCTGAAGTACTTAACTCCCAAACATGATTAATTTTGTTTTGTTCTCCTGAGGTTCGTTATAATGTATTTAAGTATTTATTTCTCTATATAAGAATGTATATCGTCGTTTACCCATGGTACAAGCTTTGCTTAGTTTGGGACTAGGTTGATTTGTGTAAGATTGTCCCCAAAATATTATTATTATGTATGTCTTTCCCGCTCACGGGACAATGATGTCCCGGACCTTTGGGAGGCGTGCGTGGGGCTAGGTACCTACAAAGTACCAACTGAGACAACACGTAGAGGCCCTTTTGACAATTTAATGAAATGCAAGGAGTACACCGAGCGGATGCTGTCCCTGCCCGTGTCATGGGACGCACACAGAGACAGCACCCGCTGGGGTGTATAGGGACTATTGCTGGTTGATGGAATCTAAAGAAAACGGGTTATTGGGTGAAAATGATGGACTAGTGGCTGGGCTATTGGGTGAAACATCGGACGTCTGCCTAATAAACTGTCACATTTTTTATCTCTGGCAGACGGTGACTCGCCAACTGCTAGATGGGCCCCTATTAATGCGACATCAAAAAATGGCCTAAGGGCAACACCAGTCAGGGAGGCTGGGGGGGTAGAGAAGTGGCACTGGGCTTTAAACATAAAGCCAACTCGCCACTTAGGTGTCCACATCTACCCTCGAGCAACAGCTCTTGCGACTCCACTCTGGACAGCCAGTTAAGGCAAGCCAGAGGTGGGGGGCCTGTCCAACCATCCACCCAATCGGCTCAGCCTGACCACAAGACACCCCCAGGAGCACTCAGGTACGTAGGGTCGCTACTCCCTAACAGCCCGCCACAAGCTGCCTTACGTTGACTGATTGCACCAGAAATCTGGTGGGCGATGGGGCCGTCACATCCCTACGCCTTAATTATTATTATTATTTAAGTATCTAGGATATCAAAAGAAGGTATTGTACCAGTTTTACGTAGTATTTCGATCATTTATTGATTTTTAAACATAACGATACTAGTGTTTTTTTGCGTATTATGTATGAATTTCCTTGAATATGCAGGGCGATTAACGCATGATTTTTTAAGTATTATATGTGATTTGAAATTAAATGTGATCAGGAACTATATAAGTAAGTTAAAATAGAAATGACAATCCTGTTAATAATTAATTGTGCTAGGGCACTAGGTTTTATGTTACATTTTACGTGACGTTTCAGTACATTTTCGCCGTAAAACGTGGCTATAAAACCTAGTGTGCTAGGGCCTCAGGTGGTAATAAGTGCATTAAACTCTTGCTGCAGCTGACGAATACTTCTAAAATTATTTGGTTATGTAAATATTCAGCAGTTGAGCTGATTTTTTTGTAAAACACCCACAAAACAAAACGGTATTTGCCTGGCAGGCAAATTAGCAACTTTTTAAGAGACTTTCAAAACACTGTTTTAGCGGGTAGGGATGAAGTTTGTTATGATGTTACTATCATCTATGGCTAGAAATTCATTAAAATAGACAAAACAAGTTGAAGCGTGATGTTTTCGAGTAACCTATTTAATAGTCAGTTTTATTTATTAATATTGTAATCATATATTTTTACTGTTGTCAAATATATTATTACAATATAAATAGGAATGTTTACATAGGGAGTTACATTTAAATTTTGTAGGTTAAGGTTTACTAAAGTAATGCACGTCTTTGACTTTCGGTTTTGTGACGGCCCGTAATAAGTCCCGTAACTATCCATTAAAGAGACATCAACAAATGAGAATTCCCAATTTAAGAACACAATTAACGACCACGAATTTCGAAATTTGTTAATTAATTAATGCAAAATACTATGAAAGAAGCAGATTTTTGATATTATCATGGAGAGAGTAATTTAACCACTTGAAGAAATCAAACTGGCCATTGACGTGTTTTTAGATTTCGCAAATCGATCTTTCTAGCATATTCTGTCGTCTTATGTTTTTTCCTAGGTACTGCGCATAAACACACATCACAGTAATTACATCGTTGCGAGTCTGGCCCGTGCGTCGGCCGAGCCCGGTCACCCATTGACATTTCCCCATATATTCGCCCGTGCGCCGCAAAGGGTGACAACCGCCAAAAACGCATCGGAAACAGAACGTCGATACTTAACGGGCGAAGTATGTGACTGTGACGAACACTTAATTTAGTCGTGTTATATGTTACGATGTCGGCACGGTGTGGCACGGTGAACTGTTAGTCATCTTTTATACGATCAAGGGCTACAAACGGCGGACATTTAACACCTTTACACAAATAAACATGAATAGGTAAATACCATGTCAAGCTACGGTAGCCTAGTGGTTCAGGCATGCGGCTGTCAAGCGGCGGTCGTGGGTTCGAATCCCGGCTCGTACCAATGAGATTTTCGGAACTTATGTACGAAATATTTACCGTTAGCTTTTCGGTGAAGGAAAACATCGTGAGGAAACCGGTCTAATTCCCAATAAGGTCTAGTTTTCCCTCTGGGTTGGAAGGTCAGATGGCAGTCGCTTTCGTAAAAACTAGTGCCTATGCCAAATCTTGGGATTAGGTGTCAAAGCGGACCCCGGGCTCCTTTAGGGTCACAACCGGGAATAATAACGCTAGGAGGATGAGGTAAATACCATGTCATTTCGTCAGTTTCTTTAATGTTGACCTTCGTTATACCTAACTTGTTATTTTATATGAGATTTTTTTAACCCCCTGCATACAAACTTACAAACCTAAAAACATACACTTCACAGACTTATTATTAGTAATTAACGGGAATCATTAGTTCTAACAGATCAACTTTTCCCTAATTGGAATTTTCTAATGAACTCATCGGAAAACATCGAACGGAATAGGCGAATCAATATGCATAAGTAAGTTGTTTTTCAATGTTAATAATGACGCATTAATATTTTTATCTACACCCATACCTATCATAAATCCTCTATAATGTGTTCGGAAACCATATAATGACCACCATTATTGCAATCAGTAACGTTACATCAGCGTTTTATCTGTACCAGTGTTATTATAATGTATGAAAAATCATAATAACATCTTTAACGATGTTATTATGGCGGTGCAATGGCAGTTATTCTAATGGTTCCCGATTTATATTATGTGGGTAGATAAAGTAGTGTACGAAACTGTACATAATTAAGCATTAAAACACTCGTGTGATCATACTATGAAACTCGCTTACGCTCGTTTCATAAACCCGCACTCGTGTTTGATGCCCTACATTATGCAGTCACATAAACTACTAATTTATTGAAACAAAAGCAACTGTATTAGTACATTGTTTAACAAGGAGCGTGTGTACCTAAATATTGCAAACGAGAGTCTATCAGAAGCCCGACGCCGAAGGCGGAGGGCTTTTGATGACTCGAGTTTGTAATATTCTTACGCCCGTGTTATACACAATGTTTTTCATCACATTTGCGAGGAAATAAATAACTACAACAGACAGAAAAATCTATGTTTTATACAAGCGCACCAATCAAATGTTGACGAAATTGACAACTTCACTTCCAGATCAGTGCGTAGCTTCAATATTTCAACCAATCACAGAGCAGTATTTTGCAGGGCATGGCCTGCTCGATTTTATTTTCCAACCAATCATAGAGCAGAATTCTTGTCGCGCGCGGCCGTCCAGATTTGCTTAACCAATCAGATCACACACAAGCACACATTACTTCTCTTGGGAGCTGTAAAATACCATTATTCCCGCGGGAACAATTAAGGCCGTTGTCCTTCTGTATACAGGCATGGAATAACACAATTTATGATCAAGTGTGATGAAAAATAATGTATAATAATTGATTTTCAAAACAAAGTTTTAACCGACTTCAAATCAGTAGCCAAATAGCTTCAAGTTTGCCTATAAAATTTGAAGAGTTCCCTTGATTTCCAAACGGGACCAATCTGAAAGTATTATGCTTTCAAACAAAGAAAGAATTTTTGAAATCGGTTCATAAATTACGGAGTTTTCGCGTAACATACACACATAAAAAAATAAAAAAACCATACAGACGAATTGAGAACCTCCTCCTTTTTTGAAGTCGGTTAAGAATAATCCACCATAGCGCGAATCCGTGTAGGTTTCATCGCAGTACAGAACCAAATCAGCATAAGGCTTCGTCACTTAAACTTAAGGTGATCGACTTTTTTTTAAACTGTAGTTGGTATTTTAATCTAGTTGCTTGGATTGTAGAGTCGCTTTTCCAACGGATTACTATGATGCAACTCGGTCAACTCAAAGAATGTTTAGTGGCTACAATTATGAAATGAGGCCGACTTTTCATAAAACTGTCATTGGAATTGGATTCTTAAGTACTACCTTGGACGGTAGAGTTGCTTTTTGAATGAACCACTTTGATACAGTTTGGCCAACTCAAATAATCTCAAGTAGGTACACATATTGATGTGAAATCTGCAGCAGGCTTTGTCAACAATAAATTCTTGACGTAACTGACAAAACAGCCCGATGTAGGTAATTAATAGACAGCATGTGACGAGAGGTATTCCCTGTCGTTATCCTTGTTCCACTCAAGCTAGGCTATTTTCCGCTTACGTAAATAGGTAAAAGTACATTACATCAGAGGCCGGGAAAACACGGATTTCCGGCCAAGTTGGTATAGACGGCCGAGGGTAGCGAGGCCGGATAGAGATGCGAGGCCGGGAATCCGTTTTCACGCCGAGGCATGTATAGTGCTTTTCTCAAACATGCAATGAAATAAATAAATAAAAATCATCTAATCAAACTTCATGGCTGAATGCCGTGATGCTGTGCCAAAAATAGTGGAATGAAAATTAAAAAGTTACTTTGCAGGCCTAGGCTTGAAAAGTTGTATGAACTCCCATTTCAGGCCGCCTCGAGATACTGCGCCCGAAAAAGGATACTTCCGAGTCTATTATAAGGGAAGTAAAGAGAATATTTCATTGCATGTTTGAGAAAATGTAATTTGCGGTATGGAATGACGTAAACTACCCTAGCGTTGATATCAACAGGTTCATCTAAAGCCCATCACGCACGCGCCCCTCTTAAAAAAAAAATCTGAATATCGCGCGTGCTTCCACGAGCTACTGCCATTTTCTCACGCTCGCTGAGCATTATAAATCCAACTCTCGCACTGTGTCAATTTGGTTCATATTTTCTTGTATCCGATTTGGCAAAAATTTACAAAGACCAGTTATTAACGACCTCAATATAAATTTCCATTTTGGTACCTATCAGTTAAGTGAATAATTACATTTTCTATGATGAAACTGTCAACAAAACTATGATTAAGTAAAGTTCATTTTTGATTTGGCAAATCTCGGTTTCTCGATTGCAAAGGGTTAGGTTTTCATCCCTCTGTCGTTTGTAAAACCTGCAGTACATTACCAATAGATGGTATCTATGTCTATGCCTATGGATATGGATGAATAAAAAACCGGTCAAGCACCCAGGGTTTCGTACTAACTTTCATACAACATACCCCTCTTTCCCCGCCCATGTTGATTTTTCAGCGTAAATTCGTAAAAATAAAAAAACAAATTGCTCCCCTCATATTCTTAATTTTTCATACGATATAAATGTATACGTTGAAATGTTTCACTTTCTATTAAATTTGAACTTGGTAGCGTAAGTAGTTCCTGAGATAATTAACGTTGCGACAGACAGACGGATAGAGTCGCGCATCACGGTTCCTTCTTTACCTTTTTGGTACGGAACCCTAAGAAAACATCTTACTATGCTCACTAGTTGCTAGTTGTTGCAAAAGGAAGGAAAACCGCGGAAACAATTTTGGTTCCATTATCTTTTAATAAAACCACGGAATTAATTAATTTAATAAATGATAATTATTTGACTCAGGAAAATATTTAAATGCGCTAATGGGTCAATTTGTCCACTCTGTTCTCGAAAGGATAAATAAATAAGTACTAACAATTTGGATACAGGTACAAATGACGTCAGTCGTCGGGGCTTTTGTTCGACGATTCACAGCCAGTAATTAAGCTACAGTACAGTTGCCTGGTTAATTGCATATGTTTTGAAGAAAGTTAAGGCCCCATAAGATTGGCCGCGGACGGAGCAGTTTGCGAGCGCACAGATTTCATGCACGGAATGTTATATGAGCTATGCCACATTGACTTGAGCGCGGGATAGAAGCGGCGAGTGTATACTTTGACTTATTTCAACTGGGCTCATGACCCTTTGCTCTGAGCTTATGAATAGGCATTGTTTGCAAACACGTGCCAAAGTTTGCAAAAAAGATGTTAGGTATCGCCACGTAAAATGTTCATTGAATAATGAGGTCTATCTTCTTTTGCAATAGATTTCAAATTAGCTACGAGATAAAATACCACTACCTGGCTCGCTGGGAGCGGGTTTTTTTTATCTTTTAGTCCAACTTGAAACTATTGAATAAGACGATAGAGTTCATTAAACTTTTATTTGCGAAAAATGGCACGCGTCCACAAACAAAAGCAGTATTATCTGGCTAAGAAAGAACAATTCATGAGCCCAGTTCAAATAAGTTAAAGTATATCAGATGTGACGGTGAGCGAGGAAAAAATCGACCAATAGCATTGCTGGCCTCGCTTACTGCCTCGCAAACTCGCACAGTTCTGGTGGATTCTCACCCTTTAGTATGGCACTCATAACTACAATGCGGGCCCGCATTGAAACTGCCGACCGCGCTCAATGTGACATCTACGCACCGCTACCGTAATAGGCATGATGCCTCATGGTAAAATTGATAAGTTGATAACGAATTCTTGCTAAATGGATAGTAAATCATCAAATTATTGTAATAAAGTATAAATTATAAAATATAATTAAAATCATAAAAAGATATGGACCTAAAAAGTAAAGAAAAAATATGTATTTTTATTTATTGCGTAAGAGTAAATTTAAAGCTAAGTACCTACCAATAGAATCCTTTTATAGAAACAAAATTCTATGACAACGATGTACCTAAACGCAGTATTTCACGACCGAAACAGCAATTTACTTGATCTTCCATACAACGATTAGTACAAATAACAGTTGTGACGTCATACCCGTGTGTCAATTAGTATGAAGCGTTTTGCCTGCCGCCAGCGACGTCAATCTTTGTCTCAAATTTTTGGGTATTTATGTTCTTTAATTGTAGTTGCTTCTATACAAACATTTGTTCCTCTCCAAAAACTGTTTCGAATGGCATCGAAAAAGAATCTCAGTCATCATACCTATTCTGAATCAGAATTTCTGATGGAGCCTTAGAGCGTAACATGGTTACCGTTTCGTCAATCATTGTGGATAAAGCCTTGTTCGGACTAAGCAAGTAGTTTAGTGCGAGTTCATACATTTTTTTCAAGTGCGAGTAGCTTTTGTATGGACTCGCACTAAAATACTAGCCTAGTCCGAACAAGGCTTAAGAGATCCGTCACTCGCGTACTCACGCGACGAAACGTAAAACTTCACAAAGTTAGTTATTTATCAACATTTGTCCAAAAAACACATTCTAGAAATCAGTGTTGCATCTCGTTCCCTTGTTTTCAGGAGACATACACGTGTTTGTGTCATTGTCAGATTTAGGTCCCCGTCTCTCCGGTGGAAATTGCCAAAGTTAAGGGCTATTAAGTCTAAGGGGTGGTTGAACTCTGAATCCGCATAAACGGCGTTGCCTCTTCCAAATACTATGCGATAAAAACATATTTTTTAATACAGTTGCTCAAAAAGTGGTACTTTTTGTGGCTGCGTAGCATGCGAGAAGCTTAATTTCTTGAACTAGTGCTTTTTACTTTTTAGTTCCAAACTATACTTTCGAAACGCAGTAATTTTTTACTTGGAAATTATGAAATTAAAAACGCTTACGAATACTAGGAGTATTTATTTAAAGTATTCATTAATATATAAATGACGAAAAAATATTAAGAATTTGCATTTTATAGCCTACTCTGTCTTAGGTATCTATGTATGAAATATTTACTTTCCTAAAAATCGTCGTCGTCAACTGCCAAGTGTCAATTTAGTTTCTCAACTCGAGGCCGATGGCGCTGATTCCAATAGTATGTTGTCACTGTCAGTGTCATTTGTAAAGTATGGGTTCGTTCAAAAATAACTTCGAAGCAAGCATATTTTATCGCAATGATATATTAATTTATTATTTTTTCGCAATTGTATTAAAAAACGTCGTTTACAACACGTGTGGAATGTCTTTTACCACTCGTACCGAGTCTTGCCACTCGCTTTCAGCTCGTGGCAAGATACCTCGGTACTAGTGGTAAAAAGACATTATTTTCACACTAGTTGTAAAATGTACTAATTTAAACATGAGCCCTTAACTAAGTATTGGCCACAGAAAAGATGATTTTAGTTTTTGTGACTGAGAAAGACCCGTTTCTTACTGTGGACGTGGTTACACTGGTTACCCAAAAACGAGGCAGTCCCTTAATGTGATGTAACTGCGCAAAGCATATTAAAATTAAATTGAAATACGATTTACGAAACATATGTATGAGATTGAACGTCCGTAAGTACATAGATAAATCAGCAACAGAAGAAAACTGCTTATCTTGTCGAGCACCGTCGACATGTAATAAACATTCATTAAATAAACAAATAGGTAATTTGGTTATTGCTATGACGTAATTTGACTTTGGCAAAGATTGTTTGTAGTTGCGCATAGAGTATACATACTATTTGCTGTTGCTATTTAATTAAATTACATACAGAGCGAGGGTTTCAAGTGAATCAATTAAAAACCAGTGATAGATCAAGTATGTCTGTATGGTGTCTATTACATTACACCAACCGACCACTGAAAAACCAGTGATAGATCAAGTCTGTCTGTATGGTGTCTATTACACCAACCGACCACTGAAAAACCAGTGATAGATCAAGTCTGTCTGTATGGTGTCTATTACACCAACCGACCACTGAAAAAAGACTATGAGACGGATATCTCGCCGTAACTCTCGAGCCGTCTTGTGTTAGGGTGTTACCACACTTTTGGTTTGATTGGTGTAGTAGGTTTGGCTGATGTAGAAACTGTCGATTGACGCCGACCAAATCGATCGATGGCATCGATCGATTGGTGTGGTAACAGTTGTTACTGTGCTGGGACCATGGCCGGTGAAACCCGCGTCGAAACATCAGAAATAAAGGTAAATAAATTTCGCGTTATAGTCGCTAGACCCGTGTGTGTCTAATCATTATAATGATGTGCTGAGAATGATCATTGATCAGACAAGCCTTACATTTTTGACGACAGAGTCGTGTGTGAGTAGATAATTTCGAGCGCTTCGTGTCGGTGACTCAACCACGGCATGATCGTGAATACCTTGAGTTCATTCCTCGTCCAAACCATCGCCTGTGTCATTGCTGTGATGACGTTTCTGGGCCAGTAATTACAACGTTTTTCCGAGATCTTCGCCTGACCTCAGATGACTCGTGATGTTATTGTTACAAAATCATTCCTATAGCTTAGTTGTTCAGGTGAGTAACTCTCAAACATGAGGTCTTGGGTTTGAATACTGGGTAAGAGTTTTAAGGAAGTTATGTACTATCATTTTTTATTTACTAATATGTTACTAAATACTAGTTTTTCAATAAAATGGTCATCGCGCGGTAGCTGAAGGATCGCTCCAATTGTGCGAGTTCAGCAACGTTTGCCGCTTAGTGGCTAATACTGTGTGTTCTTCCAATCTTTGAAAGGCACGGTATCAAGACGTTGTTGCCGGACGTTGTCTATTGTCTATGATATCAGTTCAATAGTAAATCAGACCAAGCTTTAACTCTTCTTCTGGCGCTCATATTCTCAGTTCTTTATACCCTACAAGTCCTACAACTTAGGCATAATAAATAAAAGCACCTTTGAGAATGTTGAAAAACTACCGCCGGTACGAATAATTAAAAATCTGCATAACAAAAATCGCCGTAAATTTTTTTTTTTTCAAAACCTTATACATATTACAGTAAATACCTACTTTTACAAAAATACACCTAATTATAAAATGATGTTGCTACAAAAGAAATAAACCTATTTATTTATTTATTGTTGCGATAGATTACTCTTGGCGGACGCTATCACTGCCAAACATCCATGAAGTATAAATACTTGGGTTGGCCGAATTGCATCAAACTAGTCCATTTAATAAGTTTCTGTCAAAAATTTCATTTTTGGGACAATGTTTCATTGCCGACTGTACTTTTCTGCATACCATCATCAACTACTCATTGAGACGATTCTAACTAGCCCAAACTCGATGGGGTTGTTTTTATAGCGGAGTTCCTATGGCCACCTTCCAGCTCCAGCATCAGATCAGCTCCATGTCATCACATTATTGCATTGTCATGCGATATACATATGCATGAAAATTTTCAGCTCAATCGGAAACGGGAAGTGGGTGAAATTTCAATTACTAAATTTGACCCAAGAATAAAACAAACGGGGTGAGCTAAATAAAAACTTGTAAAAACTCTAAGCTAAGGCAAGGTATTCCAATTCCACAGTTTTATAAAAAGTTGGTCGCGATCTCATTCATAATCGTTCGCGGCTTACACAAAGTGTAAACGCGGCCTTAAGAATCGCATCTGGTTGAAACCGACTCCGTTCTTTCGGAAACGGTCGTTTGTATTACCTACATAAAGTAATATGACCCTACATAATGTGGTGGCATTATCTCAACTGACTCATTAGCATAAAGAGGAAACCGCTGTTTTGCCTTGTAAATGGGATTACACTGTTTAGTATAAGATGAATATGGAAACCACTACAAATGAAAATTTACTTTGCACAGTTTTCATACATACAATTAAATAGGTACAATCTGCAATGTACCAACCTGTGTTCAGCACATAAGCACGATATATTTATATGTCACCGTCGGATAATGAACAACGTCAGTTTATAATCTTACTCGCGATTTTATAAACTGTCGAAAAATTGTGAACTGTCGAAACCGTTCACAATTTAACGCATAATTATTCGTTAAATTACTCGTATTATCTGTCAATGTGAAAAATATACTTAAACAAAAAACCCGCTAACAGCGACGCTTCGCAGGCGTCTATTGTTTATGCCGCGAGTCAAATAAAATATAATTATCTTATTCTATATATTCTAATACTAACTATTATAAAGAGGAAAATTATGTGATATTGTAAGTTTGTATGTTTAGGGTAATCTCCGGAACCACTCATCTGATTTCAAAATTTCTTTCACCTGCGTGTAGAATGGAGTTTCTGGATGGTCGTAGGCTATGTTTTATCCCGCGGGTTTACCTGCGTTCTTGGCTATATGCGGGCAAAGCTGTGCGGTCAGCTAGTAATATTATTAACAGAAAAATTCTGTGAGATTGTAGGTTTATAATTTTGTATGTAGGGGGTAATATCCGGAACTTATGTGATTTCAAGAATTCTTTTACCTTGGACTTTATTTCTTTATTTATTTGCATTCATGATCAATTGATCACACAATTACAGTACAATACATGAACCCGAGCGGGTACTGTGGCAAAATGGTACAATTTCACATAGCAAGTAATGTTCGTCATATCATATCATAGGCATGAATACATTTGAAAATAATCTAACATTTTATGAATTAAAAGGAGATAATGTCAAATAATTAACAGTTCTATTCGTACAAATGAAATCACAAAATTATCGAATTACTTAAACATAAGGATATTAATTTATATGTAACAAGATTATTTATAGGTTTGGAAAAATAGATTTAGATTTTAGATTTATTTATTTCGAGATAAAAATTACAATATAGGTTTGCATACAATGTCAAAATTATAAGAATCCTTATCACGATCGTCAATAATAAGAAATAAAATTTAAAAATATTCAAAATGTAAATACACAAAGTGGAAATCGTAGCTCCAATTACGGATTGTCATTTAAAAACTAATAGACACATACTATTAAACAAATAAACAATGTCAATTTATGCATTAGGTACGATTTAAAAGTTGAATATAGAATATAAATGTTACACAATATCGTTACTAACCCGCGTTTAGTACGTTTGCGCCGCACCGCAGACATACTAGCAAGGCCCTTACTCCGCGGAGTGCACGTGCGTTCTTTGCAACACGTATGTACGTAAAAACTAAAAGAATATCTATTTTGACGCGATTTTTTGTAAACATTTGTATGGAGCAGGTCGCCTCAGTCGGCCAACGCTCCATAGAAAAGTAAAAAAAAAAAATCGCGTAATTTTTTTTTTCTCTTTGTTTTTACGTACGTACTAACGCTAAATAATCCCCCTCTTGCGGAAAGGTCCGTCGGTCCGTTCCACCCCGTATACAGCCTGTAAATTTCATATGCGTATATTTTAACCAGCCATACTTTTCGACCGTACAAATGATTATAAGAAAGCAATTTTGTTAAATCTCCACTTATAATAAATCTCTAAATTAAAAAAAGAATCAGCCAGTTTGAAACTAAGCTTTGTGTGGTACGAATGTTCTCAGCATCCCATGAACGGAAAAATATGAAACATTTTATATAGGTACATTATTATTCTAGCTGCAACTTAGGATAGTTTTTATCCGACTGCGACAATTAATAAATTTTCCGAAATATACGACTTCATTTAATTTTTCTTTTATTTTTATTGAAATCAAACGTTGCTCCAACTGTCAGCTATAAGAAACGTCAAATTTTCGTCAAAATGGCGGAATTGCTTTGCCTTTCACTTATTAATAATTTAAATCCAGTCTACGATAGACCTTTACGATACACATGCCAAAAGTTAAACCATAAAAAAATATTCGATTTTGATATGAGAACTTATATGCGCAAATGTCGCATTATGGCGTTATTTCAAAAAATGTATTAACAAATTTGAACAATATAATTAACACGAATTTGTTTTTTTGAATGGCAATGGCACGCGTTCTTTGCGCATTCTGCCAAAGTGCCTACGGCGCTACCACGAAAACCGAAACTCGAAGTTCGTATAACTGCATCCCTGTCACTCGAGTATAGTTAGTGCGATAGAGATAGAGATACCCGAATATTTTCGAATTCCGAAGTTCGTGGTTATAGCTCAGGA
Organism: Epinotia brunnichana; assembly: GCA_963854355.1. NCBI lineage: Eukaryota > Metazoa > Arthropoda > Insecta > Lepidoptera > Tortricidae > Epinotia > Epinotia brunnichana. The sequence continues at coordinate 14,216,117 of OY977940.1, read as the reverse complement.
ATCGAAACTACACCCCGTAAGCCGCGTCCGCTGCGCCATGTTTTCGTGTGGTTTTTAAACGTCAAACATGTTTTGCCAATCAAAACAAAACCCTATTTGTTTGCCGAACCTGACTGAAAACATGTTAGATGTTTAAAAACATGGAAAACATTGGTGCAGCGGACCCGGCTGTAGGTAGACACTAAATAAAATAATCATAATGTATTTTCTCGAAAAAAGGATAATAGAGAAACAATCAACGCAAGAGGTTAGGTATATGTATAGGTAATCACTAAGTTCCAAAGTTTTATGTTCTGTCCATTTTTCACAAAACGCACCTTCAAAGGAAACGATTGTTTTTTACTATGACGCTCGAGGATTGGAAAATTCCACCCCTAAGGGTGATTAAAACAGGTGAAAATTTGTATGGAGGAAACTTTTTTTTTGAGCTTGAGACTTGAAATTGTGTAGAAAGATTATTTATTAGAATTCAAATATATAGGTAAATTACTTTCAGTGGTTTGAAAATTTCCACCCGCTAAGAGGGGGATAAAGAGGTGCAATGTTTGTGTAGGAAATTTTTTTTTTAGGTAGAAACTTCAAACTCTGTTTAAAGATTAAGTACCTACTTATTAAAATACAAAAAAATACCTACTGGCAGCGTTTTGGAAAATTTCACCCCTTAAGGGGTTAAAAAGGGGTGCAAGGTTCGTATGGGAAACACTTTTTTTTAGCTAGAGACTAGATAGTTTGTAGAAAAAATACTTACCTATTACAATAAAAAAACCGAGTGTTTTATTTTTATTTTTTCCCTGAAAAGCGTTCAAAGTTTGTATGGAGAGCAAGAACAAAGTTAAAGTATGATATTTGTAACTGCGATCTTAGCCTGTTTAGACTATAAAACTTATTTCAGCGTTTTTTTAATTCATCGCCTAAGAAGGTTAAAAGGGGGTTCGAACTTTGTACCTATAGAGAGCAAGACATTTTTAAAGTAAGAAATTTGTAACTACGGTTTCAGACTGTTTACTATGAGGGTTCAGAGAGGGTTCTTAGTTTGTATAGAGAGCATGAGATTTTGAAAGTAAGAGATTTTTAACTTCGGTTTTAGATTGTTTTCTAAAAGTCTAGGTAGAAAATTAATTTCAATGTTTTTTTTTTAATTCATTCCTTCAACAAACATTTAGACGATAACATGTTATACGCGGACGAAGTCGCGGGCAACAGCTAGTAATTAATAAAGAGTTAATTTTATTATTAACTAGGACCAGGCGGCAATGAATTACGTCCAAAGTGATTTAACTTAAGGCGACGTAGGCTCGTGGTCTTCTCTCCCTCTCACTGAGCATAAACATGAGCGAGATGGAAGTGCGTGTTCGGAAGCGCGGATATCATGTTTTTTTATTTGAGTTTCGTGTGCGTTTTAATAAATAAAAAGTTCCCTCATTGCCGATTTTTAGAACCAAGAATAAGAATAAGAATAACTTTATTACACAAAAAGACACTGTTACATAATAGGAAAGCGATATCTGGTGAGTTCCAAACTAGGCTGAGCCTGTATCTTGGAACTCATGGAGTTATCAGTTACATCTGTTATCTATAATTATAATGAGTAATGAGCCACAAGAGAGAAGTTGTGTTATAAAAAAGAAAGTTTATAAACTGTGACAAACATTATTTTAAAGTATTAAACCGAAAACTTAATAAATATATTTGTACTCAAAATTTTAAAAGTTCCTAGTAGGTAATTTATTTGTAAAAAAGGTAGGCAAGCGAGTTTCTGTGTGATTGTGCGTGTATGTGTGTGTATGTGTGTATAAGTGTATGGATATTAGAGCGAGTAACATACCTACTAAATAAGTGTGAGACTCCTAGATACATGGTTGTAGGAGACTTTCAGTGTCAGCATATGACAGGGTAGTAAACCATTGTTTGATAGTGGATTTAAATTTGTAAACTGTGCATTCTTTTAGATTACAGGCTTTGCAGACGGCATTGTAGATAAACGGATGTGAGTGAAATGCAATACGTTTAGCGTGTGCGGACTTAACGAGGGGCACTGGTATCCTATATATTCGTTTGTTTATAACGTGATCTTCCAAAGAAGACTTCGCAATACTGCGGTGAACTCTAACAGCTGCGCTGAGGATGAATAACTGCCTAACTCTAAGGTATCCGGTTTCTCTGTATAGCGTGTCTGTTGGGAATCGAAAAGACTTCTTCAGCATAACCTTAATGACTGCACGCTGCGCGCGCTCAAGTCCAAGCAGTATCGTCTTACCAGCGCTGCCCCAGACTCCAATGCAATATTGCATGGGAGTCTGGGGCAGCGCTGGTAAGACGATACTGCTTGGACTTGAGCCCAATTTTAATATGTTTAGCTTATGTGCATAATTTGTTACGAATTTTTTAAGTGTATTTTAGACCTATGTTCGTGATTTTTTTCTATCGAGCGAAAGTCAAAAACTCAGAATTCGAATAGCTGTTGTCCCTCGAAAAAGGCCTTAAGATTGCTAATTAAATTTAGGCAGCCGTATATAATCCAAACAAGAGCTACGACTTTTTTTTAATCCGTTTTCTGAGCTCACGTCGTCTTAACAAACGTTTTGACTTTTATGGGTATCGTAAACAAATGATATGACGCGTAGCGTGGTGAATGACAATGCGTGCTCAATTAATTTGTATGAAAAAAAAATTAAGCAATCAACGAAGTTTATGTAAATGTATTGTTTAGGCCCGACACTACCTTATCGTCATCAAAATGTTCGCCCGTATCAAATTTACACGCTTTATAACTTTTACTAAAACTTTAAATCGTCTGGATTTTTATTTGATTAGTATTTTAGGTTGTGTTGAGTTTGTTGAAGACGGTAAAAAGCTACAACTAAATGCGGTTTGGGAAATGAAACTTGTTTTCGAAGCCATTCGTTCGAGGTAAAATACGTAAGGTAACGTGTCAAAAGAAAATATTTATTTGCTTCGTGATATTCTGTTCAGTTACATATCTACACAAAACATATACATCTCTTTTCAGAGATCTGACCTTTACTTTTGTTAAATGGAATTTGTTTTATAGTGAGCATATCAAAATTTCTCAAAATGAAATAAAAAAATAGTCAATCGGATTGTACGAGTAGGTAAATATCACGTTCTTTTGCTGGCAGTCCTAATTTAGATGTCATCTGAGTATAATTTATGAGAAACAGCGAAAACATCTCATTTATTATAAAGCGGGCTGCGAAATTCAAGGATGGAATAATATAAACGTACCTATTCCGTTCAAAATATTTACTTTAGATATTAGGACATTCTTGTAATAAAATAAAATAAATCGGCTCCACATTCCGAGCAATTTAAATCATGGAATGTCCTAAAATAAGGATTCTCCCAAAAGCACTTGGAAAAGAAAATACTTGTATAGATTTCACTAGATTGAAGGTAAAAACCTATTAACAAAAGAAATACACTATACATTATATTTTCCGAGTAAAATGACTGTGACCACGGAAAGACAGGCAGATATGACGAAACTGTAAACATTTCGTTATAGCTACTTTAACTACGAAATCCTAAAAAACGGCTTGACAACCATTGCGACTTGTGAAATAATAACCTCAGAGTCCCAATAAATGTCAGCAGTGTCGAGTATTAGATTTGCGAGGGTTTTCAGTCCTAATAGATGACACGCTTGTTTATCACAGTAACAATGAACCAAATCGATATTTATTAACTTAAATATCTTCCCGTATATTCTGGCATCAACACAATTATAAAGTATGTTCACAGCTTACCGTTGAAGTATTTTAATTAACTCACCAAACACGAGCAGAGCTTAAGCAAAAAGCTAAGAAAAATTTGAGATTTGATTGCTCATGACAACATCATCACAAATATTATTCATAAATTGAAAATAGATTCTCTATTTTAAATTTGGCGAGTGAAATGCGAAAGCTACAAACATCTCTCATCTATTAAAACTAGTTGCTAGCGATGGAAGTAACGGTAATTATATCTTATTTATCGCTATTGAAAGTATGGATGACGAGTACTAGTACGGCGTTGAGTACTCTAGTACTTCTACCCTCAGTAATTCAACGTTGGCAAACGACCTACCCCATATTTCAAACTTGTCAATTTTGATTGAAGTCAGCGTTAATTTGATTTTCTCGGGAAATTCTGATAAAAGGTTCCACGTTTAAAGCTTTCAGAAAAATGAATATATAATTAAATAGCATTTTTCCTGTGCAGTAAATCAAAAAGATTGATTCTCCCGTTCCTTAAACCAGGAGGATTAACTTTTCCAAATCCCTTCCTTAAATTTTACCCCACGTTATATGTTGAGCTTCCCAATGGAAGTTTGTATAAAGACTGCTTAAGGAAATTTGTATTGAGTATAATTCCATTTGCAGGTAGGCTTCGCACTCAATGAGGTGGCACGTCTCGCTCTTGACATTTCAACCAAGGTTCTTGCCAGAACAAAAGTAAACTGTGTTTTAACATTTTTAACCGTGTAAAACCAGACCAGAAGCGTCTGCTAACGAGATTCTAATTTCCGGTCAAGCCAAATAACTAACAAAATTAACTGCTCTAGATTAACTCTGTTGTTAAGCAAACTGTTGTGTATATCAACAATTAGCATATTTTTTTTTATGCACGAAAAAAAAAAATATATTTTGTATGGAAATATGTGAGTCGTTTTTGAACCGAATAAACGTTATTACCCCTTACCGGGCCGCGCGCGCTGTTACGTTGTGGAATGAGTTGCCTTTGTCGCTGAGAGAGTCGCGGTCTGTTGCGTCACTTAGGAATAATTTGAAGAAGTTGTGGCTTTCCACTGACTGGTGAATTGGTTGAATATAGTATTTATTTAAGTATTTATGGTATATTTGCGATATAAATACATAATGTGTGTATTTGCCTAGAATTATTAATACCTATTACGTTTTGTTTTTATTCTCTATGCGTTTTGTACGCGGTGTAAGTTTGCCTATCTCGTTCTACCTACCTTCCTCTAAATTTTTCAAAGGTTAGCTGGAAGAGATCCCTTATAGGGATAAGTTCGCCTTTGTACTTTGGTCTATTGTGTGACATGTACATTTGTTTACAATAAAGTGTACAATAAAGTGTACAATAAAGTGCTTACATATATACATACGTTATAAGTTGCAAAAGTTATCATGATAATATGATATGAGTTATATGTATATGTTTTATTTGAGCACTAAACTTACTAAAATATGATAATTGTTTTATGGTAATGATGATAATTGTGTTTATGAAGGTTCAACTGCATCCGTCGATACACCTAATCGCGTGAAAGAGCACGTGCTACGGTGCGAGCAAGATGCCACGAGTCGAATTTCCTAGCTTGTTTTTATTATTCAGCGGACCTTCAATACGCAAGTGTTACTCTACGTCTACGAGTACTGTTAACTGTTATTTATTCTGTGGTAAAATATTGATTGAGTTAGTCAGTTATTTATTGAGTAAACAATATACATTGCATTTGAAATAATAATGTTAAAATAGTACCTACAAATAACAATTATAAAATTAATAAAAACGTATGCAGTAGCAGTAAGTAACAATATAGGATAAAAAAAAGAAAAATAATAATAAGAAATGTATACTGTCTTTAAGGTGGAACGACGCATTAACTGTCCTTACAAACGTTTCTCGGATTACATTACTGAAATACAAAACATTTTTATGTTATTATGGTTTTATATGTATACCTACTTCCGCAAAATTAACAAAACTCATAAAATAGACATACCTAAATGATAAGTACCTACCAACCTTATTTTTAGCATTTTGAAAGTCTCATACAAAACGAATTACGTGAGGGATAGGTGAGGTTATATTAAAAGCATATCCCCACGAAAAAAAGTAGATAACTAAACATTTGTTTATTTTGTAATGTAGTCCGATCAGAGATGGGCAAAATGTATTCGAATACAAATAACGATTAAGAATAAATATAATTATTCGCGAATGACTAGTAAAAATAATTATTCGCGAATGACGAATAAATATTTTAAATAATTATCCGCTAATATGTATTCGCAAGTAAATTATTTCTCGATAATTTATCATCTCGAATAATAATTCCTAATGCTTTTCTGGAATAATATCTTGCCTAGCGGTTTTCCCCGTTGTGACCCTAAAGGAGCCCAGGGTCCGCTTTGACACCTAATCTCAAGATTTCGCATAGGCACTAGGAATCATCAAATAAACGAAGAAATTTCGTAAACCGTTTTCGAAGCCCGCTTGTTTAATTATTCTTGAGCTTGAAACTTGTAAACGAGCAACCGCATTCTTAAGTATTATTCGTGGATTATTCGAGGATTTATTCGTAGATTTATTTATTTCCTTCATTTGTCATTCGAAAGTCTAGACAAATAATTTATTCGCGAGTAATTTAGTAACGAATACATTTTTATTCGAATGATTATTATAATAAAGTATTATTCGAATAATGCCCAACTCTGAGTCTGATAAACGTTTGTATGGAAAATTCTTGCTGTCGTTCCACCTGAAGTTAAAATACTGACTATGCATAACATAACTGCGACCGTGACTCAGAGCGAATGTGGTTTTACCCGTATTTCAAATAATTAATTATATTGGAGCTATAAATTCGGTTATTAAAAGAGCCGCAACTCAACCAATGTACGAGGCTTTTTATTTGTTTATATTTAGCATCGTTGTATCAACAGTTTCGTGAAATCTCGTTGTATAAGTTATGTCACAATTACATATATCTCGTTCGCACCGTCTTCTCTTATGTTTTTAGCATTCCTAGGTATATTAAAACGAAAATGTTAACGCATATGATTTAATGGAATATATAAGAAAGTTAGGTTCATATTATATCCTGAAAAATCAAAAAGTTGGTCTGCCACTTATTCATAAAACTTAGTACCTATGCCTCTGTTACTTAAACTGAGTTTCATCACTTTTAAAACTGATGACAACGTTCAAGCATTTTTTATAAACAAAAATACTAAAGTGACCATTTTAGGGTAATTTCTTTAAAGTAGGTTTAATCAACGTTTATGAACAAGGGCACATGCTTTGCTTGCCTATGGTGTAAAAACTCGCCGTCTGACTGTCCTATTTAAACGTTTGTTTAAGGCTTTATTTGTCATGATTTACTCCTAAATAAACGAAATTTACTTACATAGCATGCAGCATCAAAACAATGCCCACAATCAGTTCACCTCGTTTTGTCTTGGGCTTGTCCATATTACGTCATCGTTTTTTTGGCCGATAGGTGGTGAGATCATCCTGTTAATTCCTTGAATGGACCCTCCCCGCCTAATAAAATGGTCAGAGCCCTTCCTATTTTGAACAGCCCCCATGCCGCAAACAAGTAGTGACATTTCTCACTTACGACAAATCACTACAATTCCAAGTGTCGTCTTCGAAAATCTTGGAAATAAACCCACCAATCTAAGGAATGCACCATGTGATAAAATATTTCGGCGCAAACTGAATCTTTTGTTGGAAAAGTTTCTGTAGTCCAACGAGTTGATGGAAATTATATTTTGATTATGTATTTTGTTTCTCATACCTGGATGAGACTAGCAAGGGACCGGTATGTGTGGCACACCTACTTATGTTTTAGTAAGCGATTAAAATACACGCCGCTGATGATGATTTCGTTTTGAACCGACTTCAAAAAAAGGAGGAGGTTCTCAATTCGGATGTATTTTTTTATTTTATTTTTTTATTTTTAATGTTTGTTACCTCAAAACTCCGTCATATATGAACCGATTCGTAAAATTCTTTTTTTAACTGAAAGTATATGCTTCCAGATTGGTCCCATTGTTTCCAAAACCCAAGTTGGATGATGGGAACCATGAGTAATTGAGGGAACTCCTCAAATATATTAGGCACGCGTGTAGTAATTTCGGTATTTTCTATTATAACTCGTGTATTTACACCCGGAAATCATAAATTTGGTGAAGTGGAAGTGATGATGAAGACCACAGATGGCTTGTGAAACTTCTCAATGATGTAGTTCAAACTATATAAGTACGTCACAGATTCTGACATTATTCCGTTGAAATAGCAAACAATGAAGTGCCAAAGGTAATTTCTGAGATCCTTGAGGAATCGACGGAAGTCCTCAAATATTATCGGCCCACATACAGCGATTTGGTTTATTGGTCTAAAAATCAACGCTTTTGTTCTCGAAAATCAGTTCATGTGGTAAATTGGAAAAAGAATGTGGCAATGTTAATGTGGCTTGGCGGAGTACTGAATTGAAGTCGTTTAAAACTTTGTTTTGAAAGTAAATTATTTGTAATCTCATTTTGTCTATTTAGGTATATCTCCTTACTGAGCTAACTGTTTAATTTTACTTTAATTATGTCAGGAATGTATTTTTATTATTACATAGGTAAATTAAATTAAAACTTAGTATAAAAAAACCTAAATAAAAAACGAATTAAGAAACTACTTTAATAAATATTTACAAAATCTCAAAACTAAACTTAGAAACTAAAAAACATCTAAATAACGCCCCGGCGGCATCGTGCCAAAGATGCTGGCAGCATTACCTCGCTGAATCGCAATGCTCAAGCGTTGAGCGAGGAAGCTGCCAGCTCTTTGGTCACCAGTAAAGTTGTGTCGACGAGCTTTTTTAACAGCTCTTTAAAAAGCGTCCTGGTGCCTGGACCCCACGGCCCCAGTGTCTCAACACGAATGCCATCAATTGTTCCCTTTAGTTTGAAATGTATGATTTTCGTAGGCAGACTTTACTGCTACAAAATATTAATAGTCTATCCTTGCGCTTGTTTCAGTGCATGTAGTATTTTCTACAATAGCAAGGATTCTCAGGTTCTGGTAGATTTTTGATTTGAGAGCGCACCCGTACGCCGATGACAATACTATTGCCTATTTGATTACCTACTTACTTATGAAAGAAATCATCTTTATTTGGCACCTTATATTATTGAATTGATTGACTTCACTGTATTCTTTCCTGTGACCTTTTCTTAATGAACTGGCGAATGCCGTCTGCCATTTTACCTTGACGTTTGACCATGAGGACTGTTGTATAACCAATGCATACAGATGTACAAATTAACGCTGAGCTGTTGGCTTAAAGAATAATGTTGATATCGAATTTCTTCACGTATGTAAACAATGGTATCTGCTTAGCTAACATAATGATGCTTACGTCGGATACAAAGCAGCTAGAAAGTATTTAGAAGCGAGAAGACGAATTAATTATATCAGACGTAAACGCGACCATGCTAGGTTGAACCAGTTCGCTCTTCTTACGCCTTTGGGAGGCGTTTAGTGACAGAACCTCGAAGATACAGGCTCTTAAACGTCACCAACGTCTTAAATTACATTGAGAAATTGTCAGTAACAACCCGACCCCATTTTAATTTAAAATTCATAAGATTGATTAATGAAAGTAAATTAGAGATATCGCCTTCGTTATTATTAGTAGATTATCGAAACCATTTCTATTTCAAAACGTTAGTGAACTCCACGATAGCGTTATTAGGATACCGTACTCGTAAAGGTACCAGATCCTAGAACATTATAAAGACTTTCCTATGTAGCTTGTTTGCCTGATATGCTTGTATAGCTAGAATAGCTAGTTACACTACCGATAGGTATCTGTACCATTAATTTTGTATGTAAATAAAGTTCATAGATGGCGCTGTGTTAGCAGAGGTCTAGATGCCATGCGAAATGAATGGTCCAGAGACCTCTCTGTACTGAAACTAGCTAAGTAAATACAATACAGCAGGCTATTATTTTAAAGGTACACGATATTGTCAGACTTGCAGTCTTTATAATTAACTAGTCTCTGGATAGCGTGCTTGATTCTTATCGCTTCCGTTCACCACACCTAGGTTATTGCAAAACTATGCCCCGCTATTCTGTTACTAGTTTTATTTAGGCTCACGCACAAATATATCTTGACGCCGCGATTCGTAGTAACAAAGGATACGTAGAGGTCTAGTTACTTAAGTACAATAAATTAATGTGTGGCATTATAGCGCGTTGCGGATAACTGCCCAGATAATATACTCGTTGCCGTTGTTGCGCTAAAACGTGCGAGAGGCGTGGGACATTCCCAATACCATTCTGAGAACGAACGGACAAACCTGACTGTGTTAGTGACGTCGATTACACCGTCATTTTTATCACGCGATACGCGCAATATTGAAGCAGTATCTCATGAATATTGAAGCAAACACATCACAGTATTCTGATAATAATAACTGTTTATAGGGCTTCATTATTTTGTTACACTGCGCGAGCTATAATTATGTCCCACGTTACATTATATAACTTAATGTTAAATTTAGCTACACGATTTTAATGATTTTAGAATTCTTTGCTTCTATGTAGGTAAGAACTTTATTTTAAACCGATGAAAAACGAAAAATGTAGATACATTCTTATTCTTTACATACCACTCCAATTTATATTCCTATTATTCAATATAGCTACTAATTGTTACCAACACCAGTCATGAATAAATTATAAATACACAAATTATGCAGGGCAATTTGTATAATCGAACGAGCGAGCCAAGCGAACGAAGTTCTATGCTTCAGAGGGCCTACCGCGAAAGGCATTCGAAGTTTTCCCTCTCTGTCATACTTGCGAGTTCGTACGCAAGTGCGACAGAGAGGGAAAGCTTCGAAAGCCGTTCGCGGTAGACCCTCAGGTTAGGCCGAAATTTCGCCGTTCGTATATCCACGATGCCTCACCCCGCCGGTCACCCGTTAAGAAACTAGACCTCTACCTACGCTGATTACGCATCGTGGTGTCCAGGGGGGTAAACACGTAACGTTCCGAACGCGCGTCGGTACAATTTAACTGTCAATTTTCCATATAAAAAGTGACATTTAAACCTACCCGACGTTCGTACAATGCGTTACGTGATCGACCTACAGGTATTAAAACAAGTTACAGAATAGGGGGGCAGGTCGCATTTCTCAACGGATTCTCGTGAAATTTTGTCAGCAGATTGTTGATTCTATACATTTTTTTGTCTAGTCACATTTTCGAAATTCAAAAAAATTGTTTGATTTAAAAGACCGTCTCGCGTGTTCTACAGCTCGCGGTGCTACTAGTTATTTAAATGGATTCCATTCTTCTAGTCTAGTTAAAATGTCATTGGATGCGATCTGAAACGAACACTAAATACACTTATTTTTTGGCGAGTCACTTTTTCAAAATTAAAATAAATCGTGTTTTATTAAGACGGGCTCTCGAGTTCTACACCTACATTGCATTAATAAGAATTTAAGAATTTATTTATTTAGCACACGAAACACGGAAAAAAGAGAATACAAACAAAAAGGTTACAAACATCAAGCAGCAAGTCGCCATCACATACATCGGAGCAAACAAGCACGTCACAAACATCTGAACACAACTCTTATTTTCAAGGCATTAGGGGGCATGTTCAGATATTTTGACACCCTGAAGTGTTCAGATGTATGTGATGGCGACTGTACCTATGGAAGGTTCTTGAAAATCTTGCTAAAACAAATACCTACGTACTTAGATACCATGCCAAAATTCGCCAAGTGATTCTGCCCCGAAGCGAGTTTCGGCTAGTAATTTATATAGAACGCATAGCTCCACATTGAAATAAATATGAACATTTCCGCTAACCAAAGTAAGCCTTCTGTAAAAATAAGATTTTAAAATTTTTGAGTCACTTAGGTTTTTATCACGATTCGCGATATTGGCTCCAATTCTAATTATATTTCCTATATCCAATTCACCTACTTCTGGTAGGTGATACATAATGTTTTCAAACACGTGTACATAAAGGATGACTCACGCTAGCCCGGGCCGTTTTCTAAGAAAAACGGCGGCGTTTTTGCGCGACGAAGCCATACCCGAGCCCGGCCGAGCCCCGGGCGAGACTCGGAAGCGGCTTGGTCCCGGCCGAGGCTCGGCCGGGCTTAGGTATGGCTTCACCGCGCAAAAACGCCGTCGTTTTACTAAGAAAACGGCCCGGACTGGACACGGCCCGTTCTAGCGTGAGTCATCCTTAAACCTGTCAGTGTGTTACTTTTTAATTATTAACCGTTAATCTTACAAAATATACCCATTATGCCACTAAATATACGGATTACGGATGGTATTTATATAAATCTTCAGGCGTGGAATGAATAAAAACATTTACAAAACACTTTGAATGTGAGCCGTTTTACACAGATTACTTTTGATAGTTTGTCGCAAAATTTGCTGAACTTAGTAGCATGCTGGTGCTATAAATATTAGGTAGGTACCACCGTACTATGAACCTCTAATGTTAACTAGTGACATGTATATCGAAGTTGCTAGTGCAAGCCTAATGTAAAGAGCCTCTACTTACTTAGTTAATTAAAACTTTGTGACTTTAGTACCTATTTGACGATCCACTGCCGGTGATAATATTTCTGACATGATTATGAGTATTGCTCTTAAATTTAAAATGTACCTGTTCTTGACTATTCAAATAATTTTATTGACATATGTATCTATTTGCTTTTTGACGATCATAATAATGACTTCATGTAAATTAACATACTAATTTAATTTACAATGTAATCTTACTATGAAATAAATTAATCTATCTATCTATCTAGTATATTTTTAGTTTATCTTTAGCTTTAGACCATGACGAAATGGATGACAAAAGTACGAGGGTCACAATATTGCATAGCAATCAAGTACATAATATGATTCGAATAAACGTGCCAACTGTAACAAAAGTTTTGCGAATAGATAAAAAAAACATTATCCATCAATAGATTAATATGTATATTCCCTGCGCATATATCAATTTCAATTAGTATCATAATTAGTACAATTACTTGAAATGATTAGGTACTCTAAAACCAAGCGTCATTTAAATAATGACGCCCTATTTAGTAGAAAATGTAAATTAGAAATACCTACCTGCATTTTTTTGAAAACTATTTTCTCATTTTAGTCCAAGATATGCATTTCCCACATTTCGTAATGACGATGACGGTCAAAGTGTATCAAACGATGAAAAATAGATAAAATGCTAGACTACTTTTCAAGCCTGTCATGCAAGAGCGAAAGAGATAGCGCGATGCCCCCAGCACCCTTAGCGTGGGATTGAAGTGAGTCGCGTTTACTACCGACGCTACCGCCTATCGTCAAGATTTAGTATGAATAGTCTATACACCGCCCCTGGTGGTCAATCATAGAACTAAAAATCCAAACTGTAACGTGAGTCACTTATACATTACTTAACTCGCGATCGACTTCACGTTCGTTCACGATTTTCCAATATTCAACCTTATATCACTAGCATTTATCGTTTTAATTTAAATGTTTGTCGGTTATGACATTACAGGATACGCGCATCGCGACGTCGATAGTGTCGACTGTCGACACAATATGGCGGCGCGTGGGCCATTTATTTGAATTTTTAAATAAAAAATACGCGACAATCCGAATTTTGCGGATATATGTTGTCAATTCAAAACCCTTATTTTTATAAGTTCTTTAATTTGAGATAAATTTCGATCGGATCTACGGTAACTCTTGACGGAATAATACGATATCACGGGCCATTTTGCAAGTGAAATAGTAAACTACAGTCGAGACGGTATTATTCGATTCGAAATTATTATTATGTATGTCTTTCCCGCTCACGGGACAATGATGTCCCGGACCTTTGGGAGGCGTGCGTGGGGCTAGGTACCTACAAAGTACCAAATGAGCCAACACGTAGAGGCCCTTTTGACAATTTAATGAAATGCAAGGAGTACATCGAGCGGATGCTGTCCCTGCCCGTGTCATGGGACGCACACAGAGACAGCACCCGCTGGGGTGTCTGGGGACTATTGCTGGTTGATGGAATCTAAAGAAAACGGGTTATTGGATGAAAATGATGGACTAGTGGCTGGGCTATTGGGTGAAACATCGGACGCCTGCCTAATAAACTGTCTCATTTTTTATCTCTGGCAGACGGTGACTCGCCAACTGTTAGATTCGCCAACTGTTAGATGGGCCCCTATTAATAGCGACATTAAAAAATGGCCTAAGGGCAACACCAGTCAGAGAGGCTGGGGGCGGTAGAGAGGTGGCACTGGACTTTAAACATATAGCCAACTCGCCACTTAGGTGTCCACATCTACCCTCGAGCAACAGCTCTTGCGACTCCACTCTGGACAGCCAGTTAAGGCAAGCCAGAGGTGGGGGGGGGCCTGTCCAACCAACCACCCGATCGGCTCAGCCTGACCACGACACCCCCAGAAGCACTCAGGTACGTAGGGTCGCTACTCCCTAACAGCCCGCCACAAGCTGCCTTACGTTGACTGATTGCACCAGAAATCTGGTGGGCGATGGGGCCGTCACATCCCTACGCCATTATTATTATTATTATTTATTGAACCATAAAAATGTGCAACATGACAGTATTAACCAAAACGTTACAGCGATTCAACTTAACCTAAATTACTAAACAAAATCAAGTACTTACTAACAAAAAACTAAAACTAAAAACAATCCATACGTCTCTCTAACACCCTCTTACATTCAGTCATCAGTCGCGACATCCCTGTTACAAACACATCACACTGCGGTGATGCTGCGAGCACGGAGTTGAGGAGAGCAGTCGCGCGAGGTATGGGCGAGTTTCGATACAGGATCGTCCGCGAGGTCGCAATCGCCAAGAGAGGCACTCCAAGGCGCTTGCTCCGACAAAATGTCTCACAATACCGATTGGTAGTACGAATCGAACGTTAAATTACGCATCGAAAACTAAACGCAAAGCGCCTAACGTTTTGCAGTTCGTTTCGTAGTACAACGGCAGTGTGAGTTACAAGTTTGACGGGTCGAATCGAAGAATACCGAAGCGAGATTGAAATCTATTCGAAGCGCGTTTATTCGATCTCGTATGTAGTTACGAATCGTAAGGTTACGATTGAAACTCACGTTAGCCGTACTGTTGCCCATTTACAGACGATTTACGCACGCTCACGGATCGTCACGATTTGTGTTCTGATACCTACCTATTTTGTAATCGGCTCAACGTTCACCGGTGACACAGTAAACCACAAAATACAGTAGTTTGCTATTTTCATACTTGGGTCGAATAGACTGACATGAAATTAGCCATAAGGGCGCTGTTTTTGTGCTATGTATGACATCTGTCAATGCAGTTGGAACACTTTAGTATTTGCACAATAACTCTGGTCAGGGTTTACCAAAAAACCTTTAAAAAAATTAAAAGAAATGAAATATTTATAATTTAATCCAATCTAATCTAATACGATTTTAGTGAATGGTCAGTAAACAAAAACTAAGAAAAGTTCACCAATCTGCAATGCAATCTGTAAAGGTTCCGACGGAAGACCAGCGCTGGCCTTCTATGTTAGCACCATGCTGAGTCGGGGCCTTTTCGTGGACCCTGCTATTTTTACGTTCTGTGTTTTGTTTTTTACACCCATTGTTTTGTCCACGAATAAATGTTTTCTTTCTTTCTTTCAATGCAACCTTTATCAGAGTTAGTACTAAGCGTCCTTATTTTAGAAAGTGTGTTAATTACCTCCATCAATCACGGTTCCTGACGCGTTCATAAAGAATTTTTTAATGGTAAAATACGGTCATTTGTCAGCAGCCACAATTCTTGAACAAATCTTTTCAAGCACTGCTTATAAAGCGACAGCACATTGTCCTCGCAAAGCTTTTACCTAACAGTACCTTATTGCTTTTATACCTACACAGAAAAATATTTTTTTACGTACATAGTGCTCAACATGTTCTGGTAAGATATTGGCTCCGTTGGCGTGACAAGTGATACGTTAGCGGAAGGGCCTGTATTTGACTTACATGATTTGCCGTGGCCGTGTTTCATGTTTATATCATTCTCGTTTTTAATGATAGAGAGATGAAAGAAAGAAAAAATAAACATAATTGCCATCACCTTAACTAAACACATACGGATGTATGTGGGGATCTACTTTTAGTGAAAACTATACCTACCACCAACTGCCTAGCTAGCATGATCGCCTTTATGTTGGACATAAAGCATTCATCACCGGCCATGCTAGCTTAGCTAGGCAGAACGGGCTACAGATATAATATTAGCGCGGCTTTAAAATATACATATTTTTGCCCTTGTGGCACAAGGAAATACTTAAAAGGTTACCTATCTAAAACTTGTGGCTTCTTTTACTAACCGGAAACTGTCGACCGTGTCATTTATTTGTACAAGCGATTGCGTAAATATTAGATATATACCCTATCCAAATATAGATTTGATGACTAACAACAATTATATCTAAGTTGGTCAATGAGCGATATCATTGACCAAATTAGATATTAACTGTTAAACTGTAACAGTGATAAGGATGACCACAAACTAAATTGACGTTAAATTAAATACCCTTAACGAGCGGTTTATGTTTATGAGGATATTGTGTTCTTTATTTCATAAAGAGTTCGGTTTTTTTTTAATTACTTAAAAGTAGCGTTATTCTTTGTGCATCTAGGAAATTAATTTTATTGCGTTTTATAAATGACTTGCAATAGAATAATCACAATAAACACAATTAATTAAGTATATTTACTTGACGTTTACCATATCGTTTTGCTTTGATCATCTACCTTAAAAACATCTATCTGAAGTCCATACTACAAATGCATCATCTGAAATTAAATACCTACTGTATTTATTCAAATTCAAGTCGGATATCGAGAGCACACATGACAGGACTTTTCAAGTTACAGTGTTCGAGGCATCAGCTATGTTACTGGCAACCTGTCAGAACTGAACCCCAGTATATCATGAAGCAGATTCTCCTTACAACACCGCGTGATCAGAGGCCAGATTATGTTGGTCGCCTCGGGGAGTTGTCAGTAGGTATGCGTTGAAGTTACGTCGTCTAGTGTAAACAAGATTAGCAAAGTTTATTTTACTAAAAAAATCATAGATTTTAAATCAAGATCATCATTTAACGTACTTACATTCCTAAAGCGATGTGATGGAAAGTAGGTACTCTCTTGTTAAACCTAACTACTTTAGCCCTAAATGCTTCATTTGACCTAATGTTTCATTTGACCTTATGTATTTTTTTCTTAAATACTAGGTCATTTTTAAAGGATTATTGCAAAACAAACCTAACCTATTGACTTCTTTTTAATGATATTCAAAGAAAATTCTTATACATTTACTTTAAACTTCTATAGATTTATGCATCAACACTTTCGGTTCCTTATACAATAGCATGTTTGTAATTGGGAATGGATGAAAATTTAAGAAGTGCCTGATTATTTTTTTGGTGATAGGAATAACCTTCCTTAGCACCAGAAAAAAGTTGCAGACTTTTCAGCTGCGTCAATTATTTTTGAAAAATATAAACAGTTACGTTTTGGGTTTTGGACGGCGAAAAAGACACATTGCAAAAATAATCAGGTACATCTAAAATTTTCATCCATTCCCCATTATGATAATAAAGAATGCCCCATCGAGGAGTTATGTGAGGCAGGGATGTCGTTTACCGCATAATTTTATTTAGATTGCAATTCAACGTAGCGTAGGTGGCGTAAAACAGGTTTTTAAGCGGATCACAAGGTAATTTAAATAACAAGTAAAAGAATGACATCACTTTAAAGCCTTGGACAGTTGCGCCAATTCATTCGAGGATGCAATCAAACCGACCTGTTGAACATTGGCTTGGCACGAGGACGGCTCTGCGCTCTGCTGCTATGCTATTCTGTAACTGGTTTTAACCTCACTAGTCTCACCACTCCCGTCACCCAAAATATATCTTGACGCCGCGACTTTTAGTCTAGTAGATAAGCGTAACCAGCCCCGCTATTCTGTAACTGGTTTTAAGCTCACCTCAACGCTCACCCACAAATATATGTTGACGCCGCGATTCGTAGTAACTAAGCGTAGGTAGATGTTTAGTTTCGTTAGGCGTGACGGGTGGGGTGAGGCGCATGAGCGCGTAAAGAATAGCAGACCTGTTGTCTATGGGCTGTTATTCGCTACGCGTTAATGCGGCTCACCCCGCCGGTCACCCGTTACGAAACTAGACTTCTACCTACGCTTAGTTACTATTACGCATCGCGGTGTCAAGGTCACACTCACGACCGCTCAAACAATCCGAATGGCGTAGCGCCGGCAAATCGGTCGATGGCTGTCCAAACTGTAGCGTTTAAAGATATTTAGTAGGCGTGAGCCGGCCGATATCCAAACGTTGGAACAATATTACCCATTAATTTGGATGCATCCACTTGTCGCAGGCCCTGTCGCGACTGTCGAATCGCGTTGTTAAAGAACTATCTCTTTTCTAAAACTACAGGAAGAAACGTAATTCCCACTTTACTTCGATAGCTTGTTACTTAAAAAAACCTATAAAACCACACCCGCACAAAGCTGTAAACTCAACTTTGCCTCTTTATTACGAAGTTCTCCGTTTCAGCTTGGGCAAATATTCTTTCGTATTTCCGGATGTCCAGCTGTACCGCTGCCCGGCTGTACGACTGTTCTCTTCTACACGTCGCATTTCTCAAGCGATTTTCGAGAAATTTTGTGAGCACGTTTGTTAATTATATAGTTTTTTATGTTGATTCCGTTTTTTGGAAACTTTTTAAGAAATATTTTCGAGAATAAGACTCCTGCGAGTTTTAAAGCTCACAGAGCGTTTTTTTTTTAATTTCCTGCTCACCAAGTTCACTAGAATCGGTTGAGAAATGCGCCCTATAGAGGAGAACAGCCGGACAGCGGGACATCGGACATACGAACAATTTTCGGCCCAAGCTGAAGCACAGTCCCGTTAAATAAATTGCGGTTTACGATTTATGACGTATTAAAAAAAAACTACTTACTAGATCTCGTTCAAACCAATTTTCGGTGGAAGTTTGCATAGTAATGTACATCATATATTTCTTTAGTTTTATCATTCTCTTATTTTAGAAGTTACAGGGGGGGGCACACACATTTTACCACTTTGAAAGTGTCTCTCGCGCAAACTATTCAGTTTAGAAAAAAAGTATGTTAGGAACCTCAATGTCATTTTTGAAGACGTATCCATTGATACCCCACACGTATGGGTTTGATGAAAGAAATTTGAGTTTCAGTTCTAAGTATGGGAACCCCAAAAATTTATTGTTTTTTTTCTATTTTTGTGTGAAAATCTTAATGCGGTTTACAGAATACATCTACTTACCAAGTTTCAACAGTATAGCTCTTGTAGTTTCGGAAAAAAGTGGCTGTGACATACGGACGGACAGACAGACAGACAGACATGACGAATCTATAAGGGTTCCGTTTTTTGCCATTTGGCTACGGAACCCTACAAACTAGTTGGATGTATTCACAAGGTACTTAAATACGAAACACGGTGTAAGTATAACACAGGGGCCTCCTTTTTAGGGTTCCGTACTCAAAGAGTAAAACGGGACCCTATTACTAAGACTTCGCTGTCCGTCCGTCCGTCCGTCTGTTTTTTTGTAATTTTTTGTAATATGAGACAAATCAAGGAAAATGTCTCATTCGCCGTCCTAAACCCAAAACGTAAGTGAGGGAACTGTTTATATTTTTCAAAAATAATTGACGCACCTGAAAAGTCTGCAATTTTTTTCTGGTGTAAAGGAAGGTTATTCCTAACACCAAAAAAAAATCAGGCACTTCTAAAATTTTCATCCATTCCCCATTGAGGCGCAATAGCGCGCGCGTTCCGAATAGAAGCCCTGTTGTGTCCATTTCAAAGGTACCTACATTTCTTCTGTTGAAAGAGATTTTAATGAATCTATACGAGTCGAATAATTAATTGTCTTCCCGACATTGACGACAAATTGTGAAACATCTCTTGTACAAAGCAAACACCATTAAAATAAAATCGGAATCCGTTCTAGTAGGAAATGAAAAGTATGAAGAGGTGACTATTGAATTACTTTGAAGACAAAATGCCTTGCTATGCCTCGTTAGTAATCCGAAATTAACCCCGTGCAATTATTATCATTTAAGGGAAATAAAAGCGAGAAATACATATAATATTCAATAGAAATTGATTCGATACATTATCTATGTAAAATATTACACTAACTCGAAATTATGTGATACATATAGATGGACTTATTCCTGCCTACAGCAACAGATTGATTTTGTTTAACATTAGTACATTGTGATACAAGTGAGCTATGTGCATCCTCGGCTCTATTATCACGCTCACCTGCGGTTTGCGTGACAATTCCGCCTCTGACGTAATTATCAAAGCTCACGCGTGTCATACGACGTTTTTCAACACATTTGCGAGGAAAAAATCCTTTTCATAAAATGAAAATGTTACAGGCTCCTAAGTTGCTTCCTTTAGTTATTGATGACAACAAGTATTTACTCACATACATTTGTACATCTCCAAGAATGTACAGTGGCGTCAATTCTATTTATCACTTTTCTATTCACCACGAGTCAACATTTTCAATAATAACCAAACACGCATCATCAATGTTAACAAATATATGTGAAATTACTTATAATGGCGCGCAACAATTTTTTTTTCGTGAAGTTCACGCAGTGCGCCCGCAGCGAGGCTTAGATGAAATCTCTAAACAGCCAATACAAAATAAAATAAATATTTTCGTATTCAATATAAATTCATGTAAAATGTTATCAAAAGTAAATAGTTTTACTAAATCAAACGTTTCTATAATATATCCAATAAGAAATAATCAATTAATTCACAAGAAGGATTTAATTTGTTTAGTCGAGTAAGAATCCATTTGCCGAGAATTAAAAACAAACCTGTATAACCCGGTCAATTTAAGAATGCGCCGAGTCCATACATACACCTTGCTGCAAAGTACCAACGTGTCTTAATCGGGATATAAACATAACTAGACGAGTATCGTAATGTTATAAAACACGCGTGTTTAATAACATTGATTGATTGATTAAAGATGAAAAAAGAAATCATGTTATTTTGTTATATTATGTTCTGGTATTTGTGTGTCTGCAACAATTTGTCAACAGATACAAATTCAAAATGTGTGTTATAAAAAAGACAATATAAAAACCAAATAGCATACAATTTTGGCAAGAAAATGTTTATTGGTTTATTTGTTTGTTAATATAAACCTTTTTTCTACTTTCAGGGTGTGCGGAGGAAACTTTAACCCCTATTAATTGTCCCTGTGACAAAAGAGAGAAAAAGGTACGTTTTTGAATTTCCTTGACTGTTGAAGTTTTTTGATCTGTTAGAATAGACTAGGTAGTTTCCTATTTTTTGTCACGATGCCATTCGAATCAGTTTTCACAGACTAAGGTGAAATGTTTGTGTGAGATCCTCAAACATTTGAGCACAAAAAT
Organism: Epinotia brunnichana; assembly: GCA_963854355.1. NCBI lineage: Eukaryota > Metazoa > Arthropoda > Insecta > Lepidoptera > Tortricidae > Epinotia > Epinotia brunnichana. Next base: position 14,194,804 of record OY977940.1, on the reverse strand, counting down.
ACGAAATATATAATAATTTAATTACTCTTTATTGTATAGTTTTTTTTTAACTGAGCTTCATTTTTGTCGAAACACTGCCATTCGTGAGTTCAGTTCAAAAAAAATTAGTATAGTAGTATAATCTCACAAAACGGTACAAAACACAGCGAATATAACCTAAGGCAAACAACGGGTTGTTTTATCGCTAAATAGGTTTGAGTTACTGGTGAAAACGGTCCATACTGATTAAAAGGTAATTATGTCGTCACAACGTAAAGCCCCGTTTTAACGAATAGGAATTTTATTAGCTGCTTTTCATTTACAGTTGGACGAAAAAAAAAACAAACTTATTCTAAGCTTTCAAGTCTCGTATCCTTATTATGGTTGTGATGATATTTTGTTTTTTATAGATAAGTATGTACTTTATTGTTATAATTTTCAGGTTTCGAAATAAATTTTAAGAGTTAATTCGTGTCGAAATTAACGGAAATCAAAAAATACACGGTGTATATATATTTGCATTCAGGTTCTCGAAAACGGCTCTAACGATTTCGATGAAATTTGGAATGTAGGTGGTTACGGGGGCGAGAAATCGATCTAGATGCGATAGGTCTCCTTTCCGAGAAAAATCGTTTTTTCGGTAGGTATTTTCTCGCATAATAATTTGTTAATGCAAGATATTTAGTACGTAATTTCACCACAGCTTTCACCGGTTGATTAGACTAATGGTTGTAACATTGGTTTACAACGCCGTCGGCCGGGGGTCCGAACCGCAGCCAGGGGATGTTTGTATTTGCTTTTGTTTTTTCATAGTATTAAAGCCGGGAAAAGCATGGTCAGACGTTTTTACTTCATATGTTGACAATCATTAAGGCTCGACCTTTCAAATTTTCGTAAAAATGAGTTGTTTAGTAACCATTTTATACATTATAACGTAACAATCGTTGTATGACGCAAAACGTCGGAAAAAATATATCATAATCTGCAAGATATGAGAAGTAACATAGTTTTCGTAGAAATCTATTTTAACAACAGAGAGTAGAGAAAAAAAAATATAGAGTGAATTATTTCACTTGTAACCATTTTACTGCTCAATTTTTATTTTAAATTTTATAATCTTCTTCATAAAGTAATGAACAATAACTTTATTTTCTTACTTACCTAAATTTCTTCTCGTTTTCTGAAATATTCCGAAAAACATCGATATCCGCGCTTTCGAACACGCACTTCCGTCTCGCTCACGCGTATGCTCAGTGATAGGGAGAGAAGAGCATGAACGTGCGGAGCCTTAAATCAAATCCATAATATTTGCAATTGCATACGTTTTTAGTGTAAAAGGCCCAACCTCCCGAGATCTCGTAAATCTCTAAATCTCGCGAGACTGGCTGTGTGGCCTCGCGAGATGTCGCCTGGGTCTGAAATCTCGGGAGATTGCATTCCCTACTCTCTACCAATTCTACACCTGTCCTCTGTATTACCTAAGCCTGTGCATTTTTTTATTGTATAGTTGGGGGTTTATAGAAATCGCTATTTTATTATTTGGCATATATATATTCGTGTATATAGCCGTCGCGAGGCTTTTCAAAAATGTATTTTTTTCTTTATGATTAATTATTTTTAAAGAGCATTGTGTAATGCAAAAGCTACTCACCTATATCTATCTAGAGAGCTAAATTACTTTCTTGGCAAGATTCCAAATGGGCAGTTTATATACCTAAGAATTATTTCTGCTGATCCACAAACCCCTAACAGAAATTCAAATCTTAATAGGTCAAGTCGTTTTGGACACAATTGAGAATAGAAAACATCTAAGACTAAGAAATAAATATTCATGTCCATCACGCAAACATTTGCCCTTTACCGGGATTCGAACCTGGCGACCCTCCAGCTTCGTAGGCAGCTCCACTACCCACTCGGCTAACCGGACGTCAAACCCATTTTTAACCGACTTGCAAAAAAGGAGGATTTTTATGTTTAATGTTTGTTACCTCAGAACTCCGTCATTTACTTATGAACTGATTCGTACAATTCTTATTTTATTTGAAAGTATTTGCTTTCAGATTGTTCCCATTGTTTTCGAAAAGCCACTTAGATGTTGGAATCCATGAGGAATTGAGGGAACTCCTCAATTTTTTTAAGCACGCGTGTAATGATTTTGGTATTTTCGATTTATTCATTTTGCTATTTATGAACGATGAAAATAAACAACTTTTAAAAATGTAGTAAAAAAATCTATAATAGTAAACTTATTTTCACCCGAGCAAACATCGGTCGCCCAGATATTGTTCCTTAAGCGAGGACAACATAGTGGCAGAATTCTGTAGAAAAATGGTGACTTATAAAATCACGAGGCTAGATGACACAGTTCCTGCAAGAAAGCATATCCAACGATTTCGTTAATAGTCGCATTTCCATTCTTTTCGATTTCCATAATATTTCTTCAAATCTCCCTTGTTTGTTGTTTGTAACACAGTTTCGGGGTTTCAGACTTGTTTTCTTGTAGAACAACGCATTATGTATTGAGGCTTTTCTGCAGGGAAATCAGTGATTCAAAATATGATAAAGCAATATTCGCTCGATAGAAAAAACTCACGAACATAGGTCTAAAATACACTTAAAACATTCGTAACAAATTATGCACAAAAGCTAAACACATTAAAATTTGTTCTAAAAATCGGCAATACCATGTTTGAGGGAACTAAGTGATTGCTTTTTTATTTATTTAAACGCACAATTTTGTTTTATTACAAAGCATGATATCCACGCTTCCGAATACTAGTACGCACTTCCATCTCGCTCACGCTTATGCTCAGTGAGAGGGGAAGAAGACCATGAACCTACGGCGCCTTAAGGTTGTGTCGGTGTTTGTTCTTGACAGTGGTCTTCTTTTTGCAGAATATAATTCATTTATCTATTTTATTTATTTCACTGTTTTATACACATGTTTGCCGAGAAGATTTGGAGAGACCATGGCAACAAACAAAAATAAAAAGGTGATTATTCCAAAAATTTGAGGAAACTCATTAAACATTATTTTATCGCCCTTGGATTGGAATTTTCCGGTGTAACGACCCGGTAAATCTCGAGTGACACATTTGTTTTTCCCGGTTATAAAAGTATGCATACAAATCGTTCCAATACGACAATTTCATTTATCAGTAAACCGGATTTGCATTCCGTCCATGAAGAGAAGAAGGTACTTGGCAGAAATCCAAATAATTTAAAAGCGTTTTCCTGACCGTATTTAGAAAATAAAATGTCACATAAAATAAGATGGACCAACAAAACAACCAAGTAGTGGTGGTCTATTGCTCTTAAATATACAAGTAGGTACATAAAAAAACCATTTGTACGAAGGCAAACTTACAAATCAAGGGGGATTATTACCTTGTATTTTTCGAATACAAAAATAACACTACCAACAAATTAAAATGTGTCATGTATGAAAAAAATATATATTATTGGACTCAGGTTCAAAAAACATGTTTTTCTCCTTACGACAGAATATTTTTTTGGATTCCTCCCAAGCACCTTTTTATCATTGTACTTTTCACAGATTACAGAGAAAGGCAGATAGGCCCTAAAAAATTGAACGTTTTCTATACATCCGATCTCTTCACACTTACATACTGAACAACGAGTAAGAAAGGGATAGAACCACGTAATCTGCCAGGTCTTCATACGTCATTGTCTCCGCTTTCTCGCTCACACGATGTAATTCAATCTCTCGCTCGCTTGAGATTTAGTGCAGCGAAAGATATTTCCTTACAAGTTATCGATATCGATATTTACTGTTAATAATATATTCGTAATATGCGATACTCGTAACTATACTCTCTCCATCCTCCCATCCATGCTATGCCAAAATTCATATGGTACCTACTCACCAAATTAAAAACGAAATCCCTTAAGTACTGCATTCAAGATTTACATATTCGAAACAAATTAATTTATGCAAATACATAGGTAGTCAGACAAGTTACTTTTTAACCCTAGCTATTTTGTGGATTTTTAGTGGAATTTATTTATTTTTAACTGACTTCAAAAAATGAGGAGGTTGGCAATTCGTCGGATTTTTTAATTTTTTATGTATGTTTCCCGATTATCAACGTCAAATTATCAAGCGTGGACCAATTTGGAAAAATATTTTTTGTTAGAAAGGGTAATAAGGGTGGGTATTCTTTCCCTGTAGTTCATCTTATGATAGGATCCTGCAAAAAAACGAGGAAAATTTTCAAATTGTATAGGCATACTTGAAACGATTTGGGTATTTTTAATAGTGACTCGGGCATTTGCTTTCGGAAAGCAGTTCAGTAGTATCGTGGAAAGGAAATGTTCCTGTACCACCTTGGTGAAGTATTGAATTGAAGTCAGTAAAAACTTTTTATTATTAAAGTAAGTTATAATGGCAACGATAAACACATTAAAAGTCATCGAGTGTCACTAATGTAAACAATGAGAAAAGTTAAAGCCTGATATTAAATACGCAACTTGAAAACATTTATATTAATCCATTTTTGTCGAAGGTTATTTTTCGGAAATCTGAACTTTACAGTTACGTACTTTAGTGTTACGTGTAACATCAAAATATTTTGTCTAAACGCCTACATAAATAATGCAAGTCGATAAAATATCGGCATACACATTTTAATTTAGTTACAACACTAGCCGTGTTTACGACAATTGTATTTTAACTTAAAATCCCAATAAGATCAACTTGGAACCATGTAAAAAGTACTTATTAGATAGTATCCAGCATCTGCTGTTATCCCAGACCATTATATTGCGTAATATACACGAAATATTTGAAAAATAAGCAAAAGATTCTTACCGATGACAATCAGTATTTTCTTTGTTAATCTGGAGTGAGTCTAGCAATATGGAACTACACAAGATATTTTGCCAGTTTTGCCACTTCATATAAATTGTATCTTACACTTTTGCCACACAAAACACAAAATATTTTACAAATAATCTAAGATTTGACGTTGATTGACTTTGACGGGTCGGTTGTTCTATTTACTTTTTTTAACGCCTCGGTGGGCAGTATTTGGAGACAGCTCGTTAAAGCCTCAACATAACTTAATATTCGTCTCATTCTAACTCATGTCAGCTGTCCATAAGAAGTGACAGAGACAACTGTATGAAACATGATCTTGCTTAATACTGCGGGTCTGTATTAGTCTGTGGTACTTTTAGACATTAAAATCCGACGACTTTTGTTATCTTCTGCGCAATGCCCACAAAATAGTATATAAGTATTACTAACCTAGGGCGGTAAAACAAAGAATGCCTCAGATCGCCGGTATTTGACGCCCGAGCCGAAGGCAAGGGCGATAAATATGAGATCTGAGGCTTTCTTTACTACCGCCCATGGTGAATACAAAGTGTTACGTCTCTCCCTGGCCAGGAAGTGGGATTCTTATATTATGGATATTCTTAATTATGTCCAAAACGACTTGAACTATTAAGATTTGAATTTCTGTAAGGGGTTTGTGGATCAGCAGAAATAATTCTTAGGTATATAAACTGCCCAGGGTCCAATGATGGAGCAGAACAACATCATTTGGAATCTTGCCAAGAAAGTAATTTAGCTCTCTAGATAGAGATAGGTGAGTAGCTTTTGCATTACACAATGCTCTTTAAAAATAATAAATCATAAAGAAAAAAATACATTTGTGAAAAGCCTCGCGACGGCGTTGACTAAAGGTCCACCACGGAAGTATACACTCGGTTTACAATTGACGGAGAAATCGGTGAACATACATAAAAAAAATACATACAGTGGAACATATAAACCTCCTCTTTTTTTGAAGTCGGTTAAAAATAAGAATTATTTATTTATAATACAAGTAAAACCGACAGCTATAAATACGTAAATTGATAATCAGTGTTTTTTTTTTTTTAAAGTTCCAAATAATTCATACTTATTGCAGAGTTTCATGATTAGGTGCTAAAGCCATAGGCTTATTTACAGCTTTTGTCCGGTCTAACTATTTACTAAGTAGGTATGTTAGTTTACATATAGTTTTTATATAGATAGTTCACACAATTATAATTGACTTATTTATTAGAACCTCTCAGAGGTATAGTAAATCGTGACAGTTTACATCAATATATGTACTTGCATTCCGTTGACTGTATCACTGATGAACAATTACTTGGTTGGTTACAAGGCGTAATCATAGTTGTTACTTGACATAATATAATACTTGTTTACATCTTTAGCTGATATAGGGTTGGATAGGTATAAATCTTGTATGTGTTTTGGGAGACTATTTATAATTTTTGGAAGCATGTAATGATTTGTTCTAATGCCGTAAACGTTTTTCATTGCTGGTAATAAAAATCTGTGTGAATTAGATAAACTCCTTAGCCTATTGTAACGGGGGTATTCGTTTAAGTTGGTAATGTATTTATATTCTTCCTTGAGTATGGAAAGTTTGACCATGTTTTGCACGGGATTTACAGAAACTCACGTTTATATTAAAATTTAATATAAAAAACCATGCCTACACCTAGTTACACGCACAACGTTACAACAACATACAAACAGAAAACAGAATATTGAGCAGAACCAAGCAAAACTAAGCTCATTCAATTTGCAACACACCACATTAATAACTACTTACCTAATACTAATACGATATATGACGTTTTCAGATTTTTTGCCGTCTTTTTTGAGAGCCCTGCTTCCAAAACCGACATGTTGCAAATATTTTATTCACCTTACACAGTTTTTTGTAGTGTGATACAACAAAAAAGTATCGAGGTCAGCAACAATATAAAGGATTGCCCGTGTCCTCGCCTGTATGGGATTTGCCGTTTGTATGAAATTAATTGTATTGAAACGATATTTTAAATAAAACAACTCTAGTACTTAATCTATAAAATATTATTTATTATTTGTTTCTTATTTAATATTAGGTACTTACTAGGATTAAGGATTTTAAAAATAAAATATAAATACATAATTCATCTGATTACTAAGTTTACTAAAAACTAATTTGGGCGGATCGAATAATATATGTATGTATAAATGAGTAACCAGCTGCCCGCAGGGATTCGCCCACAAATTACACAGAAGCCAGGCGACACCGCGAGATAAAATATAATATATATATCCATCCCGAAGGTAAATTCTAATATATAGGTACTTACTAGGATTAAGTATTGTAAAAATAAAATATAAATACATAATTCATCTGATTACAAAGTTAACTAAAACTAATTTTGGGCGGATCTAATAATATATGTATGTATAAATGAGTAACCAGCTGCCCGCGGGGATTCGCCCGGAAATTACACAGAACACACCGCGAGATAGAATATATATATCCGTCCCGAAGGTAAATTCTAATATACACTATACACCGTGGGCGTTAATAACCCGAAATATTTTAACCACGCATTCATTAGGTCATTAGGCGCAAAAAATGTTATTTGAACCCCAGTCAAATCCTGCTTAGTTTTGAAGATATTATCATTTTCATGTAAACTATTTATTGTGATTAGTAAAGTGCATTAAGCTCTTTTGATGGAGACGTTGCTACCGATGTTGCCAAGTTTCGAGTCGTTATTGACATGTATACATCAAAGTGACAGTTACCACTCACTAAATTCATTCTTTTTTGGAGAAATAATCGTAACCATTTTATTAAAAGGGATAATTTCCATCCAGGAAGCGATACTTATCCAAATTTTATTTACAAAAACCGAAAAAAATACAGAAAAAAAATTTTTTTTTTGCTGAATTTGGATTGGATTCATATAACATTTTTTACTCCTAATGACCTCCGGAATGCGTGGTTAAAATCTTTCGGGTTATTAACGCCCACGGTGTATATACCTGCTTGTGAAAGATTTATGGAAATCGGATGAGTAGATAATTATTTAGTTCCGGGTGGGTACCTACATAATAATATACAAACTTACAAAGATACAACCACGCAAACATTTCCTTTTTGTATTATTAAGTAGTTTAGTTTAATTTCCCGATGTAATAGAAAAATTGTTTTAGAAGAATAAATTTGTTTCTTTTACGTAGTTAAAATGTATTCACATAAAATTATCTCGCTACCGAAAAACACACTTAGTTCTTAAAAATATACTAAAATCCGCGAAGGATCCGGTTTTTAAGTGAAGCAAACCAATTACGGTGGCATGATAAATTACAGTCATCATCAGAATAATCTTAGCCGGGGGGTCGATTCCAGACACACGTTTCTCCTTCTAAATATATTTTTGTGTATTTCGCGCGGTCGTTAATGGTTAAAGGTTAAGGCACACTTACCGCCCCGGCGCCCGACCGGCACGGTACTTCCCGTGAACGTCACGCTTGCAGCGCGTGCAGGCTAGGCAGCCTTCAAACGTAAAAAGCTCAGTTTCCTTATCGTGAGTTACAATCGCAACCATACGTTACGTAACTACAGACCAGAGTGAATAAACGCGCTTCGAATAGATTTTGATTCGACCCGCCTTTGTAACTCACACTGCCGTTGTACTACGAAACCAACTGCAAAACGTTAAGCTCTAGCGTTTAGTTTCGATGCGTAATTTAACGTTCGATTCGTACTACCAATCGGTAGTGTGAGACATTTCGAATCGAAGAATACCGTGGCGACTGTAGTTTACTATTTCACTTGCAAAATGGCGCGTGATATCGTATTATTCCGTCAAGAGTTACCGTAGATCCGATCGAAATGTATCACAAATTAAAGAACTTATAAAAATAAGGGTTTTTTGTATTTAAAAATACAAATAAATGGCACACGCGCCGCCATATTGTTTCGACACTGTCGACGTCGCGATGCGCGTATTCTGTAATGTCATAACCGACAAACTCTAGCATTTAAATTAAAACGATAAATACTTCTGTTATAAGGTTGAATATTGGAAAATCGATTAAAGTATACAAACGATCGTGAAGTCGATCGCGGGTATAAAGTGATATTAAAAATCCGTTTTCTGAGCTCACGTCGCCTTAAATGCCTTCTCAATTTAGCTGAGTTGCCTGTCTATCGATTGTACATTTGTAGTCTTTGATGTTAAGTTATTGCTGGGTGGACGGTGGGCGGCATGACGAAAGCGGTCCGGCGAGGGGACGAAAAGTTTTCGTTAACCTTAATCTGCACACGAAAATAGAAATATCAAATTGCAACGCGTAACGTATGTCTCCAATCAACCACCGGACTTGTTCGCAAAATTGTCCTGTTTTTTACAAATGACGGTTATATCCATGGGAAAAACGGGGTGTTTACGTCTTTCTCCTTGTGGGCAAACAATGAGCGAAGCAAAAAGTTAAGGAGTAATAAAATGCCTTCACGACCAAGTCGTGATATTATGTTATGAGTATGAACACATAAGTATAAGTGGTTTTATTGGGAAAGTCTCGAAGACTTTGGGATATGAAGAAGACTAGTTTGAAGTAGCTCACTCTAAAAGAAGTTTTTTCGATCCTTTCATAATCGAATATTTTTTTTCATACCTAACTTGGTACGAAACATACATTTATTTTATTTATTTATTTATTGAACCATAAAATGTGCAACATGACAGTATTAACCAAAACGTTACAGCGATTCGATATATATGAAATGTATAATAAAAAAAATGATATTTTTGGAATTTACGGCACAAGGCTCCTATGTCATATGATACTTACTTGACAATAACAATTCAAGGTAAAATATTGCTTGGCCAAGAACTAGGTACCTAAAGATGCCTTCTAGCAACCATCTTTACTTGGCCACCCAACAATGTCGACGAAATGTTAAAATTGGGTGACAATTGGACAGTGTTATGGAATAGCGAACTAAGCGCTATCTTAAGCGCTGTCGCTTGATCGCTTATTTTATAACACTGTCCAATTCATTATGGCCAAAATATAGGCTTGAAGGAAACGATAAACGCGTCATTATACACTACCTGGGCAGGTAGCAGGGAAATCCTGGGGATTATAGCCAGTAAATTAAAAACATACCTACTTAGGTACCTACATATATTGTTGGCACGCTCTGCAACCCAAACCAAACATGTTGTGCGTGAAGGGTGGTTTTTTTACGGCGATAGTCAGAGTGACACAGCGAAATTATGTATTTTTTTAAATAAGATATTTATTCATTTTCAAAATATCTGATCAAATTATTTTCATGGTGCGTGTATACATAACCACATAATAAATCAACAACAAGACACAAAAAGACATTGAAATGTTAATAAGGGCGTTGTATTAACAGCTGTCGACCAAAAATCGAATATTATTCTATAATACATGCATATTATTATTGCCATATGCTAATTTAAGAAATGTTAGGCACATCTGGGTATTAATTAACATAATGATATGTCATGTCGCAATTTAGTATGACACTAGACAATATACACAATACAGCCGCCGGTATACCTACTCGTCGCTAACCCAATCTCATCCGGCAGTTATAAAAACTTTGTTAGGTGATTACGCACGTCGCAAAAAACGTCGTGTTTCGTACATACCATCACGCCTTCACAGTAACCAACAATCAATATTCTAGCTAGTCTATTACTGGTGTCTATATATTAATAAGACAGATAAAAAAAACATAAGTGTGTTTTTTATTGTTAATCTATTTGTTTATTTTCCATCTAAACTATTTCCGCCTATGGGGCGCAGCATTAATTAATACTTCCATCATAGTAACTTCAACTTCCCTATCACCCCTTTAAGGGATGATTTCCGAGATAAAAACTAGCCGCAACGCAGACATGTGGCCAGGCCCTTCGGGTTTTAGCGGATTATTTAAGCGTGAAAATGTATTAGACAGCCAATACAGAAGGAGTTACTTTCGCATTTATAGTATAAGTAATACGATATACTTAACTCGTATAAGTATCGATATGATATGAGTCTCTGCAAGCATGGTGGCCCGCCAGCCAGATGGCGAGACGATATTATAATGTATGTACATTGTAGGAGGGCGGGAAATGACCCCACGCGTGAAGGTTTCTCCCAAAGCGTGCTACGAAGCCCGGTCCTCTGTTTTACGGACCTGGTTAATGTAGTCATACACTTAAGCGATTAAATGTTACTAACTATTAATGAATAACTATGGATTGTATTATCTGAAAATAAATGAATTAATAATAATAATGTACGGGCCGTTCAGTAAGGCCCAACAATCCACGTACACGTTTTTTTTTGTCTTTCTTTATGGGAAGGTTAAAAAAAGACAGACATATAGTATAGTTACATGTGATATATGTTATGAAAATACGCAATAGATAATTAATAAGAATATCCTTTTCACAAACACCTACATATTAAATACGAATATCGTTTAGTGGCAAATAATATAATATATTTTGGCCAAAGGATTAACCTAGCAATCCAAAGAGGTAACGCTGCCAGCCTTCTGGGCACCATAGCCAACGACGGCGACCTGGGGGGCATTTACTTTTTATAGTTTTAGTTTATAATATAGGTTTAGTTTAGTTTTATTTCTTTATAAAAATTATGATATATTATTTCGTAATTAAATTGTTTTTGAAAAGTTTGTAAGTAAAAAGAAAATTGAGTGATATTATAATTGCAAATTACATATTTTGAATAACAGGTGTCGATATATCATTGTATTATTTTACGTGTAGCAAATGATGACAATTGTGCATTTTACGAATACAATTAAATGGTTTCTACGGTAATTTGCCACTGTTACGTCTTCACATTATTGGCAGTAGGTACACAATATTACAATAAACAGACATCGTTAATTCTGTATCATTGTGGTTGAAGTGTAATAATAGAATAGGTCCAATCCAATCCACTACGCTTCAACCAAAACAATAAAAATATTATCGTATATTAAATACGGAACAACAATATTTACATGTTTTTGTCTAATCGAGTATTTTATTTCGTGACTTATAAATCACGAACTCTAATTTAGTCCGTGACAGTCTATACTCTATTGCAGATTAAAGCACTCTAAACCGTAGGTACTTACTGTAAAAAAAGCAATAGTTAGATTGAATTTACGGAATTTTTGTCCAATTTTTTTATTTGTGCTAATATTCAAACACATAATCATAATCTATACACATAATTTAGCAACCATATTTTTATTTTAGTTCCTGTTCTATCAGTTTTTCAACGTTTTGCACTTACTTTAGACTAAAAATAGTATTTTTCACAATTGTGTTAAGCTTTTTAGTCGAGTACCGTGTTTAGGCCACGAAGCTTGCTGAGTGGCCTAAGTAAGGTACGAGATTAAAAAGCTTGATTATAACACTATTGTGAACAATACTTTTTGTACGAGTTCATTAAAATTAATTTTCTACGAGTCAACTGAACTAATTAAACAAACTCGATACTGTTGAAACGAAGTGCAGCTCATCGCTCGTACGCTTGTTGATATCTTAAAAGACATCAACGAGCGTACGACATCAAAGCGATTCTATTGGTCCAATTCATTACAGTTCAGTAAAGCAGCCACGTGATTGGTCGAATTTATTTAAGTTGTCTGGAGCGTATCGAAAAGTAGTTATTTCGATTGTTTCGACAGTAACATGGACTACAACTATGAAAAGAGTGACGTTGCAGTATTCTCTATGAAATCTTAATACACATATTTTAATCGTCGAGTACAAAAATTTTTTTATTGGCTTTTGGACGCGGCGCTAGGCAGACATTACTCGTAGCAATGGCATACATAACGCTGGTAAAAAATGGTTATAGTTTTTAACGATCACATTAGCCTAGTTGACATTGTGCGTATATATTTATTTATTTATATGCCTTCAGGTAACAATAAGCTACATCGCAATGCATTATAAATCTGCTGTGAACTACACGTTAAAATAACAACATAATAAACATGGTGTTTTTGTGTGTCAAGTCAATCCGGTTGTTAAATCACCTGATATCAGCCGTTTAACACATTTGCATAATTGCACCGTTTACCGCATTTGAATAATGATGAAGATACTATGATTTTGCATTATGCAGTACTTAATAAAATGCTACAAGTATGTTTCATAAATGTTCTAAATATTTTTCCCCCACTGCCTCGGAAAACCGTCTTTTATCCTTTAAAACCAGTGAGCAAAATCGCATTTTATCCACTAGTGGGCAAAGTAATTTGACCTTGGAGCGTATCTCATTTATCTCATGAACCGTGATAGTTAGACAGTTGAAATTTTCACAGATGATGTATTTCTGTTGCCGCTATAAAAACAAATACTAAAAAACAGAATAAAATGAATATTCGAGGGGGCTCCCATACAAAAAAACTTTTCAGAATTGCGTGTTACCTTCATCAGGCGCTGGGTCTCAAAATGTATCGGAAAACTAAAATCCGACTCGCACTTGACCATAAATTCAAAAAAAATGTATTTTTGTATATATTTTTTATACAATACGTGCTAATTTATTATTAAAATATATGTTTTGCATGTTGCACTTTCCTCGCTACAGTGAGGTGAAAAGTTTTGTGTTACACACGGGTGCAAATGTATTTTACTTCTCGTGTGCTGAAACACTCGCTACGCTCAGAATTATATTTTAGAACCACTCGCTTCGCTCGTGGTTCAACTATAGAATCCATTCGCTTGGTCGTGTTTCAATTCCACACTCGCGGGTAAAATACAACTTTGCACCCTTGTATAACAAATAACTATTATTTAATAAAACGGTCGGGACTGTTATTTTTGGGACTTTGTCAGTTGTCAGGCGCTCCTGCTGGTTGATTACGTAACGGTTTGTACGAGTTGTACCTATTATCAAACCGCGATTATAGGTAGACCGTTTAACTCAGTCCTCGCCTGTGCGTATTTTGCAGTAGTACTTATGACTATAACCCGCGCCCCGTTATCGTCATACATACATGGTGATAGGTCAGGTAGACCTAAATGTATTTTTTATATGGGAAAATCTCAATTGCAATCGAAAATGTAGGTATTACAGAGACCGTACAGTTAAACGTGTAACTTGTTGTTTATAAATTAGGATAGCTTTATAATCTCCACTTATAATCAATCTCTAAATGTTGCATGTTATTATAATTGTTTGTTACCTTTCATAATAAATAGTTACTATGTTAAAATTGTTTTAAAATTTAATAAAATACAAAAAACTAGTATATAATATAAATACACACGTCAACTACACTACAACTAGTTAACCCCGTTCGTTATCGCTTCCGGTGCAAAAGTGCCCATAATGCTCACGGCATTACCCCGCTGGATGGCTATGGACAGTCTCTGCACCAGAAACGATTCGGAGCGGGGGTCCTCTCCCTTTTGCCTGAGTCGACGGCCTATGTCACGCACGAATTGTTTCGCGTCAGCACCCCAGCAGCCCGCCGTTTCCACCGCAAAAGGGACGAAAATATACCCCGAGCCCAATGGAGCATACTTTTGGCGCTTCATCGCCGCCTGAGACTCGGCTGCCGCTCCAGCCGCGCGTACAGTGCGACTGATATGAGAGGCGGCGAAGGTGCTGACGCAAGTAGCGTCCCAGACCAAGCAACGTCCTCTCTCCCACGGCACCAACGTTAGGCCATCAGGTCGCTTGCCATCCGTGCGACTAAGACCCGGAGGCTCAAGCTTGGACGGAACACCCGCTGACCTGAGCGCCCTTTGGACCACGTCGTTCAAGGCGTGGTGACGCGGATGCCTCCCGGCACATCGCCGGCAACTCAATGCATGATGACCGTCAACTCCCACCGTGGAACCGCATATGCATACGTGTGGTTGACATACATTGCAGCCCAAGCGGAGAGCGACCGACACCCGCAACGAGTCACCGTCGAGTAACGTGCCCAGTTGAGGGGAGGGTAACGCCTGCAGCCAAGCCCCTGACTCCGGCCGCGACACTGCCAGAAGCCTTGCGCGGTCCACACCTGAAGCGTTCCCAATCTGACCGTCTAAGATGGCCTTACACCCTACGTCACCCCACGCGCGCTGGAGACTTGGATTCTCCGGGACGGACGCCCCCGGGTTGACAGCCAACCACCGCCTCACAGCGTCGGTCACATACGGTATGCTTACCACGTCGCCATCAAATGATAAAATCTCAGCAACTAGATTAGCAACCCCATGGGCCGACGCCAAGAAAGCCGGCAGGCTAACGTCCCCCACACGCCGCACCCCAATGCCCCCATGACGGATGGGTAAACCTGCTTGTGCCCACTGAATATCATTCAGAGACACATTGACCACCGACTCAATCGTCGACTTAATGGCAAAATCTAAGGTCTCAATGTCAGCAGGGAATAACCAAACCGGGGCCGTGCGCAACAGATACGTGATCTTGGGAACCGCGAAACACTTTTGCATCAAAGCCAAGGCCACGTGCGGGGCCAAACCCTTGAGACGCTCGCCTGCGAGGAGGAGGAGATCCTTACGAATTTTGAGTGCCTCAGGAACTGCGGAAGGAAAAATCGGGGCACCAAGTAGGCAAAAGGAATCAGCGCTCAGTTCCTTGAGGCCGGGAAGTAAACCCGAGAAAACAGAGAAGAGAGAAGCTGACTGCGGTCCACAGGGGAAAAACTCACATTTGGAGGTATTCACTTCCAGCCCCATATCCTTCAGGCGTGGCAGTAGGACGAGCAAGTCTTGCTCCACCTCTTCCGGCTTGCCCCCGATCATCAAGGTACCAGATGTTAAGAGGTGACTTTAGCTCGGTAATGACCTTCTGGATTGCGAGGCTGAAAGTGAGCGGACCCAGTGGATCCCCCTGCTGAGCCCCCACTTGTGACAAAATAAGGTCAGCTCCGTAGAACAGGTTGGAGGGTGAAGAATAAACCTGGTGTAGAAAAGAAAAGAGCGCAGGTATTTTCTCCCTAACCTCCCCCAGCAATACGTCTCTCTCCACTGTGTTAAAAGCGTTTTTAAGGTCGAGTTTTATAAGGACGCTGCCGGCATTCTCTGGTTTCAATGCAAAAGCACGTACAGCATGTATCGCCGCTTCACACCCCAATTGCGTCCCAAAACCCACCTGATGCGGCTGCAGATAAGAAGCCATCTCCCCTCTCACCGCACGACACCCAAGCTTGGCCACGAGTCGACGGAAAGTGCTCCCCACGGCTATCGGTCGCAGTCCCCCTTCCTTCTTATTTAAAGCACAAAGAGTAGCCCCATACAAATACGGACATACCTGAGGGTTCAACTTCCCACTAAGCAAAAAATTGCACAGGTTGGTCAGTGCTTCCATCAAACGCACTCCACTGTCGCCAGCCGTGCCTGATGTCAGCTCCTTTAAATGGGCCGGACGGATTCCATCCAACCCCGCTGCTGACCCACTGTGGAAAGAACTAACTGCTAGAGATACATCCTCCACCTTGACTGACAAGGCAGGGCAGTCAAGGTCTAGCTCCGTTGGGAAACTGAGAGGACGGGACGGACTCGGATGCTTAGACTGCAACGCTGCGAAAGTGCCTGGGCCTGACGGAGCGATTGTGTCCTCGCTCATTAGAAGCCGGACAGCTCCTCTCAAATCTCCCTCGTGGACCTTGGCCTCAATCGTCCTATTGAGAGAAGTTGACCGGGATGCCCCAGCACCATCATCCGGCGACAGGTACGAGAAGGCCTCTATGTTTGCTTTGACCTTCGCAGTCAAAGATCCCGGACCCCCCACCTCAGGGGTCCTCAGAGCCCTGTAAGAAAAAGATAGGAGGGCACACCACTCGTCCACCCCATTAACGGCAATGCAACTTTCGATAATGTCGCACAATCTCCTAGCTGCAACACTCCTCGCCCCCCTCGGAATGTGCCGAAGAACCCGCACTGACCCCCTTAATGAGGCGAGTTGGTCGAGGTTGCAACTGTGTCTTTGAACGCTTAATGCCGGTTGCGCGGCATCAGGGTGCACAGCGACACCGCCGACGGGCTGCGACGCAGAAGGACTGGAAACATCTTTGTGCATTCGTGTTATGTGCGTTTTAAGGCCTCGCGATGTAAATAACCGCGCCGAGTTTGGACAGTAAGGGCACGTCGACTCCGACAGGGAACTCATTGTGCTAAATAATTGCTAGTAATTAGTCTATGATAATTTAAATAGGACAAAACAACAACTAAATTCCTTTAGTAAAAGCACACTAACCAAATTCAAATGTAGTAGGTATATGTAGTACCTAAGTACAATTTTGCTAAAACATTAAAAGTACACTTTTGGATTAAAAATGATAACAATAATCATAAACATTGAATCAATAAATTAAATGGCGAGTTCATTAAAATTTACATTATTACAAAAAAAAACCAAAATAAAAAAAAACAACTAAAATGCCAATAAAAATAACATTCATAGACGTACAAATACAACATTTACCATTAAAAATAAATCTACAATGTGGTCTGTAAATCCCTGTACCTAATACCTAGGTTTAACTGCAAAAACAGATGCTTAACTAAATTTCCACTACTCACAAACATAAAATAATGGTCATTAGACTAGCTAACTACTATAATAATGCAAAACCACGGGGTGTAGTTTCGCCGTCGCTCCAAACCAAGCAAACCGCTTGCTCGACAACTCCCCTCCAAAGCTGCAGATGGCGCGTCGGCGTCGATACGCGCCCCTGCGCAGGCCGGACGCAGGAAAAAGTTCAGTGTGAGGTGACAGCTCGTTTTTTTCAACCAATAACGCCTAGATGGCGGTATAGTGCCGGAATGCAGGGTAAACAAGTTTTTTATATCGGCCGGATCAATCTTTGTAATGGTAATTACATTATTAACCTGCACACAAACATTAATCCGGAATAGCACGACCTCCCGTCGGACTTGTCACTATTTACGCCGCGCCATATCGCAGAATCTTCACATTCACTTATAGCTTGGTGCAAAGGTAAACAATGCTACGTCAAATCCAATGATTCCATTTCAAAGCACCAGATTGCCGAATATTGATAGGAAAACACTTGTGCACAGTCCGGCAATCAAACTGCAAACTTTAAAATGCCTCTGGAGAAATTCTTTTAACTTTTCACTATTAAAACAGTCCAAATACGCGGACCCCGTAGTATCTGTTCGGGCAGTTCTACCCACCTCTATGTTAAAATATATCTAAATATATCGTCTAGAACACAATTTGACTACATTAGATTTTTGCCTAGAGCTTAAAGTGACTACTACATAATCGGTCGAACACTCATATCTCCTAAGCACAAATTGACTAGTACCGAAAAAACGTAGAACACATTTCGCCTACTGTTGTATTTTGTTTTTGAATGTACAGGCGAGGTGAAAAATAAAAGTACAGACATATCTCTAAATTAAAAAAAAGAATCAGCCAGTTTGAAACTAAGCTTTGTGTTGTTACGAATGTTTTCAGCATCCCATGAACGGAAAAATATAAAACATTCTATATAGGTACATTATTATTCTAGCTGTAACTTAGGATAGTTTTTATCCGTCTGCGACAATTAATTAATTTTCCGAAATATACGACTTCATTTAATTTTTCATTTATTATACTTAAAGTTTATCGCCGCCACATCTGTCAGCTTTATGAAACGTCAAATGGCGGAATTTATTGCTTTTTCTTAATTTCACCTATTAATAATTTAAATCCCGTCTCCGATAGACCTTCACGAAACACATACCAAGAGGTAAAGCATAAGAAATTAATCGATTCTGATATGAGAACTTATATGCGCAAATGTCGTATTAAGGCGTAATTTCAATAAATGTATCTACAAATTCGAACAATATAGTTATGTAAGTAACCATTACAAATTATTTGTAAGTAACACTTATGTTTTTTTTTAATGGCTCGCGCGCGCTCTCTTTGCGCATTCAGCCAAACCACGAAAACCAAAACTCGAAGTTCGTATATCTGCATTCCTCTCACTGGAGTAATGTTAGTGCGATAGAGGCAGAGATACCCGAATATTTTCGAATTCTGAAGTTCGTGTTTTAAAAGAAAATACGGATGTCGGATAGATCGAAAATAGGGTTGTGAACACTGTAGATACTAAATAAAATAATCACAATGTTGTATTTTCTCGAAAAAGGACTTAAAATGTAGTCAAATGAAGAAAAAAACAACGCCAGAGGTTATGTAATCACTAAGTAGTGTCCAAAGTTTTAAGAGGGGGTATCTTTTGTCCCTTTTCCGCAAAACGCACCTTCATATGAAACGATTGTTTATTACTATGAGTACTATGACGCTCGAGGATCGTGACGTTACGGTCCCGATCGTTATCTCACTCTAACAAGCGATATTAAAACGGTTGAGCTTCGTAATTTTTTATAATTTTGAGTCTACTCCCCTATTTGGAAGACAAGCAGAAAGAGTACCTAATCTATATATTAAAGATGAGTCATTTGAAGAAATTGATATTTACCTACAGGAAAAAAAACTGTACGGATCGGCGGCAAAAAGTATAATAATTATATTTATGGGAACAAAAATATAAATGCCTACGTCGTGACTGACTCACTCACTCATCAACTCACAGCCGAAACTACTGGGCCTAGAGAGTTGAAATTTACACAAGAGACCTTTTACAACGTAGGCAACGGATAAGAAGTGATTTTCGGAAATCATACCCCTAAAGGGGTTAAATAGGGGTGCAAATTTTGTATGGGGGAAACTTTATTTTTTGAGCGAGAGACTTTAAACTTTGTAGAAAGATTACTTATTATAACACAAATAAATTACTTTCAGCATTTTGAAAAATGTCACCCCTAAGGGGGTTAAAAAGGGTTGCAAATTGTATGTTGGCAACTCCTTTTTGAGATAGAAGATTAAAAGTTTTTAGAAAGATTACTTATTACGATACAAATAAAGTATTTTTAGCGTTTTGGAAAATTCCACCCCTAAGGGGATGAAAAAGGGGTGCAATGCTGGTAAAGGGGATTTTTTTGAGCTAGAATCTCAAAACTTTTTTAAAGAGATTACATAATAAAAAAATTAAAGATATGAGATTTGTAACTTCGATCTTAGCCTGTTTATCCTACCAAAATCATTTCAGCGTTTTTTGAAATAAGGGCATTCAAAGTTTGTATGGAGAGCAAGACATTTTTAATGTAAGAGATTTGAAACTTCGGTTTTAGACTGTTTACTAAAATACTAGGCACAAAACTAATTTCAATGTTTTTTTGTTTATTCATTACTTAAACAAACTTTTGGACGATAACATGTTATACGCGGACGAAGTCGCGGGCAACAGCTAGTTCATAATATGGTACTTACTCTCCTTTTAAGAAGTAGTTTTAAGAGTCAATGATGCAATTAAACTAAGGTTAATGTACAATAATGACTAGCTATCATAATTGTCTCAGACTAGGTTACAAAAAACACCCTACCGGTTAGCAAAATACCGCATATCGGTTCCACCCTGCCAAATACGGAAGTAGTTTTAGCAATACTGTTATTCAGCTCACAACTTTAGCTTCGTTATTTCAACTAGGTAGCAACAGTACAAAATGGACAAACGGTTACATAAAGTTTTCTCTATAGAAAAGTTAATCGCAAATACCATCAATTAACCGGGGGAGATATAGTCTTCATTTAGGTATTAAAGTTTCAACGAAAAGTCAGATAATTCTTTTTTTTGTTATTGCCTCATTATCTCGACTTTTGATGTTTCATATTTCTTTTTCTTTAGACTCAGCTTTTTACTGTTATCAATTTAATTTTGATAAGGGTAAAATCTGTATTCTCCGGTAAACTGATATTTAATTGTTAGCCGTCTTCGTTGGTATAGTGATGTTCCCTAATTAGTTCGTTCACCCGTTTTAACTCATTCTTGTCTGTATTTTTACCTGTGTCTTGTGTATAATAATAGTACAATATTGCCGTGGCCGGGAAGGGGGCAATTGCAGGTTGAGTGTTTGTTTATAATACAGTAATTATAATACGAAGCATGCAACTGCCATTCCGGCTGAGGCTAATATAGTGCTTTTCTCAAAAATGGGGGAATTATTAAATACAAATTGAGGATACTGCAAATTACATAAAATTAAACATCATAATATATATTTTTTAAACAGAATCGCAAGTGTATCTTTCCACCGAAAAACCCAAACTATTTGAGACTCATACAAAAATGTCACGTTTGCAACAGAAAAATACGAGTTGATTTGGCTGAATACGACCTGTGCCGTCTTTTATATATGCCAGTTTCTACTTTAAAAAAAGTTTGGTACTCGACAAATAAAGGAATTTATATGTAACACTCCAGGCGGCCTGCAATGCTTTTTATTTTTTAATTTTGCTCTGAACTATACACTTTACCTTCCAATATACAGCGTGTATTTTTAATATTACCTCAAATTGTAACCAGAGGTAGGTGTCAGGGTTATGAACCGATATTGCAAGAATTTTTTTCTTAACTACTAACCTTTTTTTTCCTTATAAAATACTGATGTGACGTCACATTTGTCAAGTAACCCGCTTTTCTATGTGTCAAATGAGTGTTTATTACATTGCTGCTCGATACATTTTCAAAAAATAATTACGCTTTGGTAGTAATTAAGACTAACTCACAATTTTCTTACAATATCGGTTCATAGTACTAAAAGCTACGTATGGTTAAAATTTGAGGTTATATTAAACATACAGGCGGTATAGCGAGTTATGTTCACTTTGCGGGCCATTTTTGAGAAAAGTTATTTACATACCTACATACATTTACATCATTACTTTACCCTCAAAATTTCTGTAACACAAACATTTTAAATGAACGAAAAAATGTGGTGATAGGTTGTTACCTAGTCACGACATTTTCTGATTTTGAAGACGGAGGTGTAAATGGTCCCAGATTGTACTCCGACAATTGTGGTTACTTGATGTCCTCAAAACACCGGTATTTTGATCAAGTTTTGATTTCTTAAGAACACAACATCCAGAAAACTCATTCTAAGTAAACTTAAAGGGACTTACAGACCAGACCGTTCGCTAAGAAATCAAGATTAATATACCTAACTCAAAACTTTGAAAACTATCAAACACGTTGATTGAATGAGATTATTTGCCAACTCTTTGCGATGACGGATCTTGCTGAAATGGTCTCTTAGTGGATGGAATAAAGTCTCCGGTCGAGCCCGATAAGTTGGCGGTTCAGTAGTAATATTCCATGCGCTAACGGTGTCAAGACCGCCATGATTACCCTTAACTGGAACGCGACAAAAATGCAATATTCCCACTTGTTTACATTTATAAATCGCTAGAAGTGGCAAGACAAAAATACTGGTAAACTGCAGCACAGTATATAAACTGTTTACTAAAGCAGTATCTCTTATCGATGATTAAACATGATTGGTGGCTTTTGACATCTAGACCTCTCGCCACAATGCTGGTAGCTGGTGAGTCTGGCTGGTGACATAATAATTCTGAAAAAGCTCATTCTATTGAGAGAATTGGACATCGGATTGCTTTTGTTTTATCTCTCTTTTATTGTGATTTTGAAAGACAGAGATGTGAATGTGTAGGGATTTCCCTTGAAAATGTCAAGGGTGTCCAATTTTGCAGCTTGAATCTGACTCAAGGACGCGTGAAGATGCAGTCAGTGCACGGATGCAATCATTTTAAATGTACTGGGACGGCTTCTTTTAGTAAAATATATTAAAAAAAAAGAAAGATAATGTGTTATGTGATTCGATAGTTTGAGATTACAGGAACACGAATTGTTTAAATACTGTTTAATCCGGGTCTAACGCGATATTTATTTACCTTTATTTCTGACGTTTCGACACGGGTTGCACCGGTCATGGTCGAAACTTCAGAAATAAAGGTAAACAAATATCGCGTTAGACCCGGATTAAACAGTATTTAAATATGTGTACAAAGCGCGAGAGTTTAAAGTGTTATACACGAATTGTTGTTGTTGTATTACTGGCTAATCAAAATTTTGAATTTATATTTCTTTTACACGATGGAAATAGATTTTGGGTCAGTGAGGGAAGCTACCAGATCCCGTGTTGCTAGGCGAAAGTGGTCTTAGGAGACCTTCCTTCGATTTCAAATTAATGAATATTGGCGTGTACAGATTTTGAAAAAAACATACAGGTTGCGAGAAAATGGTAATTTTTATCATGTCAGCCTTCCTGTGAATGTTGGCGGCGTAAGTGATCGTAAGGAGATTGCGGACATGTTTAAGTCTCATTTTGCTGTGCAATCACCGCTTACAGAACCAGTAGTGGAGGTTCGGGTGCCCGATGCTGAGCTAGTTACTGACCAGTGTTTGCAGTTTACTCCTGAGGAAGTTGCAAAGGTGATTAAAACAATCTCCAGAGGCAAATCCCCTGGTCATGACGGGCTCAGCATTGAGCATTTGCAGCACGCCGGTCCGCACTTGCCTCGAGTACTGGCAGGTGTGTTCAATTTATGTGTGGTGCATTCTTATTTGCCAACGGAACTGATGAGAACGGTCGTAGTGCCTATTATTAAAAATAAAACGGGAGATATTGCAGATAAGACCAACTACAGACCTATCTCATTAGCAACGGTTATTGCAAAGGTATTTGACGGTCTGATTAACAGACATCTAAACATCCACACCAAGCTTCATGACAATCAGTTTGGGTTTAGACCCAAACTCTCTACGGAAAGCGCGATTGTCTGTCTGAAGCATGCTTTCAAATATTACACCAACCGAAACACGCCTGTTTAAGCCTGCTTTCTCGACCTGTCGAAGGCATTTGATCTGGTTTCCTATCACGTATTGTGGGAAAAGCTCAAGAAGATAAAACTACCCTTGGAGCTCATCCAAATATTCAAGTATTGGTATGGAAGCCAGGTCAACCACGTAAGGTGGGGGGACACGATCTCGGACGAGTACAGGTTGGAGTGTGGTGTGAGACAAGGTGGGTTGAGCTCGCCTACACTTTTAACCTGTACGTGAATGAGTTAATTGAGGCACTCAGCCAGCGTCATGTTGGTTGTCATATTGACGGGGTATGTTTTAATAGCATTAGTTATGCAGACGACATGGCGTTGCTGAGTGCGTCTGTTGGCGGTCTCCGTGAACTCGTGGGCATTTGCGAGCAGTTTGCGATTGGTCACGGCTTAAAATATAATGCCAAAAAGAGCGAACTCATGGTTTTTAAGTCAGGGACCAAATGCCCATCGGATGTACCACCTGTATCCTGTAACGGTGTTCCTTTGAAGCGGGTCAACCGCTTTAAATATTTGGGTCATGTGCTGTCCGATGATCTGAAAGATGACGACGATATTGAACGGGAGCGGAGAGCGTTGTCAGTCAGAGCTAACATGATAGCCCGCAGGTTCGCTCGTTGCTCAACTGGTGTGAAGATCACGCTCTTCCGTGCATATTGCACTACTTTTTACACGAGCAGCCTGTGGGTAAGTTACACAAAGAAAGCATACAACGCTCTCCGCGTTCAATACAATGACGCCTTCAGGGTGCTGCTGCGGCTGCCGCGATACTGCAGTGCCTCAGGCATGTTCGCTGCGGCGCGCGTGGACTGTTTTTACAGCACCATGCGCAAGAGGGCGGCCTCTGCGGCGCGACGCGCGCACGCCGGCGGCAGCGCCCTGCTGGCGGTCGTCGCCGATCGTATTGACTGTCCATTTATGAGACACTGGCAGTCATTGCATGCACCAGTGTCTCATATCTGGGCTAAATAAAATAAATAAATAAATAAGTTTATTTATTTATTATTATCCACACTTACAACTATTTTTACAGGCATCGAACCTAAGACAACAGTGTAACTATTTTATAATACCTATAACATTTTTTTTTACGTAGTTCTCTTATAACATATTACGAGCAATGCTGCCTTTGTGCATTCATTCAGAGAACACGAAAACAAATCAATATTTTCCGCTATGAGATTGAGGGTACGCACTGCTCGCGTCATCGGTGCCCTACCAAGCAGGTTGGTGCGCCCGCGCGGCTCGGCTAGCAGCCGCGGCCGGAGTCTACGCCACACGTACCTATCGGGAATACACACACTCACACCACTCAATACCTGGCTGTTGTATATTTTACCCCGGAGTTAGGTAATTAATGTAAGAGTAGTATTTAGTAATTTATTTTGTCACTAACACTTAATTTAATTTAATTTATTGTAACTAACACATTATGGGTCCAGTAACCTGAAATAAATATATATTGAATATTTAATTTTTGACAAACTTTTTTTTTGATGCCAATCGATCCCATTCCTTTCCAGAATCAAAAGCTTGTGTAGGACCAAAAATAAATTTCCGGCTATAAAAGCCATAAATCGAGAAAAGCTTTCCCCATACAATTTGTAAACAGAATGAAAAAAAAAATTACATGTATTTTTTTATCAATCAATCAATCAATCAATTTTTTTTCGGACAAAGTCCATAAATTGTTAGTAACATATTACTTATTTACTTAATTTATGTCAATCGATTCCATTTCTATCCAGTACCAATAGTTTCCTTGGGGTCAACTTTCAGTAATGTACAAAAAAGCCAGAAATTAAAGAAATGTTAAATGTATGTTTTTTTTTAATGTATGAAAACAGTTTACTTTAGTTAAATTAGAGAACTTTTTCTCCATAGTGTAAGTGTATGAAAACAGTTTTCTTTAGTTTCTGGCTTTTTTATACATTACCGATACTACTGTAAATTGTATTCTACCTGATGTCTTACTGTCACTTCATTAAATACATCATTTCATTTTATACGCGATTTCTTAACGAACAATGTTGTAAATTATTTGTATTTGTCTATACTCCTACTTTGGAGATGTGGGCTGATGTGCTAACTCAAGGCCTCCACACACCGGTCGTGGGCGCGGGTCGGGCGCGGGTCAGGCGCGGGCCCGTGCAAGTTGTAAAACATAGGCCTCTACACTTCAAACACACATCGAACGCGGGCCCGCCGCGGGCCCGCTGGCCCGCGTTCGATGTGTGTTTGAAGTGTAGAGCCTATGTTTTACAACTTGAGCGGGCCCACGCCCGACCCGCAGCCTTTAGCTCGCATTAAGCATGCCTTAATGTCACTTCATTAAATAAAGACAAATACATCAGTTGTAGTAAGGTTCACACATTAAAAATATAGGGTGACGTATACAGTGGCGGCGAGTATAACATTTTCGATGGGCAACCCGAAACGAAACACTATTTATAAGTTATGAAAGAGTTTAGTTAGAGAATATAATTTTAGGGAAGCCGGTGGAAATCGGCTTGTACCTATAGGCGCTCCGCCACTGCAGCACTGGTGACGTAAGGTGCAACTGCATAGGTAGTAAATTATATATTTGAAGTCGCCGAAACGAGTACCTTTTGAAATAAATTATTCTACCACGTTAGTATTGTAAAGTGGTTATTCTACAAAAACAAAAAGGAAAAAAATATACTACCCGATATCTCTATCCGGCTATATAATAATCATGAGTTTTTGTCTTTACTCTTACGTACTTCACAGAAGCAGAGAATTTCTTATAAAGAATGATTGTCGTAAATATCAAGTTACACTTTCCTTGAACTCTATAAGATTTATAAATATCACAAGCATCAAAATCAGAACATAAATAATAACATCTCTAAAGCTATGTGAAAAATGGTCCAAACCATCATCATATCAGCCGAAAGACGCCCACTGCTGGACATAGGCCTCCCCCAAAGAGTGCCACAATGGCCGGTCCTGCGCCACCCGCATCCAGCGGACTCCCGCGACCTTTACCAGGTCATCAGTCCACCTTGTGGGGGGCCTACCCACGCCGCGCCTTCCGGTACGTGGTCGCCACTCGAGAACCTTTCCGCCCCTACGGCCATCGGTTCTAGGTGCAATGCGCCCCGCCCACTGCCACTTAAGTTTAGCAATTCGGAGGGCTATATCGGTTACCTTGGTTCTGCTGCGGATAGCCTCATTTCTGATGCGATCGCGCAGAGAAACTCCCAGCATAGCCCTCTCCATTGCCCTTTGAGTGACTTTGAGCCTTCTTATGAAGCCCATAGTAAGCGACCACACCATACTCATAAATAATAAGCTGGATCAAAGTCAAAATACATCAATCATCAGAGCGGTCTCTATGAGAATTAGAGGAACGAGAAGAAGAATAGGAAGATTTGGATGCGAAGACGGCTGTGGAATAAATACCCACTATAGAACATTAGATCCCTCTTCTTGTTTACGATATTATTATATATATATATATATAGTATTATTTAACCTAATAAACTATTAGTCTTTAAATAATTAAAATCAGAAATTATATTTGAGGATAACAATATCTGTAGAAGTAATTACAATATAAAGTACGGTTGTAGGTACATACCTTGTTTTACCAACAAATGTTCAATCGAATGTATGTTTCGCATAATTTTCATTTTAACGAAAACCATTTTTTTTTTCAGAATCAGAATATTTTCAGGATTGTTGTTATGACACAATCCTAACATAACCTAATGGGTTACACAGAATGACCTTTTACCTAAAAAGTAAGTCTGAGTAACAAAAATTCGATGAAACGTTTGTCGGTGAAATAAGGGGACACCATAAACTACTCTGACAAAACAAAATCCCTCACTATTAAAATAAGATTTTTTTTTTTAATTTTTATGCCAACGCTGCAAAACCACATGGTTGCTTATCTGCTTGGGTCTACCTAATTAACCGAGTTGGCACATTCATTTTGGTTCCATAATAATATAGGTACCACTAAACGAATGTTACCAAGCGCCTTCTACTTGTACTTAGTGCGCTTTATATCCGCGTTCGGGTGTGGCATGTGGTCCTGTCGATAAATGGGTGCGTCCTTTTTCGGCTCCGCTTCGAAATGTCTCGTCAAATGATTTTTTAATGGCGACCGGTCTCAACCAGACTCAAATTATATAAATTGCCAGGAACATTGCCTGTGTTCTTGGCAGTGTTGCCTTTATTTTATATGAAATATGAATGATTTGTTATTTTTATTTTTATCGCAGAATACCCAGAAAAGTTTGTGCGTTCGAATAGGCCACCAGACATATTATGGCGAACTTTTTCCGTGGCTTGTTAACTAAATTATTAATAGTTAATAAGATTCTGTAACAAATTGCATTTATAGTAGAAGCTTTTATTGCCAACTCTACTTTTTTGCAGAGGCATCAACTACTTATTGAGCGGATTCTAATGAGAAGCAACACGATTGCTTTATCTTGTGTAGGTTATGGAGGGTTTGCTATGGCCACCTTCTGTCTTGCCTTCCGTGGTGACGTAAAGCCGGTCTGATGACGGCATCAGACCGGCTTAATGGCACCATGTCATGGTGAAAGCAAAAAATATGCATTCACACTGCACATTTGCAACCAGAAAGCAGCTGAAAGGCCATCAAGGTCTGTAACGGCCATTCGTGCAAATCGGCTACATTAGTTCGCGTGCCGTGCATGTGTTCGTAGAATTGATTTGAAATTGGGCGCCTGTAACTGTACTTATGTGAGATACTGCATGGGATGCGTCACCGCCAACGGAATGAACAAATAGCCTGCCAGGCCCGAGAGTATTTCTCCCGCTTTCTGAAAGACGCCAGCTCAGCTGTAGTCCCGCCGCCCGAATGGTACTTACGGTACGACCGATGTGCGATGCGGCAAATGTGCTGACTAGGGAATGAAATCTCGATCTCGCGAAATCTCGTTCATATTACATTTTACGAGACCGATTCTCGTATAATTTTCTTACGAAATCTCGCGAGGTTGAGAGATTGAGCTTCCCGTATAAAACACTGCATGTTAAAAATTTCACCTGACTAACAAATTAACCGTTATTAGGACACCATATTTTTTTTAAAACGATCATTAATACAAAACAGATAGTTACATACGTAACAAACAAAAGTTTAATCATATAAATGACAGAAACAAACATTAATTATCCTAGGATGATTTTATTAAATGGAAAAGTAATTATAAAAACCTCTTGTTTATTTGTATTAAATTATTCAAAAAAAATGATAAATCTGAAAAATATTCTATAACAGCATAATATCATTCCCCATGCCATACGAATCTATACATATAATAAAGCTGAAGAGGGTCGACAGTCTGTACATGGAAGATATTCGAAAAAAAATTGGCTAGGGATACTTAAAAACGATAACAGAACACGTTCCAACAGTTTTTAGAATTTTTGTCTGTTTGTCTGTTTATCTGTTTGTCTGTTTATGTGACCGCGCATCACGTGAAAACGGCTGAACCGATTTAGATGAAATTTAGTATACAGATAGTTTAGGTCCTGGGGAAGGACATAGGGTAGTTTTTATCCCGGAAATCAACCCCTTAGGGGATGAAATGGGGGGTGGAAGTTTGTATGGAGCTACATAAGGAATTTGAAACTTTTATATTATTAATTCTGTTACATCATTGTAATACAGTTGAAAAATAATAAATAAATAAATAGCAATTTATTTCAGACATTCATCCATAGGTATTACACATAGGTGGGTATATACATAAAAGCAAAAATGATAACAAAGTAAATTTTGAATTTTAAAATAATAAACATAACTAAAAGAATTAACTAAACTACTAATAACTAGGACCGTGAAGGGCCAACCACCTCTTCATCACGGGTGTGTTCCACCTGTCAGCAAACACGTTCAGGATGCTGTTTGTGGTCGTGCGCAGGCGGGTAAGCACGGAGGCACAACGCTTCCTTATGATAGCGTGGAAGTCGTCGGTGCGCGCCGCGGCGAACATGCCGGACGCGCTGCAGCTCCACGGCAGCCGGAACAGCGCCCTGAACGCGTTGTTGTACTGCACGCGCAGTGCGCTGTACGTGCGCTTAGTAAAATTGACCCATAGGCTGCACGTGTAGAAAGACTGACAGTAGGCTCGAAACAACGTCAACTTAACCTCGTCGCTACAACGTGCAAACCTACGAGCCAACATATAAACCGCTGCACCGATTTGAATGAAATTTGGCACATAAATAGTTTTAGTCCCGGGGAAGGTCAAACAATAAATTTTATCCCGGAAATCTTACCCTTAGGGGGTAAGACGGGGGGGGGGGGGGGGGTGAAAATTTGGATAGAACCCATTTAGATTAAATTTAGTTTAGAGGTAGTTTAAGTTCTGGGGAAGGACATAGGGTAGTTTTTATCCCGGAAATCAACCCCTTAGGGGATGAAATGGGGGGTGGAAGTTTGTATGGAGCCCATTTCGATGGAATTTCATAAAGAGATGGTTTGAGTCCTGGGAAAGGACATAGGGTAGTTTTTATTCCGGAAATCATCCTCTAAGGGGGTGAAATGGAGGTTAAAATTTGGATGGAACCCATTTACGGTTTAGCGATAGTTGGGAGTCCTGGGGAAGGACATAGGATAGTTTTATCACGAAAATCCTCCCTTAAGGGGTGAAAATTTGGTTATGAGTGACCCATTTAGATGAAATTTGGTTTACAGATAGTTTGAGTTCCGGGAAAGGATATAGGATAGTTTTTATTCCGGAAATCATCTCCTAAGGGGATTAAATGAAGGTTGAATATTTGTATGGAGCAACCCATTTAGATAAAATTTGGTATAGAGGTAGTTATTAGGCGCGGCGTTGGTAGGCCCCCCACAAGGTAGACTGATGACCTGGTAAAGGTCGCGGGAGTCCGCTGGATGCGGGTGGCGCAGGATTGGTCACTTTGGAACTCTTTGGGGGAGGCATATGTCCAGCAGTGGACGTCTTTCGGATGATATGATGATGATGATGATAATGATAAAAATAGTTTGATTCTCGGAGAAGGACATATGATAGTTTTTATATCGGAAATCTACCCCTAAAAGGGAAATGGAGGGTGAAAGTTTGTATCGAGCTACGATATAAACGAGTTCTACGCGGACGAAGTCGCGGGCAAAAGCTAGTAAATAAATAAATTAATCATTAAAACCCTCTTAACAGATTTTTTTTGATGAATTTGGTCAAGCATCATCAATTTTTTTTGCGATTTGACTATTTACACTACCTTTCAATTCAATTCAATTCAATAATTTAATTATAAAAAAATTACACTCATAATCAATCAATCAATTTTTCACTTTGACATTGCCGTGTGGTGACAGATGAAGTTTGAGTAAAGGTTGTTGCCAGCAACATAAGTCTAATACTTAACAGGTACAAGAAGTGTCCAAAACAGGTACAAGAAGTGTATACATACCTTAAGTTTCATATGGTGTTGCCGTTTAAAAATAAATACCATATACATTTTTAAAATGTATGCAGAAGAATATTGATATACTAGCTGTTGCCGGCGACTTCGTCCGCGTATTACCATGTCATCATCTTAATGTATGTTTAAGGAATGAATTTAAAAAAAAACATTAAAATTAGTTTTGTTCCTAGTCTTTTAGTAAACACTTAAACAGTCTAAAACCAAAGTTACAAATCTCTTACTTCCAAAACTTCGAACCCCTTATTCTTAGCCGATGAATTAAAACAACGCTGAAATAAGTTTAGCAAACAGTCTAAAACCGAAGTTACAAATCCCTTACTTTAAAAATGTCTTGTTCTCCATACACACTTTGAACACCCTTTAGAGGATGAATTTCAAAAAACGCTAAAATAAGTTTTGTAGTCTAAGCAGGCTAACATCGAAGTTACAAATCTCATACTTCAAAATTTTCTTGCTCTCCATACAAACTTTGAACGCTTTTCAGGGAAAATTTTAAAATAAAACACTAAGTTTTTTTTATTGTAATAGGCAAGTATTTTTTCTACAAAATATTAAGTCTCTAGCTAAAAAAAGTGTTTCCCATACGAACTTTGCACCCCTTTATAACCCCTTAAGGGGTGAAATTTTCCAAAACTCTGGCAGTACTTTTTTTGTATTTTAATAAGTAGGCAAGTACTTAATCTTTCTACAGAGTTTTAAGTTTCTACCTTAGTAAAAAGTTTCCCCCATACAAACATTGCACCTCTTTATCCCCCTCTTAGCGGGTGGAATTTTCCAAACCACTGAAAGTAATTTACCTATACAGGGTGTCCCAGAAATCGAAGACAAGCCGTAAACGGATGATAGACCAAAGTCATATCATAATAATACAAAAAAAGGCCAACTCGTGTTGGTTTTTTTTTAATTTATTCATTAATTGGTCAATCGTGTCCATAATTTTAAAAGAACATGAGTTGGATTTTTTTTTGGATTTTTCTGATAACTGTTATGACTCGGTCTATCATCCGTTTTCGGCTTGACATCGATTTATGGGATACCCTGTATATTTGTATTCTAATAAATAATCTTTCTACACAATTACAAGTCTCTAGCTCAAAAAAAAGTTTCCTCTATACAAATTTTTACCCCTTTTGATCACCCTTAGGGGTGGAACTTTCAAAAACGCTGAAAGTTTTTTATTTGTAAGTATTGTAATAAGTAATCTTTCAACAAAGGTCGCTCGCTAAAAAAATATATTTACAATCGTTGCACCCCCTTATACACCCCTTACTGGTGGAATTTTCTAAAACGCTGAAAGTATTTTATTTTATTATGTAATCTTTCTAAAAAGTTTTGAGTTTCTAGCTCAAAAAACCTTTAGTGGTGTAATTTTCCGAAACACTGAAAACGCTTTCATTGTATTGTAATAAGTAATATTTCTACAAACTTTTAAGCTTCTATCTCAAAAAGGAGTTTCGGTCATACAAACTTTGCAACCCTTTTTAACTCCCTTAGGGGCAGAATTTTCTAAAACGCTGAAAGTACTTTATTTGAATTCTAATAAGTAATATTTCTACAAAGTATTAAGTCTCTTGCTAAAATAATAAAGTTTCCCCCATACAAAATTTGCACCCCTTGTTAACCCCCTTAGGGGCAGAATTTTCCTAAACCTTGAGAGTACTTTATTTGTATTTTAATAAGTAATCTTTATACAAAATTTTAAGTCTCTAGCTCAAAAAATAAAGTTTCCCCTATACAGACTTTGCACTGAAATTTTTAGAATTTTCAAAAATCCCTTCTTATCCATTGCCTACGTTGTAAAAGGTAGTTCTGGTGTAAATTTCAACTCTCTAGCCCCAGTAGTTTCGGCTGTGCGTTGATAAGTGAGTGAGTGAGTGAGTCAGTCATATGTATAGATAGATATAAGATGACAAAAGTCCCATTCAAATATCTCAAAAATTATGAAGCTACAACCGTTGTTATGTCGCTTGTTAGAGTGAGAAAACGATCGGGGACTGTGACGTCAAGATCCTCAAAAACAATAGTTTCATATGAAGGTGCGTTTTGCGGAAAAGGGACAGAACTTTGGACTCTTATAACTTTGTCATTACCTATATAACCTCTTGCGTTGTTTTTTCTCCATTTGACTATATTTATTTTAAATTCTTTTTCGAGAAAATACATTATGATTATTTACCATATTTTCGATTCTTTTTCTACAAACACGAACTTCGGAATTCAAAAATATTCGGGTATCTCTATCTCTATCGCACTAACCATACTCGAGTGACAGGGATACAAATATACGAACGTTGAGTATCGGTTTTCGTGGTAGCGCCGCAGGTACTTTGGCAGAATGCGCAGAGCGCGTGCCATTGCCATTCAAAAAAAACAAATTCGTGTTTTTTATATTGTTCAAATTTGTTGATACATTTATTGAAATAACGCCATAATACGACATTTGCGCATATAAGTTCTCGTATCACAATCGAGTATTTTTTTATGGTATATATTTTAGCATTTGTCTCGTAAAGGTCTATCGTAGACGGGATTTAAATTATTAATAAGTGAAAGGCAAAGCAATTCCGCCATTTTTGACGTTTCTTATAGCTGACAGTTGAAGCAGCGTTTGATTTCAATAAAAATCAATGATAAATTAAATGAAGTCGTATATTTCGAAAAATTTATTAATTGTCGCAGTCGGATAAAAACTATCCTAAGTTGCAGCTAGAATAATAATGTACCTACAAAAAATGTTTCATATTTTTCCGTTCACGGGATGCTGAGAACATTCGTGACAACCCAAAGCTTTGATTCAAACTGGCTGATTCTAGAGATTTATTATAAGTGGAGATTAAGTTAAACGTCCCACTGCTCGACGCTGTACATGGCATGGGCACTATATGTCAAAGCAATATTGGTTCAACCGGAATAAAGAGGTTTTGTCTTTATTCGAATTTAAGCGCTGTCACTTTGACACAAAGTGCCCATGTCAAACACTAGTGCAAGGTCAAATACTAGGACGTATACCTTACGTCTCTTAAATATTTTCTACTACTTAAACATGTTTGTGGTTTCTTTATTTTCACATTATTCCACATGAAACTATCTTCTAATTAATATCATTTCAATGTCTACTCTCGTTTACAAACGTTAAACATTAATATACCCTGCGCAAAATTACAATATTTGTGTTGTTATTGCTTAATTCAGATCAGTGAGTACCAAATCAAATAGAAGGTTGATGTGTAGCATCCAATTGCGTCTTAATAACATTATATTTATAGCCAACTAGCTCCTGCCCGCGATTTCGTCCGCGTGGAGCACGTTTATATCGTAGTTCCACACAACCTCCATTTCACGCCCTAAGGGAAGGATTTCTGGGATAAAAACTATGTCCTTCCCCGGGACTCAAACTATCTCTATACCAAATTTCATCTAAATCGGTTCAGTGGCTTAAGCGTGAAGAGAATGAAGAAGTAACAGACAGACGGACACACTTTCGCGCTTATATTCGATATGTGTCGATAAAACATGGGTAAATCCTTTCAAGTACCTACTTTATTATTCTATGCTAGTATTAAAGAGGAAATGTAGATTTGTAGCTTTGTTAGTTTGTATGTAGGGCTAATCTCCGGAAATACTCATCCGATTCTTAAAAATCTTTCATCACAATGTACATATAGAAAAGAAGCTACCGACTCAAATCTTGATTAATTTAATAGTTAAATATAATTTAAACCTACAACTTCATAAGTTTCAACAAAAGATTCAGACTCAGCAACGTTGATTAGGGTAAATATTGACATTATTAACGCTAATTAAGCATTACGATTGAAATAGTTTATACAAATTCCGTTAACAACACTACGCTGCACCAAAAATGCTACAAAATTAACGATCACTGCTAATACAGCATCCTTTGTTTCACCTTCTTGGAACAAAAATGGATCAAAGCAGGATTAACATTTTGACCTCGTAATGGAAACCCTGCAAGAACCACATATGCTCCATGCTCTGTGATTGGTTGAAATATTGAAGCTCCGCCCTCCACTCGCACTGATCTAGAAGTGAAGTTGTCAATTTCGTCAACATTTGATTGATGCGCTTGTATAAAACATAGGTTTTTCTGTCTTTTGTGGTTATTTATTTCCTCGCAAATGTATGTGATGAAAAACATTGTGTATAAAACACGGGCGTAAGAATATTGCAAACTCGAGTCATCAAAAGCCTTCCGCCTCACGGCGACGGGCTCCTGATAGACTCTCGTTTGCATTATTCCTCAATCCTCATACGCCCCCTTGTTAAACAATGTACTATTATTACTTACTATAGTGATGTAATGTGTAAATCAGTAATCAACCCAACCGTTATTGTTTCAGAATAATACAGCAAAATGGGTAAAGAAGAGAAAAAAGGGACAATTATTTTAGATAATTTCAATTCAACGTAAGTACCTTTCTACTAATAATTCTATATAAGGTGCTACACTGCTTTTTTTCGTAAAAACTGTCAATATATTACTTTTTTAGTTAAGACACTGTACCTAGTAGCAAATTTAAAGTCGAGAACAGCTTATATAAAAAAAAAACTACATAGTATTTACGAATCCAATAAAATGACTAAATGTAACATTAAGAAATAAGTACCAGTGATTAGCATAATTAAATTTTTTTGCCATTTCGGTTGGTTAATTTCAACTGGTCGATTGCGTAACGCTTTGCACGTACGTCAGGTAGATCACGTCACTTTTTGTATGAGAAAATTACAGTTGAGTTGTCCTAACGTTCGTTTAAAAAGTTACGTTATCATTATCACCCCTCAGGTCTCAAAACCGGACATTTCTCCCGACTCCAACGTGACACACGTCTAAAGCCGGAATTACATTACGAAATTAGTGTCATGCATGTTGAAATCAGTTTCACGAAAGTAGTTTCGATATATGCGAAAGTAATTTCGAAAAATAATTAGTGTCGTGACATCCACAGTATCGCAGTAACCATGGCCCCATCAGCATCAAAGCTATATTTTTCCATATTCAATGTAGCTAAAGAGATGCTTCTATATACACTCTTGTCACTGATATTCATTGATGAATTGTATATTTTTATCTATACTCCATCGTTGGTTTGCCATTTTCAACGCTTTAAGCGCGCGCAATGATAAAAATACTCACATCTGCACAGCACAGGCTCTTTCGCGACACAAGTTTCACGTGGCATCTACACTATGAAATTAGTTACATGACGCTTATTTCACCAAAAAATCGCGCAGGGCACGAAACTAATTGGCATTCATGAAATTAATACATGCATTACGAAAATATTAAATTACACGTGAAACTGTTGTTAAAACTAATGTCACGAAATTAATTTCATGACACTAATTTTGTAATGTAATTCCGGCTTTAAATTCAAATTCAAATTCAAATTCAAATTCAAAATCATTTATTTGTAAACATAGGTATATGGATGGTCAAAGAACTTAAAATTATGTACCACTATGTTTTGCCATATGGCATACAAATACTTATTTATTTTTTTATTTTATTATTTATTTTAAGTTTTTTAATTGCATTTTCTTAATTTTTGATTTCAGAGCGGACCTCGCTAGCAATCCCGGCTTCCAGTCCACGTTAAGCTTGGGCTCAAAAGAAGTCATCAATGAAAAGGAGTACAATCCTTTTGATAACAGAAATGTTGCCCATCCGAATTCGTAAGTTGAAAACATCAATATACCAATATACAAATTGAATTCCAGATTTCGGTACAAAGTAGGTACCTAAACTCAGTCATAGAAACAGTATGGTACACGTGGCTCTTAAAATGAATTTGTGACTAAAATAATTATAACCATTTGTAAATCTGTTGCCCTCCAAAATGAGACAGCAAAATAAATTTCAAATTAAAGGTTGTGATTGCCGGTTCGAATTCGGCTCAAAGCTTTACATATTTAATCCGTTAGTTAGAAAATTATAAATTTCGTTAGAAGACGTTCAGCTTTATACAAAATAAACAGAGCAGAATATCTTTCTATACTTACTTATATGATTTTAAGCCCCGGTCATATTATAAGCAAACTAATTTTTTTTTCGTTTTATTCTGTTTGAAACATCGTATCGGTATGTGTTCTGTTATGATTTCGCCAAACCTTTTATAAGCAACATGATGAAAATAGTCTTGTAACCGTACTTTTTGTACCCTTCACTTTTTATAGACAAAAATAGTTACTTTAAAAAATATATATATGTGAACAAATCAGATGTTACTTGTTTCTCATTTTTTTCACGGTGCCATTCGAACCAGTTTTTTGAGTGGACAAATGTTTTATGAGACTTGCTACATTTAGAGCACGCAAAAAGACAAAAAACCGCCCAAGTGCGAGTTGGACTCGCGCACGAAGGGTTCCGTATCCGTATTCCGTAAAAACGGCAAAATAATCACGTATGTTGTATGGGAGCCCCCCTTAAAAAAATATATTTTGTTTTTAGTATTTGATGTTATAGCGGCAACAGTATTACATAATCTGTGAAAATTTCAACTCTCTAGCTATCACGGTTCTTGACATACAGCCTGGTGACAGACAGACGGACGGACGGACGGACGGACAGCGAAGTCTTAGTAATAGGGTCCCGTTTTACTCTTTGAGTACGGAACCCTAAAAAAGAAGGGCCCGCCCTAGCTGGTGAGAACTGAAAAAGCTCATATAAATCGACATAGTATTAATTTATGACATAGTTTTTATATTTCTTCTATATCTATGTGTACATCACAGCATTATGTTCGTACTAACCTTTGTATGGCAAATGACGTAAATTACGGTTTTGTTAGAAATTCACCTGCGTTAAAGTCCAAAAGTCGTCATACAATTATTGTTTTATTGAAGTGTGAAGGATCCTACTGATACTCGTATCTATTAAATTTGCTCTTGGGCGAAACTTTCAAGTCTCATTTTTTTATAATATTAAGCATTTATATTTTTTAATTCACACTTTATTGTAATAACTTGATGGTTTACTATCAATATAAAGCAAAACTACGTGATATATGTATTTTAACGTAAGAAAAGTACTTAGGTACCCAATTGCTTAAATAAAAACCCATTGACGATAAACGAAAGGCTCTCTTCAAAAACCAGCAACTATACTATGTTCCAATCTGACAGGACGGTTGGCTCTCTGGTTCATCTGCTCAAGTCGTCACTGGGCTCTGGTATCCTGGCCATGCCGAACGCCTTCAAGAACGCGGGGCTAGCGGCTGGGGCCCTCGGTACCATCGTCGTTGGGTTCATCTGTACACACTGCGTTTATGTATTGGTAAGTACATGTGTACTATGCTATGAGACTATGAGATGGACAGACTAAATCAGGGCCGCGGTAACCACTATATTTGTGCACAAGGAAGGCGGTCTTGAGAGACTAATGGCGACGGTTGTAAAGCTTGCCGCTATTAAACCGACATGACGATCACGACTACTCTACCAAGAGTGAAGCGACTAAGAAGAAGTACTTTTGTAACAGTCGTTTTGACACAAAACTAATACAATTTTGTTGTTTTGTATATTGTTCAATTCTCCGTTTAGATCTTGACTTGAAAGCATTATCCTTGCAACTTTACTCATAGTGTTATAGAGTATTACTGGTATTAGAGTACCTACATTTGAATGTTCTTTTTTGTTCAAGTGTCAATTTGACCAGGAAAACTGCTGGTCGATCACGTAACGCATTGTACGCGCGTCAGATTTAAATGCCACTTTTTCTATGGAAGAATGACAATTGAATTGTACGAACGCGCGTTCGTAACGTTACGTGTTTACCCCCCCTGATCTTTATCTCACTGCATTTTGGCGAATTGACTACATTATGTGCTTGAGACTGTTCAATACTTGACACTTTCAATATTAATACATAAGGATAGATGAACAAAAGGTTAGGCATTAAGCTGTCAAAAAATGGAACGTCAATTTATTCTGTATTATTCTTAGAGCATAATAATATCTACAGATGAGCTATACGGTTGCTACCATAAGGAACAGAAATGATTTTTTTTTATGAGCCTTTTGTGTGCCACTGCTGGGCAAAGGCCTCTCCTCGTGATCTCCATGCGTCCCTACTAGATGCCTCTTCCGCCTAATTGCTGAGGAATACATCCAGGTCGTCCGGCCATCTCCGTCTAGGTCGGCCCCGTCTGCGTCGCCCGTCATGTGGCACCCACTTGTTATCTATACTAGCCCACCTATCTGGATGCATGCGACAGACGTGGCTGGGCCCAGTCCCACTTGAGCCTGGCAGTTTTCAGGCCTACAGGAGCGCAGTGTAGTGTTTCGGATCCGATCCGTCCTTTTGACACCTGCGCTCCATAGCGCGTAGGCAAACCTTCAATCTGGACTTCTGGCTCTCAGTGAGTGACCATGTTTGGAAAGGATCTTATGCAGATATATTAAGAACTAGTTTTAAATGGCTGACGGCTAAACATAAACTACCTACATCATTTGAGCGGTTAATGGTTTATTTGCCGCAACCTCACACTAACTCAGTTGCGGCATATAAAAAAGTGCAACTATGACAAGGAGAACAAATGATAGGGTACACACTTACAGAGATTTGTATACTACCATCTCGCTCGGTCGTGGTATTTTTATTACCATAGCTCATCTATAGAAATCTATACTCTAAGGTTTTATTACTATAATTTCAGGTACGGACGTCTCAAGAAGTATGCGTAGACGCGAAGAAACCTTCTATGGGGTTCGCAGAGACGTGTGGGGCGGCGTTCAAGTACGGGCCGAAAAAGTTGCGGCCGTGGGCTAACTTTGTCACGTACGTATTGATTATCTTTAACGACAGCTTACTCTGTCACTTTGAGCGAGCTCGTCCTTCTTGCAACTTCGGCTAAACCTGGCTCTCATGCACCTCTGAGGTGTACATTCACCTGAACGCGGCTGATGCCGCCGAAAATTGACACTGCCGGCGTTGTGACTGTCAATGTCAGTATCACACAAAACGCGACAACCTTAACTAGACGAATAAACACGGCTATGCGGGATAGCCTGATTTGAGTATTTTCTCTCAACCATTGGTTTTGTTAAATAAATAGAGGGCCTTCTTTATGTAAGGACCTAAGTCAAATTGTTTATTCTGTGAACAGATTTATATTCTTGTCGTAATTGTATTTATAGAGCGCAAGCGGTAGTAGTTCGCATGCGATACTACTTTTGTACCGCCCCACTTCAATCAACCAGGAAGCATTCAATGAAATGTAGACGCGCAGTTTAAGAACCTGTACTGAATCAGTACAACTTACATGACCGACTTTACACCGCCAAATGCGGAAGTGACCCTCCTAAACTTTGTGCCCAACCCCTTTGTGGAAGAGTTGAAATGTCTTTCAAGTAGACCTAGACACATGAATTATAGTGAGACCGATCACGATTCGATAAATCAAAATATGACGTCGCTAGTTCATATCATCATCATCATCATCATATCAGCCTAAAGACGTCCACTGCTGGACATAGGCCTCCCCCAAAGAGTTCAAAAGTGACCGGTCCTGCGCCACCCGCATCTAGCGGACTCCCGCGACCTTTACCAGGTCATCAGTCCACCTTGTCACCTACTTGTCTTGTCTTGTCACTCTTGTCACTCACCTACCAACGCCGTGCCTTCCGGTACGTGGTCGCCACTCGAGAACTAGTTCATATGGCTATCTACAATCCACTCTTCAATATCTTTCTCTAAAAGTTTATAGAGACATAATAGAAAAGCTTAAGGACGTCCAATTCTGATATATCTTCAGTCGTTCACTCTTGCCAGAGTGATCGTGGTTTCATGATGGTGTATGGATGCACCAGCCCTCGCGATGCTCCTCGACTGGTTAAGGTCTTCAGCATCACGGGAACACTGGACTATGTTCCGATCGTTGGTCTTTTCAAAGGAGTGTAGCGGGGGACAGGTCAGCACTCTGGGTGCTTTTTGTCTGTAGTTTTTCGCAACTCATTAACAAATGAGCCGGTAATCTTGTGCCTTCTCGGCTTTTATTTTTCTTCTATTTGGACAATGCCTTGGCTTTCGTCAATCGAGCCTGTCTGCAGCATTTTGAGTGGCAGCATTTGCCTGTCTGCGGCGTGATGGAGACCTGGGGGCAAGTCTGGAATCGTCCTGGGGCGGCGGTACGAACTCGCGTGGTTGGGCTCGTCGCCTGCGGCCATCTGGGGGGCGCGCGTGCAGCGGCACGATTCTCTGCAGTAATGCGAAGCGGGAAGCATCAGCGCGGGCGAACATGCGCTGCGATAGGTGGCCGATGAACTCTCCTAGGTTCTGGTGCTTTATATCTCTTTCTATGTTTCTGTTCCGCACGTATCGGGCGGCTTGCACGATGGTCCGCAGGCTGAGCGACTCCTGTTCCTGTGCCCTGAGCTTCTTCTTGTTGGTTTCTGCCGTCACGTGGACTATGGTAGATTGTGTCGCAGCTTTTATCGAATCCGTCCAGCGTGTAGGAGAACGACCGCGTGATCGCTTTCCCTCTACCCGTCGCTGGACGAGTCGTTACATGGAGTTTTGGTTTCGAGTAATGTGCCCGAAGTATTTGAATATTCGTATTTGCACAGTCGACGATAATCTCTCTTTGATTTTAAGTTCTCAGTCATTTAGATATTAAACTGGAATTTAACAACTGGTCCGGGTGAATTTGGCATCAACGTGGCACCTAGTTACCGGTCCGTGTTTTTTACCCTCTTTCCGCCCACCATACAAGAAAATATGGCAATGAAGTCGACTTTTTTATTAGACTATCGTGACATTTGAAAATAAATTTTTGGCATATGTCGTGAGAAACTAGAAAAGTTTTCTGTGAAATGACACTAATTTACATGAGAGATGGCACTTGGAATGCTTAAAATTGGAACCTTATTTCTTTCTAGACGTTAATAAATAGCTTTTTAGGTACGTTTGACGTTAATAAATCTGAAAAGTTTTCTCCTTAAAAACTGGAATAGAACTACATGAGAGAATTAAATATCACTTCGGAGATAAAAACGAGACGGCCGCTTTTTAATTTAAAAAGTTTGTTGTACGTGATTATTTAGATCTTCATACATCCGGACAAAGTCAGGATCAAATTCTGCCTTCTCTGCTGTGAAATACAAATGTTAAACAAAAAGTTTTAATTTAAGCGGTAGAGTGGGATAGCATGTTTTTTTTAAACCATTTGTTACGAGCCGGCGTTCGAACCCACGACCTCCAGATTGAAAGTCCGTACCGCTCGGCTACAAAGGCTGTTCAGTACAGCTATCACAAGACGGCCGCGACATACTCTCGAGCTCTTTCGCACTATCCGTCTAGCGGTCACTATACGGATAGCGCGACAAAGGCATACACGGTTATTTAGGGGTCGTACATCTACTTACCAAATTTCAACAGTATAGGTTTTATACATACATACATACATACTCACACACATACAATCACGCCTTTATCCCTAAAAGGGGTAAGCAGAGCACATGAAACTTGTGTTCCAGTGCCACTTTTAGCATAAATGTGGGTATAAAAGATCGACAAAATGTGATGTTGCAGTGATAGGTTGCTAGCCCATCGCCCACAATACACTTCAACCCTGTTCCCTTAGTCGACTTTTACGACACCCACGGGAAGAAAGGGGGTGGTGCTATTCTAACCCGACACCACACGGGAGAACCCGAAGTATATCTTATAGTTTCGGAAAAAAGTGGCTGTGACATACGGACGGACAGACAGACAGACAGACAGACATGACGAATCTATAAGGGTTCCGTTTTTTGCCATTTGGCTACGGAACCCTAAAAAGGATATCCAATTAAGAGTTAACTGTGAGTTAATTGAGAGTTAATGTATGGAATGTCTGTTTCACTTTTGGTCTTCTTGCTACACGACCCCTAAATCATCCTGTATACAGAATGATTCAGGAGACGTGAGTAGGACCAACCCGACACAAACAGTAAATGTTAATGGTTCATTCACCATCGTATTTTTTTTTTTTTTTTTTTTTTTTTTTTTTTTTTATTCATATTAAAAGAAAAAAGATACAGTACAAAATTAATAGACGCGTACAGAAACCTGTTTAAGGTTTATGCGTGACATTTAAGTTAAGCACCGTTATTTTAATTTTTTTTTGGTAAGTAAAAGTTTCATTCTCAAACCATGGTCACCCTACACAGCAAAAAATAAAACTAACGTTAATCTTACCAATATGCTGGTACGAATGAGTAGCTTATAATTTACTGAATCCGTAGGGTTGATCCTGCTCACGTCTCCTGAATCATCCTGTTTACGCAGTGAGCATGAATTATTTCTCTATAAGGTGGTTCGATTGCCATACAAAGCGTTATTTGACATTCGCAGGCTAACGGCGTGATATTTTAAGAAACTTATGTAACAAACTTTCTTCAATTGGCTTCCCATTTGCGCCAAATTCCCCCTTTCCTAGAATAAAATTGTATAAACTAGATTAATTTGAGAAAAATAGTTTTCCAAAAATATCACGTCCCAAACCAATTTCTCAAATTAATCTATTTTATACAAGTTTATTCTAGGAAAGGGGGAATTTGGCGCATATGGGAAGCCAATTTATGAAAGTTTGTTACATAAGTTTCTTAAAATACCACGCCGTTAGCCTGCGAATGTCAAATAACGTTTTGTATGGCAATCGAACCACCATAAGTATTTTTGCTATGATGAAGTTTGAAATAATTTGTCTTGTTCTTGAAGGTTATTAATCAACGGGTCTTGCGTCAATTTAAAAAAAAGCCACTGTGAGACACGCTAGAAAGGTTCTTTGTCCTGTCCTAAACGAAAAAATTGTAAAAGCCGGAAACTTATATTATAATTGTATTTCTTTTTTTATCTTTCTTACTTTAGATTTCCTTCATTTATAACTATAAATCTAAACCTTATCTTTTATTATTATTATTATTTATGTTAATAAAACGATATGTACTATTCTCTTTTTTTATTTGAAATTACATACTTCAAGATTGGGTCCCATATTCACCAAAATCCAGTTGCGATGATTCCATGAGGGATTCAGGGATCCTCACATATATCCTGCTAATCGAAATCTACCTAATAAGAGTAATAAGTTTGCCGGTAGATAAACTAAAATTGTGGTTACCCTGACCTGTTGCATTGCCTTAACCCTTTACCTACGGGTGTCAACCAGAGTTGCCAGTACGGCAACACCGCTGCAGTACGGGTGTCAACTATAGTTGATCGAAGTAATGGTCATGTTCAATCTTTTTTTTTATCAAAACGAAACCTTGTGTCTTGGTAATAGCGGTCA
Source organism: Epinotia brunnichana (assembly GCA_963854355.1). Taxonomy (NCBI): domain Eukaryota; kingdom Metazoa; phylum Arthropoda; class Insecta; order Lepidoptera; family Tortricidae; genus Epinotia; species Epinotia brunnichana. The sequence goes on along the minus strand of OY977940.1, from coordinate 14,150,473 downwards.
CGTTATGCATTGGGATTAGTACAGATACAAAGAAAAAAATATTAAAATGTTTCGGTAGATGGCTCTGAAATAAACATATTTATAAAAATGACCGCTTTTTTGGTGGCAACTTGGGTTGACACCCGTACTGCAGACGTGCAAATAATTGAACTCAATATGGCGGACATTAGTGTTTTTGTTAGAGTACGGCGTGGGAGTGTTTGGAGTGTTAATTTTAGTGATTGATATTTATGCATTATTTTTATAATTATCGTTATTTAAGTGTTTATTTGTGTTTAATATACTATAAACTAATGTTCTTAAACTTAAACATGTGAAATCCGCAAGTAGTAACTTAAAAATCTGCAATTTCTTAGTGACTGATGTATTGCTTGATATCAGAAAAAATAGTGAATATTATTACTCCAAGTGATTATTTATTGATTAAACACATTATACTTATTGTGTGTGTGAAATTTCAACTGTGTAGCTGTAATACTTCAAAAGTTACAAGTAAGTGAAGTTATGCCTAACCACTGACTCTCGCCAAAACATGCCCGTATTGAGCGATGACGGAGTGATTCAAGGCCCCGTAGGTAAAGGGTTAAAAATATACGAAGGTAAAATTCAATTTAGTTGTGTTATTTTCATACAACGTTTTAGCAATTTCGTTCCTGAAAATTCAATGCCAAGCGTTAATTGAATCTGAGTCGCAGAATTTAATCAGTTAGCCAAAAAAGTGGTCAATCAATTATGAACTCTTAATAAATAAACAAAAGAGTTATAAATTGGTAGCCCACTTTCTTGGCTGGCTATTTCTACGTGCCTACTAGTTACGTACTAGTACGTATATAATAGTAGAGTTAAGTTTTCAAAGTAAGCGCAATTTTATTTCTACAATTAAGGCTGTTCATTGTTCTAATCCAGTTAAAGTATATATTGTTATAAAGGCCGATAAACAGTACCTAAATACTTAATACAACTTGCCTTTTACAACAGTCGATAAATCATAACGAGCTACTAATAACCTTTACAAATGGCATTCGTATTCAACCTTACTCGTTATTATTTGTTTTGGTCCATTCATGTTTGACAAAAGTCCGTGTAACGAGTTTCCTTTCAGAGAAATAAATCACGAGCAGCAAAGTAGTTCCTAGTTAGACATCGGTTACACGCTAATTCTGGCGTCAGCTCAGTCCGTCAGTATGATGAGAGAATGATCGTGTAACCGTTGTGAATGACAGAGACAGACAGATCATACTGATGGACTGAAGTGACGGCAGAATTAGCGTGGAACCGATGTCTTAGGCTCGTATGATATGCAGACACCGATTGCGGTTGACCACTGCCCCCCTATTCTGTAACTGCGAACAAATGCGATATCCTAGCAATGTCCCTTCTGTTAATAGGACAGATGGAATCATGCGGTCATAGCGCGATCACGTAACGCATTGTACGCGCGTCAGGTAGATCTAAATGTCACTTTTTATATGGAAACATGGTAGTTGAATTATCAATTTGTCCCCTAATAATTGCATACTTAATTTCGTTTTATTGACGTAATAACGTTTTTTAAACCGATGAACGCCGGCTGCACGCACGAAAAGGTGTGTCTCATTTTCCCGTTCTGAACATCGGCTGCGCGCACGAAATATCAACGCACAGCCCAAACCGCTGGTTCTAGAGATTCAAAATTTAGTACGTAGGTTTCTTATAAGGGTGCACCAAAAAGGATTTTTCAAAATTCACCCTCTGAGGGGGTGAAATGGGGGTCCAAAGTTTGTATGGCAGCACAATGTTTTCTTATGACGTTATCACGTAAAATTATCGTCCGTAAACCGACTTTATAGACAACCAATTTTTTTTTGTTACAGGACATTTGTGGACTACGCATTGACCGTGACGTATCTTGCAGCACTGTGTGTGTATATAGTCTTCATTGCCGAAAACTTCAAAGAGGTAACATATTAAACAATGCCTAAAAACCTTAATGCAATGATGATGGCATTCACATGGCATTAAAGCCGGGAGTCCCTTACATTACCGACAAACGTTTCACCGAATTTTCATTTCATCGATTTTTATTTTCTCAGGACCCGTTAACTTATTATGTATAGCTGAAAGATAAGTGAGTAGATGTAGAACCTATTAGATTAGGTTCTGAAAAACAAAAAATATCTCATCATTATCATCATCATCATATCAGCCGAAAGACGTCCACTGCTGGACACAGGCCTCCCCCAAAGAGTTCCACAGTGACCGGTCCTGCGCCACCCGCATCCAGCGGAGTCCCGCAACCTTTACCAGGTCATCAGTCCACCTTGTGGAAGGTCTACCAACTCCGCGCCTTCCGGTACGTGATCGCCACTCGAAAAACTTACCGCACCAACGGCCATCAGTTCTACGTGCAATGTGCCCCGCCCACTGCAAAAAATATCTGTCAAATGAAAATTCGGCGAAACATTAATTCAATGAAACGTTTGTCGGTGAAACAAGGGTGAACCCATTAGCCGTGGTGGCCGAGGCTCGGCCCTTTCCAGGTCATCTGTCAGTCCACCTTGTGGGAGGTCTACCAACTCCGCGCCTTCCGGTACGTGATCGCCACTCGAAAAACTTACCGCACCAACGGCCATCAGTTCTACGTGCAATGCCCACTGCAAAAAATATCTGTCAAATGAAAATTCGGCGAAACATTAACTCAATGAAACGTTTGTAGGTGAAACAAGGGTGAACCCATTAGCCGTGGTGGCCGAGGCTCGGAATCGGAAAGCCTGCGGGTCGGCGATATGCGATAGGTATCCATCTAATTCTATCGTTTAACTAAGTCCCACGGGCTTGCCTAGTTATATGCCATAGCGTGGCATTGGAAAATTACAGCTGTCTGTGTTACAAAGATTATCCTCAAAATACAAATTTGAAATAAGCGCAAGCTCGCTAACTGCACCTCATAATAGTAGGTCAAAAAATCAAAACATCAAAATATTTATTTAGTTTCAAAGTATTTTTAACAAAGACTAGGCTGGTGCCTCTTTTTAAGTAAAAATATACCTGTATTAAGAGACATCGCTCTTCCACATGGTGTAGCGTAATTAATTAATAGTTAAGTTAAGAACATTTTATGACTTAAAGAAAATAAACAAAAGTAAAAGTGAAAAGAAAGATTACTATAGATTAATATTTACATTCAGGAATTTATTAACAGACAATTGAGTAAATGAGTTTATGAAGTATTAGGATAGGGTTCATTCCTCAGGCTGGTGCAAGTGATACGTTTAAATATTTCAAGTACATACCTTTATAAACCACGCTCGACGGAAACTACCTATATACCAGATTCTTTGGATTTTTAAACATCGATTTAGATTAGATAAATAATAATTTACTCTGTTAAATATGGTTGTACCTTGTTTTACCGACAAAATTAAATGTTCCATCCACAGATGTATAAATATAAGGAGATCGGACATGCCGGCCGATTTGTTTAGAGTACGCCTGTCGCAAGTTCATTAACCCACACAACGCCCAAGTAATTGACAAGACAAAACACGCACACATCTAAAACAACATACTTGTATACCTACACGCTTATTTGACAATAAACGCGCATCATGAATGAATGAATGAATGAATGTATTTATTTGTAAAACATAGGTACATGTACAGATCTTAAAAATAAAGCATAATATAGCGAAACACTATGTTTTGCCGGTTTTTTTTTTCATGCAGTTGTCCTACTATTTTAATAACAAAATCAAAAAATATAAATTACAGCGCAAAATAATTATACAATGGAATAATGTCAAAATAAACTTAAATAGAATTATAATATTTATGTCAAATTGGAAGTAATACAATTGCAATATTAAAGTCAATTATAAATCAATGTCATTTAAAAATTGTTGAGTATTGTAATAAAATTTTTGTTTTAATAATAGCGTTAACCTTTTCTGAAAGGGTCCAATTTGTAAGTCTTTTATGATGCTTGGAATTTTATTATACAGGGTGTCCGGTAAATAATGGACAACCTTCTAACCACGAATAGGGCACCTTATACTGGTCCAGAAAATCGACTTTGAGGTTTTGTAAAAGTCCCCTGGTTTTTGAGATATTCGCACTTTTCGAAGAGCGAATTGTACCAAAACAAGGTGTTTAAAAGTGAACATTTATATCAACATCTTTATTTGTAAAGATGTAAATGGCATGTGTTATACCATTTTAGAATCAGTATTAGATAAACTATTTTTTAGGAAGTTGGCCACTCTGGTCCTCATACATTTTTTTTCACCTCAAGCAATCAAACATGTAGAACATTTTAAAGAAAAATGTGATTCTATTTATTAAGACCTAATTGAACAGAAATCGGATGAACGTGTATTAGAGTTTTATGGTGGCCAGACCGATTTCTGTTCAATTAGGTCTTAATAAATAGAATCACATTTTTCTTTAAAATGTTCTACAAGTTTGATTGATTGTGGTGAAAAAAAAAATTATGAGGACCAGAGTGGCCAACTTCCTAAATACTGATTCTAAAATGGTATAACACGTGCCATTTACATCTTTACAAAAAAAGATATTGCTATAAATGTTCACTTTTAAACACCTTGTTTTGGCACAATTCGCTCTTCGAAAAGTGACTTTTACTAATCCTAAATGTCGATTTTCTGGACCAGTATAAGGTGCCCTATTCGTGGTTAGAAGGTTGTCCATTATTTACCGGACACCCTGTATATTTGAGGTGCCATTCCCAGTACACTCTTACTCACAAGAGCAGTTTTACATGCTTTGTAACGCAACATATTTTCATACTGTGGTCTTGTAGGGAGCTTTCGTGTGACGGACATTTTATTATATAGGTTACATTTTACAAAAATTGCTACTTCTAAAATTTACAAACAGGGGAATGTCAAGATTTTTAGTTGTTTGAAATATGGAATGCAACTATCTGTCATTTTTAATCCACACATAGCTCGGAAGCACCTTTTTGGAGCCTTGAATACTGACTCCTTATCAACTGAATTGCCCCAAAAATGATTCCGTATCTTAATACTGACTCAACAAGACCATGATAAGCAGCTAGTAGAGCATCATTATTAACTAATTTGGAAATTTTGTAAAGAGCAAAAGCAGATTTATTAATTTTTTTACACAGGTCTTGTAACATGGTATTTCCACGTTAGCTGACTGTCAATAAGTAATCCCAAGAATTTAGTCACTCGTAGGATTATTCATTATTCCCTTCATTATAAAAACTAACATATTTTACTTTAGATCGTTGATAAAAGTGCATAACATTGGTTTTAGTCAAATTAATTACTAGATTATTATTGTTCAACCACATTATTGTGTCAGTTATTGCAATATTGATGTCATGTTCATAGTAAAGAAATTTTTTATATTTTAAAATAGTTGTGCTGTCATCTGCAAACAAAATCATGGGATAATAAATGGCTTTAGGTAGATCATTGATAAAGAATAAGAATAACAGAGGGCCCAGTACACTTCCCTGTGGTACACCGTAACTTACATATCTTGCATCTGATAAAAACACCTTGTGGGTCTTGCTTTTAACACAGGTTCTAGTTATTTCAGTGTATTGCAACGATTTTATGAGCTCTAGTATCATATCAGGCATTTTGATATGATACTAGAGCATCAAATTAACAAGTTAAGTTATAGTTCAAACCGTTACCAACCATACAACATGCTTTTTACGTTGTTGTCTGAGAATATTGAATATTAGCGTTTACCAGTACATATTTGTGTTGCGAATGGACTAAAGCATAATTTACTTATAGGACACTAAACGTCATCACTGCAATTTCTAATTTTCCAGGTACTAGACGAATACATGCCGAACTATAAGCTGTCAGTGGAGACGTACTGCGCTCTGACCCTCGTCCCACTGGTCCTGATCTGTCAAATCAGGAACCTGAAGTGGCTGGTGCCGTTCTCGGCAATTGCCAACGTCTTCCTGGTCATATGCTTCGCGATCACCATGTACTACATCTTCAACGGTCTGCCGAACCCTAAGGAACGCGTAATGGTCGCCAGCGTCACACAATGGCCTTTGTTTATCAGGTAAAGATCAAGTTCCATAGTTAAAATTAGTTATTGGATCCAGAACACAATGATTACAGGCCTCAAATAATCGACCAAGGCAAGTTGAAGTGTACATAGGCAACTTCTTGATTTGTCGGTGCGGAAGCGGTACGATATCAGTAGGTAAGCTGTCAGTATCAACTACGTCTAGCCAGTTCCGATTCTTAAAAAAAAACATTTAATTCAGACTAAAGTCTATATGATTAGTAAACAATGAATTCTTATTAGTAGTGTTAGTATGACATAAAAAGAGAGACATAACTTAAGTAGACTAAACTAAACAATGACTGCATGCAGTCTCTGCCAGCTGCTGAGCATGGGGCCGTTTTGCGCTTCGTAAACACGCTCTGCACGGCTATCACAAGACGGCCGCGACATGCTCTCGAGCTCTCTCGCACTATCCCTCTCTCTCTTAGACCACTTAGAAAGATACGGATAGTGCGAGAGAAGCATGTTGCGGCCGTCTTGTGATAGCCGTGCAGAATGCTGTTGGGGCTTCCGCGCAGGCATCAGTGAGGCGCACCTCTTGCGCATTATCGCTGCAAAGCTGTCATGTTTGTGCTTTCGCAAACAGACGCACTACAAAATTGCGGCAATCCCATCATCACCCGGAACGCGTTATTATATTGAACACATAGGCCGTTGTACTCGTATGCGTTCTGCGTAAAAAGCTCGCTTACATTTAAATGAGTGCTTGATGACTGGCGCGGGATCCGTGGAATTATTCACCGCAGTATTATGTTACTGACAGTATGCCGCCAGGTATACGAAAATCTGGGCGACATCAGTAAACTCTAGTTAAGGTACAAAAAAATACAAAATACCAGAACCAGATTACAAAATACCAAATGCGGAAGTGGCCTAAGTCACGCTACGGCAGCTAAATACGACAAATGACAAAAGATTTTTCCTAACGCGCGTTTAAAAAATGAAGCGATTACCCTGCTTGGACTATTCTTTAAATAACAGCGCCCAACAATCTAGACCTCTCATTAAAACTTCTAGGCCTTTGATTAAAATTAAGTACTCGATTCAGTTCTAAAGTAATTTATCCTTCCATTTATTTGGGACCGAGTTGTTCACAAACTTTAGAGATCCATGAGTTGGGTTCAAATTATTGTAAGACTTCGTAATATAATCGGTTTTGTCTTCGTAATACAATTAGTCAATGATAGCGTCAGGTCACGTTAACGCACTGGTCGGTCTGGTAAATTAACGTAAGTTAATTTCGCTTTTCAATTGCTGTGGATTCTTACAAGTGCGCGCGTTTTCACGCGCGTTCACGCATGGACATAAATGTGGCCTTAGGTCGTGTTTAAGAAGAAACAGAGCGAACGACGGCGCGGGACCCACATTGAAGCACGCACGAACACAAACACAATATGGGCCTAAGACTGTTTATGTCCAAGTGTGAGCGTTTCCATATTTCCCTGACAGCTCGGGTTTACCATGAACATGGCCTTACCTTACTAATTAAGCACCAATTAATATAAAGTAACAGTAGCGTAACTATTTAAGTACTTAACATTTACCCTTCTGGAATCATTAAGTAATTGAGCCCTAATTTTATAACCTGAAATTTCCAGCACGGTAATATTCGCGATGGAAGGCATCGGCGTGGTTATGCCAGTGGAGAACGAGATGGCGAAACCTCAGCAGTTCCTCGGCTGCCCTGGTGTCCTCAACGTTGCCATGACGATCGTCATCTCGCTCTACGGCATCGTCGGCTTCTTCGGCTACATCAAGTACGGCGACGAAGTGAGGGGAAGCATTACTCTGAATTTGCCGCAAGATGAAATGTAAGTGAATACAGTCGTCTCCAAAAGTTATTATAAAAAATACTGTTGAAACGAGCTTTGGCTGCGGGATTTTATTTATTGTGCACAATTATTTACTGATCCAACAAATCAAAATCATACCAACGAGCCTTAATAGGGTTTATACTTAGTTTAGGAATTCATATGTCAATCTTCCGTCTCCATCTTCAGTTCTAGGTCGATGGCGTAGGATCTGCGTTCGTAAATTAAAGTAAGAAAAACGCTTACTTTTCTTACTTTAAATAGTTATATTCGACTTGGATATATGTTGTAATAAAGCATTTGGAAATATGTATCAAAAGTGAAATCATATTTTGACCTGTATCATTTCTTTTCAGCTTGGCTCAGAGCGCGAAGATTCTCATGGCTCTGGCGATCCTCTTCACATACAGCCTTCAATTATACGTTCCCATGGAGATGATCTGGAGAACGATTCACAACAAAATATCTGTCAGATACCACAATATCACGCAAATCTCCATCCGGACTGCTGCTGTTGTTGGATCAGGTACCTTGTCAACTACTACAGTCTACTACTCACAAATATTACTCCACTAAAGACAATAAAAACTGGGTTTCCCCGACGAATGACCGGCGCTGGCCAGTTAGTTCGGCACCATGCTGAGTCTGTTTTGATTCCTTTGTTTATTTTTGTTTGCTAAAAAAATAGTTTTTCTTTATTTCTTCTTCGAAAAGCATATTAAAGTGTTAAGAAAGATCAGGATTACAGTCAAGCTTATGTGTTTCCGATCCAGCTACTGTGTTACCGTGTAATTTGTAATTTAATATACCACACTATATTAATGAATGCATTCGGTGGTATAATTTAGACGCCTTCTTCGGCAATTGGCCGGAAGAACTGCAGACACGAGAGAGCGATGTATGCCTTTATCCAGCAATGTCATCCATATATGCTAGGAAACTAAAATTATATTGAATGTATATGATATAATATTTCCGTTCACAGTTGCCCTAGCAGCCGCCTTCCCTAACCTGGAGCTATTCATCAGCCTTTGCGGCGCCATTTTCCTCTCGACCCTCGGCCTCCTCACCCCCGCCATCGTAGACACCGTTCACAACTGGGACAGAGGCCTCGGCAGGTTTAACTGGATCTTGTGGAAGAACATCTTCATCGGCTTGATTTCCCTGGTAGCGTTATTCGCCGGCTCCTATAAGAGCATCAGTGATATGATCACTAAGTATGGGGCCAACCATGCCGTGGAAATGAACTCGGTTATGAACGCAACCAGTACAAGTATCAATGGAACTTGGACATCGTAATAAGTAGGTATGTCAAGTTGCGTGTTGGATACAGGATGCAGACACAAACAGATGGAGAATAGAGATCCAGGTTGTAACACCGTAAATACGAAAATGGTATCGGTGACCAAAATAAAGACACGACCGATCATAAGTACAATTTGTTTTTTAAAAACGTAGGTAAGTAAAATATTTGCATAATTTTCAAAATGATCATTGGAGAAAATTATGCTTGTATACATATATATTGCATTCCTTCCCTCTCTTGGATACATAAGATCTAATGCGTAGAACGCAGAGGAGAAATATACTTACAGATGTTTACCGTGGAAGATGACAAGGCAGGCCTTACTAATAAAGTCTTCGTTTTTAAGGACTAAGTGGTAGAAAATCCAATTTGACTTGTTAACTAAGTGATAAGCTATTTTTGCTTCTATTTCCATATTCATAACAGAACTAACCAAATGAATGTTTGCTCTTTTGGGTAACTCTATTATGCCATGAACTGGAACAACGAACTACACAACATACCATCACAAAAATTCGGTCACCGAAAAAAAACCAACCTATTTTTATTTCCTGTTGTTACAAGTCCGACTAACAAAGAAAATCACTTCGAGCAAGCGTAAAGGCTATCTTAGTATCGTAAAACAAGACTACTGGAATATTTCACCGGTTACCGATAAAAAATGAAAACGGGTTTATGGTCTCTGATTTTGTGTACCAAAATCGCATACATGCATTTGTGTTAAAATTGTTGTTTACTAGTTTTACGCGATATAGTGTGATAATCAAATTTACTTTAATTTTAATTTTAGTAAAATTTATGTTCGTCTTATATAATGCATATTTCGAAAACACTTATTTTTCACGAGTTGGGGACGAACACATGGGTAACCTAGGTATAATATACCGCATATTTTTGTTTTTCTAAGTGTACCTAATGTATTAATGGTCACGAAATTCTCCTTAATTCATGGGTCTGCAACACAGCTACATTTTTATTTAACAGTACATATAACCTATGGTGGTCATTCAACTAGATACGCCACGTTCGCGACAAGGTTTCTCTTTCAAACGATGTATCAAAAGTTTCGCTTTACTTTTGATTGTGAAGTGCAGTGGGGTCTTATTAACCAACTAATGCCGTAACCACATAAATAAATAAATTTTAACATCGGGAGTGTTCAGACATCCAACATAGTTAAGAACCATCGTGGAGATGACACAAGACTTTCGATAAAAAGCTCGCACTCAAATCGCTTCAGCCTTCAGATACAAATACACATGTTACACTAATATCAAGAGTTAAAAACAATGGATAGTCAGTTAAATTATGTAATATGCATCTGTTTACAAATTATTTTTATATACCAATTAGAGTAATTAGTTCCTTAAGCGACAATTAATTTAAGTGCTTAAGATATCTTGACTTATTTATACCATTAAATGAATTATTGTACCTACCTTGAAGCAAGTATGTTCTAGTAAAAAGTACAATAATCTCGCATAATCAAACATTTACTTGTTGCTTTAAATATTTAAGCTCAAATATTCCTGCTTACAAATGTTTAGGTTTATCCGCAGGTATACGCGAGTTAGGATCTACTTGAGTCGTTCTCAGAGAAAAGGGAGCTTAGGACCAGTTGTTAAAAAAGTTAGTTAGATACGTCCATTCAAAATCAGTTTGTATACGAAGCCATACTTAAGAACATGAACGGGTCACGTGCCCTAGTGAGCTTTAGTATGGCACCACTGGTAAATAACTGTGATTATTTCAAATATTTAAAAAACTAGGCCGCTACCCATTTTAGTTTGTATACATCAAACTAGTTTTTATGTTGCTGTTATGTTTTAACTTTGGACGCATAGATTGACGAATCCAGCCAGATAAAAACTAGTGATGCATTCACATGGTACTTAAATACAAAATACAGTGGGTAGCCGTCTAGTTTTTTAAATATCTATCGTTAAATTTAAATAATCCTAATTGTTTACCAGTGGCTAGTGAGCACGTGAACGGGTTCTTAACGTTTAACAGTCAGGAATGTCGTCGGTGCAACCCCACATGCTCTTGCATCTTGTTGCTGTATAAAATAATACCGGCGTCCCTTTTCTCTGTGACCGCCAAATATGCACTTATGTATGAAGTGTTTGCTAAAAGACTCTGATACAAACTCTTATATTATGTGTCACACAGATTCAATAATACTCGCGCTTGTATGATTAAATTAAGTGTGTGTATAGCTTAATTTAACGCTGCAATTTTGTTTCGTTCTCAGTGAAAAGTGACCAATATGGCAGGCGCTTGTTGAATAATGTCATATTAATTTACATCGTCAATAATGGCGGAAGCGGCAACCACGCTATTGGTGTAACCTTTTAATTACATATTTTTAAATAATATTACATTAAGAACTTATTGTTAGGATTATGACAAATATGCAACTGTTCTCAGTCACTGATAGTCGCAATGACTCTAAATGACAATTAGGTTGTGATTGTTGTTAGGTTTAAGGATAATAGACACTGCGAATAAAGTATGATTTATAGTACACCGTCCCGTGCCAGAACCAATGCCGGTACATAATAACTGGGGTCCGGGTTTTTGAGTTCTTCTTTTGACAAATTTTTTGAGTGCGACATTTGAGAAGATTTTTGAGTGTGACTTTTGACAAGTTGTAGGGATCTCTCCACCTCTGTATAATCGTTTTTTAAGTATAGTATAAAAATATAAACGATACCTATTGATTGAGGTTTAGATACTCATCTGCCAGTGGCAATACTGGCAATACATATAAGATGCTTATTAAGAGTTGATGAGGTAAGTAGGTATTTGGTTGCAAGTGTTATTTTATTTAGATAAATTAACCGCATTGTAAGAGTAATATCGATAAAAAGCGGTGATCTCTCAATAGCCGCACGCAAAAATCGGGGCCCAAATAATAACCCAACTAAATTAAAGTGGTCATCTCAGATACATCACTCCGGCAAGTTCGTTGTATTTTAGTATACCAATACTCCAATCACGTGTAAGTAATTGATTATGATGACAAATTGGTTAAGTTTAACATGACCTCAGCATGGCAGTTAATGATAATACATTAATATTAACTTTATTAATTTTAAGTATTTTAAAGGGGAACACAGAATTCTTCGGAATTATGTAGCTTCGGAATTATGTAGTGTACCCATTTTAAAGTGTAGATAAAATTGAATTTGAAGGTTTTAAACCGCCGGTACGGTCATTTCTGTCGTATAAAAAATAATTAACTGTAACTTTCTGGACATTTAAAATTGATGTACATTTTTGAAACAATTGCCAAGCACAATCTTTTACTGTATTAATTTTATGTAATGTTTTAATTTAATAAATAGTTTTTCTTACTTGTTAAAGTTAAGATTGAATGTGATATCAATTAATTTATGTTTATGAGCAATTAAAATGCGAACTAACATGATATGTGTAATTTTTATGAATTTTTATCCACATACATAATTTACCTATTTCATCATCCAAATAAGATCACACGCCAACATCATTGTTACAATGATGTTAAATATAGGTAGGTATGACTAACTTGAAACACTGAAGATTATTTTTTTACAGCGATGTGTAAAGGGGGAAGTTCAGTCATAGTGCAATGAAGATGACTATACACTTTTTTATACACTGCATTGCGAGAAATACAGAGATTTGTAACCCTAAAATTATGGTTTTTAATCACACCGTCAATTTCTATAACTATTATATACCTCCTAGCTCTAGGCTCGCTATGTCAAACGGTTCTTGAAAAAACTCCCTGTGACAGATGGAAAAAACACTGATGGATCTCATGAGAGTTCCGTCGTCGGGCCAATTTTGGTAAGGAAAACTAAAAATGGATAGAGCACATGAAATTTTGTTGTTATTGCCACTTCTACCAATTATATAGGTTTAAAGATGGCGAAAATGTGATATATGCATGCAGTGATAACTTGATCTAGGTCATCGCTATCAATACTAGGGATAGGATTATCGGATGGATAAATACCTACACTGTAAATAAATAAATAAATATTCCGGGACAATCTTACACAAATCGACCTAGTCCCAAACTAAGCAAAGCTTGTACTATGGATACCTACTAGCTGTCGATACATACTTAAATAGATAAATAAATACTTATATACTTAGAAAGCATCCATGACTCAGGAACAAATATTCGTGGTCATCACATAAATAAAGATGTTTAGTTGTATGGAGGCGGACACAATTCAATTGAAATATTAATGAAATTCCCGTGATTTATAAACTAACTCCTTAATTAGTAAAAAAACGCGTATTAGAGTAGTATGTGTAATGAACTATTTGAAGTGGTTTCCCATGATAGATCTGCTAAATGTTATTTAATTTACCTGCAATTCATTCAAGTAACGAAGTATTAGAAGCAAATTCCATTTTGTGACAATTATTATTATTATTTTTATTTTAAGTTTATGTTTAAGTTTTGGTCACGAAGAAATTATTTCATTTCATTTCAAATTAAAAACCTAAACGTAAAGTTTTATTCTAAATATAAAATAATGATACGAACTACCACAAGTATTTCTTTATGTTAAATTAATTTAAAGTTATTTTTTTAAGTAGCCGATTCCATACTTGCTTAACATTTTCCGGGAATATACCAACTTTGGTGGACTGATGACCTGGTAAAGGTCGCAGGAGTCCCCTGGATGCGGGTGGCGCAGGACCGGTTACTTTGGAACTCTTTGGGGGAGGCCTATGTCTAGCAGTGGACGTCTTTCGGCTGATATGATGATGATGATGATACCAACTTTAGGCATTTATCTATCCGATAATCTGATCCCTGATCATTACGCTTCAGGTCCAAATCCAAATTCTCCTCTTACGACACACAGGAAAAAGACGGGAATGGTGGATGGAAAACAAATTAAGTGTTATTTGAAACCCACAAATTCACAACCACCGATTCGAATGGATTGATTTCGTGTATGAAAGAAAAGGTCACTCTTTCTCTCTCTTGGGACTCTTTTTGTCATTAAAAATAATTGATGACACATGATGGTTGAAGTAATTCATTTCATTCACGCCAGTTTTCCTCAATTTACATAATACAATTCAGGAAAAGCTTATAAATGCGCGTAAACGCTTGCCGGTTAATCAAATTATGGCGCGGGTGTAATTACGAAGCGGGCGTCCTGGGTTTCAATATCAGTAAAAGCAAATAATATGCAGTGATGAATATTTTCTGATGCATTAAAAGTATGTCTCAAGGGAGCAATATGATATATTTACGACGAAGGCGGTATATTGAATCCTGAGTGAATCGAAAGAGTTCACAATTATATCCCGAGCGTAGCGAGGAATTAAGTAGAATCTGAAGCGTACCGATGGTTTCAAGTGTTTACGTCTAAGACGAAAATAATTGTGCTACCCATTGACACATACTGCTTTTTACACCAATGAAGAAATCTCTCATTTGAGGAAATCTTTTATTCTTTTCTACATACAGGGGGCCGATTTTTGACTTTCGACCGCTCGAAAATTAAATAAAAGTAAATACAATTTTAGTGTCAAAGTTGCAGGCACTAACTTTCTACCGATATAATTGAATACGAGTGGTCAATACTACTCGCTTTTCAATTTTCTGTTGCTATTTCAAAAGAGCATTTCGTAATTTTAGTCCGTTTTCGAGTGAAAGATTCGAGCGCTCGAAAGTCAAAAATCGGTCCCCAGGTGTGAAAATTTTCTTGCCAAACTGGAGAGATGAAAAAAATAGTTAATTACCGATGCTTCGACTTGGAAAACAATGAGCCTAATATTTCTTCTCATACGATGTCGTCATGACTCTTAAACAATTAAGTAATTTGGCTTGTCGTCCACCATTGTACTGCCGAACTTACTTCTACATTTAATGCGCGGTAAATGGACGATAGCAGCCTGAGAGGTGATGCGAGTACAGTTAGAGAATATTACAAAACATACCTGCATAAGTGGCAGACCTTGTATGTATAAAGTATCAGAGGTAATTTCTAAAACTTTACATAATAGAAATCGTTCTCATCTTAATATAGTGCGTGTTGTTAGGGGATTCCGTCGAACAAATACTTTACTTTCGGATACCGGCGCCATATTTTGGTATGTATATGTATTTATTATTTATTTCTTATATATATTTGCAATTACGTTCTCGGAAACGGCTCTAACGATTTCGATGAAATTTGGAACAAAGGGATTTACGGAGGTGAAAAACCGATCTAGCTAGGTCTCATGTCTGGGAAAATTTGTTTTCACTGTATTTTCTTTATATTCACCCGAGCAGAGCTCACTCGCCCAGGGACTTATACGTAGTTTGGGCAAGTAGCAAATTCTACAGAAACAGTCAGAAGACAGTTTTTCGAATTATCTAGGTCTCGAAAGATCATAATAATATATTTCTTAGAATTAAGTATCTACGTATGTACAGTCTCACTACTGACTGTACATTTTTCTGTTTACGTTGCGACCTACTTTTAGGCCACGCTACTTTATGTCATAATAAAGTAAATTAGATCAGTGCAAACATAACTCGCATACGAAGAACATCAACTGAAGGAACGGCTAATTAATCTAACTATTTATATTTTACAAGTAATAAATCAGTTTTATAACTAAAACTTAACTTCTCCGTTCTCTCAACGCACTCCAACACAGCATCTAAGTGTATGGGCTAACTGGCTCATACAACGTATAACAATGATTTGGCTTTAAGATTCAGACACTGATTTATTTTATTGACAAAAGGGTTCAAAGGGTGAAAATTAAATACATGCAATTTTTTAGTGTGTTCGTGTAACATTAATTAATAAAATTAAAACATAATAACTAATCAAAAATAATAAC
Source organism: Epinotia brunnichana (assembly GCA_963854355.1). NCBI lineage: Eukaryota > Metazoa > Arthropoda > Insecta > Lepidoptera > Tortricidae > Epinotia > Epinotia brunnichana. The sequence goes on along the minus strand of OY977940.1, from coordinate 14,134,432 downwards.
AATTACTATACGATAATGAATGATGTCCACTTAATGTAGAAAGTGAACAAATAAATGCATAATACTATTCACCTGAAGAGATCGTCATTACATTACATATAACAAATAACATTGTAATATCTATTTAATATCAAAAACAAAAATCTGAATTATGCGGATGTTACAAAAATCACGTTTACCTACGCACTCGGGAGCAAAAAAACGAGTATACACTTTTATAGAAATCCTAAACAAAGTGGATGGATTTCCTATACAAAGTTTTGCAACAGACGCTCGAATATTGTTTCCAAATTTTCCGTTCCTATTTTGCGGGTAGACGTTCATAGTAAGCCGTTTATGACAAGCAGGTTTTTTCTCCAAGTGCCATGCGACCTAGGACTGTTCTCAGTCTCAGACTCTTCTCAGTCACCTTGGTAAACGAATAGTCTAACTCGAGACCTCGACACGCCTAAACATACCCTTAGTATTCATCAGGTGTGGGAAGTAGTGCATCATAATTCAGATTTGTTGCTAGGTTTTGATGCTTGACTAGTGTACTCGTATAACATCATACATCAATATTTAGTATGCACTATAATTTCACGTGCTTAATAATCCAGTCCCTGTGATAGAAAACGTTACTATACAAAGAGGACAAAGAAGATCCACATTCGCGATCTTTCCGCTTGCCGCTCGCAATGCCGGACAAGAAATATTTGTTATTTTCGAACACCATCAATGGACCCCCTGAATCGCCATGGCATATGTCTTCCCCATGTTTCCCTATTCCGCAGAACTTGCTTTCATCTTTGTAGTCATATTGCTCTTTACATTTGTCATTTGCTACGTAGTTAATAAAAGCAGCCTTTTTCAAGTTCGAATCTTGCTGCCCATTTAGACCCCATCCACCAATAATGAGGTTCTTGTCTTTATAGTCTTCTACGTCAGCTGCTGGCAGGCATATTGGCCGAATGAAATCTGATTACAAAAAAATGTTTTTAATTACAAGTTTCAAGATTTACTATATGTATATTCTGTCTTTGAACAATTTGCATAATTGTATGCATAAGCCTTTCACAGACTGCCGCGTGGCGCGGCCTGCGTTCGCAGTCGATACTAAATTGAGCCATAACTGTCAAATTTACTATTGACCACCACCGCAGGCCGCACCAGTGTGAATAAGGCTTTATGATAAGTTAACGGGAATCACATGACATGAAATCGTAGAAAGAAAAATGAAAAACTTTTATCAGACTAATAATAATTTACTTTCAAAACAAAGTTTTAACCGACTTCAATTCAGTACTCCGCCAAGCCACATTAACATTTCCACATTTTTTTTCCAATTTACCACATGAACTGATTTTCGAGAACAAAAGCGTTGATTTTTAGACCAATAAACCAAATCGCTGTATGTGGGCCGATAATATTTGAGGACTTCCGTCGATTCCTCAAGGATCTCAGAATTACTTTTGGCACTTCATTGTTTGCTATTTCAACGGAATAATATCAGAATCTGTGAAGTACTTATATAGTTTGAAGTACATCATTGAGAAGTTCCACAAGCCATCTGTGGTCTTCATCATCACTTCCACTTCACCAAATTTATGATTTCCGGGTGTAAATACACGAGTTATAATAGAAAATACCGAAATTACTACACGCGTGCCTAATATATTTGAGGAGTTCTCTCAATTCCTCATGGTTCCCATCATCCAACTGGGGTTTTGGAAACAATGGGACCAATCTGAAAGCATATACTTTCAGTTAAAAAAAGAATTGTACGAATCGGTTCATAAATGACGGAGTTCTGAGGTAACAAACATTAAAAATAAAAAAAAATAAAAAAATACATCCGAGTTGAGAACCTCCTCCTTTTTTTGAAGTCGGTTAAAAAACAAGCAAAGCTTACAACTGATTCCGAATGACAGGTAGGTAAAACTCTTTATCAACTCAACTTCCAAAGGGTTCCATATGATTTGAAAGTTTATTATTTATTATATGTACTTACTTGTATAAGGGATATCAGAGCTGAGCCGCAGAAGGGCGATGTCGTTCTGTAGGAGAGTGTTATTGTAATCATTGTGTATTATCACGTGGTCGACAGTGATCACTTCATTTTGAACGCATTTGCCTCCATTGGTGCAATCATTTGGAAAACTATATAAATCATATTCAGCTAAGAATACTTGAAGTCTGAAATAAAAATAAGGTTTGAATGTAAGAAATAATATAACTTTTTAAAATAATGTTGTTTAAGATCGGATCCGAACAAGCAGGAACGGGGACTGTTTCTAAGATAAAACGTCCTTGTTTGGACAATCCGACATTTTATTGTAAACCTAAGAATACATCGCTAATTATTAGATTTATTTCATCCATATGTATCATTAAATTGTAGCATTACTTACTGCGACAAATCTTTGTAATCGTCCAAGCAATGGGCAGCAGTGAGAACGTAACGGGAGCTGATGATGGTCCCACCACAAGCCTCCGGGCTGTGCAGTTGTGGTGTTTCTATGGGCTTGATGGTAAGACGGACCATCCACGGCAAGTGCTGTGGCTCAATAGCCAGACCACCTGTAATACAAAATCCACAATTTAACGATAGATTGAATATTGCTAATGCAGTGAAGATACTGACCGAGAACATTCTTCTATAAGTAAATACAACTGCCTATAGCCAAAGAAACTGAATTATGGGCTATCTTCGAAAGGTATCTTATGATAGAGCTTTTTATATTAGAGCACGTTGTAATTATTCTAATGTAAGATATTTTTGGTAGCCTATTATACTAAAATGTATTTTGTTTGTTTGTATTTTATATCATATCTACCCTAAACCATCTAAAACTATAACTTTACTTACGTACCTATTATCATTTTGGCCGGTGCAATACTACTGCCAGCAGATCGCCGATTACGGCCGTATTTAGAACCGAACCATCCTGTCGGATAATTTAAATTATTGTGACGACCTGGAAATTCTGAAACAAACCAAATAATTATTAGAATCCTTTGCATACTTTAAAAATTAAAATTGCGTGTGTCAAATTACATTGAGCAAACTAACCACATAAAAATCTCTAAATACAATTAAAGGTGGTGACTGTTTGACCACGAGCGCTGAAAAGGACTCGAAACAATGGGATGTATTTATTACTGCGCGATTAAATCCGAATTTCGTAGAATAATTATCGTGAAACGCAATGATAATGTTACGATTAAGTTTATCAGATTAAAACATTAACATCATAAACGACTTGAAGTGTCGTCTTATGGGGCAACCCATTCAAATTGTCAATGCCAATTCAATATAATTGATTATATAATAATATACATTATACGACTAAATCTCTTTCGATCGAGAATGTTAAAATAAGTAGACTTACTTGGTAATTCAACACCACAACAGCCAGACTCCGGTTTGGGTAATCCCTTTAAGTTTTGGCACTTCTCCCATTGTGCAACAGGATTGTGTAACTCTTGCTCTAAAAACTTTTCAGATGGCGCAATTCTCTTAGCCTTATTGGGACGCCATGGATACAACTTTTTGTGCGATTCCCAAACATCAAACTCACTTTTTAATACGTTCCCAAAGTAGTCAGATCCTATTAAATTTAAATATGAACTGTGACTTTTTTGAAGAACATTTCCCTGTACTAATGATATTACTACGCTGAATAGCAAAAAAACTTCAAGGTTTATTCCGAACATGATTCCGAAAATCACTGTTATGACATCCAACGTGCTACTGACAGTTGACGAATTAAGCGCCTGTATAAATAGGGACTATGGGGATAAAGTCACATACGTAGCAATATTCGTAGCGTATTTCCCTGTTTTATAAATATAACACTAAATAGTGTTTGTTACGAATTGGCGTAGGTCACATTACGTCACACAACCACAATTGGTTTTCTGTGTGCAGACATGTCTCACTTTTTGAGGAAAAAGCATGCTGCACAATTGCAGCGGAAACATAAAAATGTTTTTCCAGTACTATTTGGTTTAGTATCATGTTAGGATGGCGCGCGCATGGGAGAGGACACGTGTACTAATAATGCAAAACCGATTAAAAATGAATACATTTAATAAAATGAACCCTTTCGGAAGATAAGGTATTTGTAGTTATGAACATTATGACATGTAAATTGGCTTTACGAATAAATTGATTATGATTATGATTCAGTCCCGCCATTGGGCCGACAGTTAGCCTAGACCTGTTAAACTATTTAGTTCAAAAATTAAAAGCCGTACAGACGTGCTGCTGTTGGATAGTAAGCAAGGCTTTCAATCAATATTTTATTTTTGTTATCAATCCTACTTATGTGAAAAACGACTTAAGAGCCACGTGTAAAAATTTCTTTTATTTTCAGCAGTCAAAAAATTACTACGCTAAAGTGGCATTATGCAACACAAGTACGCCCATCTAATAACGTTTTTAAATTGTAGGTTGGTACATGACTTACTAAATGGCCTAATGATTTATGATATTTTTGGTATTCAACTGCAAAAGGACCTTTAAATGTGAGCACTGTTCTAGCAAGACTTACGAATTAAAATAAAATTAAAAACTTTAACTAAGTGGTGTTTATTGACCAAAATAATTAAATTAAATGCTCAAACTGTTTACCGCCTGCAGAAAGTGCAAGCAGAAATGCTCGGTTAATTTGAATCGTTTGCCAATATCTCGAAAACTAAGAGTTTATGACCAATGCTAAAGGTTCGTCAAATAAACTCACGGGAGTGCTGACAGTTCCTGAAAGAAAATTTGCCTTGCTCGTCTGATCAAACTTGCGCAAGAAGTGGAACTTGCCGATGATCTAGATAATCTAAAGCGGGACAAACGATGTTCTACAAGACTGCGAAGGCCGATGCCTTTTATCAGTGAAGATGGACTATTGCGGGTCAGAGGTCGATTGTAAAATTCCAAAGTAACGTACGCGGATTTTTAAATGTATCAAATGTTTTAAAACTAAGGCTAAGCCAACTGAAGCCTTGATGGCTGCCCTACCTGGTGATAGGGTTAATGCTATTGGTGTTTTTCACACCGTGCAAACTAATTGCGTTCATTTGGAATGTGTTACTGATCTTTCTACAGACGGTTTTCTTGCAGCTTTGACTCGATTCACATCTTGGCGTGATCTTCCGAGTGTTATCAGATCGGATTGCGGTACAAATTACGTCGGGTCAAATAGACACTTGAACGAAGTTCAGAAATACTTAGCTTTGCGGGAAGTTCAGCAGGGGCTCGTTAACAAGGCTGCTCAGCAAAATATTACACAGTGTTTTAACCCTCCAGCGGCGCCTCACTTCGGCGGTTTATTTGAGGCCACGGTTAAAAAAAAAAAAATTAAAATTAAATCTAAAAGCTATGTACCTAACTAGTACCTGAAACAAATTTCTTGCTTTTGTCCAGCGTGTCCACATAATCACGTGAATCTGCCATACAAACCAGGTAGTTGTAAATAAACAAACATTGACGCATTAAGCACAACTTTTATTCAAGATATACAGTATTAAATACGTTATGGTTTCTTCCAATATCAGCTACTCAGCCTACATTTAGGAGTAAAGTTAATATGCATAATTTTTATTAAGGGTTTCTAATTCGACTTGTCCTAACGCTCGTTCGAGAAGTAACGCAACTACCCCTCACTTCCGAAATGTTTCTTTAATAACAATAATAACTAACGGGATTAAAAACTCACTCTTCGAATGTCCTAATTTGATGGTCCACGCAATGGGCTGCAGTGATCACGTGGCGGGAGCTAATGAGCGATCCTCCACATTCGATGATATTTATTTTCATCATCTCTTGAAACTTCACGTGAAGATGTACCAGCCAAGGGTACTGGGCTATACCTGCAGGCTTTCCAGCTGAAAACAGATAATGTTACGTATTAAAGGTGGTTTGATTGCCATACAAAACGTTATTTGACATTCGCAGGCTAACGGCGTGATATTTTAAGAAACTTATGTAACAAACGTTCATAAATTGGTTTCCCATTTGCGCCAAATTCCCCCTTTCCTAGAATAAACTTGTATAAACTAGATTAATTTGAGAAATTGGTTTGGGACGTCATATTTTGGGAAAACTATTTTTCTCAAATTAATCTAGTTTATACAAGTTTATTCTAGGAAAGGGGGAATTTGGCGCAAATGGGAAGCCATTTGATTTGACGCACGCACAAAGATACGCACCATAATGTCATTAAATTCATCGGCAAATAAAAATATTAATTTCGAGGAGTAATGTACGTCACGTCGTGGCGTGGTTAGTAATCGTTAGCTTTCCGAGTCAGAGGTCGCGGGTTTGAATCATTTGTTTTGTTTTTTAGTAAGAAACCTTCATAAAAAGATTCAAGTCTATAACATTCCAAATTAACGATTTCCATACAACGGTTCAACCCCTATTTCACCCCCTTAAGGGTTGAATTTCTAAAATCCTTTCTTAGTACACGTCCAAGAATATATATATGTTCCAAATTTCATGCTTATATCTTTAGCGGTTTAGGCTGTGCGCTGTCTGTCAATCGACCAGTAACGTAAGAGTTTTATATGTATAGATGTGTCAAAAAAGGGGTGTAAAAACAGACTGCTAAAAGTTGAAAATGGAAAATAATATTTACATCAAATAACACAGGTAAAACTCTGGTGGCGGTGTAATTGGTTCCTCTGATTAAAACTTCCGTGCATACTATAATACAACATGTTAGCATTATTGGTGTTTTATGACTACTATGAGTTAGGTTAGGTTAGGTTAGGTTAGATGAATGTAAATTACAACACATGTCGATGTGTTATGCCTGACGGAACACTGGCTCCGACCAAACCAGGTGACTTCAGTCAACATCGTGAACTAAAGTCTTCGTGCCCATTACTCTAGGCCCACTCGTCGTGGAGGCGGATCCTGCATATATGTGAAGTCAGACATCGCGACCATGGAGCATACTGAAGTTAAACACTTATCGGTGGAGATGCACTTCGAATCTTGTGCCGTGCAATGCATCGGATCGGACCTTATAATAGTGTGTATATACAGACCTCCGGGTGGTGACGTTCCGTTGTTCCGTTCAAAATTAGATGAACTGCTAAATCTGCCAGCCATAAAAAACCACAATGTCATACTGCTACGTGACATCAACATTGATCTGCTGATAAAATGTAACAACTTAAAGTATCTATTAAACATTCTGAGACAATCAGGTTTTAAAACCCTTGTAAGTAGGTACTCCCACTAGAATAACTAAGTTTTCAAAAACCTGTATTGATCATGTTTATACTAATATGCAAAAATGTATTATAAAAAATATATCATGTTTAGATCTACATGTCTCGGATCATCTATGTATAAATGCAACTATCTCATTAAGAAGAATAAGAATTAAACTAAGCATATATTAAAACGAGCATTCACTAATAATAACAAGCATAATTTTACTGTAAGCCTTGAATTTCACGATTGGAACAATCTGCTGAATAAAACTAGCTGCCCTGGCAAAACCTTAGAATCTGTACTACAAGTAATGAAACACTACTTTGATATTCACTTTCCTGTAAAAAAACAACCACTAAAAAATCATATAAGCGTGTGGGTGAATGAGTGTTTGATGCTATTACGTAGCAATATCCGTAGCGTTAAGAGTAAATTATCTAATGGCCCTAATGGTCCTGAGTTACACTCGGAACTTCTAAACCTTGAGTCCTTGTACTGGGCGAAACTGGCGGAAGCGCGCAGTGGCTACATAAATAAATCAATTGAAAATTGTGGCAATAACATATGTCGAAACATCTGGCGTGTGATTTCATCCGAAACTTGCCGCGATGGCAAACATAAAAATAGAGCGCTTGACATACTCCTACACAAGTCAGCGGGTAACTGCGACAGCGCGCGCGCCGCGGCCGCCGCTGCCCTCCTAAACCGCTACTATATTGACACAAACGGAAACAATAGGCACCCATGTAGTCGCACCGCGTTACAATACCTCGAAAAATACATGCCACAACCATACCCTATCTTTCAATTTAATCAATTTACTTTGTATGAAATGATGAAGGCGTGCAGAAATGTCAAACGTAAAGACTCTAAGGACATCAATGATATGTCTACCCGCATTCTCGATTGCCTACCACCAGTGTTTATATCACTATTGTTAATGTTATTAATTTAATCAGTGCGTCGCGGCCGTAATCTACCCTGATGTTTTAAAACTTGTGAAAATCCAACCTATTTACAAAGGCAAGGGAGATATGCATTTGCCTAAACATTATCGACCAATATCTTTAATCCCTATAGTATCAAAAAATTTTGAATGTTTATTGAGTACGAAACTAATGGGGCATATTAGATCGAACAACCTACTAAACAAACATCAATATGCGTACCAACAGGGCCGATCTACGACTGACGCCGCTCGCGACGTGATTACGCGGGTGCTAGCGCACATCGAGGCCGGGAGACAGGTCGCCGCTGTATTCTGCGATCTGTCCCGCGCCTTTGAAATGATTGACCACTCCCTTCTTTGTGAAAAGCTCGCTCGATACGGTTTTGAGGGCTGTTTCCACGACACCATTGCTTCTTTTTTTTTAAAACCGTAGGCAAAGCACCTATGTCCTCAATGCTAAGTCGGACTTAGAGCATAATATATTATAGGTGATTGTGCAGTACCTCAGGGATCTAGTATGGGTAATAACCTTTTTCTTATGCTTGTAAACGATATTACATCAGCCTCTGACGAGGCGGAGTACGTAATTTATGCCGATGATACTTGTGTCATAGTAAATGCCGACAACTTTAATACACTTAAAATAAAACTAGGTCAGGTGATGTCGGAAATTGACGGATGGTTCTCAGCAAACGGAATGCTTTTAAACCTAGATAAAACTAGCATAATCCATTTCCAGTTGAAGCATACAAATGAGAATCGGCTGAACATAATGATAGGTAACACACCCCTCCCACAAGTGGAACAGATTAAATATTTAGGCTTTACTATAGACTCTGGGCTGGCATGGTCCCCTTACATCGATTCCCTATGCGACTCACTGTCGTCGGCGTGCTTTGCTCTGTCTAGACTTGCACCAAGCCTATCCGCAGACAATTTGAAAAAGGCTTATTACGGATATTTTAATTCTATCCTGATGAATGGTTCCAAGAAAATCTACTGACTATAAATGTAACTAAGACTAATTACATTATTTTCAGCGCAAAAATAAGAAATTTATCGATCCTCAGCCTTTGACCATAGACAATAAATCTCTAACTAAAGTAGACTCGGAAAAATACCTGGGCCTAATATTAGACAGTCGCCTATCTTGGAAGCCACACATTGAGAAACTCCGGTCTAAGCTGTCTTCCCTCATGGCTATGTTAAGAGGAACAGTCCGATGTTTTCCAAGATCGGTTCGGTATACTATTTACAACTCGTTAGTAAAATCACATATTGAATACTTGATCGAACTCTGGGGATGTGCAGCCAAGACAAATTTAACTCCATTACAAAGAGCTCAAAATAAAATTATAAAACTTCTATTTAATTATAACTATCTAACCGAAACTAAAAAGACCCTTAAAAGACACACTCTTGCCGATTTTTCGGAATTTGTATAATTTTTTTTGGGCGTTATTTTTGGTACGTTCTACAGACGAACACTGCAAGAAAAGGGACAAAAAAGAAATACATAAACTTAAACATAAAAACCAAACTATGAAACATAGGTATTATAATTATATAGTAATTAAAATTAGAAATAAGTTAATTGTTATATATAAGTAACCTTTATAAAAACCCATATCTATACTACGGTTATGAAAGTAGATAAATAAAACAATATAAATTAGTATAAAAAAAAAATATATATATATATATATATATGTATATATAATAAAAAACAAATAAACATAGTAATAGTTATGTCATAACTCATAAAATAAAATAGTATCACATTGCTATCACAGTGGCTATCATCATAGCGATTGAAAATCGGCACGTAATAAAGACCTACAACTGCAGCGCTCGGCCTACCGGCTAATCAGTTACTATACGATGGACAATAGAAATACTACTTTTGTTTGTAATTCTACCCACTTTGTTGTGCATATTGCGGTGATACTATTAAATAATATTAAGTCTTTTTTAAATGTATTCTTTGCATTCGTATTCGTACACGTTGTTAACTTAGACATTAAGGCATGTTATTGTATTTCTCTAGATAAGCGAATTGTATTCTTTTTAGAGAAATAAATTCTTAAACCATATCCAAGGTGTAGACCTCTGGGGATTGGCTGCTCATCGTGACAAAGCATTTAAAATGCAAAAACGCGCACTGCGAATAATCGACAGGAAACCTCTAGATCACCCTGCCAGGGATCTATTTAAAAAGCACGGAATATTAACACTCCCCTCGGTTTATATATTGTCAGTGGGTCAAATCTCGCACAGTATAAGACGAACTCTAACCGTGAAGGTAATAACCGTAGACGGCCATTGCTGCTCGCTCCTATGCGGCGACTAGCCAAGTGCCGAAAGTCGCTCAGTATCATTGGCCAGTCTATCTGTCTCTTTCTAAGTGTTATATTTAGAAACAGACCGATAGATCTCGATCTTGTGCCAGCTGTGCAGATGTCCAAGCACGGAAGACAGCGTACAGAGCTATAACCACGAACTTCGAATATCGAACTTCGTATATCTCCGTCTCTATCGCACTTCTGGTTTATGGTACTCGAGCGACAGCGACGGAGATATACGAAGTTCGAGATTCGAAGTTCATGGTAGCGCCGCAGACGTCTGAGCGCGGCGTCTTGCATCATACGGGCCATACGATATAAGATAGAGCGAGATAGAGAATATAATGTTTTACAGTAGGTATACAGTCAGCCGCGCTCGGACGAATAGACTCGCTTTTTGTTATAATTTACAGTTAAAAATCATAGTTATCGATAAGTATCCATTGTTGGAGATATGCAACTTTTGCGGATCCAATGATGGACACTATCTATTTCAAATAAATTAACCGAAACTCAAATTCTTCAATTACAACATTATTTGAAAGATATTTATAGCAATCTATAAAATAAACTGAAATTCAAATAGCTTTCATAGTAATTAAATAATTGGCAAAAATCTACACTCACTCGTTACGTTACTTCGGTTAAGAAATCATGATTTGTTCACAGAAGCACTGACCCCACTTGATTTTTAATTCACCATCTTTAAACAAAACGTCCTATCTCTATGATATTGTGCTGGGTGAAAATAGGATACACACTGTGTATGGTTCAGTGTTGCCATATTAGAAAAAATAGTTTCTAGTCTTTATTTTCAACGGTTAAAGAAAAATAGTAACCATTACTTACTGGCTCCATTCCATTCCTGGTGCCACCACGTTACGAGAACAATATTCCTTTGCTATTCCGCTAAAAAACGCGCTGGTTCATCAGCGGAGATCAAATGCAACTATTTGCGTATAAATATGCGTGGTAATTGCGTATGCCATACGATAAAATAAGTCTATATGTATTATTTTTTTATTAAATTATTTGCTTTACCTTTTATTTATCTAGCAAAACTGTCACTTCCAATCGTTTTGTATGTAGCCATGTCTCCCAGACGGCCCAGACCCCAAAACTGCCAAGAGACAATATAACAGGAGTCGGTCTCCCCAGCAATAACATCAATCAAAATCAGGAAAGGAAAAGTGTCAATTACATCCAAACTATGCGACGTGTAGGATCAATGAAATGCCAAAAAAAATCTTCAATTAATTTCTCGATGTAACTGACACTTTTCCAAACGCGGCCGAGGCGATTTTGATGACAACATTACTGAGGAGAGTGAATCCTTATAAATTGTCTCCCGGCAGTTTTGGGGTCCAGCAGGTCGATCACGTAACGCATTGTACGAACGTCGGGTAGGTCTAACAACAACACTATAAGGTGAAAGATAATGCTGGGATCCGAAAGTGAAGTATTTTACCGTAACAACATGCACTAAATCGGGGTTCGATAATATCAGTAAGCTGTCAGTGTCAACTGTGATTCGGTGCACTACATATTAATGAGGGCTTCCTGATTGGTGCACGATAGAAGTGCGAGGGAGAAGAGCGGTAAGAGTGCAGTACTGCATGCTTACCGCCCTGCTTCAGCGCAATATAATACAACTCCGTCAATGAAATACTGACCATACCAGGATAATGATGACTCACTTTAGGCAAAGTGGCTAAATCGTGGTCTACGAGTTGGCGCGGATGCGGGCTGATACGAATGCAGTACTGAAAGCATATTGCCTCGATTCCATACTGACGGAAATCTGGGCGACATTCGTTTTCTTTGGAATTGAAGAATCTTGTAATAATGGATTTTATACAAAAAATAGGGTAATACTTTCACATCAATTTATTTCAGTTTAACGAACAATCTCGTATTTAAAATTACGTCTAAGTAGGTATATATCATCTAATAGGAACATAAAAATTAAATACAGGGCATCACTTTCTGCTTTAGTGAGAGGAGTTAAAATGTTTTTAGGATAGGGCCCTTGACTAAAGTTTCGAAGAAATAATATGTATAACTAAGGTTATGTTTATGTGCATGTTCACAATTGTAGGACAAAAAATAACCTTTTCGCATTATTTATCAAATTATCAGAGAAGTACATACACAGAAATAAAGACTTGAATCAATGAATGTATTAGGAAACCTAATCTTGAAAAAACAGAAATCATCTTGAATTGAGATGATTCTCTCTCGAGTGAAAAATCCACACTCAAGATTAAATTTCGCTTCATTCAAGATAATTTTTAATATCTTCCTTATGAAATCCTGGGTTCAATAATATTTACCTCCGATCAATTATAGTTTGCTGTGCAATATATTAGATAAGATGAGAGTATGAATTTGAAATGATTAGAATAATGATCGTATTCATAAACGTCTAACTAACCTGTTTTAGCTAAAGTGTCCTTAAAATTTGTTTGTCACTTTCACAGTCATTAGTATTTTTTGTTCTTAAGTAAGGGATAAATCACATTTTATTCACCAGAGGCATTTTAAGTTATACTTATAAGCAAAGGGTTTAATCTTTGTGAATGAATCCCTCAACATGTTTAACAATCCAATCTCTATGGTAGAATACGTTATTAAACAGCGAGGCCACAGATGACCCGCATCCGCCTTCCTGCTTGCCGCTCGCAATGCCTGACAAGTAATATTGATTATTCATCACTGTCATCAGAGGACCCCCGGAATCACCATGGCAAATATCTTCTCCGTGGTCACCAATACTGCAAAACATGCTGTCGTCTTTGTAGGGGTACTGCACTTTGCATTTGTCATTTGATACAAACTTAACAAATGCTGCTTGTTTCAAATGCGATTCCTTTTTCCCATTTAGACCCCAACCAGCTATGACGATGTCTTCGTTTTGCAGATCTTCAATATCTGAAGTCGGCAAGCAGACCGGTCGTATGAATCCTGTTAACAAATATAAATGTAAAATTTCGAGACTGATGTTTTTGACGTTGCAATCACGGTGTTTATGCTTTTATAAAGCTGGATGCATACTAATCTGACATGATTCTCTCTGATGCGCTGCGACGCCTGACACAGCAGGGCGATCACGTCAGAGTGCGTCAGATGAATGTGAATGTAACCATAATAAATGGATGAAACCGATATCGATCTGTCACGTTACAACACGTCCCGTCAGACATATATAAATCCGGATTAATAAATCGGGTAAATTTATTTTTTAATTTTTATCCGATGATTGATTGATGTGCCTTGTGTTTTACTGCCAATCTAACTAAACATGAACAGGGTTTATTCAGTGATTATTGTATACAAATTTGACATAAAATATGACAAAGGGTGAGTAATGAGTGACTAGACCATTTGCTATCCTCGCAAACGCATATATTATATATCTTCCTATTCGTAGATTTTTTCCTCGCACACCGCTGCGCTGCGCTGTCTCACACAGCTCTGGATACTCACCCTAAGCTATAGTCCATAATCCTGTTTGTTAAATTCTGGCCTCAGAGACCTACTATTACTAGCATAAGAAACGCGACTGACATCATACTTACGTGTATACGGAATATCTTCACTGAGCCTCATAAGTGCAATGTCATTCTGTAAGTAAGTGTCATTGTAATCTTTGTGTATTATCACGTGGTCAACGGTCTTCACTATATTTTCTATGCATTCTTCCTTCCCGTCTTGTACGATACAATCTTCTGAACGGGTATCAGTATTATATTCAGCCAAATATACTTCCAGTCTGAAACAAAGAAAAGTTTGTTAATAGCGAAGTCTGAAATAGGTCCAAGCTTCAAGCGTTATCGCTAAATGACAACAAAAAACAAGAGTTTAAAAACTTCCAGTTTTCTTTGTGACTTTTTTCTTATTTTCTTTGTGAAAAGAACCTACCAGTTTGCTAACCTACACAAACTCGTAAAATGCTATGACCGACATGGCAACATACACTGTGTCAAGAGTAAAATTAAAAATTGACTGAATGAATTTACTAGTACTTACTAACTTTTCTCGAAAAGCTCAGTTAACCTTGATAAAAAGGAATTTGACCCTGTTGTATTTTAAATCGGCGTTTTAATAGCCGATTGTGTTTTTACGTTCTAACACTGAATAATTCATAAGTTGTCAACATTATTATTTTTCAGGAAAGCTTTTACCTCCGACTGTGGATGACTGTACTGCGTAACATTAGTGTGCAAACCGAAAAAAAAAACGATTTGTTCTTGCATAGCTTTTATGTACACACAAATATAAGTATGTATGTATGTAAGCACTTTATTGTACACAATAACACGCTAAAATATAAACATGTCATATAAGATTGAACATAATTATTGAAGACCGGTTAGCCTAGTTGGTCAACGCTGCCTACGAAGGAGAAGGTCCTGGATTGGAATCCCGGTAAGTCCTATATTATATATATATTTTGTGTAATGAACATCAATATTTGTTTCTCAGTCATAGATGTTTTCATTTTTATTAAATTTATCGTCGTCTAGTTTCCATCGCACAAGCCTTATTGAGGCTTACAAGGCTTATATCGTTCCATTTCTGTATGATTGGCCCTTAATATTAATTTAATCATATTATGTATACCTAAGTATTTCGGTGTCCAAAGTTAAATAAAAGCTTATTGAATGAGCGAGAGCGAATGAAGTTCTCTGCTTCAGCTTGGGCCGAAATTTGTTCGTATGTCCGGATGTCCGGCTCTTCTCATCTACAGAAGCATTTCTCAACAGATTCTTGTGAATTTTAGTGAGCAGATTTAATTATATAGGTATATAGACCTTTATGTCGATTAAGCTTTTCGACATTAACAACAAATAAACCAGCCAAGTGCGAGTTGGACTCGCGCACGAAGGGTTCCGTACCATTGTCTATAAAAATATTTATTTTATACTGTTTTTAGTATTTGTTGTTATAGCGGCAACAGAAATACATCATCTGTGAAAATTTCAACTGGAACTATCGCGGTATCAGTGAGATACAGCCTGGTGACAGACAGACAGACATACAGACAACCCTAAAAAACACGCTCTTGAGTTTTACAGCTTACATAGTCACTATTGAAAGGTATTCTGATAGGTACTTACTGCGACAGATCTTTAAACCTGTTGTACAAACAATGGGCAGCGGTTACCACGTATCTGGAGCTGATGATGGTGCCGCCGCAGCTATATGGACTCAGTCCTGGGAGCCGCAGGTTGATGAGCAGGTGGGCTGTCCAGGGCAGCTGGTACAGGTCTGTCGGCTGTCCACCTGGAATGAACGTCGATCATTCGGGTAATTCTTAAATTATTTTTAACCTACAATTTCTTCTCCTCATTTTACCATACGTCATTAGTCAGAGTATTGATTATTATTGTTTTATTAATAAGCTTTCACTTTCTCTATCCAGTGCTTTTTTTATAAGTTTGTTTTTCATAGAATCGCGTGACAGAGTGGTAATCCAAAATGTGGTCTCCGCTGAAAACGACCACTCTATTTTCTTATAAACCACCATAAAGAAAAAAAACATTGTCGCCACGGAAATAATCATTAATTAGTCCTAATAAAATATACATGCAACTTTTATTAAAATCAAACATTAAAACCATAATAATCAAAAGTTGAAAAACGCAAAAAACGTAAAAAAGAAGAACGACATTCATCATTCTCATCCGCATTCTCATGGCTTAATCTCAATTTTCAAACATGTTAATCTTCTAATCTCAAGTTATCGACTAAAGTGAAGTTTAAAATACGCTGAGGCCGTGACCCATTATTGTTACTCGCTTGACAATTATTGCACAAGATTATTTCAGAGAATTGGAACATAAATTCGTGAACGAATTGTCATTCCCGTCGCGAAATATATAGTGCATTTCCCCAACAATGATGTTTTCATAGTAGAAGAATAATAAAATAACACAAAAGTTAAGATTGGGAAATTTAACCTAGTAAGAAAAAATAATTCTCTCCAAATATCCTGTTGTTTCTTGTCTTGTTACGTTTTAATTAAAACATCGTATGCTGACTTGGAAGGAAAATTTTGTTAATAAGAGTTTACAGCAATCTCAATATTTCTTACCTCTAATCATTCTGTTGGGTGGTTCGTGGTTGTGAGTTGATCGTCGAAAACGGCCGCCTTGAAATTTGGGCCACCAAGGTTTGTTAGGATAGCCTGGGCGCTGTTGGTAAACTGGTTTTCCTGTGAGAAAGACAATAAGTTTTGGGACTTACTCAATCAAATGACACGTAGTTACTAGTAGGAATAGTAAGAGATTAGTGATAATTGCGAGTTTAATTAAATTGCAGGGTCTGATCGAACTCGCCGTAAGTACCTACCTCGCTAACCCAGAGCCCCGCAATTTATTTTAAACATAACAAAATTATCGATGAGAAAAGCGTTATGACCAAGTATTTTATTGCTATTATTTGTAACACACTTTATTTACAGTAATTATAATTAGTTTCAGTAATTATTTACTTACGTGTCACCTGCACACCACAACATCCTGATTCAGGTTTCGGCAATCCTTCTATATTCTGACACATCTTGCTCCTGCCTTTCCTTTCTGGGTTCCTGACGGGATAGTCGATACTGCCTTGATCATTAGAAACGCCAGGCCTAGTAGAATGAGTCGGATCAACAGGATTAATGGGCCCAATCGACCCCATATAGTCCGGATTCGGTAATTTTGGAAACCAATCTGGTATCATTTTTCCAAAATATCCATAATCAAAACTCGGATTGTAAAGCGGCTCGAACTTTGGTAACTCCGGTCCAACATCAAAGTCAGTTTCTTGTTCAGAGTCTGAATATGAACTTTGGTAGTGTTCAACATGGTTTGCATCCTGCAGGAACTTCTCTTTTCGGTAGACGTTCCCCTGGACAATTATTATGTTGAACAGCAATGCTGTAACTCTGATGTTGAGCCCGAACATGATTTCGAAAATCACTTATAGGGCGACGGAGGACGCGTGCCTGCCTCTGACTGACTGGCTACTGTATAGTGTTGACTTAAATAGTGCGAGCCGCTTACGTATTGTTGCTTTACAATTACGTTATTCAAGATTTTCCTCATAAAGTAACAAAACCCTGATTTTACCTGTAGGTATCTATTTGTTTTAACTTTAGGTCATGAATAACATATATTTATTTCTAACCATTTCATTTCAACAAATTATAGACTCGCTTATTTACTGTCGCCATCGATCCGTTTTAATGACATATGAAACACGCTTAAGCGAACAGAGTTTTTTAAACAATATAATGCGTCTGTTCATAATGGTGTCCTGTCGTTTCACCAAAAAACATTTCGCTTTACACTTAACAACCAACGATCAGAAAAATTTTGTTTTGACAATTTTTTTTTACAACTCAACTTTCTACAAATGACTGATTTGACCAAACAATCAACAGGCAAATTTACATTTTATAAATGATCGTTAGGACAAATTAAATTTTAGCAACTAAGTAAACTGTAAAACCTACTACCTATTGGTCTAAAAATGTTTGCACTAATGTATTATTTGATATGACTGTGTTTCTTTTGTTAAAAGGAACAGTTGCTAAAATGTGTCAAATTCTCAACTATTACATATTCTACTTTAGAAACAGTTAATAGGCAAGTAATTTTACTTCAACAGAAACGAACTACTCAAGTTTTTTCAAAGAACAACAACAACAGGAACAGGGTCTTAGTGGCAAAACAGACTCGGATCGCGGATAGGTAAGAAGACGAAGGCGGGAGCTTTGCTCCCACTTTCGTCTTCGAGGTAATTTTTTTTATAAAATAGCGGAAAAACTTATTTGCAAAAAAATATTGTAATTTTGCAACACAAATATTGCAATTTTTATCCTACCACTACTCAAATTTGAATATAAATCGTATGCCATGCAAAAACTTATGTACCTAGATTTTAACAATATTTATTTTTCATTATTATTATTCATAATTTATTTCGAACATCAACGATCCATAGAGTGTTAGTTTAGTTTAAATTTTATGACAATTAACATTTGGTTTAATGATATTTTGGTAAGTGTATAAAATTGTCAAACATATTATTTGGTGTATTGAACAATGTATACTTAATTGACACTTAATTATTGAATACATTTGACGTTATGTATTTATTGCTAATTGAGTGTTTGTCAAGTAAACGTATGTAAAATGAAACTTTTGCGCAATGACACGTTTGCCAAATAAGTATTTGATGAAGCGTTTTTTGTCAAACAATAATTTAAATAAATAAATAAATATTTGCGGACAATCCTACACAAATCAACCTAGCTAGTCCCAAACTAAGCAAAGCTTGTACTATGGGTACTAGTCGCCGATATAGATACTTATATAGAGAAATAATTACTTAAATACATAGAAAACATCCATGACTCAGGAACAAATATTCGTGCTCAGCACACAAATAAATGCCCTTACCGGGATTCGAACCCAGGACCTCTTGCTTCGTAGGTAGGGTCACTACCAACTAGGCTAAAGCGGTCGTCATGCTAATATTTTTTTGGTTATACGCGCTTCCTAACACGCACTTCCATCTCGCTTACGCTTATGCTCAGTGAGAGAGAGAGAAGACAATTAACCTACGGCGCCTTAATTTTTAAAGGATCGTCGTCTGCAGGATTGTTAGGCAATTGGGCTGTTATTTTAAATAACAAATGCTTACTAAAGACATTCTGACAAATATGGAGACTCAAGACTCCTGTCGTTGTCGCGATGACGTCGCAATAATAATAGGGTAGTTTGGCGAGTAAATGGAATGGTGTTGTTTAATATAAAAAGGGGTTACCTACATATCTGAATCACTAAATTTAATTTACCAACAGTATCGTTTGTCCGAATTTTCATTTGTCCTAAAAGCCGTTTTTCTCTGAAGCCATGACATTTCCAGGATGATTATAAAACAAATCTAACCTAACCTATAGGGTTCTACGCGATAAAGGATGATTCACGCTAGACCGGGCCGGTTCCGGCCCGGGCCGTAAACTTACCGAGCCGTCGCCGAGCTTATTTTGATACACCTTTCACCACCGGGCCGTTTCCGGGCCGTTTCCGGGCCGACGCCGAGCCGACACCGGGCCGGGACATTGTGCAAACGTTATGTCACCGAGCTCGCACCGGGCCGGGGCCGGGCCGACACCGAGGCTCGGTCGCCGTGCCACGTCCGGGCCGATTCCGAGCGTTGGGTGTCAATCACAGCGGGCAGCGACCGGGCCGTTTCCGTCGTTCTAATGTCAAAGAAAGTCTGTCATTGTCACTGAGTCATTGTCATTGTAATTTATTCCAGCACTGCAACATACTTGCATAAGTTCTCTCATTTATACGATAAAATACGATAAACAAAGCTAAATAAAATGTCGAAGAAGAAGATACTATGTTCTTCAAAACAATTTGGCGTGCATCGACTTTGGCGTTCCCGTGAAGCAAGAGGAGAGTTCAAAATGTTGTGTAAAGATCTTTGGACCTATGATGACAAATTTTATAATTATTTTCACGTGACACAAGATTCTATCCATGAAAAAGTTAAACACTGTTTGGAAAAGAAAATTACTAGGTTCCAGAAACCGATATCCTCCGAACATCGACTAGCTCTTTGTTTAAGGTAAGCAAAATGCAAATTCAATAAAATCTAAGTAGGTATGCGCTATGAGAGTGTGGGTGAGTTGTGTATTACCTGCATTTTTCTCCAGCCCCGCTATTCTGTAACTTGTTTTAAGCTCAACTTCCTCAACGTTCACCCACAAATATATCTTGACGCCGTGATTCGTAGAAACTACGCGTAATCAGAGGTCTGAATGAAGGGTTGAGAACATGCTTGTTATAGGTACTAGTGAAGTCGCAAGTATCCATACGCTACGGTGACTGTGTTTGTGTACAATCAGGTGGGCAGATCCTATATTTTATGCTGTGCAGCAATGCGTCTATATTTTGTGTAAACATAAATGTGTGCGTTATTGTTACTTGAATGTCTAAATAATATGTATTTATAAGTGTTTGGTAACTGTAGGTAACAACAGTCAATCGCTCGGAGTTGACGCTTGAGGAGAAAAACAAATTAAATAAATAATGCTACCCAATCATATCTATAGGTAATGCTAATAATTATAAATTAAAATCCATTTGTAAATTATAAATTAAGGTAAAATTTATTTGCAGATTCCTGACTACAGGGGATTCATTCAAAACACTCTGGCTCAATTTTCGAATTGGTCATTCTACCGTTTGTAAAATTGTTAACGAAACTTGTCGAGCAATATTTTGTTTAATGAAAGAGGTGGTGGCCACAGCCAAATGCGTAACGTGGAGGAAAATTGCAGATGAATTTGAAAGGCTGTGGCGTTTCCCAAATTGCATTGCAGCATTAGATGGCAAGCATTTTTGTATCGAAGCACCAGTAAATAGTGGTTCTGTATACTTTAATCACAAAAAAATCATTTTCCATAGTTTAATTGACCTTGGTTGACGCACATTACAAATTTATCTACGTGGATGTTGGATCTTAAGGCCGGAATAGCGATATGGCAGCTTTTTTGCGAATAGCTCTAAAGAGCTATTCCTAAAGGACAGAAATTAAATAATAATACTTAAAATACCTGGTCGATCTTTGCCGAATTCAATAATTACGGGAACCACCCCGTTTGTCATGGTTGGCGACGAAGCTTTTCCTTTGAAAACATATTTGATGCGACCGTCAGGCCAATGGTAGAGATCCAGAAACAAATTATAATTTCAAATTATCTCTTGCCTGACGGTTAGTGGTAAATGCTAGGAGGATGATGGTGATTCCATGGTATTTTTGGGGCCTTGATTGAACGTAGAACCGATGGCCGTTGGTGCGGAAAGTTTCTCGAGTGGTGACCAAGTACCTCAAGAAGGTGGACTGATGACCTGGTAGGCAAACCGGTAACTGTGGCATTTTTGGGGTAGGTAGGTAGGTATAGGCATCCCCAGCAACGTACTTTTTTCGGCTGATATGATGATGATGACGACATTCATGACCTTATGACATCCAATAGGGCAATTTAATTTGAACAGAAGTTTTTGAGATTTTGATGTCAGTATATGGTGTCAAATCTCCATCTAAGTACCTTGGCTGAAATTGATCCTAAGGCTCCTGTATGTCCGTCCGACCATCTGTTACAGGGTTGTATCATTTGAACTCTTGGCACCTGTTTCTTCTGAAGTACGGAACCCTCCGTATGCGTATCATTTTCGTTTATGTGAATGTGTTTCCACACATTCACGTCATTCATTTGTGTGTTCGGGGGTACGTATCCTTAGGTATTCATTTATCGTGTTTACCAATTTTATTTTATTTTTTTTCATGTGGTTTTTGAGCTACCCTACCTACTAACGAAACTTGGTGGACCCTGAAACACGAAAGACGTTTACAATACCCACAACCAACGCCAGCCTAAGATTGACTTCTACAAATAGGTATATATATTATCTACTTCCATTAAGCTCGGGTTTTATAAAGCCCGTTAGACCTTATTTCGATCAGTAAAGTCAAAAAATGTACCGAATTACTGAAATTTGATATGGGTCAAGTATTTTTATCTGTAGAAATATAATAAAGAGGAAATAATAATAACGGGGCGAATGTTAGTATGGAGCTTTATAACGTTATAAACGAGTTTCACGCGGACGAAGTTAAACGGAAACTAGTCACTCATAATTAAATAATATCATGGATCAGTCCTAATCTGACTGGTTTTTGTTAAATACAATGTAAATATATCTATTTTAATTACCTATTAGAACAGCCCTTAAAATTCGGTCAGTGTATCGTTGTAATAAACCTTTACATGTGCTAAACTATTTTTTATGAGGTCAACATCACATAATGTAAACCGACTAAATGCAAGGTTAGATGGACTACCATATTTCACATATTCATATATGACAGCTAACAGCCTTTGTATTTTTGATGTATATGTCCGTGCCGGGCCCGAGCCGAGACCGGGCTACGGACATTGGAGCGTTGTTATAGTTAACCGGGCCGTTTCCGGGCCGTTTCCGGGCCGGGCTGGGACCGAGCTGCTTCCGAGCCTCGGTTGGCGGTAGAACGGCCGTCAAACGGTGGTGTTACAGTTGAGCGACCGGTCCGTGCCGACACCGAGCCGCTTCCGAGCCTCGGCCGTGGCCCGGCTGGGCTTGGGTATGACGTCAGCCGCGCAAAAACGCCGCGTTTTTCTTAGAAAACGGCCCGGGCCGGAGACGGCCCACTTTAGCGTGAATCATCCTTAAGTCTTCATTTTCTTGCCCTTATCCCATTTATTTGGGGTCGGCGCAGCATGTCCTTTTCTGCCATACCTCCCTGTCACTCGTCATCTCGTCACTTACTGCCTTCCTCTTCATATGCTCTCTCACACAGTCCATCCATCTTTTCCTTGGCCTACCTCGTTTCTTTCATCCCTCCACGTTCATACCTAACACTCTTTCATACCGGTTCTACGCTAACATTGAAAATCTTTGGGCTTTCGAGATAATCGGCATTTTTCCGAAATGAAAATTCGGACTGTTCGGAAATGAAATTTAGTGATTGCGATAGGTTACCGTACAATTTGTATCTTAGATCATAACTTAATACGGTTGTATTTACAGGTTAAATCTGATACATTGATAAATGTAATTCTAATATGACATTATGTTCCACTGTTCCATTTACTCCCCAAACTACCCTATTGTGACGTCATCGCGACAAAAGTCCGGTGTCTACTGACAAATAAACAACAGAAATTATTGAATAGTATTTTGTTGACTAGTATGTTTAACCCCCGACGAAAAAAGAGGGGTTTTATAAGTTTTACATGTCTGTGTGTCTGTCTGTCTATATGTCTGTATGTCTGTCTGTGGCATCGTAGATCCTAAAGGAATGGACCAATTTGAATGCGGTTTTGTTTTATCCGAAAACTGACGAGATCGAGATGGTTCTTAGTTACGTTTCATCAAAATCTATTCAGCCGATTTTGAGATATTGCACTTTGAAGTGAAAATGTCGGAGTTTTTCAACTTTTCTACGTTGTTAGTTATATCACTTATAAAGTAAAAAAAAAGGAAAAAGTGATTTATTCTTGAATTTAGGCATTTTGAATGTCGATAAACCACCACCGGTTCGGAAAGAAAACCTCTGCCTCGAGAAGAACAGGCGTAAAAACTCTACGAGGACGCCGCTGTCGACACGCAACTTGTCAGAATCTGACGGATGTCTGAGCCACAGCGATACGTGAAAGACAACCATTATAAATTGAACTATGCATTCTTATTCGTATCTCTTTTTGCAGCATCAGCAAGGATGCGGATTGCGGACCCGTGCAATGACTTATACGAGTTCGCATGTCTCGGCTGGATCAAGGAAAACCCCGATCCTGAATGGGTCACGTCTTGGGACCAGCACTTGCCAGGTATCATACTCGTAGCATCACCATCATCAACATTTATTGACATGGGCACATGGCCTTTTCAGTTAAAATCGGCATTCGTTTTCTTTGGAACTTCAAGACGCAGGATTTTAAGAATCTTGTAATAATGGTAAAGTTCTGGAGTTTATACCAAAAATTGGTTCATACTTTCACAATCAATTTATTTCAGTTTAACAAACAATCTCGTCTTTATAATTATGTCTTAGTAGGTAAATATCATCTAATAGGAACATCAAAATAAAAACACAGGGCATCACTTTCTGCTTTAGTGAGACTAGTGAGAGGACTTAAAATGTTTTTAGGGTAGGGCTCTTAAATTAAGTTTTGAAGAAATAACAATATTTATAACTAAGGCAAAAGTACGCATGTTCACATTTTAGGACAATTTTCGCCTTTTCGCATTATTTATCAAATTATCAGAGAAGTACCATACACAGAAAAAAAAGACTTGAATCAATAAATGTATTAGGAAAACCGTCATTTTATTCAACAAAGGCATTTTAAGTTATAATATACAGTGTGTTGTTTCCGGCACGCGGGCATTTATTAAAACTGATAATAATATGTTCCATTAGCAATTGTTTACATGTATTAGAAAATCATAATTATGTAAATTAACTGCACAATTAAATTTCCAAAATCCGAACCTTTGATGTACTAGGTGTATGACGTCGTACTAAACAACGTGTGAAGAGCTAATTGACTCATTTACACTTACTTGTCAATTTACTTTGCTGTACATTGCTGGCAATTAAAATTTTGTTAGAATATTTATGAAGTCGTAATTGTAGTCAACTCATTAAATTAAGGTCATGGTTAAGTTAAAGAAGTAAGTTAATTTTCACCTCACTACCTCGGAAAGCCCATTTTTATTCTTTAAAAACAGATAGCAAAACTGCATTTTATCCACATGTGTGCAAAGAATATTTGAAATCCGAACGTGTTAGTAAAAAAAGGTAAAAGGAACTGAAAAAAAAACCCCCAAATTTAAAAAAAAACAATTTACATAATGAAAAAAAAACTTCAAAAATTAAAGATAAACATTAAAAAAAGGTACCTAAATAAAATAAAATAAAAAATATGATGGGCTAAAAAAATGTCCTGCCTGGAATTACATGTTATTTGATGTTTAAAATAGCATAAACATCAAATAACATGTAATTCCAGGCAGGACATTTTTTAAGCCCATCATATTTTTTATTTTATTTTATTTAGTTTTTTTTCATTTTGTAAATTGTTTTTTTTTAAATTTGGGGTTTTTTTTTTCAGTTCCTTTTACCTTTTTTTTTAATCTTTCTGTTTGGGTCTTTTTTTTAATTTTTTTTTTCTCTATTTTTAATGTTTTTTCCTTTTTTTTAATGTTTTTTTTAATACTTATTTTCTTTTTTGAATGTTTTTTTTTTGTTTTTTTCGTTTCTCCTTTAAAAAAATGTTGTTTATCTTTTTTAATGTTTTGTTTCTTTTTGAATATTTTTTTTTTTGTTTTTTCTCTTTAAAGTTTTTTTCCTCGTTTTATACAGTTTTTCCTTTTTTAATTTTTTCTCTAAAGTTTTTTTCCTCGTTTTATACAGTTTTTCCTTTTTTAATTGTGTTTTTTCATTTTTTATGTTTTGTCTATATTTCAATCTTTTTTATCTTTTTTATTGATATCAATATGTTTTTTCAGTTTTTTTTCTATGTACTGTTTTTTTAAATGTATTTTTTAATGCTGTCTTTTTTATTGTTTTTTTTTTGGTTCTTCCCTTTTTTAATGTTTTTTTCCTCCTTATACGTTTTTTTTCCTTTTTGAAATGTTTTTTTTTTTTCTTTTTTTAATGTTTCTTGAAATGCTTTTTTCTTTTTTTTACTATTTTGTCTTTATTTGAATGTTTTTTTTTTATTGATTCAAATATGTTTTTTCGATGTTTTTTTTTTCTTTTTTCATTTTTGTTTGTTTTTTTTAATGCTTAGTTAATTTAAGATCTTTTTTTTTACTTATTTTTTAATGTTTTGTCTAATTTAAATGTTTTTTTATTAAATAAAATATTTTTTTCAATGTTTTTTTTGTTTTTTTTTTTTCGATTTCTAAAATGTTTTTTTCTCTTTTTAATGCTTTGTTTCTTTTTAAATGTTTTTATGTGGTTTTTTTCTTTTTTAATGTTTTCGTTTTCTATTTTTTTCTTTTTTTTACGTTCCTCTTTTTTAAATATTTTTGAACATTTTTTTCATTTTTTTTTCAATATTTTGTCTATATTATATATAATATAATTTTTGTATTTATTTTTCAGTTTTTTTTTTCATGTTTTTTTCTTTTTTGAATGTTATGTAGTATTTTCCTCGCTTTAGTGAGGTTAAAAGATTTGTGTTACACACAGGTGCAAGTTATTTTGACGTCTCGTGTGTTGCAACACTCGCTACGCTCAGGGTTCTATTTTTAAACCACTCGCTTCGCTCAGGATTGTTTTTTTGAAACACTCGCTTCGCTCGTGGTTCAACCATAGAATCCATTCGCTAGCTCGTGGTTCAACCTTAGAATCCATTCGCTAGCTCGTGTTTCAATTCCACACTCGCGGTTAAAATACAACTTTGCACCCTTGTCTAACAAATAACTATTATCCTATTTAAAAAAGCCCACTTGCCGGTAACGCACTGTATACATATAAGCAATAGGGTTAATCTTTTTGAATGAATCCCTCCACATGTTTAACAATCCAATCTCTATGGTAGAATACGTTATTAAACAGCGAGGCCACAGATGACCCGCATTCGCCTTCCTGCTTGCCGCTCGCAATGCCTGACAAGTAATATTGATTATTCATCACTGTCATCAGAGGACCCCCGGAATCACCCTGGCAAATATCTTCTCCGTGGTCACCAATACTGCAAAACATGCTGTCGTCTTTGTAGGGGTACTGCACTTTGCATTTGTCATTTGATACGAACTTCACAAATGCTGCTTGTTTCAAATGTGATTCCTTTTTCCCATTTAGACCCCAACCAGCTATAATGATGTCTTCCTTTTGCAGATCTTCAATGTCTGAAGTCGGCAAGCAGATCGGTCGTATGAATGCTGTTAACAGATACAAAAACAAATATAAAGTTATTTTCACACCACACCACGCTCGACATTGCCCAATAGGGAACATTACTGCAATGTTCTGCCGCCAGAGGCAGCACTACCACAAATAGTAAACCAGTATAGAAATATAGGGATTCACACACACATGCACAATTGATTGTCAAATGAGTGACAAGGATGCTTGCATAGACAATACCGCAAGTGGGAACGAGATACAATGTCAACGCTGCTAGTGTCGCCACCTACGTACCTAATGTTCCCTATATAGCATGCAAACCTCACCTAAAGTAATTCATTATAGCCGTAATAATTTTGCCGGGTTGCAGTAAAACTCATTATAAGCCATCTCATCTCATATTATCATAATCTTATAATATGGTACTGAATCTCATTATAACCCGCTGGATAATAGTGATAAAATGGCATCCATGCTACGCCCACAGAGCATTGCTATCCTCGAAAACGCATAGACCTCTTGTTCGTAGTAGGAATATTCGTAGATTTATTCGTCCACCTCCTCGCACAACTCTGGTGGTCACTCACCCTAAGCTAAGTCCAATAATCCTATTTGTTCAAATCTAGCCTTCTGAGGCAACCTATATATTACCAGCACAGCATAAGAAATGCGACTGACATCATACTTACGTGTATACGGAATATCTTCACTAAGCCTCATAAGTGCAATGTCATTCTGTAAGTAAGTGTCATTGTAATCTTTGTGTATTATCACGTGGTCAACTGTCATCACTTTATTTTTTATGCATTCTTGCTTCCTGTCTTTCTTACAGTCTTTTGGATAGGTATATATATCATATTCAGCTAGATATACTTCCAGTCTAAAACAATGAAAAAGTTGTTAACGGCGAAGTCTGAAAAAGGTGCAAGCTAAAAGCGTTATCGCTAAATGACAACATTTTGTGAAACGAGAGTTTAGAAACTTTCGGTTTTCTTTGTGACTTTTTCTTCTTCTCTTAGTAAAAAGAACCTAACAGTTCGCTAACCTACACAAATTCATAAAATGCTAAGAATGACATGGCAACATACACTGTTTCAAGAGTAAAAGTAATAAATTTCTGTCAAAAATTTAACTTTTGGTACAAGCTTTTACTGCCGACTGTACTTTTCTGCATACCATTGTCAAGTACTCATTGAGACGATTCTAACGAGCCCGAACTATATGGGGTTGTGTCGTTTAATTGCGGAGTTCCTATGGCCTCCTTCCAGCTCCTGCATCAGATTAGCTCCAAATCATCATAATATTGCATTGTCATGCGATACACATATGCTTGCAAAATTTCAGCTCAACTGGATAACGGGAAGTGACTGAAAAATGGAATGCAAATTTTGACGGACAACTTACATACCTACTTACATATTTACATACATACGAACAGTGCAAGTTAATATAAAGCTTGTAATAATGATAAAAATTGACGCACCTGCACTAAATATGTACTTTTCTAGAAAAGCTCAGTTAACCTTGATAAACAGGAATACGACCCTGTTGTTCTTTGTAAGTACAGTACGCGGCAGAAAAGTTTTCGTGTCTGAAGTTAGCCTCGAGTCACCTCCCGCATACCCGTCCGACCCCTCTGACACCTTTGCGGCGCTACTAGTAGCTTGCATCACCTATGTAACTATGTTTGTTCGGGTGGAATCTTGCAACTCAATTTTGAAGCAGATATTTTCAAACGATTGTGCTGAAATTTTAGGTAAAGGTATACCTAGTTTGGATGACGATTCAATATTATGGTACCTTCAAACTGATCTGATGATGGAGATATAAGATGACCATGGGAATTCAGTACTTAACCGACGTAACCCCGTTGAGTTCGGGCTCGTTAGAATCGTCTCAATGAATAGTTGATGACGGTATACAGAAAAGTACAGTCAGCAATAAAAGCTTGTTCCTAGCTTACAGAGTCACAAGTGAAAGGTATTATGATAGGTACTTACTGCGACAGATCTTTAAACCTGTTATACAAACAATGGGCAGCGGTTACCACGTATCTGGAGCTGATGATGGTGCCGCCGCAGCCTTTCGGGCCTATTTCCTGGTAGATGAGCAGGTAGGCTGTCCACGGCAGCTGGTGCAGGTCTGTAGCCCGTCCACCTGTAATGCACGTCAATTATTCATCATCCTCATACGCATTCTGCTAGCTTAATCTAGATTTTAAAACATTTTAATCTGCCTAATCTCAAGTTATCGACTATATTGAAGTTTAAAATATGGTGACGCCGTGACACACTGACGTCACTATGTTTAAACGACTTCAAAAAAGGAGGAGGTTCTCAATTCAGTTGAATTTTTTTTTTTCATGATGCATGCTTCCAGACTGGAGCTCAATACGTTCATAAACTTTTATCATTTTGACATTAAACGGTGCATCAACATATTTTGTGCTCCTTTGTTCCATCGTTTGCCGATATAATGATCTTCCACACAAGACAGAAACTTGACCTTATTGAATTTATTGAAGTGGGGACGTTCTCATCTCAAACTGCCTTAAAGCGTAGCTTGACAATTGATATTTGTCGAAAACAAATAGTACATTATTAAGCCTGCATCACACTGCCGCGGCCTGCGGTGGCGGACCATAGTAAATTTGACAGCTAATGACAAGCTTTCTATTGTCCGCCGCGGCCAGGCCGCGCCAGTCTGTGAGGGCCCTTACCCGACATTATTTCAGAGAGCGGGAAAAGCAATCCGTAAACGAATTGACAACATTTCAAAATATGTAATGATGCCAAAATCGAAAACCGTTTCGGTAATTATGTTACCTGAACGTAATAAAATAGTTTTAATTTTTTTTTCTTCCTCGTTATTAAGAAAATTGCGAAGTTGTATAAACTTGGTTTACAGAGGCGTAGTTTTGACGTCAAAATTTACTTACGACCTTCTGGAATTCGCTACTTTTGAATTTAATATTTCTGAATGAAAATTAGAATTTAGTGACAAAAAAAAATACGCACGTCCCTTAAAAAAAAGTTTTCTAGCGCACTGAGTCATTAAATAAAATGGCCCTGTTGAAAAAAATTATTGTTGTCAATTGTCATTCCCGTCGCGATATATTATAGTGTTTTTCTCCGACAATAGGGAACAATCAATTGTGCATGTGTGTGTGAATCCCTATATTTCTATACTGGTTTACTATAAGTGGTAGTGCTGCCTCTGGTGGCAGAACATTGCAGTAATGTTCCCTATTGTATCTAGTACCTACCTACTCTAACAGTATTTTCAAAAATATCTAAACAGAAAAATAAAATAACGTTGGTCTACGTCAAAGACTTAGTTCTTTTTGTTACTATTTTTTAAATGTTCACGGCATGATTCATAATTTCAATGTCTAACAAAACTATATTAAAAAAACTATCTTTATCATATAGCTAATATACGTATTTAATTTTAATAAAATTGAAAATGTACATTTAATCTTATCACATTTCAGATTAAGTCCTTAGTGAAAATCTATCTCTCCAAATACCCTGTTCTTTCTTATCTTCAAAGCCAAGCTGCGAATGTTTGTAACTAAATCACGCAAAAATGCCTGAACGGATTAAGATGAATAGTGTAGGTATACACCGGATTTACGTATAAGTAGGATACATTATAGCCTGGACAATATCAACTAATGTTTCTAGTGAAGTATGTAGGGGGCAGAAATTTGTATGATAGATAGGTACTTATGCTAAAAGAGT
This sequence comes from Epinotia brunnichana, assembly GCA_963854355.1. Classification (NCBI taxonomy): domain Eukaryota; kingdom Metazoa; phylum Arthropoda; class Insecta; order Lepidoptera; family Tortricidae; genus Epinotia; species Epinotia brunnichana. The sequence continues at coordinate 14,103,727 of OY977940.1, read as the reverse complement.
CCCACGCGGACGAAGTCGCGGGCAAGAACTTGTATAATATAATTATTAAACCATCCATGCCCATCTTGAAGGTCCAGATTCGGATTTTACCTCTTACATGCTTCACATAAACTTCCTCTTCATAGCATTATATAAGTAGATGAAATATTTTCTACCACTTATCATTATGTTGGGTGGTTCGTGGTTGTGAGTTGATCGTCGAAAACGGCCGCCTTGAAATTTGGGCCACCAAGGTTTGTTAGGATAGCCTGGGCGCTGTTGGTAAACTGGTTTTCCTGTGAGAAAGACAATAAGTTTTGGTATTTACTCAATCAAATTACACGTAGTTACTAGTAGAAATAGTAAGAGATTAGTGATCATTGCGAGGTAAATTACATTGCAGGATCTGATCAAACTCGCCGTTAGTACATACCTCGCTAACCCTGAGCTCCGCAATGTATTTTAAACACATAAAATGTCGTAGAGAAAAGGGTTTTGACCAAGTGTTTTATTGCTATTATTTGTAAGACACTTTATTAACAGTTATTATAATTAAATTTGAGTAATCAATTACTCACGTTTTATCTGCACACCACAACATCCTGATTCAGGTTTCGGCAATCCTTCTATATTCTGACATATCTTGCTTCTGCCTTTTCTTTCTGGTTTCCTGTCGGGATAGTCGATACTGCCTTGATCATTAGAACAGCCAGGCCTAGTAGGATGAGTCGGATCAACAGGATTAATGGGCCCAATCGGCCTCATATAGGCCAGATTCGGTAATTTTGGAAACCAATCTGGTATAATTTTTCCAAAATGTCCATAATCAAAACTCGGATTGTATAGCGGCTCGAACTTTGGTAACTCCGGTCCAACATCAAAGCCAGTTTCTTGTTCAGAGTCTGAATATGTAGTTTGGTAGTGTTTAACATGGTTTGCATCCTGCAGGAACTTCTCCTTTCGGTAGACGTTCCCCTGGACAATTATTATGTTGAACAGCAATGCTGTAACTCTGATGTTGAGCCAGAACATGATTTCGAAAATCACTTATAGGGCGGTGGAGGCGTACTGACTGGCTACTGTATAGTGTTGGCTTAAATAGTGCGAGCCGCTTACGTATTGCTTTAAAATTACGTTATCGACATTTTCCTTATTAAATAACAAAACTCATAATTTTACCTGTAGGTATCTATTTAATTTAAATTTAACTCGTGAATGGGCATTTTTATCTACCGTTGTACCCCGGTTGAATTGAAGAGTGCCAAATATTATTTTAGGTTTTTGCTATTCTTATAACTAATTCTAAGAGTAAATTTATTTTAGTTTACTAAAAACTAAAGAGATTCGCTATATTTATAGGATAAACTCGTTAAAATAAATATTTAATGAAACGAGGGAGGTTTTTGATGGTCCGTTTGGTTACAAATTATCCTTCGTGTAGTTAATAAAACACGTACCTAAACAGAATGTTTTTACCATTCTTTAATTGAATTATAATCAAATAAACTAAAAACAATAAAGAAACGAAATATCGAGCAACTTTTCACTTAAAATGTAATTTAAGGCCGTTTGGTTACGGTTTGGGTCCAAAGCGTAACTAATGTTTGGATAATTTAAATAATCATTGACAATATTGTTAGGTATGTGATAAACAAAAAAAGGTATAACTAAAAACAACATGACTGTAGTAATTATCCAAAATAATAAATTCCAATCTCTGTAAAATCTAGAAAATCTGTTCTAAAATCAAGGGCATATTCACCAAACGGACATCCATGTAACTCAACGGACAAAGTAAAGACTCTTAAGGGGCTATTATTATGGGGAGATCAATTTCCGTTTATCAAACTATGAAATTCGGCATTCTCCTGTGATTGTAGATACAGGGTTCCTTTGCAACAATTGTTCCTTACATCCAGCACTATAAATTTACGCAAAAAAACGAAGTGTAATTTTTAGACAGATTTGACTGGGTTCGATTCCCGGCCGTGTACAAGGCTTTTTTTGAAAATCTTTATATGTAATTTAAAAACGGCAATCTGCGCGTATTATGCTTACGGGTATGCCTGGTTGAATTATGGCATTATTCTGTGGGGAAACAGCACACATGTCAGTAACCTGTTTATACTTCAGAAAAAGTGCATTCGAATTTTAGTGAACATAAAACAAACGGAGAGTTGCAGATGTCACTTTACGCAACTAAAAATATTAACACTAACTTCAATGTACATCTATGAAATTTGTAAATTTGTAAGAAATAACAAAATCATACTGGAACAAACTAGAGACAACTGCAGCACGTCTATTCTGAGAAATAGAAATAAATTAATTAATAAATTTAGCAAAATGCAAATTGTCAGAGCCGGTACTCATCATATGGCCGTGAACATATATAATGGAATTCCTCTTAGTATTAGAAAACTAGAAAAATTCACAATGTTTTGTAAAGTCTTAAAAGACTTCTTAATTAAGCATAGTTTCTATAACCTTAAATATTTTTTTGAATTGAAATAGGTTAAGGTAGTTTGACATATAAATATAAAATTATAATGTAGATAAATGTGGTATTATAATTGAAAGACATGTTAACAATATGTCATAGAGTAGTTATTGTTATTATACTCGTATAAGTGTCAATAAGATTGCTGTGCCCAAACAGGGTTTATATTGGAGCATATACCTACTTACTTTTAAGATCTTTTGTAAACATATAATGCAATGAATAAATGAATTATGAATCATAAGGTGATATCCAAAAAAGTGGAGGGTACAATGGTAGATAGAAATGCCCTTATAGTCACTTATTTATTGTTTAGGTCGCTCCTAGGTATTTGGACGAAATTTCAGTATTAAAATGTGTAATTTTAGTATATTCAGTATTTATTGCATTAAAAATATATTTCATGAGTGCGATAGGTTCTTAAGTATAGTTTTTACGGATTAAAATAAGGTGTAAAAATTATTTGTTCGTAACTCAGCTACGTAGGAAGAATTACAAAATCGTTTTTAACCTAGTTACCTAGGAACACATAACAAACAAAATTGAATTCTTCCTTTGTAACGTTTTGAACGCACGTTAAGACAATTTAACTGCATGTATTTTTTCCATATAAAAACTGACATTTAGATCTACATACCTAACGTACGTGCGTTGCGTGCGTACAATGCGTTACGTGATCCACCTGCGGTTACAAAGCCAGAAAACAATTTCCCTGTTCTTAGCTATTTACTAGCTGTTGCCCGCGACTTCGTCCGCGTAGAACTTATACTTAGAAAATATAATGCAAACAAACTTCTACTTACCATCTTAAGGGATGATTTCCGAGGCAAAAACTATTATATATCCTTCGAAGGGTCTCAAATTATCTCTATACCAAATTTCATCTAGGTACATGGATTTTATCCAAACTTTCACCCCTTATTTCATACCCTTAGGGAATGATTTTCGGGATAAAAACTATCTAATGTCATTCTTCGGGACTCAAACGACCTTTATACAAAATGTCATCTAAACGGGATTCATTTAAATGTTCACCCCCATTTCACCCCCTTAGGGAGTGATTTCCGGAATTAAAACTATCCTATGTCTTTTCCCAGGACTCAAGCTATCTCTTTACCAAATTGTATTAAAATGGGTTCCATCCGAATTTTTACCCCTAATTTCACCCCATTAGGGAATGATTTCTGGGGTAAAAACTATCCCATGTCCTTTCCCAGGACTTAACCTATATCTACACCAAATTTCATCAAAATAGATTACATCCAAATTCCCCCCCCCCCCCCCCCCCCTTTTCACCCCCTTAGGGGATGATTTCCGGGATAAAACCTATTATATGTCCTTCCCCGGGACTCAAACTATTTATATACCAAATTTCATCTAAATCGGTGCAGCGGTTTAAGTAGCTCCATACAAATTTCCACCCCCAATTTCAGCCCCTCAGATATAAAAACTACCCTTTATCCTTCCCCGGGGCTCAAACTATCTGTATACCAAATTTCATCTATGTAAATCGGTTCAGCGGTTTAGGCGTGAAGAGGTAACAGACAGACAGACAGACACACTTTCGCATTTATAATATTAATATGGAAGTATGGATTATTAGTATGGATAGTATGGGTTCTTTCCGTTTGTCTTCCAAATAGAGGTGTAGCTGTAGACTCACTTCAAAAGAAAAAAGAAACGAAAAACTCATTCAAATATCTCAAAAAATTACGAAGCTACAACCGTTTTAATGTCGCTTGTTAGAGTGAGAAAACGATCAGGGACCGTGACGTCACGATCCTCGAGCGTCATAGTAAAAAACAATCGTTTCATTATAAAGGTGCGTTTTGCGGAAAAGAGACGCAACAAACCCCCTCTTAAAACTTTATACACTTATAACTTAGTGATTACCTATACGAGTATAGCCTCTTGCGTTGTTTTTTTTCGAGATAATACAACATTATGATTATTTTGTTTAGTGTCCTACATCCCTATTTTCGATAAGATAAGATAAAATAAGATTTCTTTATTGTCAGAACTGTGTACATTTAGTTGTTTTGGGTAAAATAAAGTCCAACAGCTTGCCCATTTCGGACGTACAATATTAAACTTAAAGCTAGTCAAATATATCAAAACAATAACAACAATAGTATTTCCAAATAATTTTAACCATATTCACACATAAAATATTAATTTAGATCTATCCGACATCCGTATTTTCTTTTAAACCACGAACTTCGGAATTCGAAAATATTCGGGTATCTCTATCTCTATCGCACTAACAAATGACAGGAATGCAGATATACGAACTTCGAGTTTCGGTTTTTCGTGGTTTGGCTGAATACGCTAAGAGCGCGCGCGCGTGCCATTCAAAAAAACCAAGTTTATATTGTTCGAATTTGTTGTTACATTTGTACAAACTACGCCTTAATTCGACATTTGCGCATATAAGTTCGCATATCAAAATCGATTAATTTTATATTTGCTTTTGGTACCTATGTGTCTCGTCAATGTATATCGTAGACGGGATTAAAATTATTAATAGGCGAAAGAAAGGCAAAGAAATTCCGCCATTTTGTCCGTAGTATTTCTTATTAGTCTGTGATTTTGACGTTTCTTTTAGCTGACAGATGTGGCGGCGATATACTTTAAGAATAATAAATGAAAAATTAAATGAAGTCGTATATTACGGAAAATAAATTAATTGTCGCAGTCGGATAAAAACTATCCTAAGTTGCAGCTGGAATAATAATGTACCTATATAAAATGTTTCATATTTTTCCGTCCATGGGATGCTGAGAACATTCGAACCACAGAAAGCTTAGTTTCAAACTGGCTGATTCTTTTTTTAATTTAGAGATTTATTATAAGTGGAGATTACAAAACTTGGTTACGAACGCGGACAGGGGGCGAGATGACATTGCGCTGGTGCCTTACCTCTCTCAACCATTTTCTTAATCTGCTACTCGATACACAACCATTTTCTTTGAACTTCTTTGATGTATTGTATGGTTACCTTTCGGCTAACGAAGAATCCATCTTTGTACTCCAATTGTGTTTCTAATAAATTTCATTTTACGAGAACACATTCCTTTGCTATTCCGCAAAAAAATTAAATTTTCTATGCAAATGTTGGGTTTACGAGTAGTCTTGTTTAGAACAACTCCAAATTTCAAATTGATAGCATAAGCAGTTCCAGTGACGGACTAACAACAGATCGATGGACAGAGTCGCACCATTAGCTGCGACCTAACCCTTCAATAAGTAAATAAAATACGGAGGTGCTAATATGCAACTTTGTTTATTTGAAGAAATATTGTCCAATAATTACAGTCTTATGTTATCTTATCTGTTACCTATGTTATGTGCTGTTTATACTTTAGTTAGTGATTAGTGCGAGTTCATACATTTGCTGCAAATGCGAGTAGCTTTTGTATGGAAACGCCCTAATCACTAATCAATGTAAACAGGCCCTAAATATGTCGATTGCAGATAAGCGATCCAAACGAAATTAACGTGGCACCTGTTCGCCACGGGCACATTGTTTAGGCTTGCGGTCGTGTATGATTTAATACAAGATTATTTTTCTATTCGAAGTATAATTTATTTATTTTTATTGGACACACCAATAGTAGGTACATATAAACAAGAGAAGCAAAATACCTTATAGATACAGTAGACGGCAAACTTCGTGCACAAATGAGGGGAAGTGGGGGGGCAGCTTGCACGTCCAATTCGCCTTTGCGCAGGCAAGGTCATTTGCGCACGAAGTTTGCCGTCTACTGTATATAGACATAGACCATATTTATGAACCAATAAAGGCATACAACAGCATTTATACAGTTCGTAGCTTTTAACTTAATTTACTTTAAAACATAACATTAAGAAATACAACAACCCAAGAACAGGATAGTTGAAAGTCCTTTTATTTCGCATTTTTATTAACTTCTCTTAAAATCCAGTTCTTATGATAGTAAACATTATTAAATAACGAAGGCACCGCAGAACCGCATTGCTCTGTTTTACGTTTACCATTCACAACACCTGCCAAGAAGTACTTATCACCCGAATAAACCATCACAGGACCGCCTGAATCTCCGGAGCACACATCTTCTCCAGTTTCTCCACGCAAGCAGGACATGCTGCCATCTTTATAAGAGTATGCTTCTTTGCAATCTTCGTTGATGACGTAGTTGACAACAGCTGCTTGTTTCAAATTCGACTGTACGTTTCCGTCTCCACCCCAACCGGCAATGACAAGCATATTTTCGCTCATGTCCTCGACGTCCGATGTTGGTAGGCAGATAGGTCTAATGTATTCTGTAACCAAGAACTCCTATTAATGTCAAAAGGAAACATGTTAATGAAGTGCCGCGGTAGTGTAAATCACGTCAAGGGAACTCATAATTAGGTACCTATATGCGTAATTGTGTCGCTTAACTTCAAACTCAAATAAATCCACTTTAACTACTTGCGAGATAACTGAAAAAAAGTGTTAATAACGTTAATTCGGTGATTTGGAAGGCAGTATGTTTTTATATTGGCTAAAGCATTAAATAAAGCCATCCTCTTCGGCAAATTCAGCATTAAAACCATCCATTTTTACAAAAAATAAAATGTTCATTTGATTTAACTTAATAATGAACTATCTATTTTTGAAAAAGCTCAGTGTGGATTTGTATAATTTTAATTTAACAGACATGAATTTATCTAGATTTTTGTAAAAAAAACACTATTAAAAATTGTCAGCCATGTTGAACAAACTTCTTTCGCTGATTGGCTTGGATGGACTTACCTACATTTGAAAAAGACTGTCATATGGATTTATCTGATTCTGATAAAATATGACCTATGATTTTAATTGCATTTTTCTCAAAAACCTCATAGAATTACACTTAACCGATAAAGTTGTAACAAAACTAGTTTTACCATTTATTTCATACTAAAATCTTTAAAAAAAATCAGAATTGGATTTACTCGAGTTTGAAGTTAAGCGACTCAATTATTTTGTACATCGACGTATCAGAGAGGAATAAAGTCTTCAAATAACGATTAAATAAATTGCTGGGCCGCTTCGTAAATTTTTAGGCCACACTGACATGTTTGAGTACCATAAATATGTACCATTCGCTAGCTCGTGGTTCAACTCTAGAATTCATTCGCTAGCTCGTGTTTCGATTAAATTTTTCGTGGTTAAAATACAACTCTGCACCCTTGTATAACAAACAACTAACAATTAAACATATGTTGGGTTATTCCTTTCAATTGTGTAAACGTTAATATAACTATTTACGGATTACGTATACTAAGACGGCTACAAATTTGCCTTAAATCCTGCGAAAATATAAATCACACGCAGCATCGCCATCGATCCGTTTTGGTGGTATATAAAATAAATACTTTAATATACATACAAATGCTCATTACACAAGTATTTTCCCTTACCGGGATTCGAACCCAGGACCATAAGCTTCCTAGGCAGGATCACTACCGACTAGGCTAAACCGGTCTTCCGGTCGGATTTTGGACATGTAAAACAGCCAATTGGTAATAAATATAACAATAAAAACACCCGCACTGATAATACATATTTAAACATACAAATAAATATTGAAAAGACTGAACTAGTTATGGCAAAACTTAAAAAAATAATCGAAGGCGAACATAGGATACAATTTATACCAGAAATCAAAACCTTAAGCTGAAAAATACATACAGTGAAACATATAACCTCCTCCTTTTTTGAAGTCGGTTAAAAAGGGGTGGATGATGTGCGCTAATTCGATTTATGTGCCCCATGTGGACACAACTAGTAAGTAAGTATGTAAATAGTTTAGCCTTACCTGTGTATGGAATGTCCGAAGACAGTTTTAAGAGTGCGATATCGTTTCGTAAAGTTGTGCTATTGTGGTCGGGATGTATTATTACAAGATCGACAGCCATTTTCTTATTGTTGATACACTTGTCTTCCGATAAACAATCCCGTGGGAAACTGCTAGTATTGTATTCAGCTAACACAACTTCAAGTCTGGAATCGTAGAAAGTTGACTATTTAAACAAATTGCAATATGATAACGAATATGTTTTTAACGAGAATATTGTAAGATCCTACTAATATTACAAATGCGAAAGTTTGGATTGATTGGATGTTTGTTAGTCAATCACGCAAAAACTGCCCAAACATTAATACGAATTTTGGTATTCAAAGAATCTATTTTATAGCCTAGATATACACTCAGGATAAACATAACACACACACACGTTAACATATAGGATACTTTTCATCCCGGAAATGATCTCTCAAAGGGACGCAATCGGAGGTGGAAATAGGTTCCATGAATCGGAGAAAGAGTTGAATCGGTCCCGTGGTTCCAGAGAGTACTCATTAGGTACCTACATACAAACTTACAAAGCTATAATATCACAGAATTTTCCTCTTTATAATATTAGTAAAGATAAGGTGCTAAAAGGATATATATACACTAACAGGAAACTAGGAAATGCGGAATTTGTATGATAGGTATAGTAGGTAAGTATGGTAGAGCATCAATACTCGTTGAAACCTACTAAGATGAAGATATCTCCAATAAGGGAAAGTAACTAGATGAAAAACAGATTTCTTTACGTCGTGAGGTCGTGACAACATAATAAAGCTACAATTTTATATTCTACTAGCTGCATGCCCGAGGCGTAATAGCCCGCGTGTTGCATAGAACGCAGGGAAACCCACGGGGTAAAATATAGCCTATAGCCAACCAGAAATTCCAATTATGCTATGGGAACTTAGAACTTAATGCAAATCCAGTTTTTTTATTGAAAACAGTGCCACCTACTCGTTAGCCTCCAAACTCTCTGAAGCTGTAGCGTTTGTAGCGAGCTAAAATAAATATTAGTGGTGTTACATTATAATATTTTTGATGGTGTAGGGAAATTGATAGGTACGTGTTCCGTAAGTGAATATTATCTTCTATAATGGTAACACAACATTTTGTATGGGTGACATATTATAAGTCACTTACGTTGTGCATGACAAAAACGAAAACGGCTTTAATAGTAGTTTATGTGACTGTAGATAATGAAGGGCATTAAACACGAGTGTTTCGGCTCGTTTCATAATAACATCACACGAGTGTTTTAATGCCTAATTATGTACAGTAACATACACTACTTTATCTATCCACATATCATAAGCCTTCATGATGCATTCAGGAGCCGCTAATTATGACCCGCATCGCGGCGTTGTTTCTAGCTATCATAGCTTATTTTTTTAATTCAGAGACAAACTAGAGTCGGATCCAACTAATCCAACTCTCATATCGTTCGATATCTTACTTACGTGCGACATTTGTCAAATTTGTATGCAAATTGACAATTCATTTCGAACTAAGCGTCATCTCGACAGATATTAGAATAGAGGTTAAATCAAATTCGTTGTTTTTCAGAGACGTTCGAAATTTGAATGAAATAATATTATCGAAATCGATGTTATTATATAGAAATAATAACATTTTTACAGATAAAAAATTTGTTCTAACAAAACTGTTTATTTTTATGGTGGTCATAATGTGTTGTTCTTGAACGCATCATGGAGGGTTTATGATATTTGGATAGATAAAACTCATAACGGATTAATTTTCTGCGAGTATCGCTCTTGGTGGTGGATTAATTATAAGTAATGGTGGATGATTTTATACCAGTCCACACTCTGTAAGTACACTAGGACTTCAACCTGGTGACTTGTGGTTCTACAATGATTTTTGCTAGTTACTGGATGAGTGTGTCATTTTAATGTTCGCTTTATATTAATAATATACATCTATGTATGAAGTTACTCATATATTATTTATTTAATTAATAACTTAAATAAATCAGTATATTCCTCACTTTAATGTTTCATTTTACAACAGTTATTAGAAACATTGAAAACTGGTACAAAAATACGACCGAATTGAGAAGTTTCTCCTTTTTTAAACGGTAGTAAAGTTGTAAGTGCCGCGGAAGAGATGGCACCTGTACGAAAGCATTTCATGCCTTCTCAATTTGGCCGAGTTGCCTGTCTATCTCAGTATGTATATTGTAGTCTTTGATTCCAATCTTCTTTTTCTCTTTTTGCCCGACTACGGCAGAGTCGTAAGGAAGGGATATGTTTTTAGCAGTCTATGTTTGTATTTGTTTGCGTTTAGAATACTGATCCGATTTTGATAAATGGCGTGTCAAACGATTCGAAATGATGCTCCGGGTGGCAAAGGCTAGCTTTTGTATGAGAAATAAAAACATGGTTGCTGTCACATACAAATAAGTGTCAGACTTAAAAAAAAATATTTTGCTATCATAGTGGGTATCAAATGAAAGAGGAGAAAATTTCGAGTTCAAATATATAAAAATACTAGCTTCTACCAGTGACTCCGTCGGCGTGGAACTCGTTTACTTATATCATATCGTAGCACCATACAAACTTTCACCCCCCCCCCCCATGTCACCCCCTTAGGGTATGATTTTCGGGACAAAAACTATCCTATGCCATTATCCGGGATTCAAACTATCTCTATACCAAATTTCGTCTAATAATTTCCCCAATACAAATTTTGCACCGCTATTTAACCCGCTTAGGGGTAGTTTTTTCCAAAACCCAAAAATTACTTTTTCTGTATTGTAATAAGGAGTATATAGACAAAGTTTCACGTCTCTCACTTTAAATTTTACTCCATCCTCATACAAACTTTCAACCCCCTTTTTACCTCTTTAATGGTAGAATTTTCGAAAATCCCTTCTTAGTGGGAGTACTAACGTTATAAATATAAACTACCAATTGTGAAAAAATCTGCTTTCTAGGTTCAACGGTTTGGGCTGGGCGTTGATTTAAGTGAGTCAGTCAGTCAGTCAGGACTTTTACGTTTATATTAGAAGATTATTCATAATTAGGTACTTTTCCGTAGTTTTTTTTTTTTTTTTTTTTTTATTTATTGACCAATATAACCTGAGTAGTACATTTTGGTATACATTTTTTTCACCAGCGGAAACCTCTGGGGTTTATACTCGTATGCGCTATGGTACATTAATTTACTAATATAATTGTTGTGTTATATGTATAATAGTTTTTTTAACTTTTTATGCTTGTTAATATTTTCAATATAGATTTGTCCGACGATTTCCCAAAGATCTCATTATAATAAGTACTACTTACCGTGGCCATGCTTGCAATGATACGTTCCTGTATTTATACACGCAATGCGCTGCAGTGAGCACGAAGCGTGAACTGATGATAGTGCCACCACAGGATTCTGGGTGCTGGTTCAATCCAGGAAAACTATAAGGCTTCCTATACAGGTAGACTGTCCACGGGAAACCGTGGATATCCGTGGTTTTTCCATCTGTAATTAACATTACAAATATATTATTTTCAAATAGTTAGCGGACAATCTTACACAAATCAACCTTGTTCCAAAATAAGCAAAGCTTGTACGAGATGACGATAAACATACTTATACATATAAATAAATACCTAAATACATAGAAAACATCCATGACTTAGGAACAAATATTCGTGCTCATCACACAAATAATTGCCCTTGCCGGGATTCGAACCTAAGGCAGTGCCATAACCAAACTAGGCTAAACCATCGTTAAGTTTTTAATTTTTGTAACAAATCCCTTCAAGTCAACAAGCGTACAATTCATACGCAAAAATATTAATTTATTAATTTGTAGCTATTTAATTCAATTTTTTTCCGTATACAGATTATAGTGGGCATCGTCAAAAAGTATGTTAAAATCATAAAACGGTAACTCACGGTTTATCATTGTTGATGGAAAAATATCGCTGTCAGATGTTCGTCTAAAGCGGCTTCTGCTAGGTTGGTTTGAAGGCTCTGAAATTATATAAATAAACTGCTGAGCGACATTTGACATCCGTGCCTCAAAAAAAAAAGGAACCCTTATAGGTTGACTACTTTGTCCGTCTGTCGAGAATGCGTCGAGGCATCAAGTTTAAATTAACATCAAACACTCAGGTCTTTTTTCTTGTCTCTAATTTCGACCATTGAAGTCGGTTAAAACCTTGTTTTTAAAGTAAAATATTCAGTTTCATTTCTGTATCACTACACACCAGTGAACAAAAATTTAAAGAACGCGAGCTCCTTACAAATTTTTACCCAAACTTGTGCCCAAAACCCGGTATGCGCATAGTCAACTGCGCATCCAATCACAGCTACCCAAAATGTCATTACCCAACAGAAGTTGATGCGATTGGTCAATTTAGGAATACATTGCTGTGATTAAGCAAAGAAGTTGACAAAGGGAAACAGTGCCTTGCTGTTTTCCTTGACTTAAAAAAGGCCTTTGACACTGTACCTCTCTCCATTCTTGTAAAAAAACTAGAACACTACGGCATCAGAGGCAAACCTCTGGATCTGCTGATTGACTACCTTCGGGATCGTTGTCAGAGGGTTAAAATTGGAATCCATACAAGTACAGATGCTGAGGTGACCTGTGGCGTCCCACAAGGCGTCCTGGGGTCGACCCTGTTTCTTGTCTACATTAACGATCTTACTAACATGGCCATCCACGATGGACATGTTATTTCATACGCAGATGACACGGTTGTAGCATTCACAGGCAAGAATTGGGAAGCGGTCTTTGGTGCTGCTGAGATGGGGCTCCGCAAGATCGACGCGTGGTTGAAATCCAATCTACTTACACTCAACATAGCTAAATCTAAATATATCTGCTTCACAAAGACGGTCAGCACACAACCTCGACAGGAACTAAAACTCAAAATTCACAACTGTAATCCGCAAAACAACACATTATGTAAATGCACCCCACTAGAAAAAGTGATATCGATTAAATATCTAGGCATAGTAATCGACCAACGGCTATCTTGGCATCAACACCTAGAATATTTTAACGGTAGAATAAAGGATGACTCAACACTTCTAAGAAAAACGACGGCGTTTTTGCGCGGCAGAGACATACCGAAGCCCGGCCGAGCCACGGCCGAGCCTCGGAAGCCGGCTCGGTGTCGGCACGACCCGGCCGTAGCTCGGCCGAGCTTGGGTATGGCTCGGCCGCGCAAAAACCCCGTCGTTTTTCTTAGAAAACGGCCCGGGCCGGACTAGCGTGAGTCATCCTTAAGAAAACTAGTGTGGATATTCAAGACTCTACGACATATCAGTAACGCCAACTTACTAAGACAAGTATACATTGTGTTAGCTCAATCTATAATGACCTACTGTATTCCAGTATGGGGGGACGCTGATAAAACCAAGTATCTGGAAGTTGAAAGAGGTCAGAGATGTTTGTTAAAAACGATGTACTTTAAATCCTACAGATACCCCACTACAGAACTTTATGAGCTATGAAAAGTACTCGCAAATTGTACATAATGTCTGCCATTTTAAAACTTCACAGATCGCTAGTTTTCAAACCTGAACTGTCAACTCAGAGAAGAACTCATAAAAATAGCACCTTTGCCTGCGTACAAATCTGCTTTTGCAAAGAGACAGTTTGATTTACAATCCGCACTGTTATATAATAAGATAAACAGGGAATTGAATATTTATATATGAAATTGCTACGACTGTAAAAAAACTGTATGAACATGGCTAAGTGGACTAAACTATTATAAGACTGAAAATATACTTTGAAGTTTATAATAATTAATACAAAACACACACATACGAACACGTACACACACACACACACACACACACACACACACACACACACACACACACACACACACACACACACACACACACACACACACACGCACACGCACACGCACACGCACACGCACACGCACACGCACACGCACACGCACACGCACACGCACACGCACACGCACACGCACACGCACACGCACACGCACACGCACACGCACACGCACACGCACACGCACACGCACACGCACACGCACACGCACACGCACACGCACACGCACACGCACACGCACACGCACACGCACACGAACACGAACACGAACACGAACACGCGCACGCGCACGCGCACGCGCACGCGCACGCGCACGCGCACGCGCACGCGCACGCGCACGCGCACACGCACACGCACAAGCACACGCACACGCACACGCACACGCACACGCACACGCACACGCACACGCACACGCACACGCACACGCACACGCACACGCACACGCACACACACACACACACTACTGCTGCAAATTCATAACTTTTTTTCACAATTTTTATTGTTATCACGGTTAGCGACGTAAATTAATAGTAATTTATGCAATCGTTATATAATGGATGCTTTTTAAGTCGAGTACCACGTTTAGGCCACGAAGCTTGCTGAGTGGCCTAATTAAGGTACGAGACTTAAAAAGCTAATTATATAACTATTGTATACAATACTTTTTCTACGAGTCAACGGAAATAATAATTTATTAAACAAACTTGGTATCTATTGAAAATCGCCCTGCTGAAATGAAGTGCAGCAGCTTAGTAATTTTGCGCGTTGATGTCTTCACAGTTATCTTATACAGCTCCTGGATTCATAAGATGACTGCTGGCGGTTATCTTATGAAATCATACGAGCTCCGTGACGAGCTCGTGGAGCTCCAGGATTAAAAAGTATGTTATCTTAGTTTCGTGTACGAAATCTTAATTCAAAGATTAAAGTCGACGAGTAGAAAAATATATTTTTTGTGCCTTCTGTAAAATGGAATCTGATTGAGTTCAAAGGTTTGCGACTTTAGCCGGCGATAAGTAAATCTGAATTTCTTCATTCAGCACGTCCATGACCTTATTTCACATAATAATCTATAATCATAATCGTCTGGGTCAAATTCCATATCTAACAAAATATTTTTTTCAACACACCTGCTCGTAAAGTAGGTCTTATTACAGCGTATTTACACTGATAATGCAGAATATTACCCATGCCGTGCCTTTTACATTACATTATCGCACTAGTGCCTTTTCATTACATTATCTTTTTAAATATTAGCAAAATAATGCAGAATATTACCCATGCCGTGACTTTTACATTACATTATCGCACTAGTGCCTTTTCATTACATATCTTTTAACATTTTAATTTTTTATTTATTTATTTTTTTTCTCGCAAATGTGTTGAAAAACGTCGTATGAAACACGTGAGCATTGGTCATTACACTTCTCGTCTCCATTAAGCCTTCGCCTTCGGCTCAGGCTTAAAAACCGACTCCAGTGTAATGACCAACTTAGCACACTTGTATCATAATGTACTATTACGCGTTACATGAATAAATCTGTTCCATAATACTTCTGTACGTGGGTATTACACAAGCTAACGTAGAATGTCGGGCATCTCATGGTACAACTCCGCACTAATGTGTCGATACTCAAGGAGCTCTGTACCAAAGGCCCGGCTTTCAACTACAAGCTTTCAGTAAATGATGACATTCTTTGACCATGAGGCCCTTCGAGACCAGTCCAGCTTGGAGAAGATGATAATGGTTGGGTGCGTTGAAGGAAAGAGGAGAACACCCACACGATGGATTGATGCAATCCGCGATGCCACGGGCATCAATATCCAAGGCGCAATACAATTCAAGGCCTCCACACACCGTGTGTGTGTTTGAAGTGTAGTTTCAATGTTTTACAACTTGCGCGGGCCCGCGCCCGACCCGCGCACGCCCCGCGCCCGCGATCGGTGTGTGGAGGCCTTAACCCGAAATAGAGGGATTTGGAGAATGGTTGTGAAGAACTGCGCTCTTGGTGATCACGACCCTCAGCCTTGACAAACCAGCGAAGAAGAAGAAGATATACATTTTATCAAGATTCCGGATTTAAATTTCTTTTTTGTTTTTGTGGTGCAATTACATTTCATAATATGTGAAATAAACATGAAATAAATGATAATTTATGCTTTATATAGTTATTTTTCCATACACCGGGAAGAAAGTACCACGCCAATTTCACGCCGATCACGCCGCCGCCGCCGATCAAAATCCCACCAGACGCCGCCACCGATGATTTTGCCATCGGCGCACAGTGGATCGAAATGACGAAAAAATGGACTTTACACATTATTTTTTAAACCCTATTTAAAAAATGCTTTTCGGTTGAAAATGATGTAAGGAATAAAAATCGTTTCATTTTTTTTTCAAAAGGTGGCTTATTAAAAGCAGAAAAAAAAATCTGTTTAAATAATAGGTATCTTATTATAAGAAAACCGTTACCGATCTCGCTTTCTAACCTTTAGAATGTTATTCTCCTACTTAAAAAACAGTAGAAAATAGTAAACAGCTTATCTCGGTATGTGCCCGTTTTTTTTATAGTCCGGTCAAAAGTCAGTAAAAAACTTTTTCTACTCCTGTACCGTTATCTGTCATTTATATAGGCTGTAGCTCAAATACAATGACATCACTAATAAGTCGTCGAAAAACTCTATGCTCTATGGCCCAAAAACGCACTGTTTAGCGTACTTTTTTGGTTCATACATTTTTCATAACAGCACTGTTTAACTTTTTTTAAATCGGCCGCTATATTGCAGTGGTGCCAACTTCATAAACAAATATTTCGAAATGAAAGTAATTATTTACTATTTAACATTTGTATATTATAAATTATTTACTACAATAATAATAGATCATCATCTATTGTGTGTTAAATTACATGTTCTATAAATTCTTGGTATTATTTATAAAAATAAACAGTTCAAAATCGGTCCGGGTCCGGATTCGGTTTGGTTCGGATGGCAAGTGCAAACAAATTAAAAATAAAACAAACTATAAGCAAGAGCTGTCACATTTCCGATTTCCCACCAAAATACAGTTCAAAATGAAAAGACAAAAGATGATAAACTATTAGTCCTAAACTATTAAGATTTTATTCGTGTTTGTGAAGATAAAAGTGTACGACTGTACGTTCCTTTTAAAATGGTCGAAGAATTTAATAACTGCACTCCTGAAGATATTGCGTGAGTAGCAAAAGTACGAATAGAAAAACTTGCTGCCTGAAAAGTTTAACTATTCTGTAGTCTGCTATTTATTTAAAATTTGTCGTAGAAAAAGTATTGTATGCAACGGTGTATAACTGGTCTAAAAACGCTCGTGGCGTCTTTAATTGCGATGCTCGCCAAGGCTCGCATCGCAACCCACGCCACTCGCCTTTTAAGACCCTTCTTATACAACAGTTTCATAAAATACTATAATTTTTCTTAGTGTTTTTTTTTTATTTTCAATAGTTTAACGGTATATTAATAATAGTTTAGTGTGCATATGACATATTTCTGACATTTTCATAAGATAAAAACAATGTTGTACAAGAAAATAGCTAATAATTACATTTAAATACAAAAGTTCAAATACAATTGAATTTAAAAAATACATTGTACTTATACTTGTTGACACAAACGATTTATTGCGGTGTTCTTTGTTGATGTATCGTCTTCTCGAAAATGTATATTTTGCTTTAAATATTCACATAACTTTGCACTATCACTTAATTAATCCTATCCTATATTTTTTAAAGTGTAAAACAAATCGATATTACAATCTTTTCCATGACAGTAGGTATAAAAGGAATATGATCAAAGCGTTGTTTTCAAGAAACTAATTATTTGTTAAGTAAATTTTCATTGTATAGCTGATTGAACCCCCACTT
The DNA here is from genome assembly GCA_963854355.1 of Epinotia brunnichana. Taxonomy (NCBI): domain Eukaryota; kingdom Metazoa; phylum Arthropoda; class Insecta; order Lepidoptera; family Tortricidae; genus Epinotia; species Epinotia brunnichana. Next base: position 14,085,655 of record OY977940.1, on the reverse strand, counting down.
AAACAATTACTCTGGGATTAACCCTTTACGGTAACCTCATTAATGCTTAATAACGAACGATAATGAATATGATCTGAGCAATTAGTATAAAGTTTCGATTGTAAATCTATAATATAGTTATTTATTTATTCATAAAACAATTAAAATTTTAAAACGACATTAATAACAAACTAAAAACTACCTATAAATAAAAAATATCTCCCAAATCAGTGCCGATGGGTAGTGTGCCCAGAAGGCTGGCCGCATTGCCACGTTGTATGGCGATACTGATACGTTGTGCAAAGTATTGGCCAGCCCTCTGGTCACCAGTGGTTTCTTTTAGGCGCGCCGCTAAATCTTTATAAATGCGGCGTGCGCTTGGTCCCCACGGCCCCAGAGTCTCGACCCCAAACGCCTCAAACATGTAACCGCTACCGAGGGTGCTGTATTTGCGGCGTTTGAGGTCTTCTGCTGCAGAAGCACCATTGCCGGCATTTTTGCTGGTACCTGGAAGATGGGACGGTGCGAGGGTGTCTACACATGTAGCATCCCAGACCAGGGGCCGTCCCATCCTCCAAGGCACCAGCGTCATGCCGTCGGGCCACTTGCCATCGTCCCTTGCCAAACCAACGGGTTCCAGGATGGCTGGAACTTTGACGCTGACAAGGGCCCTTCGGATGACATCATTTATACTGGCGTGGCGGGGTATGCGTCCAGTGCTTCTACTGCAGGAGAGACCGTGGTGACCCAGACTGTCCACCATCGCCCCGCATTGGCACCGATGTGGGGCGTTTGTTTTTGCCCCTATTCGCAAACTAGTCGCCAGTCTAAAAGTGGAGTTGTCTAAGAGTGTGCCTATGGACGGTGAAGGCAAAGTATAAATGCATAATTTTCATTATGGCGAGGTAGCTAATGTACCTATTACTTAATTACATATAGCGATTTTTAAGTAACAATTAGTGAATTGATTTGAACGTTGATATTATTAACGACATCATTATTTATTAGCATATTGTGAACGTGATCACTACCTTTCCTTTCCTGACTTTGATTGTAATATACCAATAATATGTAAAGCTAATTGTACAACATTTCTAGGTGTAGATCTTGACCCATACTTGAGGTAGAATGACCAGATCGATAAGGTCAATAAGAAACTAGCTAGTGCTTGCTATGAAATCACTGAGGAACATAGTCAGCAAAGATGTATTACTACCCACGTATTTTTCATATTTTGAAAGCATAATTAGATATTGTGTCGAGGTTTGGGGAAATGGAACTAACATTAACTTAGTGCTCCTCAAAAAAAAAAAAAGCTCTGAGATTAATAGAAAAATGTGCCTGACTCTCACCGTAGTATATATGTTGACAATTAAATTTTGACTGTAATTTCTCTCTATTTGTACCGTTTATGTATTTATGTTTTTAACAATATAAACATGTATGTCCAGCAAGGCCAGACTACGAATAATAATCTTAGGAAAAGAAATAGACTACATTTAAATAAAAATTTAATTTAAAACCATCCATTATTTACAAAAAATTAAATGTTGATTGGATTTACCTTCATTTGATAGAATCGATTGCTATTTATCTATTTTTGAAAAAGCTCAGTGTGGATTTGTATAATTTTGATTTAACTCTAATTTTGATTTGAAAATAACACTATTAGAAATTGTCAGCCATATTGAACAAACTTCTTTCGCTGATTGGCTTGGATGGACTTACCTACATTTGAAAAAAACTGTCATAATATGGTTTTATCTGATATTGATAAAATATTATGATTTTAACTGTATTTTTCTCAAAAATCACACAAAATTATACTTCACCGATAAAATTGTAACAAAACTAGTTTAGTACCCTTTTATTTCATACTAAAATCTTAAGAAAATGTTAGAATTGGATTTACCCGAGTTTGAAGTTAAGCGACTCATTTGAACTTGGTATTTCTGTCCGTTTTATACCTACGATGCAAAAGGACATTGTGAAAAGAAAGGAAAATATAACACATAGGACGCGCGCTGAATGTGTCCAGTAAATTTTTAAGAGCTAAAACGAGGCCGAGGGGTGTTCCACTAAGTTCTCGGTATCGGCTTAAAAACAGAAGTTATTCGAATCGTTTTGTTTTAAATTATTAAATACACTCTTTCTTATTTAAGGTGCATAATGTATTTTTATAAGTATTTTATTTTGGCTTTTTAAATAAATAAAACTTTTTGGTCAACGCAATGTGGCTTATTTGTTACAGCAACACAATTGTACCGATTTTATTGGGGACTTTTTAATATCAAATAATAAGAAGTAATAGTAAAAGAGTTGGTCTAAGAGACATAGTCGACAACTAATTGTAATTTGTTCGTGAAATATTTGGCTATAAAATTTTTATTAGCAAACTTACCCATGAACTGTACGCCACAGCAACCCGACATAGGTTCCGGCACCCCTCTTATCTGCTGACACGCCTGGCTGTCCTCACTTTCAGATCCTTTTTCATCAGGATGAATGGAATCTCCTCGGTCTATTTCATTATTAACACCGCTTATTTCATCTTTTGTAACACTTCTTCCCTGAACCACAAATAATAAGATGCTGATCAGCAAAAGCGTGATCATTTGTCTGTGCATGGCTCTTAATCAGAGTTGCGTTAATGATATACTGGTTATTTGGCAGACGTGATGCTTTATATATAGGTATGGGCTTCTATTCGGATAATTTACTTGCCGATAACATTACTATTAACATAATTAAGATTTGGGTATTCCCAAGCCTGATAAGAAATGTGTAAAAACATAGTAAATTATTAGGACTGCCAAATGTCAACACACACTATCGATTTACTTATTTATATATTTATTTATATGTGTTTATATATTAACAAAAAAATTTAAAGTAGTTTTTAAGAACTTTTAGAATAATTTGGGAAAACCGTCAATATCTTGAGTGAAACGGATACTAATATCATCTCGAATTAAGACAATTCTCTCGAGCCATGAGTATATCTTGATTTCAGATAGTTGGAAATCCAGCGGGGCTTACTCCAGACACGTAGCTCTGAGGTTACAACTGATAAAATAATTCCCATTTCGTAGCTGTTTATAAATAAGAAAACAGCCCCCCTATTCTGTAACTTGTTTTAAGCTCACCTCAACGCTCACCCACAATTATACGTTGACACCGCGATGCGTAGTAATTAAGCGTAGGTAGAGGTCTAGTTTCGTAACGGGTGACCGGTGGGGTGAGCCGCATTAACGCGTAGCGAATAACAGCCCTGTAGTTTCGAAGTGAGACAAGTTATTCCCGTTACGTACCTACTTAGCTAGTTATTAACAAGGAAGCAGTAGTTACAAAATCTGATACGTAATTCCTATTACGTAACTGAGTTTCTAATCGATAAATATAATTCCCAATTCGTAGTTGGTTATCAACAGGGTAGCGCTGCCGTATGTAGGCGATAACATGGGTCCGTTATATTCCGTATGAAAAAGGCAGCGTGGCTATCGCAGATTCACAAACTATCCGTCTCTTTCTAAACATTCTAATTAGAAAGAGAAAGATAGCCTATCTCGCCGCGGCACAGCTCGCGGGCCGACCTGGGACAGCTGTGCAGCAGAGTGCCTCACCTAGCAGGTTCCTGAACTGCGGAAACAGAACGTACTTCTCTGAACAAGTCTCCCTGCGGACACTAGATTTTTATAATTGTGTGGCGCTATGAATACAGTCTACACTAAAACCTTGCACGGCTATGAAAATGAAAAAAAATGAAAATGAAAATGTTTTATTTCATAGATTGCTAGGTTACATTGAAAATAAGGTTGGGTCTTCCTAGTAGGTAAAAAATACCTGTGTCAGGAAGACCCGCTCCTCCATAAAAAAGCAGTTAATGTTAATTTCTTATATGTAGGTAAATATTTATAACATAAAATAAAAACAAAGACGAATTAGGTATCACAGGCATAGTGTCGTGACCCTAAAGTTGAGTGTGTGTGTGTGTGCGTGTGTGTGTGTGTGTGTGCGCGCCTGTGTGTGCGCGTGTGAGTGTGTGTGTTAGTGTGTGCGTGCGTGTGTGTTAGTGTGTGCGTGCGTGTGTGTTGTTTGATAAAGTAGGTATATATTATATACTAGCTGTTGCCCGCGACTTCGTCCGCGTAGAACTTATACTTACTTAGAAAATATAATGCAAACAAACTTCTACTTACCATCTTAAGGGATGATTTCCGAGGCAAAAACTATTCTATATCCTTCGAAGGGTCTCAAATTATCTCTATACCAAATTTCATCTAGGTACATGGATTTTATCCAAACTTTCACCCCCTATTTCGTACCCTTAGGGAATGATTTTCGGGATAAAAACTATCTAATGTCATTCTTCGGGACTCAAACGACCTTTATACCAAATTTCATCTAAACGGGATTCATCCAAATTTTCACCCCCCATTTCACCCCCTTAGGGAGTGATTTCCGGAATTAAAACTATCCTATGTCCTTTCCCAGGACTCAAGCTATCTCTATACCAAATTGTATTAAAATGGGTTCCATCCGAATTTTTACCGGGTTAAAAACTATCCCATGTCCTTTCCCAACACCAAATTTCATCAAAATAGATTACATCCAAATTTTCACCCCCCCGTTGTCACCCCCTTAGGGGATGATTTTCGGGATAAAACCTATTATATGTCCTTTCCCGGGACTCAAACTATTTATATACCAAATTTCATCTAAATCGGTGGAGCGGTTTAAGTAGCTCCATACAAATTTCCACCCCCAATTTCAGCCCCTCAGATATAAAAACTACCCTTTGTCCTTCCCCGGGGCTCAAACTATCTGTATACCAAATTTCATCTAAATCGGTTTAGCGGTTTAGGCGTGAAGAGGTAACAGACAGACAGACACACTTTCGCATTTATAATATTAATATGGAAGTATGGATTATTAGTAGGGATAGTATGGGTTCTTCCCGCTTGTCTTCGAAATAGAGGTGTAGCTGTAGACTCACTTCAAAAGAAATAAGAAACGAAAAACTCATTCAAATATCTCAAAAAATTACGAAGCTACAACCGTTTTAATGTCGCTTGTTAGAGTGAGAAAACGATCAGGGACCGTGACGTCACGATCCTCGAGCGTCATAGTAAAAAACAATCGTTTCATTATAAAGGTGCGTTTTGCGGAAAAGAGACGCAACAAACCCCCTCTTCAAACTTTATACACTTATAACTTAGTGATTACCTATACGAGTAGGTATAGCCTATTGCGTTGTTTTTTTCGAGATAATACAACATTATGATTATTTTGTTTAGTGTCTACATCCCTATTTTCGATAAGATAAGATAAAATAAGATTTCTTCATTGTCAGAACTGTGTACATTTAGTTGTTTTGGGTAAAATAAAGTCCAACAGCTTGCCCATTTCGGACGTACAATATTAAACTTTAAGCTAGTCAAATATATTAAAACAATAACAACAATAGTATTTCCAAATAATTTTAACCATATTCACACATAAAATATTAATTTAGATCTATCCGACATCCGTATTTTCTTTTAAACCACGAACTTCGGAATTCGAAAATATTCGGGTATCTCTATCTCTATCGCACTAACAAATGACAGGAATGCAGATATACGAACTTCGAGTTTCGGTTTTCGTGCTTTGGCTGAATACGCAAAGAGCGCGCGCGCGTGCCATTCAAAAAAACCAAGTTTATATTGTTCGAATTTGTTGTTACATTTGTAGAAATTACGCCTTAATTCGACATTTGCGCATATAAGTTCGCATATCAAAATCGATTAATTTTATATTTGCTTTTGGTTCCTATGTGTCTCGTCAATGTATATCGTAGACGGGATTAAAATTATTAATAGGCAAAAGAAAGGCCAAGAAATTCCGCCATTTTGTCCGTAGTATTTCTTATTAGTCTGTGATTTTGACGTTTCTTTTAGCTGACAGATGTGGCGGCGATATACTTTAAGAATAATAAATGAAAAATTAAATGAAGTCATATATTACGGAAAATAAATTAATTGTCGCAGTCGGATAAAAACTATCCTAAGTTGCAGCGGGAATAATAATGTACCTATATAAAATGTTTCATATTTTTCCGTCCATGGGATGCTGAGAACATTCGTACCCACAGAAAGCTTAGTTTCAAACTGGCTGATTCTTTTTTTAATTTAGAGATTTATTATAAGTGGAGATAACATTTTCCATTTTGTTATGTTTTACTAACTATAGAATTAAAATTAGATTAATACAAGATTAAGTAACAGTTCAGTATCTTCATAACTTAGCATCTTTAACCATTCCGTTAGAGACCTCTTACAATTATATTTCTTTTGTTGATAGATATTAATTTTAACATTTATTTTATTATAAAGGTATGCTGCACGTGTCTTATACTGCCTTTTAGCAAACAAAGATCTATATGTTGTAAGCTATGATATGAATACAGTATTACACCTATTATGGTTAAAAAGATAGCACCGTGACATAGGTTCGGAAAGACAGCAGAGGTACCTAACCTAAAGATTGAAGTTGATAAACCAAAAAAAGTTTTCGAGCTAGACACATGTTATCTTATCAATTGTTTAAATCATAATACCTCATCGTTGAATTTTTGCCTTAACAAATCATCAGGAGTGTTAACGACTACAACAAAAGACTACCTTACCATCGTTAACCGCAAACTGACGCAATAGCTCTTAAATACATTTTCCTCCCAATATCCTCAAAATAAGCCCACACGTAAATGTTATTTCTGTTCCTCAGTAATTAAATAAATGTACTATGTACAATGTACCTATCTAATTGTTATGTAGATACGCCACAGGATAAATTAAGGGATTTTCCAAACTGACGATATTTCTTTTTTGGAGCCGCTCGCGCTGTAGCCTAGTAGGTCGATCACGTAACGCATTGTACGAACGTCGGGTCTAAATATCACTTTTTTAATGGAAAATTGACAGTTAAATTGTACCGACGCGCGTTCGGAACGTTACGTGATTACCCCTCTGTACCTACTTTCTTTTGTGTAGCTTTGTAAGTTTGTACTTACAAATCTACACACAAGGGCGTAGCTATAAATAGCTCTTATTGAAAAAAAAATCACCCGGTTTGAACCCCCAGAACCCCCTTATATACATATACTCGTACGTCCCTGGCTAAGTGGCTACAGACAATCTCTTACCTCTGTTTAATATAAATAGACACTACATAATTCATAAGAATTATGAGAATAATCTCGTTGCCGTTATTTAAACAGATGATTAGTAAACTCCACTTTCATGTAGGTAATATACACTGTGCTGCAAAAGAAGGTATAACAGTTTTAGCTATCGTCACGTATTATGAGTGTTATACGTTCTTTTGCAGCCTAGTATATAATAATATCCTCTTTTCTAAAAAGGTACGTTTTGATCATTGAATAGGGAACTTGCATCTTAATATTTTATTGCGAAAAACAAAAGTATAATCCAGCATTAAAACAACTGTAGCATTAAAACTTTGTTATGATTTTTTTTTCTGATGTTATATGCATTTGAAATCTGCGCGCGCCGGCACCCCCCGAAAACGCTCTATACTAAACGGGCTTATGCTATGACGTCACAGCATAGCCTTTACTATGGAGTAAGTCATTAATTTGCGATTATCTCCACAAAATTTACGTTAAAGTCTATACTTGTCATACAAAATATCATTTCTAATTTAATATTCTATGTGTAACTGTTACGTTATTTTATCGAAAAAATAAAAAATAAATTTTCGTCATTTTAACGTTAAGTAAAACTAATAAAATCGTTTTTTTTTTTCTTTTTTTTTCTTTTGTATGATATCTATACGTATATCCGCATCGATTGAGTGCAATTTATTCGAAATTGAAGTCCCATGCAAGTTCCCCATTACCTACATTTCAAACATCACACAGATCACACAGCCAGAGGAAGGCTGAATGGTCGCCGGCCCCGTTGGGCCTTATCACGCGATAAGTGACATGATAGAGCATCCGTCATAGAGATTTATCTTCAGCTGTCACAAGTCGGCAGCGCGGTTGCGATTCGTACCATCAGGTTATCCGTATGCCTGTTTGCCACCTTTGTAGTATATTAAAAAAAACTCAATTGCTTTTCAATTTCATTATCTCGCCCTCGCGAACCACATTGAATCAAAATCGACTTTTAATCGTTTTTTGGGTTCCGTACTCAAAGAGTAAAACGGGACCCTATTACTAAGACTTCGCTGTCCGTCCGTCCGTCCGTATGTCTGTCACCAGGCTGTATCTCAAGAACCGTGATAGCTAGAGAGTTGAAATTTTTACAGATTATTTGTTTCTGTTGCTGCTATAACAACAAATACTAAAAACAAAATAAAATAAATATTTTTATTGCTAATGGTACGGAACCCTTCATGCGCGAGTCCGACTCGCACTTGGCCGGTTTTTAATATTGGACTGTCCATCGATTGTCCCTAGTCTCACCTGATGGCAAGCGACCACAGAGCCTAAGATGAAGCTCACTGGTTCAGTAATAGCCTATTCACTCTTGCATTGACGACGCCGGCACCTAGATCATATATGTATTGAAAATTTACTTCATTAAGGATGACTCACGCTAGAACGGGCCGTGTCCGGCCCGGGCCGTTTTCTCAGAAAAACGACGGCGTCTTTTCGCGGCCGAGCTATACCATATAGCCCGGCCGAGCCACGGGTGAGGCTCGGAAGCGGCTCGTTGTCGGCACGGCCCGGCCGTGGCTCTGTCGGGCTTGGGTATGGCTCGGCCGCGAAAAAACGCCGTCGTTTTTCTTAGAAAACGGCCCGGGCCGGGCACGGCCCGTTCTAACGTGAGTCATCCTTTATTACAACGAAACAATAGTTGATATTAAATGAATACCTTGATGAAAAACTGTAAAAGTACATAAATATTACTACTTCTAAATCATATCTAAAAGTAGTAATATTTATAAATACAGTATTGAGTTTAAGTGCTATATATAGGTAAACATTTTTTATTAGTAGCATAAGATTACATTGTAAATTAAATTAAAGTAAACATTGAAAATTAAATCTAAATAAATAAAATTAAGCCAGCCTAAAATAGTAGTGAGTAAAAAATTAACTACAAATAGAATACCTACACAAAAGTTAAATAAAATAAAACAAATAAAGATATCATCACAAATAGAAAACTTGGCCCAGATCGGTGCCAGGCGGCAGGGTGCCCAGAAGGCTGGCGGCATTGCCACGTTGTATGGCAAAGTAGTATAGGTATTGATAAAGATTGATTGATCATGTAATATAAATATACCTACTTACTAAGTATAAATAAATTTACCTACTCGTCTCTGGGATAGATATTTACAATCAGCGTTGTATAACATTGTAATAAACAATTACAACTAATTATAAAAACAATAATTCAAGATGAAAAAAACTTTTATTATAAAATATCAACTTAACCTACTTTTGTACCTACGTAAAATAACTAGTCAAATAAACCGCCCCTGGGCGTTCCCGGTGCAAAGGAGCCCATAATGATCCAGTCAAATTGTGTTTTGACTAGGAAAGTTCAATTTTCTTCCATTCTATATGTATTTTGGGGTGCTGAATCCGAATAAAATGTATGCTAACAAAATTTCGTGACGAAACATTGACAAAATCGCAAATAAAGTAAACATTTTGCTTAAAACTCGGAATTACCTTTTAGTAAATGGCCTGTTTAAAGAAATTAAAGATAATTTGAATTATTTTAATTTTTGTAAACCGGCCGTTTAGTTAATAGTTTCCGAGTTCTAAGCAAAAATAAAAAAAATAAAACCGAAATTTTTCAATTTATTTGCGATTTTGTCAATGTTGCGTCACGAAATTTTGGTAGCAAACCTCAGATTCAGTACCCCAAAATACATATAGAATGAAAGAAATCAGAACTACCCCAAAACTTTCCCATTAGGGGACTTTTGAGTATAATTTGAATGTATCATAATGGAAGCGGCATTTCCGCGTTGGATAGTCACCGACAACCTGCACCAGAAACGACTCGGAGCGGGGTCCTACAAAGGTAGGTACTTATATTTCAGATAAATAGGTAGGTACTACCTCTGCTAACAAGTACCTAAACACACATGCAACACACAAATATTGTGATACCCTTAGAGGGTTAATGCTAACATTATTCGTGTCTCTAAAGACTAAGACCACTTTCGCAATAGGAGTGTAGATTCAAAATTTATTATTTCTTCAAAAGAAAGAAGACAAAAAACATGCCTAATGACGAAAATCCCATTCAAATATCTCAAAAAATGACGAAGCTACAACCGTTTTAATGTTACTTTTTAGAGAGAGAAAACGCTAGGGGATCGTAACGTCACGATCCCCGTGCGCCAGTAAATGACAATCGTTTCATATGAAGGTGCGTTTTGCGGAAAAGGGACAGAACATACCCCCTCTTAAAACTTTGAACACTTAGAACTTTGTGATTATTTAACCTCTTGCGTTGCTTTTTTTCTCCATTTGACTACATTTTTGATCCTTTTTCGAGAAAATAAAAGATTATTGATTATTTTATTTAGTGTCTACACCCCTATAGGTGGGGCGGAATCGATATGCGGTATTTTGTACTTTACCGAGAGCTTACTGATGTCGCCCAGTTTTCATTTCTTGTCGGTACACTATCGTCAGCGGCGCTACCACGAACTTCGAATCTCAACTTCGTATATCTCCGTCTCTACCTACCGTTATGGTTTATGGTACTTGAGCGACAGAGACGGAGATATACGAAGTTCGAGACTCGAAGTTCGTGGTAGCGCCGGACGCGGCGCGGTGGTTCCGCATTCGTAGTATTCGTTTCGTACCACCTTCACACATCCCGCGCCATTCAAAAAGCACGCATTTAAACTTATAATGAATCTGTACTGACATGACTGACTTTTTACCACTGACAGCTAAATGATACCGCACCGAAAAACGCGGAAGTAGTTTTGCTGTAACATGTGTTTACTATTTACAGTCAAGTGTAAAAATATGGGTACATGCAACTTACAAAAGGGTCGGTCATTTATTGCTATGTCAGCGGATGTCCTTCTGAACCTCGCAGCGCACACTGGAACTCTATCAGCGACATCGATACTAATACATGTATGTACCAGTGTGTAACCGCCATACGATCAACAACAGCGGATTAAGGTTTCGGTATATATTTATGAAAGGATTATTTTTTATCAATTTGGATAGGCACATATTTTTACACTTGACTGTACTATACCGTAACAGAACGAAAAATAAAATATCATTTGAATTCTGTCTCTCTTTAAAGAGTTATCCTCTTGTGGGTGGAGTATTTCCCACTTTTCTCTGTCGTACGCCAGCCCCTTGACTCGCTGATACGACACGACACCAGCTTTTTCCTTTACTTGGTCCATATAACAGCGCTGTGGTCTTCCCCTGCATCTCCTTCCTTCTATATTTCCTTCCGTTACAGTTTTAAAGCTTCTAGCGCTGATGGTGTTCAAGATCGCACTCTTTTCTTTTACCCTTCTTAACACGTCCTCATTTGTTACTCTCTCAGTCCAGCTTATGCCGTCCATCCGTCTCCAACACAACATTTCAAACGCTTCCAGTCTTTCTCAGTCCCTTTGTGCCATTGTCCACGTTTCGCTGACATAAATGGCAATACTCCAAATGTACCTACACTTTAATTAGCAACTTTTTGAATTCTGTATCTGTGTCAAATATTACGCGCTTTGTCGAGTTAGAGAGGGCCCTTAACAAAATGTGAATGTTCGAACTACGAAATCATTTGGTGTTACATAAATCGTGATAGGCTATGCTATGTCGCAACCACATCTAAAATGATTGCATAAACTCTCAAAAAAATGAATAAGTACCTACTATTACACACTTGCCACGTTTTATTACGTGTTATAGAATCTTAACTTAACTGACTATGGAAGTTCAATGTTTGAAATAACTTTATTTCGAGGTAGTTTTTAGGCTTTATTTTATCATAAAACATGTAGATACTCGTAAGTACAAGAATTATCAATAGTAATAAAGGGTTATTTAATTTTTAATACTTGGTAGTACTTAATATACAGTCAAGGTTATTAATATACGTACCTACATGATTCAGGAAATAAATATCCGTACACGCCGTCATGACATTGACAAGAGTTATGTATTTGTGTACGTATGTATATGAATACTCCTGACTGTACACAGTTGGTACACATATTAACAACAGGGATATCCATACCAACCAATAACACACTCAAATTGTTTAGGTACGTTGACACCTGTCATTTAACGTCATCAATGTACAACTTATAGCTGTATTTAGTATGGTAGAATATAACAAGGTTCGTCATTCCCGACGATGTATCTTACAATACGATTAAAATCAGTTAACGATTCTGATGTTAGCTACTAGTAGTAAAGGTGTCAGAGGGGTCGGACGGGTATGCGGGAGGCGACTCGAGGCTAACTTCAGACACGCAAACTTTTGTACCGCGTACTGTACCAGTGCGTGACGTACACAAATGTTGCGTCTGTGCAAAGTTGCACATAAATGTGGCCATTGACTGACATCTTCCATACAAACAAGGAGTTTTGTGTAAGATTAATATTAAAAGAAGTTAACGCATACTCGGGTAATTTACTTTCACACAGTGGCAACACACTGACAGCCCGCCATTTTTAAGATGCTGATGAGTAGGCAAGGTACGCTGACGTCACGAGCTATCACGGGAATGACTTACTTATACAAATATATTTTGACAACCACTGAAGCTTAGTTGCCACCAAGGGTTCATTAACAGGTCTCGGGTTCGAGTCCTGGTTCCGGTAAGGGCATTATTTGTTTACTGAGCACATAGAGTCTTTGATGTTTCTATATATTTAGGTAGGTAGTACCTTACCTATAAACATTTATCAATATTTATAATATTATTTTTTAATCAAGCAACAATGGGCTACATACTATAGACAGACAGACAGACAGACAGACATACAGACAGACAGACAGACGAACGGCGGATTCTTAGTAATAGGGTCCCGTTTTACTCTTTGAGTACGGAACCCTAAAAACTAGTAAATTCGGCAGTCGAAACGGCAATACTTGTACTTAAGTACCGTCAACTGGGGTTACTTTGATTCGCGGGGCGACTTTGATCAAATAGGTTTTTCTCCGAAATCATTGTTTTTACTTGTGGGTGAACTGAGGCAGTGAATATATTAGTTATCTATCTTGCTGTATACTCGATTAAATCTTCTTCATTTCAAATAGTTTTGCTTTTATACTACATTCTAAATGATCAAAGTAGCCCCATTTTTTCCTAAAGTAACCCCAGTCTACCGGTATTGTGGTTTCGATACGTTAAAGTTTCCTTTTATGCAAATATTACTGTCCTAAAAATAAAATACATATTATTTATTACATACTAAACGGGTTGGCACTTCTTTTAGAATAACAAAAAACCTGTGTCGAAAAACACCGCTCAAATGGCTGGTATTTACGATACATACCGACTGCTCGCCTGTGTTGAACCAATGTAAGTCTAAACCTACGATTACCAGTAGGGTAGCTGCTACGAAGTTCCGGATCAAGATATTCTAGTAGAGAGTGGTGAGGTGCGTCGAGAGAGGTTGTGAATAGCATACCATTACATGCAACGTTGAAAACTCACCGACCAGTTTTTTCTAACCCTTTTTGGCCTTTTTCGGTCTTCGGTCAGGGCGCAATACTGGGACGCGCTACTCGAGACTACATTGAGATTAAATTGAAATCGTGCTGTCGCTTGTGCACATTTGACCGTCTGAGCCTTAGGCCCTCATAATAGGATGATTCGCCCCGTGTTTAGTAGCCACGCAAAGCCGTTGATCCCAGTTGGCCTACGTCCGCTGTCTTTAAGCCGAGTTGAGGTATTCGGTTAGCTTGAATACTTCTAACAGCCAAATTGCCGATTCACTTGAGCTAAATCCAAGTTTAGATAGTTTTCCTTCTGGTCGGTCTGGTCGGTCAAATGGCAGTCGATTCCACAAAAACTGGTGCCGATTCTTCGTGACTACTTAAGTAGCAAGCATGCTTGACATCAGACAGTCGTAAGCTTGTATTCCACCGTCGTTAAATTAAAAAAAAGCAGACATGCACGCTACGATAACGCTAAAGTGAGAATTGGCAACCGAGAGCGCACTAACTTATATGATACCAATCTAAACTCAACGCGTCAGTATTAGCGAGTGCTGAATTGACCCCCTATTGGGCAACATTTTTATCGCATAATATCAGTACGTAATTCATGCTTAAAGTTAAGTACAAAAAAGGTAACAAGGATAAACTCATGTTTAGGTGTCAATGACTGACTAACTTTGAATGACGATGATTATTTATATACGTGATTACGTCCCCGGTATCACTAAGAGATTAATCAAAGGTTTTTTATTGAGGTTATTACTGATTCATATGCTGTAATTGCAAAACACGTGCACGATATGAAACGAAATGTAGGAAAGATTTTTAGCGCTTGATTAAAACTGAATGATGAGAATTGCATGTGACTTTCATTTGGAATATGGGTAACAAACATGTCTCCAAACTTTCACATTTACTATATTAGAAGGGTCTTAAGCATTTTTTGTTTCAACCTTTTTCTAGGCGCGAACCAGAATTTTTGTTACTATTCTGCGTAACCGAGACTTGAACTATATAGACTTTTGCTTTTTTGTCAAATTAAGGGATAAATATAAACCTAAACCTAAAACCTGCAACAATCTGAATCAGCTAAGCAATAACATGTATTAAAATAACACAATAATGCATTGACAATTACCTTGGAGTACAACTATATAACAGCAAGCGAAGCGAAGGTTGACATCAATGGCAAGGCCAATGAAAGGGAACCGCAATTGTGAGATTTAACCAGCTGTGCTTGATCTATCAAATGTTGTTGGAGGACTCTATGACTTTCGAATAGAGGTGACTCTCTTAATAAACTTTTAATAATACTGGACACTTCTTCATGAGAGTTCAGACATAACGCAGTGTTGTGCTTAATGTGCGAATCAAGCAGCTAACTGATGCACGCGTTTGTTTGAAAACAAAGCGCGATTTGAATTTGATGTAATTTTTTGCGCCAGTTTAAGTGGGTTAATTTTGATTTTTAAAGTGCATGATATATTAGTGAGTGTTGTGACTTGTGATAGAGGTAAGTCTTTTATTTAGAGTTTTAGTTTTATCTGCTTAAAATAAATATCCTTAATATTATTTAGTGGCATCTGTACAGATTACCAAACTTAGTAAAATCCCTATGGGAAATTTCCTAAAAGCGTATTACTACCTTGCCAAATAATAAAAACTCCATACGATAAGAAAAAATATTCAAATGAAATAATTTGGCCTCAGCTAGTTACATTGTGTCAATTATCAAGTTGTCTTGCCATTGGAACAGAATAATTAGACTGCAGGTACAGAATTATAACTTGGAATAATTACGTATGATATAAATACATCATTTAAGCATCTCTCTCGTCTCGCATAACATTTTACTAGAACAGTTTATTGTTAAAATATAAAACGCAGTATAGATTGTAAAAATAAAAGAACAGAGAAACTAAACCAAATACAAATTAACTTTTATTGTGCTAAGGTAGTAAGTGCGACATTTGATGTTCCGGGTCACGTAGGAAAATAAATGAATAACGTGCTGAATAATAAATAAATGACACTGACCGGGTCATAAGCAGTGCTTAAAACAAAATTCGTCTTTCCTGTGGTCAGTAGTTAAGAGCTTAAGTGCACATAAATAATGTTGATATCGCATAGTAATATATTTAAGAGGAGACGCCGTTTATGCGGATTAAGAGTCCAACCAAAAATTAGGCTTTGTTTATAACTTTGATAATGTCCACAGAAAAGACGGATCTATGATCTGTCCATTGCTTGAAAGTCAGTAAAAATCGAAATACAGGTAAAACTCTAGCCTGGCTCCAAAAATCACGCACACTTTTTAAGTGGTCAGAAAAGTCTCATAGTGCACTTTTCTGTCACATTTTTGCCCACTTGCCTTGAAAGGAAAACCGATATTTGGTCCTCGTTTGATGTAACACGTGTGGTTATGCCACGTTAAACACATAACAGTCACATAATTCATGTAAAAATCGGGAATTCAGTATTCATCATTATCATAATAATAAACTACATACAGTCGGTTATCTAACTTCCTTTATCTTTTTTATTCTCCGTAGCCTTCTTTGTTCCGAGTAATTTACTAATACAAACGTTTAGTTAGGTACGGGAAAACCGATTAGAATTTCTATTAAATAAATACCTAATCAGTGTTGGTACTCTCTCAATTGAATGTAATTGAATTCCGCGCGTTCGTACAAGAGATGGGTCGCAGGTATTTACCCAATACCCATCTACCCGGTATTTAACCGTATCTAAGCAAATCGACGGGTAAAAAATACTTTTAACTAGGAATATCGATTGAGCTGTGAAATGAAAGTGAATTGTCAGTGTAAATTATATGTAAATCAATTAAATAAACGTTATACACATCGTATCGTGTTAAAAAGAAAAAAATACTAAAACTATAATCGACAGCAACATTAAAATAACTATAAGAAAAATAACAAAATATTATTTTGTAGAGGGGAAAAGCTAGGGAATGCACACCGGTTATAACCAAAACCGAAGAAACCGGTTTTAATCGATTATTTACACAAAATTTCATAACCCGGATTCGGAATTTTGAAAAACTGTTTATTTTATAAAAATAATAAAGTTCCCTACATTATTACTGTGATTTTGTAAAATAAGCAGGTGCCTACAGTTTTAGTGGTAAAGATAATTGCTTGAAAAAGGCGAAAACAGTGCGCTCATTATTGTTTGTTGTGGTTTGAAAGACTCTAGAGGCTCATTTACAGAGAACGATGCTTTTGCTTTTATTTATAAATTATAGCGTGTATTTGCTTAACCAATCAAAACAAGAAGAGAAGAAAAAGAACAAACTTAACCAATCAAAACAAAACAATCAATCGACACTACTAAAAATACTGCATCTCTTAGTATAATTAAGATAAAAAACTGGCTGTGACAGCCTCCGAGTGATTATCCTGAGAAAATTACGGTTTTTTTGGAAATAATTCAATATCAGGCTAATTATTTGTATACGGCTTTTATATGTTATTTTAAAAATCTTTTACTATTGAAGTCAATAATTCTATGGACCGGAAGTTAAGAAAAAAAAATAACCCGCAAGCAAAAATGCTATCAGTATGTTTACAATGAAAACATGTTTGAGTACACAAATTTGGAGACTTACTACCTAAATCCAAAAATATATGCATCAGCAAATAACAGCATTTTGATTAAATATTTACGACCTTGAGATAATATTGAATTTCATCTGGCCTATAGAAAGGTTTATTCATTAACAAAAATAAGTGGATTGTGCGCGTATCCCTAAGAACGTATATAGACGTAGTCAATTATAAAGTAAAGAAAGTTTATACCATTTTCGCCTGATTTTTACGGAATTTATAAAGATTACTTTTCATTATTTTTTACCGTTGCGGTATTAAATTTAGGTGGATTATTAATGAATATTTAGTCAAATTACCCAACCTATTTTATGGTGTAAAAACATTGCTGATATCGATATATTGTTGTGTTTTCATAGAGCAAAACCGTAAAGTTCTCAAGGTAGATCGCATAAGTGTTCCGTTGGACCAATTTTGGTACGGAACACTAATAATGAGTAACAATGCATAAAATCAACATATTATTTCATATTTTGGACCCCGAGAAACCTTAACACTTGAAACTTAGAGTTTTATAATAAATACCCGCGTATTTACTCGTGGGTAGGTAATTATCGGGTATTTACCCATCTCTAGACTTAGTATTGTACAAATATTGGTTGATTGGTTTGGTCTGTAGTTCTACGTAACAGCTCAACTCTTGCACAATGCACTCAACTACCACAGGACCTTAGTTAAGGTTTTTGATATTAATGAAAGACCTGAGGGAAATTTTACGTACGTAGAGATTTCCATTTCGACTCGCATGCATCCAGAACGAGGCGCACAACACATTAAAACCAAACTGGAATGCAAGACTTCAGTCTCAGATTTACCCTCTGTGTCTGGCCCCTTACATCCTGCAGAGGGCTATTATAGAGCTTGATGTTTTTTCGAAAAACCTTTCGTGAGTCTGTCACTAAGGCCAGTTCCACGGAACGGTTCTCCCGCTGGCCATACCATCGCGATGAAAACATCGCAATGATAAGTTGATTACCTACTTATAATCCAGTAACTTTATACATCCAGAGCATGTGTCAAATTCGGTAGTTGTGATTTTTTGCAGACTTGTTTATGATGTTCGCCCAATGAATAATCCAAGTTTGTGACCTCGAGCGTCAAACGCAACTTCGACAAAAATCGAAAATACCGCGATAGAACTACCGGAATTGAAGCAAACTATATACCCAGTACTTTCAGGCGACAAACTTACTGGATTATTATTACAATAATCAACCTTTAATAACGGCCTCCGTAGCCCAGTGGGTAGTGACTCTGCTTACGAAGCTGGAGGTCTCGGGTTCGAATCCCGGTCAGGGCATTTAATTGTAAGTTTATCACGAATATTTGTTCCTGAGTTATGGATGTTATATATGTATATAAGTATCTATATGTATTTATCTATTATATATATCATCGCCTAGTACCCACAACACAAGCCTTACTGAGCTTACCGTGGGCCTAGGTTGATTTGTGTAAGATTGTCCCGTAATAATTTTTTTATTTTTTTTTATATTTTTTTTATTTTTTTAGGGCGAGGAAACACAAAAAACTTTACGTGACATCATCTCCCGCGTGGAATAAAAATGTGCCCACTGTGCACACATTGCAGGTTAAATAGCAGCAAATTAT
The DNA here is from genome assembly GCA_963854355.1 of Epinotia brunnichana. Classification (NCBI taxonomy): domain Eukaryota; kingdom Metazoa; phylum Arthropoda; class Insecta; order Lepidoptera; family Tortricidae; genus Epinotia; species Epinotia brunnichana. The sequence continues at coordinate 14,066,763 of OY977940.1, read as the reverse complement.
CACTTTCTAAACAGTCTTACGCAAATGTTTCAAAGTTTTAAGGAATAACGTTTAGTTTGAGATTACATGCGCCAACCATATTTACAGGCGTAATATTATTACAATCTTTTTTGGGCCCGGGCATGCTTAGTAATTTTTAACAGACCTAAAAAATGGAGGAGGTTATATGTTCCACTGTATGTATTTTTTGTTCGCCGATTTCTCCGTCAATTGTGGATTGATTTTCAAAAGTCGGTCCATCGCATGGGCAATCTACCGCTCGGCCTGGGTACCCTCTTCTCTGCTTTGTATCACGACAAATCACGAGACGTTCAACGGACTCATTGCCTTTCCTGGAGATGTGGCCGAAAATCTTGAGAATTCGAGTTTTTATTTGAGTAGGTAGTTTTTGTTCGATGTCGAGTTCCTCTAGTATGGAGACATTTGTACGGAATTCGGTCCACGATTATCCGAGCATCTTTCTCCAGCAGGACATCTCCAGGGTCTCTTTTTTCATACCAATGGAGCGTTTTAATTGCTGATTAGATTATTACCATCAGTCAAATACCGTATCTGGTTCTTGGTCGGAGCTGTTAAAACAGAACCATATTATCATGATTGTTTTAGTGCCATTTATTTATTTAATAAAACCATTACACTGACATTGTAATGGTTTCACGATGTTGGATGACACAATGGAGCCCGGAAATGGCTATGAGAACCTCCTTATTACATACTTACAACAACAATGCTACTCTTTCGAATTAAGTTTCGCTAGGATTGTCTGTCTGGTCGCAACGAGTATTGTGGACTGATATCCATGACCCTTTTACTACGTACTTTTATATCTACATATATTAGACTAGCTGTTGCCCGCGACTTCGTCCGCGTAGAACTTATACTTAGAAAATATAATGCAAACAAACTGCTACTTACCATCTTAAGGGATGATTTCCGAGGCAAAAACTATTCTATATCCTTCGAAGGGTCTCAAATTATCTCTATACCAAATTTCATCTAGGTATATGGATTGTATCCAAACTTTCACCCCCTATTTCATACCCTTAGGGAAAGATTTTCGGGATAAAAACTATCTTATATCATTCTTCGGGACTCAAACGACCTTTATACCAAATTTCATCTAAACGGGATTCATCCAAATTTTCACCCCCATTTCACCTTAGGGAGTGATTTCCGGAATTAAAACTATCCTATGTCCTTTCCCAGGACTCAAGCTATCTCTATACCAAAGTGTATTAAAATGGGTTCCATCCGAATTTTCACCCCTAATTTCACCCCCTTAGGGGATGATTTCTGGAGTGATTTTTAAGGGTTGCCCAGGACTTAACCTATATCTACACCACATTTCATCAAAATAGATTACATCCAAATTTTCACCTCCCCCCCCCCCCCCCCTCCTTTCACCCCCTTTAACTTATTATATGTCCTTCCCCGGGACTCAAACTATTTATATACCAAATTTCATCTAAATCGGTGCAGCGGTTTAAGTAGCTCCATACAAATTTCCACCCCCAATTTCAGCCCCTCGGATATAAAAACTACCCTTTGTCCTTTCCCGGAGCTCAAACTATCTGTATACCAAATTTCATCTAAATCGGTTCAGCGGTTTGGGCGTGAAGAGTTAACAGACAGACAGACACACTTTCGCATTTATAATATTAATATGGAAGTATGGATTATTAGTATGGATAGTATGGGTTCTTTCCGCTTGTCTTCCAAATAGAGGTGTAGCTGTAGACTCACTTCAAAAGAAAGAAGAAACGAAAAACTCATTCAAATATCTCAAAAAATTACGAAGCTACAACCGTTTTAATGTCGCTTGCTAGAGTGAGAAAACGATCAGGGACGTCACGATCCTCGAGCGTCATTGTAAAAAACAATCGTTTCATTATAAAGGTGCGTTTTGCGGAAAAGAGACGCAACAAACCCCCTCTTCAAACTTTATACACTTATAACTTAGTGATTACCTATACGAGTATAGCCTCTTGCGTTGTTTTTTTTCGAGATAATACAACATTATGATTATTTTGTTTAGTGTCTACATCCCTATTTTCGATAAGATAAGATAAAATAAGATTTCTTTATTGTCAGAACTGTGTACATTTAGTTGTTTTGGGTAAAATAAAGTCCAACAGTTTGCCCATTTCGGACGTATAATATTAAACTTAAAGCTAGTCAAATATACTAAAACAATAACAACAATAGTATTTCCAAATAATTTAAACCATATTCACACATAAAATATTAATTTAGATCTATCCGACATCCGTATTTTCTTTTAAACCACGAACTTCGGAAATTCGAAAATATTCGGGTATCTCTATCTCTATCGCACTAACAAATGACAGGAATGCAGATATACGAACTTCGAGTTTCAGTTTTCGTGGTTTGGCTGAATACGCAAAGAGCGCGCGCGCGTGCCATTCAAAAAAACCAAGTTTATATTGTTCGAATTTGTTGTTACATTTGTAGAAATTACGCCTTAATTCGACATTTGCGCATATAAGTTCGCATATCAAAATCGATTAATTTTATATTTGCTTTTGGTACCTATGTGTCTCGTCAATGTATATCGTAGACGGGATTAAAATTATTAATACGCCATTTTGTCCGTAGTATTTCTTATTAGTCTGTGATTTTGACGTTTCTTTTAGCTGACAGATGTGGCGGCGATATACTTTAAGAATAATAAATGAATAATTAAATGAAGTCGTATATTACGGAAAATAAATTAATCGTCGCAGTTGGATAAAAACTATGCTTAGTTGCAGCGGGAATAATAATGTACCTATATAAAATGTTTCATATTTTTCCGTCCATGGGATGCTGAGAACATTCGTACCACAGAAAGCTTAGTTTCAAACTGGCTGATTCTTTTTTTAATTTAGAGATTTATTATAAGTAGAGATGATAAATTGAAAACACCCCTGACACAACAAACATCTAATATCTCGACAAACAAGACTATCGATAAAAAATACACTTAAATCGAACCGTTTGGCAGCTACGATGAAATACACACACAGACACATATACACACAAATACACATGTTAAACTTATAACACTCTTCGCTTTCGTGGGGGATTAAAAACAATATGATTTTGTTAGTTTCAGAACTATAAAGGTTAGGTAACTAGTTACTTAGCTATCGTAAAACCTAGTCCAAACCAAAACTCTCAACAATGATCCAAATGCAAGTTTACCTACGCATTTAAATATGACACTCTCATCGCTATATGACAGGCATCTTAACGAAGTTAAATATATTAAAAAATAAATATTTCATAAATTATTGAATTAATTTCCTTTTGAATCGTTCTTTTGGACTATACCTATAAGTATTATAAGTTAGATAGACTTAAATGTAAATGGTAAACCATCCCTTAAGGAATTTATTATCTTGTGCAATATTTTGAAATTACCATATCGTTAAATATAGCAAAGTTTTTCATAGCTTCCAAGGGGTTAAGAGTCATAAAAAGACCGGTAGTATACATAGTAGTTGGGTTAGTTAGTTTCAGGGCAACTATTAAAAGCTAAAGTCAGAGAAACTTAACACATTAGGTAGGTACCTAGTCTAAAAAGTTTAAATAACAGGTGAAACGAACTGGAAGTTAGCCTTTTAGCGTTCCATTATATCATTAGAGTAGTACATTTTGAAGCGGAAACTCTGGGGTTTATATGCTGATAATTAGTTCGCTATGGTACATTCATTTACATTACCGTTATAAATATTACAATTAATACACTCGTATTAGGTTCAGATTGCGTCAGATATCTTTTGATACTTAACTAGGTATCGATTTTAAGCTATTTACGTATTTATGCTGTAGTTCTTTAGGTAGTTGGTTTATTATAATATAAGGAAGTCGATATCTGACGTTTCTTTTCCCATGCACATTGACATAATTAAGTAATTTGAACATAGCTAACTTTGGTATATTTTGTCTAAGGTTGCTTTTTCTTATATTTATTACTTATTTGACCTTTGTACAGTCAACCAATTTGATTCCTAGGCCATCATAGAATCTTGCTGTTGTAAATGCTATGTCTATACTGGATTTTAGGATCATTGCGTCGCTATGTAGCAGTTAAAATTACAGAGTTCTACAGTGGCCTAGGAATCAAATTGGTTGACCGTACGCATACTCTTCTTTTAAAATACATGGTTAAATTTTATTATACAGCGACATTACTTCACAATGATTAAACAAACGCTCATAGTTAAGGGATATTTTTTAGAAACAGTAACAAATTTTATGTTGAAGGAGCCTCATTTCAAGATTATTTTTGACATAGTAGAACGAGCGAACGAAGCGAACGAAGTTCTCCGTTTCACCTTGGGCAAAAAATCTTTCGTATACATATGTCCAGATGTCCGGCTGTCCAGCTCTTCTCCTATATGGGTCGCATTTCTCAACCGAATCTCGTGATTTTGTGTGAACAGGTTCATTAGTTATGTGTATGTTTTTGTCGATTCAGTTTTAGGAATTAATAAAATGAAATAAAATACACTCGCGAATTCTACAGCTCACAGAGTCACTAGAATTTAATGTTTCAGATTGTTATTGAAATATCAAAGTATATATTTTTTTGATATATTCACCAGCTCATTTAGGAACCTTATCTACTAGGTGAATGAATGAATGAATGATATTTATTCAGGTAACACAACATAAGTAACACAAGACAAAATACATTAACATATACATCGAAGACGTAGATCGGGATGTGAACCTGAAATGGCCTCCACTCAGCAATGCAGTTGGCACGGCACGGCTAGCGTGATCAACGGCACTGGTTTTCTGTGGAGCCAGCAGGGTGTGCGGGACAGCGTACTGTGCGACTTGTGTGTTGTGGGTAAAGGTAATCCTTTACCTAGTCATACATCTTAACAAATATCTGGTAACTAAAATGTGTTTTATCCCTCTTTCCCAGCCAGAAATGTCAAAGTGACAGACAAATAGACATAAGAATTTTAACGGCACTTTAGCTAAATTATTTTAAACAAGGCCATTAGTATTTCAAAAAGAATCATCTGGTGGCGGCAGAGCTTTCCATTTAAGTTTTATTAAATTATATGTTGCTGTAAATAATAACTTTATTTCAAAGACAGTAAGCACAGTGCTCATACACCTCACGTAAAAGCCATGCCCGCAAATGCATCAAATGCATGTGAGGAAATACTTGAATGTCGCGTTGCGGAAAACACGTGCGTTGACCATGAACGTCAAAACTACGTGTATAATTGCATGGATCCACCGTTTGTTTTGTTAAAAAAACCATTACAATACCGCCTGATTTGGTTACGCGACATCAATTAAATTAATTTTACAATGCACTTGCACTGAAAGTGCGCCTGCATATGGTTCAACATAAACACGGGAAGTCGCCTATGCCGGCACGGCGGTGCCGGGCGGGGACAGCCCTTGCGGGAATGGATTTCAGGCCAATATTCCCACATACGTGCGAAAATGAGATTTCATAACAATTAAAAGTTCACCTTTTATGTATATTTTATTTTTTCCTCTCATGATGCACTGTAAAAAGTGCGGATAGATATTTCCCAACTCGTGTCGATCAAAAACACTCCCTAACGGTCGTGTTTTTGGTCATCGCCACTACGTACTTTCCGCACTTGTATCATAAATAATCATTATTATATGTCAGTGATAAAGAAATAATGTATTTACGCCTCTGTACCAGTCAGTGTCATGTGTTACGATAACGTTACGCATAATACCTACTGGGTATTTTCGGGGTCATAATCCGGTATGACCAAATGCGAATAAGATGGCCATACCTATTGAACAACATTTCCTATGAGACCAGCTACTTAATGACAAAAAAACAGCTACCTATTTCATACACTAACTCACAGTTACCTAACTGGGGGTTGGCCCCACTACGGGAGAATTTGTTGACCATTTTATTCACATTTGGCCACACCTGATCATGACCCCGTATTTAAACACCCTGTACACCCCCTGTACACCCTGTTTACCTATTTCGAAATTTCCTCAATATTCTTGAAAAAAATTTGTATGTACAATTTACGTGGGATACAATTGTCTTAAGAACTGCATACACTGAATTATCTATCTACCTATGTCTAATGCATAAACTATGCCCATTATATCAACTTTATTTCTTTAACAGCGGCTCCACATCATACACAAGAGATAGCGTTATCATTATCGACTGTGCACTTTATCTGCCCAATAAAATAACACATTTCCATACAAATATACGTATAATTATGTTTAAACACAAGTGTTTTGATTCGAGGTTATAGTAAGGTCAGGAGCAATCTTTATTGGCAAGTCACAGGGAAAAAAATACAGAAAGTCCTCTCCTACATGGCCAGCAATATCGCGAAAATGCCGTACAAAAAGCATTCGTCACTTACTAGTAAAAATGTAAGTGCGTAAGTGCGAGCGGGACGAAAGATTTATGTCAAACATAAACGCGATCAAGCTAGCACGTGACGCGTTTGCAGATAAAAAGTGCAAGTATCCTTGATCTCGTTTGTCGCACGATAAGCCAGTAATCATCATTGATAGGACGAGGTCGCACTCAAGCTATTCTCACACCTTTTAAAGATTCTGTAAAGATGACTACTCGCTCTTGCTGTGTTATACAACATCTCTAGTAGATATACATTAGGTGCGACATTAAGTGGCGAGAACGACGATTTTTAGGGTTCCGTACACACAGGGTAAAAACGGGACCCTATTACTAAGACTCCGCTGTCTGTCTGTCTGTCTGTCTGACTTTATCTCATGAACCGTGATAGTTAGACAGTTGAAATTTTCACAGATTATGTATTTCTGTTGCCGTTATAATTGCAAATACTAAAAAAACAGAATAAAATAAATATTTTAGGGGGTTTGTGTATACACGTGATTTTTTTTGCCATTTTTATAGATAATGGTACGGAACCCTTCGTGCGCGTGTCCGACTCGCACTTGGCCGGTTTGTTTAGCTGAACAGCCGCGGTGTGTTTTTGTAACCTAATTAAAGTTCAATTGATACTTAGCTGGAGTATTGCGTAATACGTTTTTTGGAAACTGAGGGCCTACCGCGAAAGGCATTCGAAATTTTCCCTCTCTGTCATACTTGTGATTTCGTACGTAAGTGCGACAGAGAGGGAAAACTTCGAATGCCGTTCGCGGTAGGCCCTCTGACCAGATCGACCGTAACCGACCCCCCCCTGAAGAATACTGCAACGTCACTCTTTTCATAGTTGTAGTCCATGTTACTGTCGAAACAATCGAAATAACTGTTTCAATACGCTCCAGACAACCGAAAAAAATTTGAAAATAGAACTAAAATAAATTCGACCAATCACGTGGCTGCTTTACCGAACTGTAATGAATTGGACCAATAGAATCGCTTTGGTTATTGAGTTTACTCGTTGATGTCGTACGCTCGTTCATGTCTTTTAAGATATCAACGAGTTTCTCGATCGAAAGTCGATCTGAGTTTACAGTTTTTTTTTATTTATGGGTATAAATAAAAAAACTGTAAACTCAGATCGACTTTCGTCGTGTCATAGCAAGTGAGTTTGTCTTCTTAAACAGCGTACGTGTGGACCTTCTGTTTATTTTTTTCCTATAGCAGAGCGGGCCTTTATGTAGCTCAAGGTTCGCACGCCTGATGGGTAATGAGTAGTAAAAACTACCGTAAAAATACCTCTCGACTTTGCGTGTATAATATGACAGTATTATTTTCTGGGATTTGAATATCGTGTTCTATTATGTAGGTTTAAGAGGAAATTAATGCTTTGTTTTTATATCCAATGACATTAAATAAATGCTTATCATAACTAAAACTAGGTACATATTAATATCAAACTATAAGTATATAATTACCGTAGCCACCGTATATTCAATAGGTAATAAACATTTACATCAATCTGGCACATAAGTCACGTCATTTAAATTTCCTAATCAATATACACACTTGACCATATTCTCACAATCTACTTTTATAGATTTGCTATTTCATTACGTAACGTTTCGAACGAGAGTTAGGACAATCCAACATAATGTAAATTTCTACAGGTCATTAGGACAACTCAGCTGTTATTTTCCCATGTTGATGTTGTGAAGGGACGCCTGGCCGGAAACAGGCGGGCAGTCGACCACTCGTTCCTTAAGGTCTGAGCTCAAGGTTACTGTCCCGGCAGCGTTCCCACATCAAATTCTTCCATTCTTCTTGCTGCAGAACAGAAGGACATCCTTAAGGTTATTTTCCTATACAAAAAGTAACCTGACGCACGTACAATGAGTTACGTAATCGATCAGCTGGTATTACAAATGAATTAATCAAATGAAATATCATATGAATGCGACTACTCGTAGTTTGTGAGAAAACAGTTTGACCTTTTGCATTCCAATTGACTTCGGTGTGTTGGGTGCGCTCACTTCAACTAATACAGCGTGGAACGGAACTACGGACCTTCTGGCAAGAGGGGGATTATTAAGCGTTAGTAATGTTAGTATGTACCTAAGTAAAAACAAAAACATTTTTTTTTGAACCGGTTTTTTTTTTACGTTTGAATGAGCAGGTCTCGCCCCAGTCGGCCAACGCTCCATAGAAATGTAAAAAAAAGAAAAATTATTTATCTTGTTTATACGTAATTACGTACGTACCTACTAACGCTTATTAATCCCCTCTTGCCGGAAGGTCCGTCGTTCCGTTCCACGCTGTATATATGTCAGAAGTTCGGAACGGGCCCACGAAACACAACACATAATTATGAACAAAATTGGAATTAAAACTGCAGCTCCCAGATAGAAAGTGTCTTAACTCCACGAATGAAGCGATCCCAATAACTCAAGCATAAACGGAGTTTTGATGTTTATAATTAATTCATACTTCGTAAACTAATTATTAATTTCTCAGACAACACCAATTTAAAGTGTACTTATTGAAATTTGAGTTAAGTATTTTATCCGGGAAAGCAGCCATTTTGAGGATGTTGCCGCATTATTTGCATTACTCCGCCACGACTGCTGCTGACATGTATAGTATATTCACCAGAAAACTGGGTACTCCCTGACGGTTTTCCAGCTGCGTTCGCGCCACTACGTGCACTTCAGCTCTTTTATGGTGCACGTGCCGCGGCCGCTGCAGCCTGCAGGAGACCATCGCGTGTGCTGACTTCTGGCCGAAGGGTGTCGTGTTTCGGCGGTTCCGGGGCAACCTACCGAATGCTACACCTAAATACCAACCCTATATCAGCTAAAGATGTAAACAAGTATTATATGTCAAGCAACAACTATGATTACGCCTTGTAACCAACCAAGTTATTGTTCATCAGTGATACAGTAAACGGAATGTAAGTACATATATTGATGTAAACTAACATACCTACTTAAATAGTAAATAGTTAGACCGTACTATAGCTGTAAATAAGCCACTAATGGCTTTAGCACCTAATTATGAAACTCTGCGATAATTATGAATTATTTGGAACTTTAAATAAAAAAATAAAAAAAAAATATAAACATAAACTGCGTGGAACAGAACGACGGAATTTCCAGCAAGAGGGGGATATTGACCGTTAGTACGTAAAATTTTCCAGATAAACTATGTTTATATTTTTTCAAGTTAGAGCTCATCAAACTTTTGTGCAAAAAGCCGCATATTACAACCCTATATGTGCACTTGATTTTTTACTGCTATATCAATTATCATTTAATCCTTTTATTTTTCCCAAGTCAAACAAAAATAGCACTGGTTATCCTGAAGGTACTTAGGTACTTCGTGTTATGATAGCATTTATAACACATCCCAATTCTAACAAACTGGAAGTAGGAGTTTATTCGACACGAGCTGTTCCCCGCGACTTCGTCCGCGTATAAAATATTATCGTCTAAATGTTTGTTTAAGGAATGAATTAAAAAGAACATTGGAATTAGGTTTGTACCTAGTAGACAGTCTAAAACCAAAGTTACAAACCTCTTACTTTCAAAATGTCTTGCTCTCTAAACAAACTTAGAACCCCCTTTGAACCGTCATAGTAAACAGTCTGAAATCGTAGTTACAAATTTCTTACTTTAAAACTGTCTTGCTCTCTAAACAAACTTTAGAACCCCCTTTGATCCGTCATAGTAAACAGTCTGAAATCGTAGTTACAAATTTCTTACTTTAAAAATGTCTTGTTCTCTATACAAACGTCGAACCCCCTTTGAACCTTCTAAGGCGATTAAATAAAAAAAACCGGTCAAGTGCGAGTCAGACTCGCGCACCGAGGGTTCCGGACCACCCCGTACAATAGAAACATGACCACTATAAACTGACACTCACTTAGTATGTATTCACATACTTAGTGCGTGTCAGTTTATACTGGACATCAAATTTTGTCATGTAACTAAAAATTTACGGTTTTCCCAATTTTTCCTTTATCTTTGCTATATGACGTTGCTTCCTACCAAATTTCAAGATTCACGGGAAGTACCCTGTAGGTTGATTCCCTTGCGAGTTCCGAAAATTTGCGGAAATTTGCAGCATGTATCCTTTATCCTTTGATTGCGTTGTTTTAGAAGTTTAATTTTTTCACAGCTTCAAGAGACAGTAAATTTGAGTATTTGATATAAATTTCAGCTTGATACGCACGCGTTCCTGAGAAAAAGGGTCTTGACAGACGGACGGACGGACAACAAAGTGATCCTATAAGGGTTCCGTTTTTTCCTATTGAGGTACGGAACCCTAAAAACGCTGGAATACAAAGCGAACCGAAGTTACAAAGCCCTTTTCATAATAAATAAAGATTTAAAAAAAAGTTCGTGGTAGCGCCGCTGAGTCGCGCTCCGCTACGAGCGGGGCGTGGACTGTGGAATGGCCATATACATTGCATTTGTTTTATATGCACGCTGCACGGCGCTCACAGCGACGCCGGCACTCAGGCCGGACACTTTAGACCAGAGGGGTAATAACGTAACGTTCCAAACGCGCGTCAGTACAATTAAACTGTCAATTTTCTTTATGTGAACTTTAAGTGACATTTAGACCTACCTGACGCGCGTACAATGATTATGCTCTACGTGATCGACCTACAGAAACGCACTAAGCGCCTAGCAGTGCGGTTGGACAAAACATATGAAACCGCAAACGCAAAACCTCTACGCATTATTCGGTTGGCCGCAACCGCATGCGGTTAGCCGTTTAGTGCGTTCCTGGCCTTAGGGTGCCATATCCTTACGGAATTCGTTAATCATCAACATCATGGCTAAAACGGGCCAATATTTAAATATTTCAGTCAAGTCCTTAATATTTTCAAACCACGTTGTTGTAGGCCTGCGTCTACTTTTTTCTGTCCTAACTATCTAAACTTTCTATTTTATATTTACTTACTACTATTACTTCATTTTGTTTAACACATCTTTCCGAGGAGGACAGGAAGTTTTTGACAAGTTTATTAAGTTATCTTCTGACAAGTAGGTATTTCAACATCGCTATCAACAAGAAGTAGTGTAAGTAAGTGTAAGTGTTCCAGTGAATGAACGCTTAAGGATATTTTTGACTTCAAAAATTGCTTTATGTAAGATAGCTATACTTAATATCGGCCATGAATATTTTGTACAGATCAAACAAGTATTCTAAATAGCTTAAATGACTTTGCTTTTGCAATAACTTTCCATTATTTTAAGTTATATGACCTTTTAGGTAGAAAAATCACCAGTAAATGAACCCGGTTTTCTAGTAAATGAACAACTAAAACCAGTGAATGAAACTACTGTGATAGTAATGGTTTATTGGTTTAAATTACTGTATAGCGATTTTGTTTGGAGTTATTTTGATATACCAACACACGGAATAGTAGTTAATGGTTTACTTTTTCTAAAACAATTAAAAACCTGATACAAATGTTCGTTCATTAACTGGTTCCAAAAAACCAATAAGTAAATGAACTAGGTAATTATCGGTCGATATTCATTTACTGGAAATCTATACACCAGTGAATGAACTGAACTAACTTTATGTTCAAAAATGAGGTTTGTTCGAACATTGGCCCAACGATGTACAAACCATTGGTGGTTATGTTCATAAAAACTAAATATTAATACAATCACTAGAACATACGATATTGCGAAAACATTAAAACAGGCGTTATCAGTGAATGAACACTCCAGGCCCCGTAGCATAGCGTAGGATAGAGCTTCCGTCCCTGGCTGACACCGTTCGATAGAACGAGACGACGCGCTTATCCTGTCACTTATCGCGTGATAACGCCATCCATGCTACGGGGCCAGTTCATTCACTGGATTTAGGCGGTTTTAAATTCTAGTTATAGAACACCTACTAAAACACGAGAATCTAAAATTAAATAACTTAAAACGATGTTTTAATTGCACAATTTCACTCTAATGATGTCTAAAAGCCACACACGAATATTAATAAGTCTCAAGTTTATAAAACTAGTACCAATGGCACATCAATTAGGTATTACCGGCTCATACAAAAATCCACGCCCGTAGCCCGTCAACTTTAAGCTTCGCTCATTTAGTAACTGTTGCAACTAAGTTTATATAAATGTTCCAAAACCCTGACAGTGAATGCTGCTAATCGAGAAAAAAATATCCGGAATGCTAGAAATATACAGATCTCTTAATTTAAGCAAATAAGCAGGTTTTCGTTCATTCACTGGTGCACTTACCCAAGATGATGTTTTTTTATCAGAAGGGGATCCTAGCGTGTCGGTGCACTAAACATTATTATTTGATCAACGTGGAAACACATATGAACGCGTAATTTGTTAGATTGGCTCTCGGTTTGTTATGAAGACAATTGGTGTGCAATCAAATATTGCCTTGGGTAGTCGATCGCTTCCTTGTTTAGACAATTGTGTACGAAGAATTCAATTACCTTCACGACAGGCAATTGGTTCGTTATCTCCATTCAGCGTTTTCAGCAGGATGCAATGCTGAGTGATGAACATAGAATGTAATGCTAATGAGGAAAAAATAAAACATGCGGAAATTGTAAAAAATTAAAACATTAATACTGACCAAAATTAGTAGGTAGGCACCATATGGAAAATATTACACTAAATTTCTTTGGCTCTCAAAGCAATAATAAATACTAGACACTTCCGTTACAGTCGATCACGACGATCACCCATATTCATGTAGGTATATAGATTCTATCCTGCGTTACGGTATTAGTATTTTGAGCTCTCAACTCGCATACGGCTCGCGGACCCAGACATGAAGACTATGAAGAGCTCGTGATGGCTCATGCAGTGTGTGGAGGTGTGGGGGATGATGGATGTGTCTATGATTTTGTGTTGTGTAGTGAATGCTAGGCTTTAGTATCAGACGGGGTCGGCTACCAGATCTATCTTCGCCACCCGCTGTTCCCATTTCCACATTTCCAGACAATTTTTATGCCAATTTTATGAAGAGTATTTTAAATGTAATAATAATCCCACCAAAAACACTACATGTAAAGTGACTGCCAAGACTCCCTAGCTCATATAGCTTTCAGCGTTAAAAATATATCAGATCATAAGGAGCGCAAAGCTTCCTAGTCCACACGGCGTAACCTACCACTACCAGCCACACTCTAAAAATTCTACATGTTGGCTAAAAAGTATAGCTTTGTTGGGCACATCCCGGTCGCCGCATAGACTCTCGCGCTGAATGAATTTATAAGCGACATTAATAAGCTACGGTAGCCTCGTGGTTCAGGCATGCGGCTGTCAAGGGGCGGTCGTGGGTTCGAATCCCGGCTCGTACCAATGAGTTTTTCGGAACTTATGTACGGAATTACCGTTAGCTTTTCGGTGAAGGAAAACATCGTGAGGAAACCGGTCTAATTCCAATAAGGTCTAGTTTTCCCTCTGGGTTGGAAGGTCAGATGGCAGTCGCTTTCGTAAAACTAGTGCCTATGCCAAATCTTGGGATTAGATGTCAAAGCGGACCCCATGCTCCTTTAGGGGCACAACCGGGAATAACGCTAGGAGGATGATGATTAATAAGCGAGGGGTCTATACTTTTTAGCCAAGATATAGAATTTTTAGAGCGTGGCTGGTAGTGGTAGGTTACGCCGTGTGGAGTAGGAAGCTTTGCGCTCCTAATGATCTGATATATTTTTAACGCTGAAAGCTATATGAGCTAGGGAGTCTTGGCAGTCACTTTACATGTAGTATTTTTGGTGGGATCTCATTCCTTTTTGTAAGGTAATTTCTAAAGAAGTGTATAGGAAAACCCACACAAACCTCCATCCCCTAATTTAAAGGATCAGGAGGGGGTGATGAAATACTAAAAATCCTGAAATACGTATTTTATTATTTATAATAAGGAGTCCCTATTTCAATTTTCAGACCTCTAGCATCAAAATTTGCGGAATTCTCATACAAAATTGCATCTCCGAGTTTAAGGGGTTGGGGGTAAAAGTTCTTTTTTTTTTAATCGTTTTGTTGATTGTGGACTAATACTAGCTTACATACCAAATTTTAGCTTTCTAGCACTTCAGGAAGTACCCTAGAGGTTTTGATGATCAACGTGAGTGAGTGAGTGAGTCAGTGAAATCGGCGTTTTTTAGATATCAAATAAATCTCAAGTATAAATGCTATGCAATTGAAATTTTATATGTTTAATAAGTTTACTATTAAGATCATATCCCGAGAATTTTGTTTATCTGGTATAATCCAAACACAAGTTATGAGGGTTCAAAAAAAACGGCCAAGTGCGAGTCGGAATCGCACGTGAAGGGTTCCGTGAAATAAATTGCGGTTTACGATTTATGACGTTTTAAAAAAAAAACTACTTACTAGATCTCGTTCAAACCAATTTTCGGTGGAAGTTTGCATAGTAATGTACATCATATATTTTTTTTAGTTTTATCATTACCTTACTTGGATGGGGATGGAGCTCGCGCCATTTGCATCAGGAATTCGGAAGATATGGATCGCTTTCTCGTCGCAGATAGCGTACAGGGCGCAGGTGTCATTATGCCTGATTGTCATTCGTAATAGTAATAAAAATATTTTTAACATGTCCACACTGTTATTTAATAGTTTAATAGTTGATAACGTTTATGTAAGCCTTTAATTCAGTTTAACTTTATCAAGCGGCAACTTGGTTTTAGGATTGATTGTATTGTTTCATGCCTATTTTGTGTCTTACTCACACAGCTACACTCCACACCACACCTGTACTAACCAGACATCCTCACGCACATACCAATTATTTTTCTGTAATGAAGTCCTCTTCTTTGTATTGTCTCATTCAAGCCATTCTCCCTTAACACACTGGAGTCACGGCGCCATCACCAAACCACTATACTACGTGCCATGGCCGGATTAGACATCGGCTCTGACCTGGACAAAATCTTTCTGGTAAATTGTCACGCCGTAGAAATAGAGCATTGTAAAAGTATTATCTCAGGGAATAACTCGTTTAAAATATTGACTTTCAATATTAGAAGCCTACAACATAACTTTGATCAGTTTCATATAACTTTTAAGAGACTAAACATTAAATTTGATGTAATTATTCTAACCGAATGCTGGCTAAGAGAAGGTACGAGAGTAGGCAAGCTGGATGGCTACAACGCTCACCGGACCGTGAGAGCAAACAATCAGGCAAGTGGGGTTGTCGCATACGTCAACAACGAATTAAATGCCACTGTTTCCGAACCACTTTTACAAGACTGTGACTGTCTTTTCATTAAAATTAAAGATTATTTTACTTTGTTAGGAATTTACAGGTCCCCCTCGATACAAAATATTAACCCCTTTTTGAACTCTTTGGAAAGCCTG